>OY101449.1:43716527-44916527 GCA_956483635.1 Panzeria rudis | reverse complement strand
TATTTGATGCCGAAGCAGTACACCATAACTGAATTCCATACACCATATAGATCAAAGTGCTGCGATATATTCCGGTTATAAATTTTGATAGGTGGGTATGTTTCCCTGAGCAACGTAAATGTGATATTGTTGTGGTAAGGTGGAATATAAAAATGGATGGAATTGGTGTAGCACGTTTATAACCGGATCGTCGAATGAGGAGGGATCTTTTCACTAAATACCATTCGTAATACTACTACACAAAAATACGTTGGAAGCTCCTTAGTTGGATTGGTTGGTCAGCTGACAAGATTCATAGGGGTAGATGTTGTCCGTAATTGCCCAAAAAACCCAACCGTGCTATCAAAAACCTCCGTATAAGTATGTACATATATTCTTGGATAATCCAAAACTTAAAGAGTTTGCTTACTAGGTACTCTAATTTACTACAAGCCCAGTGGCTGAACATTATGCAAAACAACAAAATATTTAATCTCAAAAAGAAATTTTTGTTCATATCAAAATACTTTAGTTTAAATATTAATTACCCAGCAAAAACTTAGCATATAATCCGTATTTGAACAACTTCGTACACTCATTATTTTGAAGGTTTATTCACATTTAAATTTAATTTCCAAATTAAAATTTGTAATGTAATGTGCTGTTTCTAGAACCCAAACAATCGAATTTAGTGAACAATTTGTATGAAAAGCACTCACTTTTTCGAATGGTTTCCATACAAATTTTCTGCTCAAGTCGAATGCTTGGGTTCTAGAAACAACACATAAAACGTCAAGCATGACAAACATAAATTTAAAAAAATTTATGTATTTGAAATTTTTTTCTAAAATAAAATTCAATCATCTCGCATTGAAGAAGTCTATTTTAGAGATTGCGTCATTCAAAATACGACCCTTGGACTTGATGAGACGAGACCCCCAGAGCATGTGCTTAGCTTTGTAGTCGCCAGAAAATGCGGGCATAATGGTTATAAAACGTGCTACATTGACACAAATTTTTAACGCAGATGTTTGTCAAGGTACGATCTGGTCACACTTGGCAAATATTTGCCGAAAAAAAAAACGTAACCGACAGACAAGCTAAAATTGTAGTTCCTTTAATTCCAATATTTTTTAGACATGGGTTCGCATTTATTAAAAATAAAATAAAAATAGCTTTTTGCAGCATAATTAACTTTATTTTGTGATATAAAAATCAAGTTAAATCACACTAAATCCCAGCAAAAGTAGTGGTTACGTTTTTTTGGGCATATATTTGCTTTACTGTTTAGATACCCACCTTTCAAAGTAATTCTTAAATTTTCTTTATCTGGACAACCACTGAGAACATATTTCGTTTTTAAATAAAAGCCTGGAGGTATAGGAGTGGATAGACGGGTACGCCCATTCAAAGTAATTATTTTTAGTCGCGACTCAACTAGTATAACTGTGGTCTTTAAAGGAGCTTCTAAACATCAGATGAGTCTCAGATATAAGATCAGAAAATCAGACATAAGCTCAGAATATCTTTCCAGCAGCTTGTGGGTGTTCGCTGGTAAATTTTGTTTCAATTTAAGAACTAAAGATTTGTGCCACACTTTGTCAAAAGCCTGAGAAACATTAGTGAAGAGGATAGAACAGTATTTCTTTTCTTCGAAAGCTCTAACCATACTAACACGTCTATGCCTTTGTTCGATGTTGTGCTGTGTTGTGTCCTGAAACCAAATTGATGATTCGGAATACATCCCCTCGCATGCATTCACTTTGAATTTGTTATACGAGTATATCGTTAAAATGATACCCATAACGATAGGTTTTCATGATTTGTAATTTTTAGTACCTGACAAGAAGTAAGAAAACAAATTTTTTAGAAAAAACTTTAACCGACTTTGAAGGAAATATTCGAAATTGGTAAGTTATGTTAAAAGTCACAAACTGGTTAACCGGTTCCGGTTGCAGTTTTTGAGTATGTAGTGTAATATTAAAACGAATGATATTTGCAGCCTTAGCGATGATTTAGTTGTTTATTTATTTTCATTTGCTGTTTTAACTAGAAATAACTTGTTTATTGCAGTATAAAAACACATTTCAAAAAACACATTTAAATAAAAAATAATACCGCGTAAAATTAGGAAAAACAACAGCAATTCAGACATAAATCAAGTTATAAATAAACACACATGAGCTGGGGGCTCGTCTTTTGCACAATTTGAATTGGCGGTGTGGGGATTCTTGGTTATACGATAACACTTGTAAGAGTGTGAATATAGAAAATGTTTGCCCCTAAAATATATACATATGTATATACATATGATTGTATGTATGGATGTAGATACATTATTATGAAATAGATAATATATGTACCATGAGCGTCAAAAGTGAGTAAACACCAGTGAAATATTTTGCTTTCTTAAAATAATGTAATAATACAATCGATATAATTACACAGCACAACAAAATGAAGGTTTTTGGTGTTGTTTAAATAAAAATAGCTAATCCTTACTTATATTTATATCCTGATTGTGAAGACGTCATTAGTTTTTCCCTAGCAGCTCTAGTTTTAAAGATATAGTGGCATTTAGGACTTGCATAACTTACACCACTTAATCAGCCATGTCCCAGAATAGAGGGCTGCAAAGTGTACTCAAATGTATTCGTATAATGTACTCGTATGAATTCCGTGTCTGCATATATGTATGATCTTATATATATATATACTTATGTATACATGCATGTATATGTGTGTACATACATAGCCACGACCAAATATACTTATATACATACATATATACACACATTTATACAAAAAAACACACATGCATACACACACAAAGATACATACGAGTACTTTCGAGTATATTCGTGCAGCCCTCTACCCCAGAATACCATTCCGATCGGAAGTGGTTTCAATTCCGTAAGTTGCTTCGTCAGAAAACGGATAACGAAAATTTTCCTCGTAATCAAACCACTTTTAAATTTCAAAGTGGAATTGAAAAACACTTCTACTGACTTCATATGCAGTAAATACTAAAAAACGTGCATACTTTTAGGAGCGTCAAATAAATAGTTGGTCGTGAGTTTTGCATCTAAAAACAAGAGTAAACAAACGCCTCAAGGTATAAAAACTTTATCAGTGTAAAAACGAAATACAAAATAAACGGAATCTAAAGCACAAAAATGAACTTTTTCGGAATTAAAACTACGGAATCAAAACCAATCCGAACGGAATCTGTGATACGGCTGAATATTTCACGAATGGTCCTCAAACTTTAAAATACTTTCTGGACTATTAATCTACACAAAAGTCTCTTTGATTTGGGTAGAGTCGTATTGATAAGTTTATCAGGGTACCTTACTGTTATTGCAAGATTAGAAATATTTTTTGGATGGCGCGAGTAAAGAAAAATTTAAAGTATGTTTTTATTAATGCACAATATCTCTGAAAATAAAGGTGCTAGAAAAATAGTAAGCTATTTTCGTAATCAGCGGACAAAAACATAAGGATGAGTTATTTTAACTTAAGAAAATTAAAAAAAAAATTTAAGGACTAAACCAAAAACACACAATTTTAATATCCTTGCAATAACAGTAAGGTATCCTGACATACTCATCAATGTGGCTCTACCCAAATAAAAGAGACTTTTGTGTAGAATAATAATCCAGAAAGTATTTTCAAGTTTGGAGGACCTTCGTGAAATATTAAGCAAAGAATACAAAAAGTGGTGTGAATTATGCAAATACTAAATGTCACTATGTCTTTAAAACTAGAGCTGCTATGGGAAAACTAATGATGTCATCGTAATCAGCAGATGAAAATACATAAGGATGAGCTATTTTTATTTAAACAACAAAAACACTGTTCCGCTGTGTTATCA
Source organism: Panzeria rudis (assembly GCA_956483635.1). NCBI lineage: Eukaryota > Metazoa > Arthropoda > Insecta > Diptera > Tachinidae > Panzeria > Panzeria rudis. The sequence continues at coordinate 44,912,674 of OY101449.1, read as the reverse complement.
ACAACCAGAAAAAAGATGGTTTGGAAAATGGTTAGGCTGATAAAATATTAGTTGAATAGACCATATTTCAACTCATGCTATCATTTTCTATGAGTCGAAAAAATAATTCATACTCACTATCATAAGAGCATAATTGTGATAAGGATATGATTCTGACAATTCTTAAATTGATTAGATCCACTGATCGTATGCTTTTGTCATGACTTGAGTAACGAATATGATGCGCACAACCGAATAAAATATTATGAATTGGATGTTAGTACCACTTATTGGTATTTGCAACTAAAAAATGATCTTTCTAAATTTAATATTTGTACGTAATTATTATTTGAACTGAAAATGTGTCTAAGTCAGAAGTTATTATTATTTGGCTTAAGTTCACAATAATTGAATTAATGTAAATTCAAATTATTTTTTAAGAGTGGAATATTAGAATATCTAATCAGACTAGCAGAACGGATTAGTACTACTAATTTCGACAGCCGCCACGCTGTCATCATCAGCGTCCTTTGTTCGCTTTTACCACGTTTGATCGTGGATACTAGTTTTAATGAAACATCAGCTATTTAACCAAATTTTATTAGGAAATAGAATATGAGTCCTATTCCTTTTATTAATATGGTGAGCCAAACAAATTTCACCATCTGATTCTATATTCCAATTTTTCCAACTCTTATTTTTATTGGTTTTTGCTTGTACGTAAGCTCCGTTTTAACAAGGTATTTATATTTGTGTCATAATTTGCATTCTGATTTTTCAGTTTTAAATTAGACCGCAGAAACCACACATGTATTCAACTTTTCTAAATTTACTTAACTTTTTATCGGTTGTTGCAACAAATTAGTGATTAATTTTATCATTGATATACCTAACACATCAAACGGTCCGCAACAGCAATTATTTATTATTGCAAAATAACTTCTTTTTCAATAACAATTCTGATAATTGCTGCAACTGCCAGAATTCGATTGGCAACAAATTCGGTTGTCTCAACAAATCTGTTTTCTCCGTGAAGAGCTTACACATTTAGGTACTGCTTATGACAGAGAGATTATATTGTTAGATACTAATAATTATTACACTTGGAAAAGAAAATGTAGATTATTTTAATGTAAAGAATTTTCATATGTAGATAAAATATATTTTGTAATTAATCGAGAAAAAGTTTTATTTTTGTTATAAAGTCTATTTTTTAAACGTTCACATATTTGAGTTGGGAACACTGTTTTGACTGGCAGCCGATTTAATAGGTGATAGTCAGCGATGCCAACTTAGTTCTTTTAGCACTATTTTTAGTGATTTTTGATGTTTTAAGATTCCACATTTTTAGTGTTTTTTAATGTTTTAATGCTTTTTCAAGCTGCTTTTAAATTGTATTGTTCTTTTCGCTAGTTTGGTTTGTCAGTTTATAATATACATATAGGAGTAGATTGGTAATATACTCCAATTCTCCACTTTTAAATCGTATATTTTTGAATTAGAAAAGATACTTCTATCAAACAATTAGGATAATAGGTTGATAGTTGGATATGATATTTTAAAAATGCTGGACCAAGGGTCGAAAAATTAAGAAATTTTATTTTCCCTAACTATTAAAGATAAATAAGTATCACGCGCATGGATTTTTCTGTGGATGTTGATAAGGGCTATAAGAATAAATAATAAGAAAATGGCAATAAAATAAAAACTGCTTCTGAATATGTAATTATCTAAAAAAAAATTTAAAGTACTGTAAACGTCTATGGAAATTGGTGGATGATGGTAGATAACCAGTGTGACCATTTTTGTAGCTAAATATAGCATGTTTTATTTTGATTTAGCTGAAAACTTTCCATTTGTCACTTAAGGCAGTGATTCACTATCAAACTCAGCCGTTAGATCTGTTAAAAATGCATGTGTACTCAAAATTTGTGATAGTGTGGCTAAAAAGTGAATATATTTGACAGATTTTCTGACAAGTTTGTACGATTTATTTTAATTTTTTTATTTCACTAACTAGTATTTTCTATGAGATCAGAGTAGCATTTTGGGAGAGTTGCTAAACTTAACATAAGTTCTTCCCAAATGGGAAACTATTAGGAACTTGTTGGGAAAATCCAACACAGATTTTTAGTCATATTTTTTGCTCATCTTCAATAGATGTGATTGTTGCTTAATTTTGTCCCTTGGATAGCTTCAGCAAATTTTAATGCAATATTAGAATTCGGTTTTTTTATTTGAGCAAATTTTGCAAGATTTTGGTATTTCTCTACAGGAAACCAATCGGGTCAGCCCCAATATGTTTATTGGGAAAATTTCTAGTCGGGTATATTCTTGTAAATTAGTTGACGAAAAAAATAAAATAACATAAATATATTCGAAAAATGTGTTTTTGCATCATTTTTGTGTGATAGTGTGCCACCATAAAAACCAACTTATATGAAAAACTTCATGGAAAAGTAAAAGTAAAATGTACAAGTTATTACAGTGTTGACAATTCAATGACAGAAATAAACTTCATATTAACTATTGAGTGATGATAAAGTAATTTTTTATTTCCCTTTATCTACTGAAATACAATAGTGAATGTCCCTAAGTTTGATGTGAGTTGCTCTTATAATAAAGTGTATTTTCAAGGAAAAGTCTGGTGGTAAGGAAATAGAAGACGGATAAAAGCCATGCAAAGTAATTTGTAATTATCCTCTAAATTTTACAACAATTAGCACTTTTAAACAAAAGCCTGGAGGTATAGGAGTGAGGAGACGGTTATCCTCATACAAATTAATTATTATTTTCCTATATCTGCACAGCAACAATATTGACAATTACTAAATTTGATGTCAGTTACTTTGAGAATTAATTGCGTTTTCAAGCCTTGTGGTATACAGGCTGTTTTACTAAATGCATGCTGCTTTATAGTAATACATTGCAACTTGTTCCTAAACATAACACTTAAACGTATCAATTTCGTTGTCGATACGCATAGAAGAGAAAAATGTGTCTACATAAACATTTGGATGCAAAGCAAGAGACAAACAAACTTTACAATGAATCAATACGGTACTAATGCTGTATTGACACATTGTAAAAAACATATGTTTAGGAAAACAGCCATACTTACATATTTATGCTTCAACGAAAACCAAGAAAAGCTAATTCTAACGAAGTGCGAATTGCAATTATCGATTTTTTATGGTCCTTCTTGCCGGGTTTTGGTTACATTCGTTACCGCTGCAGGCGTTCACGACGCGGCTACCACAACTGAAACCTTAACGTTGGTGGCGCAAGGTTCTCTCAAACGCCTGATTTTGCCAATTGAACTTCTACGAATTGCAACTGCTCAAGGGGGGCGTCTTGTTTGTGTTTACCCAATACACCTGAATGCTGATAAAGTGTGTTGCCACACAAACGGATACCCACCATATAAAGTAATTATTAAGTTTCCTATTCATATCTGCTACCGTTAATCGGCTAACCAGTTAATTACTATTCGATTAACTGATCGGTTAAAAAAATTAAAACAGAGCATAATGGAAGATTTTATATGTTTAGAGAAATCCAGGAAAAGGACTGAGAAACTAGATATTCTATATTATGGACTGCATTCGATTTCTTCATCGCCTACGATAAATGAACGTATTTTTCCCAGTCATGTTTTATCAAAACTAAAGAAAAGAATCGCTTAAATCCTAAACATTTAAACCAAATTATTTTTCTGAAAGATTGTTTTAGAAGATCTCATTATACTATTGAAATAACTAATAAAATGATCTCACAAAACTTATTAATATTTTAATTAATACATATTTATGATCTTTTTTGCGCTTGATTTAGTTCAAGAATTGTTATGTTTGTGATGTTCTTGTTTTTTAATAATAAACTCGAAATAATAAATAAATTATGCATTATTGTTTGTTGAAATTACTTGATTTATGAACAAGTTTATATATCGGTTAACGGATTCATAGCAAAATCAACCGATTATTAACCGATTAAGCCAAAACTTCGATTAATTCATTATAATTCTCTTGTTATTAAGTTTTGTGTATCTAATTATGCTATTTCTTATCCTTTCACGAGGTGAAAGGAAACTTTTTATTCTCTATATCCCTGCGTCTATACCTGATATATTTTTATCATGACAAAAGTCAAAATTTATATTGAAAAATTATTTGTTTTATGTTAGATGTTTTTTCTATATGGAAGTTGACATTTGTCATGATAAAAATATATCAGGTGTAGACGTAGGGTAAATAAGGAAGTTAATCGAAATAACTACTATTTTCCAAATTTAAAATATGTTTTTTCCTGTCCCATGTCTTTTCAAATTGAATGAAAATTTAACTTAGTTTTATAAAGCGCAACCAAGAGATATACATACATAGTAACATAAAGTATTCAACGTTTGTTGCCAAAATAAATAGCATAAACTAGGGAATGGTAAACCGATTTCGATTCCAAATCGAAAATTTATTTTATGTTATTACAAATCAATTTTTCGCAATCGAATTTACTTCTGCAATTTTGCACTGAAATTGATTACTTGTTTTTTAAAATAGATTTTTTTAAATAATTTCAAAATATGAAAAACGCTCATTTTTAATCTTCACGATAAATTCAATACAGTCGAGAAAAATTATTTTTTTGTGTATATCATCGATGAAACACGGGCGTATGCAAAAAACTTCACTTTAGTAGAAATTAATGAAATCGTATAAATTTAGTGTCAAAAATAGGTAAATATTCCACTTTATATATTTTTAGTTATTCCGAAGGGTCGTTAATAAAATAAATGACTTTTCAGTTCTGTTAAGTTTTTAAAATGTCAATATCAGTTAATGCTAAAAAAGTTTCGGCAAGTTTCGGATTCGGCCGAATATTCGGCCTTTTTGCCGAATATTAGGTTCGGTTCGGATTCGGCCTCAAAAAACTGGTTTCGGTCGGACTCTAGATAATATCCATTGACTAAATTTAAATAAATAAATAAAATAATAATGGAAACAATTTTCAATCTGGATTGAAATCGAGCCCAATGTTCTTCGAACTCATGTTGTTGTTCTTTTAACCAAAATATCGATGAGGATATCATTTTCTTAAATAAAACGTTTTAAATCCAAAGTGATTATATAGGGTAAAGTTTGTAATGTTATGTTCATAAATAATAAGACACGATTAATATTCCCAGTCAATAAAAGAGATAAGCTAATGAGGCTACTAGGTAATGTATTAATTTCATTAAAGCAATGAAATAATTTCATTCAAATAATGACAGGATTTCATTAAAATTATGAAATAGTTTCATTGAAATAATGAAACAGTTCATTAAAACGATGAAATAATTTCACTATTGAAATTACTTATAAAATGATCTCACAAACTTGTTTTTTAATTAATACATATTTATATATTTTTTTGCTTGATTTAGTTCAAGAATTGTTACTGGGGGCCTACACCAGCCATGAACTTGGTATGAGCATCATATCGGCCATCGCATATGGCTAATGTAGACCGATCATGTCCATGTTTCGTCCATGCTCTGACATCTAACCGCAAACATATGGCTGACCATTAATGTTAGCCATGAGATTCGCCGTCAACAACCATTTTCAATAGAAAGAAAAGAGACAGAACAAAATTGGTAAATATACCATCTCTATTGCATTACCAAAAAATACATTGATAAGGCAGAACATGGACATCGCACGTTTTCACCACAACAAAGACGTTGATTAATTTTTTACAGTTCACTGCCGTCGTCCTGTTCTTGTCATGTTCAAGTCGATGGCTCATGAAGACGTAGGGTAATGTTTGTTATGTTAGTGTTTTTCTTTACTAATAAACCCAAAATAAAAAATAGTTTATAAATTTTTGTTTGTTGAAATTATTTGATTTATAAAAAACTTTATTAATCGGTTAACCTCATTAATACCATAATTAGCCGATTACACTAGGCAACAGCCATTTTGTTATTTGGTTCTAGCATACTTTTTCTCATGGATTTGGACCTACTGAACACGAAAATGAATTTTAAAAATTTTTCTGTCGATTGGTTTGCGAGATACAAATTTTTTAATTTTTTTTTTTTAATTTTTGGAGGTACACTTACTATTTTGAGCATATCTTTAGTCTTCTTTGACCTATTTTATCCTACTACTACTCAAATTAAAGACAATTGAGCCGTCTACAACTTATTCTCAGAAAATTTTCAAATCGGGTTAGTAGTTTTGATGTTGGCGGCTTAAAAAGGTTAAAAAACTGGGTTTTTTTACTAAAAATGTGGCTGAAAAATTCATGTAAAAATTCATATAAAATATAAAACGCGATGTTAACAGCGATTTTAATTTTTTTACGTATAGCTGACATCAAAACTACTAACCCGATTTGAAAATTTTCTGAGAATAAGTTGTAGACGGCTCAATTGTCTTTAATTTGAGTAGTAGTAGGATAAAATAGGTCAAAGAAGACTAAAGATATGCTCAAAATAGTAAGTGTACCTCCAAAAATTAAAAAAAAAAAATTAAAAAATTTGTATCTCGCAAACCAATCGACAGAAAAATTTTTAAAATTCATTTTCGTGTTCAGTAGGTCCAAATCCATGAGAAAAAGTATGCTAGAAACAAATAACAGACAAAAGTTTGTTATTTGTGACCTAGTGTTATTGACCGATTAAGCCAAAACCTCGATTAATTAATCGAGCGATTAACCGATTAATGCAAAAGTCCGATTAAATGAATACCATAGTATTTTCTTAACAGAGCGTAAACTTATGTACCGAATTTCTTTAAATTATCGTAAGAATTGCATCTTTCTATCAAGAAGAAATATTTTTTTTGCGAATATTTAAACAATGAACAATATCAACCGGCTTAATAGTAACGACGGTATTAATTACTTGTATCTAGATATTTTTAATATAAGCTATAAATTCGTGGAAAAGTAAAGAGATCAATTGTATTCGTCTTTGTTTGTTTTATAAATAAAATATATAAAATTAATGCCATATTATTTAATTTTAAGGCGTAGTAGATATATTTCAGTTATGTATAGTTCTTCATTTCCTTTGTTGAATTAAAAACAAATAGAGAGTTTAGAGTAAAATCAAATTTAAATTATCAAATAAATTAAATATAATCTAACTTTTTGACAGAAGGACCAGACGACTAAAACTTCAACATGAAATGATTTAATAATTGTTGCATTTTTAACTACTTGACTTCACGGCTCCGACTCAATAGAAAATATAACAAGAACTCTTATGATGAGATCGTGGTTGATCTTGAAAAGATCATGGTCTTAATGCAGTCAAAAAATAGTTTTTGCCTTTTCAAATATTACATTCATATTTTAAAAACTCTTTTCTCAATAAAAACAGTTTAATTTTTAAAATGAAATGGAACGAACTTGAGCCTGAATAATTAAATATCTTTGGATTAAAAAAAATCCATACGGTTCGAATAAAATTCATAACTTCAATGATTAATAATTAAAATAAAAAAAAAGAAATAAAGTGTTTTAATCCAACTTAAATGTGCTTAGAGGTTAACTTCGAATTTATTTACAATTTTTGCGAAAACATTCTACAAAGTTCTATAACGTTTTCTATAACGTTTTCTTTAACGCTTTCAAAGAAGTATCTTCAGTGATCTTAACTTAAGTAAAACTTTAAAATCTTTGAACGTGGCTATAAAAGAGTTTAGTAAAGACTCTGCTATTCTAATTAAACTTAGGGAATTATTGAGTTTTTTTATATAAAGTTATTTAATTGGTTTCGCTTAAGTCGTTTTCAATTTAATCTTTCGATAAAATTATTATTATTTTTTATTTAAGAAAGAAATTCTAAAGCATGTAAATATTGAACATTCAAAGAAAAATTTGGATGTACAGAGCGCTTTACCTACACTATCAGCAGCAACAACATCCTAGCGAAAATCCTACTTATTTTAGTAAGCTCAATTAACCGATTTTGTCGCCACCTCGCGGCGAGTCGTACCTATTATTAATGAACTTTTTCTAAATGTTCGGAAGCTCACTAACTGTCTTTTCTTTTAGCATGTTCAAATATTTTTTAAGCTTTTTTGAGTTCTGAATTACCAGTGTGAAATATCATAGATTTTCAATGCTGGGATTTTTTAATGTTTATTTTCCCCAAGTTTTTGGAACAGTACACATTTATGTTTTAGCTAAGTGGCCTTAGAGTTTTAATAATTGAGTTATGAACTTTTAGTCGAACTGTATAGTTTTTATCAAAAGTTATTTAATTAGTTTGGCTTAAGTTTCTTTTCAATTTAATCTTTCGATCAAAATTTTTTTTTTCATTTAATTAAAAATCTAAGAATTAGATTTAATGAGTGAAGAATTATATTATTTTATACATCCACTCAGCAATATTTCCTTCTAGCAACAGTACTTTAAAAGACAGTACAAAAACGGAAACTAAGGAAGTCGGAAATAAACTTTTTTGCAGACTGTTTGTCGCTGACCTCTACCAGTATGAGTCAGATGATGACCTGACAACAGAAGAAACTATCGATAGTAATGGAAGATTTAAATAAATATATATATTTACATAGTAAATATATAATGCGATGCATTCCAAGCACAAAAAAATAATTGAATATAAAGTAGCATTTATTACTGTTTAACAGCATATTCTTCTTTTTAGCATGTTCTTAAAATTTGGGCGATCGTAATCAAAATCGTAAAATATTTGGAGTTCTGGTTTAATTCAATACGGAGAGCATATATTTCGAATTTCTGACCTCTTTAAAGACATTTGTTATATTTTTTGTAGCAATTCTTAAAAGAAAACTAGCAATTTTGTATATATTCATCAGTTCACCTAGTTTGAATTCTGTAAAAATGGAACTATATCTTTCTATAGATTGACTATTGTTAATACCCCTCCATAATCAATTTCAATGTATTTTAATAAAACTTTAATATTTTACCTCAAAAGTAAAATATTAATTTGGGGAAAAACACGTTACAAAATTAAAATTAATGTAATTTAATAATTCCCAAAAAAATAACTTTTTAATTATGACTATTATTTTAGTTGATGGAATCAATACAAAACTTTAAAAGATTTACCGCTTCACAAAAGTTACTTTGATCTTTATTTTTTAGCGCCATATTTTTCTTCCGACGGGGTTTGCTTGAATTTGACCGGACTCGGCATGTGCCATCTTCAATGTTCTCCTAAATTATCTTATCTTCATATATTTGAACAAATTTATGTAAGTACCGTTATGGGGTTTTTGCTACCAAGGAGGAAATATTGTAATATAGTATACTAGAAAGCAAGCGAGAGAAAAAAGCGAGAATTTCGATTCCCGCACGTGACGAGGGATTCGATAACAAAAAGCGGAACAATACTGTAGGACAACACCGCCAAAGGCGGTACTTCTGACAACCCTAGTTGACATATTTATTTCATGTAGGCTTAAACCACCAACGTTGGCCGCTTAAACTGGCAAATAAAACTAATTAGTTACATTGTGCTTGAATTTGAAACTTTTCTTGTAACAAACTGGGCACCATACTGGTAAAGATAATTCGAGTACGCTGATTTTTATGGTGTTAGCAGTTACCTCTCGTTTTCGCGTTATTTGTGATTTAAAATTAATATGCTAAAGTACCATAAAAGGTAGCCTTTCCGAGGCTAAGCTGGCAAAGGTAAGAATCTAGAGAATAATTTAAAAAACAATATGCCAATGACACTAAAAGTGTGTGCAGGAAAAAAGCTTAAATAAATTGATGTTAATTTTCCCTTGTTCCTAGAAATATTGATCGAGTCTAATTCCTTCTGAATACAACTTTACTTAGCGTTTGAATTTCCCAAAACCCCGTCTTAGTGGATCTATACTTCGTGAGGGGAGCCCACATACGAAATTTCAACTTTCTAGCTTTAGTGGTTTGGGCTGGGCGATGATGAATCAGTCAGTCAGTCAGTCACTCAATAACGTTACTCTTTTATTTATATAGATTTTTAGCCTTTTCTCTATTTATTTCTACTTCTATTTATGAATCAGTTGCATAAAATTAAGAATATTTATGTATATCATCGTATCGTAATTCGGACACTTATTTACTTACATATGAAATTCTACGAAATATCCCTCCTTCGCGACAAAACTTGACGTAAATACTTTTAAAGAAGTTAACAATAGCTGAGGGAGTAAAGTACTTGTCTTCAAATCTGTAGGAGCATTAGTTCTATCCCAGCTTGGTAAAAAAAACAAAGTCTGAAAAAATATAAATAAAATATAATGTGTATAAAAATTTTTTTTAATTTCAATTTGTTTATTTGACTACTTATTTTTTAGCTTCAAGTAAGTAAAATAATAACTGGAGCATTCCATGAAAAAACGGAAATATGAACAATTTTATTAACCTTAATTCTTTATATGCTTTTGCACCTCATCCATAATAATTTATATAAATTATAGCTAATACATCACATTAGTTTTAATTACCGTTAATTTTTTAAGAGTAACAGCAAGTAGTAACAATTAGTTTCAAAAACCAGTATGATTTATATGCCATACTAGGAAATTTTCGAAAAAATGTGTCTGCATTACCATGGGAAAATACCAAAGCGATAACTGGAATTTCAATTTTCCATTTTACTAAAACGAAAGAAAAAGTCGCGAAGTGCAGAAAACAATGCTTATCTGTAGACAAAATTGTATTAAACTATTGGCAATGATAATCCTAGAACGACTCTCTCCACTGAAACAAACCTTAAGGCAAGAACAAGCGGGTTTTCGCGAAGGTAGATCATGCATTGACCATGTATCCACGCTCAGAATTATTATCGAGCAGGCGAATGAAAACAAATCGTCAACGTACTTACTATTTGTCGACTTTGAACGAGCATTCGACACCACTACACCACTATAAGGCAGTGCATATGGAAATCCCTAGAACGCAAGGGGTTCCCAAACACCATAACAAACATAATTAAAATATGTATTCCAATGCAGAAAATAAGGTTTTGCTTAAAGGACAAACTTCAGATGCTTTCTCAATCGAAAATCGGATAAACAAAGCTCGATAGGCTATGTACTCTTTGAGAAATGTATGGATATCAAATGATCTGTCACGTGACCTCAAGTTAAGAGTTTACAACACTTGCATTAAGCCCATCCTCCTCTATGGATGTGAAACTTGGGGTCTGAAAAAGCTCGCCACAAAGAGACTCCAAACATTCACCAATCGCTGCCTACGCCGCATCATCCGATGTTTGTGGCCAAACACGATAAGTAACTCGGATCTCTTTCGCATGACAAGGCAGATTCCAATCCACCAGGACATCTTAAGGCGAAACTTCGGATGGATGCTCAGATCAGAAAACACTATTGCAAAGGCAGCTCTAACGTATAACCCACAAGGTTCCCGTCGACGAGGACGCCCAAGAACCACCTGGCGTACATCGACGTTAAACCAACTAGCATCATCGCAACTAACATGGAACGAAGCTGTACAAATAGCTGCCGAACGAAATAGATGGAAATCTTTTATTGAGGCCGTTGGCTCCCAAGCTGGAGAATAGCGGAATATCATATCATTGATTCTTGTTTATTTTTATAGATGTAAGTTCAACTATGTCCTGTACGTGGCGAGATTTGTCTGTACGTGACAAAATATAAAAATTTATTTTTAATTATAAATATGTGTTTTCTTTAATTTTTTTTTCGCCAAGAGCAAGGTTGAATCTTATTTATAATTTGCTTCTTAAACACTTTTTTCCCTTGTGTAATAATTTCACTGGAATTTTCACTCAAATCAAGAATTTCAAATGTTGGTTGACTGGAATTGTCCCACATGTGACGAACTATGTCAACTCTTTTCTTCAATGTTTGATGAACTATTTAAAAAGTTTCTATGTAGGGTTAAAGGCTAGTATGTAGTCTATTAATAATAATAATAATAGAAAATAGATTAGTTATCTGCATTATAAATTAAGATATATATGTAATATATGCACTAGAAAGAGTTGAATTTGTCTGTACGTGACAGTGTGATAACTACCCGACTAGAAATTTTCCCAATACTCATATTGGGGCCCGATTGGGAATATATGTGGCAAACCCAAAAGGGTTATCCCATTTGGGATATGATTGGGAACTTGTTGGGATAGCCCATCTGCAAATTAGTGCCTTAACATAAGTTCTTCCCAAGTGGAAAACTATTGGGAACTTGTTGGGAAGATCTAGCAAAACTTTTAATCATATCATTTGCTCATCTTCAATAGAGGTGATTGTTACATTATTTTGTCCCTTGGATAGGTTCAGCAATTTTAATTCAATATTAGAATTTTATATTTTTTCGATTTGAGCCAATTTTTGCAAGATTTTGATATTTCCCCACAGGAAACCAATCAGGTCCCAAATACGTTTCTGCGTTACATCAGAATTGGGATCCCAGTTAGATCCCAAATGTGTTTGCGTGAAAATTTCTAGTCGGGTAGTTAATTGCTGTGACAATGTAAATACATTTGCAAGGGCTACCCCTTATTTTTTGAACATCTCAAGCAAAAATAAGTAGTTATCGTGTCTACCAGTAAGCAAAGTTTTTGGTGGGTTTAATTATTTAAATTTATGCTTAACAAATTATAAATATGTGAATATTGAAAAGCAAGACATTTTGTTTAGTAATATCGTGCTAATTACTAAAGTTGTTAATTTATTTGCTTATTAAAAAAAACTTAAAACAAATACACAAATTTTTAACGAAATGTCTTGACTTGAAGACATATGTACATTAGAGTGCTCCTACAAAATTTGCCTTTCTTCAAGTCTCGTACCATAAATCGATGGGTATTTATAAAAAATAGCCTAAAAAAATTCCAGGTCAGTCAGATAAGATTAACAGCTTGTTTTTCGAAAATGAATTAGTTTGTTCGTTCGTATAAAAAACGAACGAAAGTAGTTTTATATATTTGTAACATAAAATATTTGAGTGAGTGAGAATATATGAGACAGAAAAAAAGCTTTTAATATTTTCATATATATATTTGGTTATTATAAAACGAATTCTTTCGTAATAAACGAATGAAAACATTTAAAATAGTCGATAAGCAATAGGCTCTCGTTTGTCTAACAAATTTCAACAGTAAAGTAACATAGCCATCAAAAACTTTGCAAAAAACTAAAATTTGCTTTCACAAACTAAAATATAAATATAAAATCAAAATTTTTGCAAAAACAAAAACAAGATTCTGAAAGAACTCAAACTTGCAAAACAAAAAATCGAATTATTTATGCTTATGTGTGTAAAATTGAACTCAAAACACTGCTACAAATATTTTTTTGAAACGTCCATGAACTTCATTTCCACTTTGAAATGGAAGTACCATTCATTGCTTTCTCCTCTGGGCATATAAAATAGTCGCTTCGCTACGTAAAGATTTTTGCTCGAGCACTTTTTCCTCCAGTATATCGAATAGTGGTTTTGTTGAGGAAAGGTGTTCTGCCTTGCCATCTTCTCAAATGCGTTTCAAAACAAAATTTTTTCATGCAAATTACAAAACGAAAAAAGCGTTTGTAACGAGTGATTTTTTTGCTATTATCTTTTTGGCAACACTAGTTTTGACAGCTCACGCACGTTTTGTATCTTGTGTCACTGTCAAACATCTTCAGTTTGGTCTATAATTTAATCATGAATCGTCTTACAAACGAACAACGCTTGCAAATTATTGAATTTTATTACCAAAATGCGTGCTCTGTTAAGAAAGTTTTTTTATCGAAGAATTGTGTTCAGCGACGAGGCTCATTTCTGGTTGAATGAATACGTGAACAAGCAAAACTGCCGTATTTGGAGTGAAGAGCAGCCAGAAGCATTGCAAGAGCTACCAATGCATCCACAAAAAACAACCGTTTGGTGCGGATTATGGGCTGGCGGCATCATTGGGCCGTATTTCTTCAAAGATGATGCGAATCACAACGTTACTGTGAATGGTGAGCGCTACCGTGCGATGATAACAAACTTTTTTCTGCCCAAAATGGAAGAGCTTGACTTGCATGACATGTGGTTTCAACAAGACAGTGCCACATGCCACACAGCACGCGAAACAATGGACCAATTGAGAGGCGAGTTCGGTGAACAGTTTATTTCACGCTTGGGACCAGTCAATTGGCCGCCCAGATCGTGCGATTTAACGCCTCTAGACTATTTTTTGTGGGGCTATGTTAAGGCTAATGTCTATAGCGACAAGCCCGCTTCGATTGACGCACTGGAAGCCAACATTGCCAACATTATTCGTGAGATACCGGCCGAAATGTTGGAAAGAGTATGCCAAAATTGGACTAAGCGGATGGACCATTTGAGGCGCAGCCGCGGCCAACATTTGCATGAAATAATCTTCAAACATTAAATTATATCGACCCAACTATCGATCCAAATAAATATTTCATGCATTTTTCTGAATTTTATGTGTTTTTTTTTTTTTACTTTCCGATAGTTCTTATAAAATCACCCATTATATCAAAAATAAAACTCAAAAATAAAGAGGTTGGAAAATAACAAATTGTAATTTATATAATAAAAAAATGTTTTCTTTTAGTTTGAAGGCTTAAAGTATAACATAAGGAAATATAGTGTGGCATCAGACTCGTATTTCAAGCGCTTTACTTTGTGTTTGCGGGAAAAACTCTCATTCTTCACTACTACTAATACGCAGCAATACAATAACAGTTTTAATTTCGCGCATTCCTGTTTTAAATCCAGGAGAGAAAGGCATAATGTAAAATGCGTGACATCGTGAGAGTTTGAGCATAAAAATTTCATACAAAATTTTCAAAAGTTCTCTCACTAAATTGTTCATTTCCTTTGGAATATATTATTCTACATGATACTGGACATGGGATCGTTGATGTATTTTTATTTTTTTATGAATTATAAAAATGAAATTTATTTATTGGTGTTTAAGCATTGTATATATGCATTTCATTGGTGCTTTACCAAATCATCAGTACAGTGAATAGTTACAAACCCTTTATCTTATGTACAAACTTTCAAAAACCATTTGAGAGTTCAGAAATATGTAAATGATATTCAAAAATAAGCATAGCAGGTCGAATACCACAAATAAAGCACAAACACAAAATATTTTTAACTTTAATGGATCCATTGCTCGTGGTTTCCATAAATGCAGCAAAGAGTAACTTGCACTTTTTTTTCTTCTGCAGCACCAATATCCTTCACAAATGCTTGTACAGCTATGTTATTATTTTTTTATTCACTTATTTATTTAATTTTACTTTAAATTTAATTAAAACATCAATTTTATTTATTTGTTGGATACAAAAACACTGAAAAAATAAATGTCAACAAGCAAAAGAGCCGCCATTGTTGTTCAATGATGCCACTGTTTCATATTTTTGTTCCCGAAAAGTTTATGATTGGAGGAAGTTATTCTCGAGAAAAGTGTTTTCCGGGGGAAAGAATTTCCTAGGAAATATCCATCATTGGGCTGATAATAATGATGCAGATAATGTACTAAAAGCTAAAAAATAATTACTTAGTACCAGATACCAGCTACCACGCCACTCTCCTCACCAAGATAGGGCATTGGTCAGACTAAAATAAAATCGTGGGAGGTTGTTGACTATAGATAACGGAAACTCGACGCGCCTAACGCTTTTATTTTAGTCTGATCAATACCCTATGTTGGTGAAAAGAGTGGTGTGGTAGCTGGTATTTGGTACTAAGTAATTATTTTTTAGCTTTTAGTGCATTATCTGCATCATTATTATGTTTCATTGCAATAAAACCAATTAACTTAAAATTTTCTTTTACCTGATTGATTTTTAATTTTTAACTTTATGTCCTATCTAAACTCTATGATCTGGCATATTGGCTCGGACTGTGCCTTGGATTATACTTTTTTCGTGGTGTACTGCATTCTGCTAGCCAAGCGCTTTCATTTAATACCCATATTGAGGGGGCTGAGAATATATATGCATGAATATAGTCCCCCATTTTGTACTGGCTGCCATTTTGGGATTTGAAGTTTTTCATTGCGTACTATATTGTACTAGTCCAACCCTTTCATTTGATATCCATATGTATGAGGTGCTTGTAAACAAAAAATATGAGGTGTTTGTAAACAAATGACTAATTCTCCATTTTGTGGCCGCGGTCATCTGTGATTTCCAATAATGCTGAATACACATAATCATAACGTGATCAGATTAATCAGTCATAAAAATTAATTGTGCTAACCAAATTTCAGATCAATCGGTCAGGACGAAGGGGATAAAAGTCAATATTACTTTTTATGAGCGTGGCAAAGCTCACTTTTTTAAGCTCAAAATTGTATAGTAGTCAAAAGTAAAGATGTGTAGCAAATTTGGGATCCATTCTTTAACAAGAAGTGGTTAAAACTTAGTATTACTTTTCTTAGGCGTGACGCCGTCCACTTTTGTAATTACAGAATTGTAAAGTAATCTGAAGTAAAGGTGTCCATTAAATCTCGGATCAATTATAATTATAAAAATGAAATTTATTTATTGGTGTTTAAGCATTGTCTATATGCATTTCATTGGTGCTTTACCAAATCATCAGTACAGTGAACTGTTACAAACCCTTTATCTTATGTACAAACTTTCAAAAACCATTTGAGAGTTCAGAAATATGTAAATGATATTCAAAAATAAGCATAGCAGGTCGAATACCACAAATAAAGCACAAACACAAAATATTTTTAACTTTAATGGATCCATTGCTCGTGGTTTCCATAAATGCAGCAAAGAGTAACCTGCACTTTTTTTTCTTCTGTAGCACCAATATCCTTCACAAATGCTTGTACAGCTATGTTATTATTTTTTTATTCACTTATTTATTTAATTTTATTTTAAATTTAATTAAAACATCAATATTATTTATTTGTTGGATACAAAAACACTGAATAAATAAATGCCAACAAGCAAAAGAGCCGCCATTGTTGTTCAATGATGCCACTGTTTCATATTTGTGTTCCCGAAAAGTTTATGATTGGAGGAAGTTATTCTCGAGAAAAGTGTTTTCCGGGGGAAAGAATTTCCTAGGAAATATCCATCATTGGGCTGATAATAATGATGCAGATAATGCACTAAAAGCTAAAAAATAATTACTTAGTACCAGATACCAGCTACCACCCCACTCTCCTCACCAAGATAGGGCATTGGTCAGACTAAAATAAAATCGTGGGAGGTTGTTGACTATAGATAACGGAAACTCGACGCGCCTAACGGTTTTATTTTAGTCTGATCAATACCCTATGTTGGTGAAAAGAGTGGTGTGGTAGCTGGTATTTGGTACTAAGTAATTATTTTTTAGCTTTTAGTGCATTATCTGCATCATTATTATGTTTCATTGCAATAAAACCAATTAACTTAAAATTTTCTTTTACCTGATTGATTTTTAATTTTTAACTTTATGTCCTATCTAAACTCTATGATCTGGCATATTGGCTCGGACTGTGCCTTGGATTATACTTTTTTCGTGGTGTACTGCATTCTGCTAGCCAAGCGCTTTCATTTAATACCCATATTGAGGGGGCTGAGAATATATATGCATGAATATAGTCCCCCATTTTGTACTGGCTGCCATTTTGGGATTTGAAGTTTTTCATTGCGTACTATATTGTACTAGTCCAACCCTTTCATTTGATATCCATATGTATGAGGTGCTTGTAAACAAAAAATATGAGGTGTTTGTAAACAAATGACTAATTCTCCATTTTGTGGCCGCGGTCATCTGTGATTTCCAATAATGCTGAATACACATAATCATAACGTGATCAGATTAATCAGTCATAAAAATTAATTGTGCTAACCAAATTTCAGATCAATCGGTCAGGACGAAGGGGATAAAAGTCAATATTACTTTTTATGAGCGTGGCAAAGCTCACTTTTTTAAGCTCAAAATTGTATAGTAGTCAAAAGTAAAGATGTGTAGCAAATTTGGGATCCATTCTTTAACAAGAAGTGGTTAAAACTTAGTATTACTTTTCTTAGGCGTGACGCCGTCCACTTTTGTAATTACAGAATTGTAAAGTAATCTGAAGTAAAGGTGTCCATTAAATCTCGGATCAATTATAATTATAAAAATGAAATTTATTTATTGGTGTTTAAGCATTGTCTATATGCATTTCATTGGTGCTTTACCAAATCATCAGTACAGTGAACTGTTACAAACCCTTTATCTTATGTACAAACTTTCAAAAACCATTTGAGAGTTCAGAAATATGTAAATGATATTCAAAAATAAGCATAGCAGGTCGAATACCACAAATAAAGCACAAACACAAAATATTTTTAACTTTAATGGATCCATTGCTCGTGGTTTCCATAAATGCAGCAAAGAGTAACCTGCACTTTTTTTTCTTCTGTAGCACCAATATCCTTCACAAATGCTTGTACAGCTATGTTATTATTTTTTTATTCACTTATTTATTTAATTTTATTTTAAATTTAATTAAAACATCAATATTATTTATTTGTTGGATACAAAAACACTGAATAAATAAATGCCAACAAGCAAAAGAGCCGCCATTGTTGTTCAATGATGCCACTGTTTCATATTTGTGTTCCCGAAAAGTTTATGATTGGAGGAAGTTATTCTCGAGAAAAGTGTTTTCCGGGGGAAAGAATTTCCTAGGAAATATCCATCATTGGGCTGATAATAATGATGCAGATAATGCACTAAAAGCTAAAAAATAATTACTTAGTACCAGATACCAGCTACCACCCCACTCTCCTCACCAAGATAGGGCATTGGTCAGACTAAAATAAAATCGTGGGAGGTTGTTGACTATAGATAACGGAAACTCGACGCGCCTAACGGTTTTATTTTAGTCTGATCAATACCCTATGTTGGTGAAAAGAGTGGTGTGGTAGCTGGTATTTGGTACTAAGTAATTATTTTTTAGCTTTTAGTGCATTATCTGCATCATTATTATGTTTCATTGCAATAAAACCAATTAACTTAAAATTTTCTTTTACCTGATTGATTTTTAATTTTTAACTTTATGTCCTATCTAAACTCTATGATCTGGCATATTGGCTCGGACTGTGCCTTGGATTATACTTTTTTCGTGGTGTACTGCATTCTGCTAGCCAAGCGCTTTCATTTAATACCCATATTGAGGGGGCTGAGAATATATATGCATGAATATAGTCCCCCATTTTGTACTGGCTGCCATTTTGGGATTTGAAGTTTTTCATTGCGTACTATATTGTACTAGTCCAACCCTTTCATTTGATATCCATATGTATGAGGTGCTTGTAAACAAAAAATATGAGGTGTTTGTAAACAAATGACTAATTCTCCATTTTGTGGCCGCGGTCATCTGTGATTTCCAATAATGCTGAATACACATAATCATAACGTGATCAGATTAATCAGTCATAAAAATTAATTGTGCTAACCAAATTTCAGATCAATCGGTCAGGACGAAGGGGATAAAAGTCAATATTACTTTTTATGAGCGTGGCAAAGCTCACTTTTTTAAGCTCAAAATTGTATAGTAGTCAAAAGTAAAGATGTGTAGCAAATTTGGGATCCATTCTTTAACAAGAAGTGGTTAAAACTTAGTATTACTTTTCTTAGGCGTGACGCCGTCCACTTTTGTAATTACAGAATTGTAAAGTAATCTGAAGTAAAGGTGTCCATTAAATCTCGGATCAATTATAATTATAAAAATGAAATTTATTTATTGGTGTTTAAGCATTGTCTATATGCATTTCATTGGTGCTTTACCAAATCATCAGTACAGTGAACTGTTACAAACCCTTTATCTTATGTACAAACTTTCAAAAACCATTTGAGAGTTCAGAAATATGTAAATGATATTCAAAAATAAGCATAGCAGGTCGAATACCACAAATAAAGCACAAACACAAAATATTTTTAACTTTAATGGATCCATTGCTCGTGGTTTCCATAAATGCAGCAAAGAGTAACCTGCACTTTTTTTTCTTCTGTAGCACCAATATCCTTCACAAATGCTTGTACAGCTATGTTATTATTTTTTTATTCACTTATTTATTTAATTTTATTTTAAATTTAATTAAAACATCAATATTATTTATTTGTTGGATACAAAAACACTGAATAAATAAATGCCAACAAGCAAAAGAGCCGCCATTGTTGTTCAATGATGCCACTGTTTCATATTTGTGTTCCCGAAAAGTTTATGATTGGAGGAAGTTATTCTCGAGAAAAGTGTTTTCCGGGGGAAAGAATTTCCTAGGAAATATCCATCATTGGGCTGATAATAATGATGCAGATAATGCACTAAAAGCTAAAAAATAATTACTTAGTACCAGATACCAGCTACCACCCCACTCTCCTCACCAAGATAGGGCATTGGTCAGACTAAAATAAAATCGTGGGAGGTTGTTGACTATAGATAACGGAAACTCGACGCGCCTAACGGTTTTATTTTAGTCTGATCAATACCCTATGTTGGTGAAAAGAGTGGTGTGGTAGCTGGTATTTGGTACTAAGTAATTATTTTTTAGCTTTTAGTGCATTATCTGCATCATTATTATGTTTCATTGCAATAAAACCAATTAACTTAAAATTTTCTTTTACCTGATTGATTTTTAATTTTTAACTTTATGTCCTATCTAAACTCTATGATCTGGCATATTGGCTCGGACTGTGCCTTGGATTATACTTTTTTCGTGGTGTACTGCATTCTGCTAGCCAAGCGCTTTCATTTAATACCCATATTGAGGGGGCTGAGAATATATATGCATGAATATAGTCCCCCATTTTGTACTGGCTGCCATTTTGGGATTTGAAGTTTTTCATTGCGTACTATATTGTACTAGTCCAACCCTTTCATTTGATATCCATATGTATGAGGTGCTTGTAAACAAAAAATATGAGGTGTTTGTAAACAAATGACTAATTCTCCATTTTGTGGCCGCGGTCATCTGTGATTTCCAATAATGCTGAATACACATAATCATAACGTGATCAGATTAATCAGTCATAAAAATTAATTGTGCTAACCAAATTTCAGATCAATCGGTCAGGACGAAGGGGATAAAAGTCAATATTACTTTTTATGAGCGTGGCAAAGCTCACTTTTTTAAGCTCAAAATTGTATAGTAGTCAAAAGTAAAGATGTGTAGCAAATTTGGGATCCATTCTTTAACAAGAAGTGGTTAAAACTTAGTATTACTTTTCTTAGGCGTGACGCCGTCCACTTTTGTAATTACAGAATTGTAAAGTAATCTGAAGTAAAGGTGTCCATTAAATCTCGGATCAATTATAATTATAAAAATGAAATTTATTTATTGGTGTTTAAGCATTGTCTATATGCATTTCATTGGTGCTTTACCAAATCATCAGTACAGTGAACTGTTACAAACCCTTTATCTTATGTACAAACTTTCAAAAACCATTTGAGAGTTCAGAAATATGTAAATGATATTCAAAAATAAGCATAGCAGGTCGAATACCACAAATAAAGCACAAACACAAAATATTTTTAACTTTAATGGATCCATTGCTCGTGGTTTCCATAAATGCAGCAAAGAGTAACCTGCACTTTTTTTTCTTCTGTAGCACCAATATCCTTCACAAATGCTTGTACAGCTATGTTATTATTTTTTTATTCACTTATTTATTTAATTTTATTTTAAATTTAATTAAAACATCAATATTATTTATTTGTTGGATACAAAAACACTGAATAAATAAATGCCAACAAGCAAAAGAGCCGCCATTGTTGTTCAATGATGCCACTGTTTCATATTTGTGTTCCCGAAAAGTTTATGATTGGAGGAAGTTATTCTCGAGAAAAGTGTTTTCCGGGGGAAAGAATTTCCTAGGAAATATCCATCATTGGGCTGATAATAATGATGCAGATAATGCACTAAAAGCTAAAAAATAATTACTTAGTACCAGATACCAGCTACCACCCCACTCTCCTCACCAAGATAGGGCACTGGTCAGACTAAAATAAAATCGTGGGAGGTTGTTGACTATAGATAACGGAAACTCGACGCGCCTAACGGTTTTATTTTAGTCTGATCAATACCCTATGTTGGTGAAAAGAGTGGTGTGGTAGCTGGTATTTGGTACTAAGTAATTATTTTTTAGCTTTTAGTGCATTATCTGCATCATTATTATGTTTCATTGCAATAAAACCAATTAACTTAAAATTTTCTTTTACCTGATTGATTTTTAATTTTTAACTTTATGTCCTATCTAAACTCTATGATCTGGCATATTGGCTCGGACTGTGCCTTGGATTATACTTTTTTCGTGGTGTACTGCATTCTGCTAGCCAAGCGCTTTCATTTAATACCCATATTGAGGGGGCTGAGAATATATATGCATGAATATAGTCCCCCATTTTGTACTGGCTGCCATTTTGGGATTTGAAGTTTTTCATTGCGTACTATATTGTACTAGTCCAACCCTTTCATTTGATATCCATATGTATGAGGTGCTTGTAAACAAAAAATATGAGGTGTTTGTAAACAAATGACTAATTCTCCATTTTGTGGCCGCGGTCATCTGTGATTTCCAATAATGCTGAATACACATAATCATAACGTGATCAGATTAATCAGTCATAAAAATTAATTGTGCTAACCAAATTTCAGATCAATCGGTCAGGACGAAGGGGATAAAAGTCAATATTACTTTTTATGAGCGTGGCAAAGCTCACTTTTTTAAGCTCAAAATTGTATAGTAGTCAAAAGTAAAGATGTGTAGCAAATTTGGGATCCATTCTTTAACAAGAAGTGGTTAAAACTTAGTATTACTTTTCTTAGGCGTGACGCCGTCCACTTTTGTAATTACAGAATTGTAAAGTAATCTGAAGTAAAGGTGTCCATTAAATCTCGGATCAATCGGTTAACAGGAAAGGGCTAAAACTAAGTATAACTTTTTATAGGCATGGCGCCGCCCACTTTTGTGATTACAAAATTGTATACTTATTTTAAGTAAAGGTGTCTACCAAATCTCTGATCAATCGGTTAACGGAAAGGGGCTAAAGCTAAATATTACTTTTTATGAGCGTGGCTCTGGCCATTTTTTAATCACAAAATTGTATATTCATTGTAAGTAAAGATGTCCAATAAATCGCAGATCAATCGGTTAACAGGATGGGGTTAAAACTAAGTATTACTTTTTATGGGCGTGGCGCCGTCCACTTCTTTAAATGGAAAACAACTCAATGCCTCTACTTCATACCAGAGGGGCTTGCAACACTGCTCTACAAAAAACGCGCAATAGCAGAGTTGTAAAGTAATTAAGCTTTCTATCTCTCTCCCACTTCACCACCTGTTCTCTCTACACTATCCCTTCCCCAAAGAAGGCAATACATTAATTAATTAACTGGTGGGCATTAATTGCCTGATTGTCTTACTTCTCCTAAAAAAAATTGTTAAATCATCGTTAGTAAAGGTGTTTACCAAATATTAGATCAATCGGTTAACAGGAACGGGCTATAACTAGATGTTACTATTTATGGGCATGGCGCATCCCACTTTTCTAAAGACAATATTAAATTGTCATCAAAAGTAAAAGCGTTTACCAAATTTTTGAACAATCGATCAACAGAAAGGGAGAAAATTTTCAGTTAGTAGATTTGACTCGACGACACAAACTCCATAAACTCCACAAACAGGGTAAGTTACATGAAACCATTTAAAAGAAGTACTGGCCTATATTTTCTAAAAATATCAGATTGTTATTTTTATCCTCATATGGGTTTTTTCAAGCTCAAATTTGTGATTTTTTCAACAATTTTAAATTTTGCACCTTTTTTTTGCAGAAGACATTTTTTAAGACAATGAAAGTCATGTCATGGTATGAGAAGGGTTCCTTCTTCAATCCAAAAAAATCAATACTTTATGTGCAACAGGGTCACACAGTGTTCAATTAAAAATAGACAAATCGAGAAAAAACTGTGCAATTTTCAGGTGGTGACTTTTCGGTCAGTTCAGTTTTGCTTAACAACATGAAATGCTAATTGGTACTCTATAAAATAAATCAATCATAAATCATTCCAATTTCTTTTTTTTTCTACTGAAGATGCTAGAGAAATTTTAAAAACGTATGAAATTGGTCAAACTTTTTACTTCGGGTGGCTACTAATCAAAACTTGGACAATAAAAAATGTATTTTTTTATTTAAATTAAAAAGCATGCAGCACTACACAATTATTTGTTGATTTCACTTAGAATTACTCTATAAAGAACTGAAATTTTATAATTTTTAACTAACGTTTAATGAATTCATAAACTTATTTAATAGATCTCATAAGTTGTTTTTGTTCAAATAAATTAAATGATATTTTGTATCGTTTTGTATCGGGCGGGAATTCCCGGGAAATCGAAAAATCAATCCCGCTTCCGCGGGAAAAAGTCCGGGAAATGAAAAACTCTGGTATACACATAATCGCATGGAAACTATCATTTTATGAAAATTTCCATAAATTTTCCAATTCGCACGGCTTGCCAAAAAAAATCTGTCACACAATTGTCACACTACCATACTTTTTAGCACACATGTCATATTTAGCAGATCGAGCTATTGTGTAGGATAGAAGACATTGTACTTTACTCCAGTGCTACCACACGAAGTTTGGAAAAAAATTAGAAAGTGAAAAAGTTAAATGTTTAAAGTTAATTTTTCTACCGTTAAAATTTAAACAAGCTTTGAAATAAACCAAAATTGGCTGACTTCATGAATAAGTTAGCAACCTTTTCTATTGAAAACGTTAAGCTGTATAGACTATGTTGGCTAAAATGTTTTTTTTTTTTTGTATTAAATTTGCTAGTTCTCGATTAAAACAACGAAAGAATTTTATAGAATTTTTTAAGCCTTGACAAGCATCGAACCTGCGACCTTCCGGTTATTAGTTTAGCGCACTATCAACTAAACTACAATTACATTTGTTGATTTTACTGTATTTTATGGGTTGGTGCAGTTCTAGCCTATGTTAGTGGTTAGATTTACCAATATTTTGTGTTGGATGTAGTTGTAACGCATGTATGTATTTATTTTTTTTTTATTTCATAACCAAAGAGTTAACTATGTACATATTTTAATATAATTTCCGTTTTTATTAATTCTAAATTTGTTATGAATATTGAAATTTGTCATTACAATTGCATTCAATTCTTTGTTTACTTTGTTGTTTTAATTTTTGCAATTTAAATTTATATAAATAGGAAATTTTTTTTTCTATTCCGCATTAAACTCTTGAAATATATTTTAATTAAAGCATTTTGTTTTTCTGTCTATAAAATAAAACACACCCTCATGTAAAAACAGCAGATGTTGAAAGGAGTCAATTCGTTATATGAAGCTAATTGTTTTAGAAGTTATTAATTTAAATTCATTGTTAACAATTTATGTATATTGTTTATAAATAAATATCCGTTGAATGTGCGCAAAAATTTCAGCCCACACTATAAGTTTAATGACCAGTTTTCGTCTTGGCATTTAAATTAGGTTTTAGTTGCTATTTATTTTAATTTAAGTTGTATATTAATATTGTTTCAGTTTTTCTGTATTAAATGATTGCTCTTATTTAAGCCTAGTTAACACCTCTGCCTGGAATTCAGGCTGCCATTAAAAGTACATGTAAAAAATTTTAGTTCCCCCCTACAATGGCAACCTCATGTAAAACTTACCGGTCCCTTTCATATAAAATTCCCGAACTCGAACCGGTTGCTACTCCTTGGGAACCACTCACGTGACTTGTCTTGTGTTCCCTTTAGGAGAATTAAAGAAAATTAAATTACCTTCAGATAATGTGTAGAATAACCGGATATTAATCGGAAAATATTTCAGAAAATGTACAGAAACGTCGTACCAGAATACTGCCGGTTATTTTGTCAAATATCTGATGGAATTTTAGACAACTCGGTTGATTGTCGGCAAAGTCTCAGACGTCAGACATGTCGGCAAAAAATGTGTCCTGGGTAAATATGTACATACACAGAAAAAAATAGACAAGAATTATATTCAATAAAACCATGTTATTAAAAAAATATGAATTTCAATAACATTTATCTTTAACATAATAAAATATTTCGTTGTAAGTATTACTTTTCCATGCCGGTTATTTCTTTTCTTTTTATACATAAGAACTTAAAACAAGTTGTATCCCATAAAAAAATAAATGGGATATGGCTCAGCTAGAGAGTGTATGCCTTACGTCCGGAAAGCCCGGGTTCGTATTCCAGCCATGTCAACATTTTTTAAATTTATATATATATTTTTATTTTTAAATAATTTTTTTATCAATATAGGGGAATTCTTTATCACAGGAAATTTGAAAAAAAAATTATTGAATACCGGGATTTTTGTTATCAAAAACGAAACTTATTTTTTTCTGTGTACCCAGGAAAATTTTTTGTCAACATTTCTGACGTCAGAAATAATCTGAGACTTTACCAGACAATCAACCAAGATGTCTAAAATTGCCCCCAAACATTTCTGCAGGCTTTTCTGCACATTATCTGTAGTCAATTTAATTTCCTTTAAGACATTTAAAAAAATAGTCTGGAGACTCTCTGATCGACGTCTTCCGACTTTTAGCAGTCACTTCTGCACACGTGTGATTTTAGTTTTCGTTACAATTCCCATTTATGTCTTGAGAGTTTGATCACGAATGTTTCAGTTTTCAAACTTATAAACTATGGGTATATGTTTTCTGATGAGCAGCCGTAAACAGAAAAAATGCATGAAACAAGAAGAGCCAAAGAAGTCTTAAAACATTTTGATTCTCTGTGCGAATTTTATACGACATTTCCGATAAATTTCTAATTTTTGCTCCGACTTTCTACGACATTACTACGACCGGAAGTAAAAGGTGTCACAAAAAACGGAAAATTTTCTGATGATTTGTCAGACACTTTCCAGACAATGCTCAGAAAAGTCGAAAACTCTTTAAAATTCGTACAAAACTCTCTTAGACATTTCGGCAAAGTTTGTAGAATTCCCTCAGACAAAGAGATCCGCTTTCTTGTCAACCACTTATCTGACTTTCGATACGTTTTATGACCGATTTCGGATACGAATTCGGCATCTTGTGCAAACTTTCCGGCCGACTTTGGACCGAAATCGGCAAAAATTTATGGATAGTTTTTAATATCTCAAAGCTTAATACATAATTTCTTCAAAGAATTAATTGTTGCGCACCACTGAATCTACGATATATTTTAAATATTGTGTTTATAAATTCGTTTATACTTTGACCTTGTAAATACTTTTTTTGTTGAGCAACTACATATAAATAAAAAAAAACAACCGCGTTTGCAAGCGAATACGAAAAATGCTTAAAAGTTTTTTTAGAAATTATATTTCGCATCACGAAAAAATACATCTGACTTTGGTTTCCATAAAAAAAACTTTCCATTCTTTACGTCAGTAATAGGTTTTTTGTTTATTTCACATAATTTTATTATTGAATATTATTTGACGGTATAAGATTAGTTTCTATAGAAATAATTTTCTCTAGAAGGTAATCTAATAGTATCAAATTGCACAAACAAGTCAAATGTCAATTTTATTCAAATAAACGTATTACGCTAAGTATTTATTTCAGAAAATTCAATTTCCAAACCAAACTGATACCAAAACAACCGAGAACGGTGAAATTAATTGTCACGGAGTTGCTAATTTAAAGTCGATTGCCTAAAAAGTGCCTGATTTTATACATACATATATACTTACAAATTGAAAAAAATAAATAAATACATATGTATGTATCAGGTATGTTCTGAAAATCAAATCGTCTTAAATCACATGTGATTTTAAAATCAATAATGGTCATGCAGATATTTTTTCACTACTTTTTACTATTTTTCTATTATATAGAGCATCAAATATCATTTCTGAAAGAAAATTATATGATTTTAAAAACGTCTGCAGGACCATTACTGATTTTAAAATCACATGTGATTTAAAGATATGTGATTTTCAGAATATGCCTGTATGTTTGTATTTGAGAATTGACGGGGCGCTCTTAAAAAGAACTGGAAAAAGCAATTATAGTGTTCTTTTTATTTAAAATTTTATCTGCTTTAAATATTGCAAACTTGTTTTAAAAAATCTTTTGATTGATATCATACACTGTAAGAGCAGTAGAATTATGGCAAAATGGTACATTGTTTTCTAGTATTTCTTTTTAAGTTTTCTGCTTTTGTCATTTTGCCAACTTTATACGCTTTTTATAAATTTATTGAAATATGTATGTATGTGTAACATTGTGATTGAGTATTTCTATTTAATATACATAAATACCCAGCAGCTAATTTTACAACTAGATACTAGTCAAAAAACGACAGTCATATTACTAGTTGTAACAAGACTAGTAACGATACTAGTAAAAAAAGGACAATTATATTACTAGTTGTATCGACACTAGTCAAAAAAGGACACAATTTTCAGGTACACGACTTATACATAAAACATAATTTTAGCTCTTAAAAAAAGTAGAAAGTGGCTCAGTGGTTAGAGTACTAGCCTTGAAATATGAGGAATGTGTGTGCGTACCCCGGTTGAGCCAAAGTTTTTTTAAGAAATACAAAACCATAAATAAAAAACTAGTAACAGCACTACTTTACAACAACTGGTATTCCAACTGGAATATAACTGTATACAAATGAACTAGTTGTGCTCCTATGACAACCTAATGTTAAAATCGATAGATAGTTCGATGTATGAAAAAGGGACAAATAGGCAACTATTCAGAGTCAAAAAGGAACTAGTATATTTATAACACATACTAGTCATTTTGTCTGCAGGGTACATACTAGTGATGATACGAATATCCAGGGTTCCCAGTTTTATTTCATACCTTATCCCCAATTTTCGCTATTTTCTCATCCCCAAAAATCCCCACAGTACCTTAAAAAGAAAACCATATTATTTCAAAGGAAACATATACTTACATTTATTTGTTTAATTAAATTCATTTATATTCAATATTTAAAAATAATTTTATTTGTACATTTACCCAGCAGCAAATGGAAGGAGTAAAGAGGCCTTCTATAAGTCCTTATTTAGCAAGCTCTAGTACTTCCACTCCAATTGCATATTCATATATTTTTTACACGCGATGTCATTGCGGAACAATGCCTTTCTCGACCCATTACACAGCAGGCTTGATTAAAGGTATTCTTTAGCAGGCCTATTTGTAGGTCATACGTGGCATGCCTGATAGAAGGCCCATTCTGGGAAGTTCTGTTAAAACTCAAATGGAGGTAAATTTTTTTACTTGAATATTTATATAAAGCGGCCGCTATATTTTTAATTATAGTGATATTTTATTTCGAACTCCTTTTCATCCAAAGTAATTTTTTATACATATGTGGCTAAATTTCGTGCATTTATTAAGAACGGACTGAATTGGACAGGATGTAGTAGCTGCAACATAAACGACATAATAGCAGCATGTATGATGCCTCTTCTATGTAAATTTGAGTCTTATATACAAATTATTTTCGAAAAAAGAATACGAGAATGTTTGTTATTGGTGAAGTACATTTTTTATTAAACAAGACGAAAAATCCAAAAATAGAGTGCTCCTTCTAAAAGAAGGAAGAACGAATATTGATCGGGTCTCTTAGAAAAGAGTGTAGAGGCCTTCTAAAAGGCTATCCTGAGAAGGCAGAAAAGAATTAGTTTTGGATTTTAGTTCAGGCCTTTAAATTTAAAAAAGCACGCAAGAATATAACAATTGCTATGTATCAATGTTTATCATTTCAAAAACTTCAGAATCCATATCTTCTGAATAATCGTTTAATATAATTTTGTTGTACATGTTGTTTGTATTAACAAGTTTTAGCGTTTGAGAAGAAAACTTATCTATTTTTAAAGTATTTTTTGTATAAAGCGATTCGAAGCTATTTTGTGTTTTACTGAGCCACAAACCAGACCATAGTTGTTGGGTCACTGGTATCTTGAAATGATTTTCGTGCAGAAGAAATAGATTTCAAATCCAAAAAATTCGCGAGCGAAAGAAGTGATTTCTCCCTAAAAATCCCCTTTTCACAAAATGTTTATCCCCAATCCCAAAAAAATCCCCTATTTGGGGGCAAATCCCAAAAATTGGGAACCCCGCGAATATTCGTGAATACGAATGTCTGAGCAACCGTTGCCAGAATCTTTTCGAAGAAAATCATCATTTGACGAAATAGAAATCATATTTTGATATAAAAAATCATCACAATGAGACTTTTATAGCAAACTAAAACAAAAAGATTATATGATTTCCTTCATGTCATCTTCTAGATAGGAGAGTTAGTACTTTTTTGGTAGCCGATATTAAAAAAGATTCTTTCTTCTTTTAAAATTGTGTGTAATAGTAAAAATTCGTCAAAAAGTTTGAAAATCGGGAGCAATCAGCTTATTATGTAAAATATCGTCATGACTGTAAGAACGTATAAAAATGCGACAAAAACACAACTAACGAGTGATTTTTTTGCTATTATCTTTTTGGCAACACTAGTTTTGACAGCTCACGCACGTTTTGTAGCTTGTGTCACTGTCAAACATCTTCAGTTTGGTCTATAATTTAATCATGAATCGTCTTACAAACGAACAACGCTTGCAAATTATTGAATTTTATTACCAAAATGCGTGCTCTGTTAAGAAAGTTCATCGCGCGCTTCTTCCATTTTATGGTCAGTTTAATCGACCTACGTAGGCTTCTATTCGGGCTATTGTAAAAAAATGTCGCACCAAATTTACATTGTTGGACATTAAACCACCAACACGTTTACGTAGAGTGCGAACTGAAGAAATATCGCAGCCGTATCGGCCAGTGTTGGTGATGACCGTGAATTATCGATTCGGCGCCGTTCGCAGCAATTGGGCCTCTGTTACTCCACTACGTGGAAAATTTTGCGGAAGGATTTGGGTGTGAAGCCTTATAAGATACAGCTGGTGCAAGAATTGAAGCCAAACGACCTACCACAACGCCAAATTTTTGGTGAATGGGCTCTTGAAAAGTTAGATGAAGATCCACTTTTTTATCGAAGAATTGTGTTCAGCGACGAGGCTCATTTCTGGTTGAATGGATACGTGAACAAGCAAAACTGCCGTATTTGGAGTGAAGAGCAGCCAGAAGCATTGCAAGAGCTACCAATGCATCCACAAAAAACAACCGTTTGGTGCGGATTATGGGCTGGCGGCATCATTGGGCCGTATTTCTTCAAAGATGATGCGAATCACAACGTTACTGTGAATGGTGAGCGCTACCGTGCGATGATAACAAACTTTTTTCTGCCCAAAATGGAAGAGCTTGACTTGCATGACATGTGGTTTCAACAAGACGGTGCCACATGCCACACAGCACGCGAAACAATGGACCAATTGAGAGGCGAGTTCGGTGAACAGTTTATTTCACGCTTGGGACCAGTCAATTGGCCGCCCAGATCGTGCGATTTAACGCCTCTAGACTATTTTTTGTGGGGCTATGTTAAGGCTAATGTCTATAGCGACAAGCCCGCTTCGATTGACGCACTGGAAGCCAACATTGCCAACATTATTCGTGAGATACCGGCCGAAATGTTGGAAAGAGTATGCCAAAATTGGACTAAGCGGATGGACCATTTGAGGCGCACCCGCGGCCAACATTTGCATGAAATAATCTTCAAACATTAAATTATATCGACCCAACTATCGATCCAAATAAATATTTCATGCATTTTTCTGAATTTTATGTGTTTTTTTTTTACTTTCCGATAGTTCTTATAAAATCACCCATTATATGCACGGGAAGGCAAAATATTATGTGGAATACAAACTTTAATGCACAAAACCGTGTTCAGGTTTTTCCTATCACGTACAGATTTTTTTTGCCCTAACTCGAGAATGGTTTGTCCAATTTGAATAAATAATGCACCAAAATATGCAGAATAAAATTACATTTAAGTCACTTATATCTATTTTTTTTTTAATTTCCAACTGTTTCGGAGTTATTCAGAAATTTGCGGCGAAAAATTCGTTTAAGAAAAAAAATTAAGAGGGAAGCTATGTAAGTATATTAGGAATATATATAATAAGTCATAAACCATAAAAATCGAAAGAAAATGTCGATATTATTTACTATTAGGTGATGAAACTAATGCACACACACAAACAGAAATTTTTCTGTTGTATGGAAATTAAGATTTTTTTCAATTGAGCTCCTTCACTTATTTGTGAATAAAGTCATCATTTATGGCTTATTTTATTTCTAGTTATCATAGCTATCAGAGCATTGATAAACATTTACAATTTTTGCAGTTTTAATTTTTTTTTATGAGTTTTTGAAAACAAAAGAATTAATTTTTCAAAAAAAATGTTCTCCGGTAATTTCTTAATAACTCCGAAACAGTTGGAAATAGCAAAAATTAATATTCATGACTTAAAGGAATTTTAATAAACAACTTTTGGTGGCTTATTTATTCAAATCGGATAATCCGTTCTCGAACTAGGATGAAATATACGGACGTAGTTATTGGTGTTATTGAACATGATTCTTGTCTATTTTTTCTGTGTATGAACTTCATTATCAAATGTAAAAAAGTTTACTCCAAAAACAGCTGGGATAAAGAAATCAATTCAGTGGAAGCCGAAACATACATATATTTATTAATTTATACAGTTTTCAACCGATTCGCTATTTTTCGAAATATATACATAAATTAAAAATACTGTGTACAATAATTTAAACTTAAAGACCTTTTTAAGTTAATAAAAGAGTTTAATTAACTAAAAACCTACATGAAATAATACTTATTTCAGGCATGTATGATATGTGAAAGAATTTAAATGATTAAGTACTAAATAAATAATCAAAAAATATATAAATTGAGTTTTTTTAAACAAATTGCAACAATTTGTATACATTTAGTAAGAAGTATTAAATAATTCATGATCCAAAAAGAAAAATGTTTTACAGACATACGGGTGTAAATATGCCTGTTAATAAATTAAGACTTCTTTAAGGTTAATGGCATTTAGCACGACTTTTTGAAAATGACAGCATTGAAGAATATTTCAATAAAAATTTATTTTTAATTGGACAAATGACTAATGAATTTATCTTCTGAATGTCTGGTCGGTAACGACGAGTGTGAAT
Organism: Panzeria rudis; assembly: GCA_956483635.1. Lineage (NCBI taxonomy): Eukaryota > Metazoa > Arthropoda > Insecta > Diptera > Tachinidae > Panzeria > Panzeria rudis. The sequence continues at coordinate 44,879,595 of OY101449.1, read as the reverse complement.
ATTTATTTCTATTGTTGCCTTAAAACTTTGTTCCTTTTTAATGATAATTTTGTTAACGGTTCGTCATTATCATTATTTTTTTTATTGAACATTAAAGGTTTTGATTCAAATTAATTTTTTAATCAGATAAATACATATACACACATGCACATATGTTTGTATATAAAAATATGTATGTATGTATGTATGTACGTACATTAAATTGGTTCGGTCTCCATACAATAAAAAAAGTTGAGCCAATCACCCCAGAGGACTAAAGATTAGTTCCAAAAAATTCCAGAAATATTCTTTTAGTTTTTCCACGCCCCTGGATACCGCCCTATTAGTTTTTTGTACACTGTGTCGCCATTTGTGGATAACATATTGTATATTGTTAATTGGCTTCATTTTTGCTTTTGGTGACTTTTTACTCCGACATCGAATTCTGGGCTCTACTTATGAAATCTCCGATCTTTCCCCCCCAATGACCACTTTTTTGCAAGCCCTTCTAAAAGTTAGTAAGACCAGGGCCCTATTCCACAAAAAACTTTTCAACTTTTCACTTTGCTCTTATCAATTTGTATTTTTTGGCAAAATGATAAGTGTTTCTGTTCCACAATATTCTTTGCAAATCTCACTTTGCACTAAGCAAATTTTTGCAAAGACTTTGCTCTCTTTGCAAAGACTTTGCACCAGGGATGATAAATGAAAAAATTCATTTCGTACTAATGAGCTTCTAAAATAGTACTTTTTCGGCTAAAATAGTACTAAAATCTTTTTGAATTGTTGTAAACAAGTAAGCCACACAACTTTGATTGGGTTTCTGTGCTCATTGTGTCACAGATCAAAAATAGCTCTGTTTTCTAAAAATATTTTTGATAAATTCTTTTTCAAACAATGGTGCCAAAAATCAAACAATTTTAATTTCAATTTATCTCAACGAAACTTCACTTCTGCCATATAACAAGGAACCTACTTACTAATTTCTTTATTCTTATAAACTTGAAGTTTGTTAAAAAATTTAAAATTCGTTCACAATGCATAAACAAGCCATAACAAAAGATATTTTTCTATTAAAATTTGAAATCCGACCTTTCTGTGGTTTTTTTTAATAAATGCGTAAGTCGACTTAGGTAGATTTTGAGTTATTAATGCGAAATAACTCTTTTTTAAGAAAGTAGAAATATCATGGACCAGTCGGGAAATTTTTTCATGCACAACAACTTCAATTCTATATTAATTTCATAACTTTTCAGCAATAACGATTTAAGTATTCCTGTGTGATGGATTATTTAAACAGTGCAGAGATACGTTGTTATTATCTAAACACATTTTGAAATTTTTTAAATATTTTTCCTATTTTACTTAGTAAATGTTATTTATGTCGACATATGCGGTTTTATGTATACTTGCTAGGATCTCGTTCTTACGTTATTTTTGTCTGAAATTTTTATACAAAGATATTTTGGCAAATATATGCCGAAAGTGTTAAATAAAATCAACGATTTTCATACCGTGGACACAATTTTAGAAATATTTTGCCTTTGCTCTACTGAAAAAATCAGGTTTAAGACATACGTCTTTATTTAAGAAAACCAATGATTTGTTTATAGAAAATGGAGTTTGACATTAAGCTACTCCATCAGCATCGCTGTTGATATTTATCCTTAAACACTAACAAGCAAATATTATAAGCTGTTCTCTGAATATCGCCTGTTATGTATTCTCCTTAAATAAGTAACCTGCAGGAAATGCGAATAGTGAAATTATAATGATTTGCTAATGATATTATCAGTAGTACTACTGACCAGGTGTACCCCAGAAAATGTAATCATCTATTGACATTTAACATTTGCTTGTCATTGAAAATCCACCAGTAGACTGTACCACGAAGTGGTTTTTTTGGGACCACATGGAGACATTGGCACCAACGATTCACTAGTAAATTTTAGGGGCTCTAATCTACAATATTGATATTTCCGCGCTCGATGTCGATAATGAAATTATAGTGATTTACTAGTGACATTGTCAATACTACTACTGACCAGGTGTGCCCCAGCCAATGTAATCGCCTAATGACATATAACATAGGCTTGTCATTGAAAATCGACCAATAGACTATAGCACTATTGACGAGGTAGTTCTTTTACGACCATATGGAGATATTTGAACCAAAGATTCATTAGTATAATTTAGTGACCCTTGTCTACAATTTTATAAGGATTAGGGCAATACACTTAAACACATATATATTTTTTTAATACTATTTTTTATTAAAAATTTAATAAATTATTTACACCGAAATTAAAAATGATCGACCCTATTCTGCAATTCGAATCCGAGTAAATTTCTCGTTTTCCAAAAATAAATAATGTACTTTAAATTATATATTAACGGCCCTTTTCACAATGTACGATTAAGAGTTAACGTGGACTTTAACAGGAAGTTGGCATACAAAACTTGCCGTTAAAGTCGACGTCAGATAAGATAATTGAAGCTCTAAAAGTACGAAACTGCAAAAATGTTGTTATTAGTGGATTTAATTTCTCTAAATCGTTCGTTTTGAAATCGACTCGATTTATTGAACAGGAAGGTACATATCGTCACAGAATATGCAAAAAGCCCTATCTAACATTTTAAAAGTTTAACAGGAGAAGCATAAAGCTTGTTTGCATGAAAAAATATATTGACAGTTAGTGCAAAATTTTACAATAAATATATAAACTTGTGGGAGCTTGTTTACTTGTATTCTAAGATTTTGCACTAATTGTCAATATAGTTTTAATTTAAACAAGTTTTATGCCTCTCCTGCAAAACTTTTAAAATGTTAGATAAGGTTTTTCGCATTTTCTGTGACGATATATACATTTCCGATTATAGCTGAAAACATATCAATTGAAATTAAAAAAATTTTCATTCGAGATTAAAAAACTATCAATTCAGTTTAAAAAAATATCAATTCAGTTTAAAAAAATATCAATTGAAATTAAAAAAATATCAATTGAAGTTTAAAAATCCGCCCGGCTTGCAACTCTGCTATTGACTGCACAGCATAATAAAAAAGAAAGCAAACTATTGACGCTTTCGTTGACAATGTCACCAGATATATACTAGATCTGTTGTCTCTAACGTATCTCAACTCGCGCATAAAAGGAAAGTTGTCGACATTTTAACTAGTACAATAACTAGTACAAGTTTTAGAAGGGTTTTTTTCCAAGTGCGAAAAATTGGGCATTAAAAAGCCAGAATTCGATGGCGGATTAAAAATACACAAGAGTCAAAAATTATGTACTGTCAAGTCACAAACAACAGTTTGTGATAGATACGATCGGCCTTTAAATGGCGGCGCTATATATAAAAACCAAAAAAGTGCATTTTGGGGAGTGGGAAATTTTTTTTTTGCATTTTTAGAAACGTCATTGATACACGTCATTGATAAAACCTAGACATACTAAGTTTCAAAGGGCTCTCTTGTCAACCACAAATGGCGACGCAGTGTACAATAAACTAAAAGGGTGATATCCAGGGGCGTGGCAAAACATATTTCTGGAATTGTTTTCAACTAATCTCTAAGCCTAGGGGTGACTGGCCCATTTTTTTTTTAACCACCATAAATGTACATGAATTGTAGCAAAGTCAGAATTTAATATTCATAATGGCGGTATTCAGTGTTTGGTGGTAATGGTCTTGCGAAAGAGCAAATGCAAAATATCGTAGATTTTTAATAAAATCCAACAACAAAATACACAGAGATGCAGTTAGATTTTATAAAAAAAGCTATGATATTTCGCATTTGTTCTTTCGCCAGAGCATTTGCACCAAACACTGAATACCGCCAATACACACCGAAAAATGTCAATGTAGAATCGTCGAAAACCAGGTTAATTTAATATTTTTCGGTAGTGATTTTGCTTCATGGGCGTTTCATGCTAATTCAACATGATTTATAATAATCTTGAGGGAAGATTTATCATTTTGAATTAACTTTATTTCATGTTGGTTTAATATTGCAGTACATTCAAATCAAAATGAAGTTGATACTGAAATAATACGAAAAATCATGTAACATCAAAGTTATTTCGAGTTAAAACAACGTGACTTTGTTATTGAAAAAACACGAAGAATCATGTTGAATCAAAGTTATTTCAAGTTCAAACTACATGAATTTGATATTGAAACAACACTAAGAATCATGTTGAATTATATTTACAGCAAGCTGAAACAACATGACTTTAATGTAGCTATTTTATTAATTATATTACTTACGTGATGATTATTAGCATAAACAACAGAAAACTTTGTGTTGTAGTTGGCTGCTCCAGCCAAGATTTGAGCTCGCGACACTTGCACGAAGTCCGCGCGCAAACCACTGCAGCCACAACAACTTCAAACTTTACCTTAGCTATGCACTAAATAAATACCCATCGTATGTAAAATGAATTTCATTTCAATTCAACATGATTTAAATGATTAGTTAACATAAAACTTATTTGAAATTAAAGTTATAGGCATGTTTATTTAAAATGAAATGTAACGTTTATAACAAAGTTGTTTTAACAGTGAAAATTTAAAATCAAAGAGATTTAAGGTTAGATTAATAATTTTTCATTTAAAATTAATGTGAAACAATGGTAATTTTAAACCAGTAGCAGTAAATTTTCGCTGGTAATTCGTTGTTTGTCGTCCACATAGCCGACACATGTAAGAATAAACAACAACAACTCACACAACCAAGCACAACAGTGAACTGTAGCAAGGAACAAAGCAAGTAAACACTAACACACTTAAACGGCAAATCATTTCATGTAAATTTAATATGATCTCAAATCACAAGTGTGTCATGTTGATTTTACATTCCTTTATTTTTCTGTGTGCATTTATTAATGAATAAGAATTACACTGAAATATTTGATTACTTTAAATATGGCTCGCCGTTTTATTAACGATTGTTTTGCACGTTATTTTGTTGTTTCTGAAATTGAGGTTTCAGCGAAAAGCCAAGACACCTTGAGCAATGTTGAAGTGTGTTGCGGCGCAGTTATACATACATATGTATTCATTATGCAGGTGCATAATTATAGATCACAAACTCTGCTTTAGTGCCGCCAAACAGAGACAACAATTGCAATTACCGAATACAACTTTTTAGATAGTATTTTTTTAAATGTACACATATCTAGTGTCTATTTATCAGCAATGAAACTATATTTTTCACAATGTATGTATGTATGTTTCCCTCTAGTAATTATAACTAGTATTTATTATTATAGTATTTATTTCAAATGCAAACTTTTTTTTAAGAGATGCATATATGTATAAAAAAGTGATTAACAAAAACAAAAGAGTTTGCAAGAAAATTGAAAAGCAAAGTTACAGTATTTCGCAAACAAACCTGTGAAATTCTAAAGTTTCATATCCTGTGAAACTAACCAGAACTTTTCACTTCCCAGCAGTGGGTTCGTGCAGAGTATGGCAAAAACCTTGACGTTTCGACTGGCCACTACCAGGAATGCAAAGGACATTCGTCCAAGTGTTAGGAGTTGGTTTATCCTAACATTTCGTAGTGAATTCCAACGGCTTGTCCTACAATTAGTAATTGTGGACCACCTGATTGCCACATTCTTCAGCACCCACTCCTTAATTTGATTCAACAACTCAGAGGGAGCTGTTGACTGAGTAGTTAGCGCGTTTGACTACAAACCCTGAGGTCTTGAGTTCGAGACTAGTTTCAGTCAATCCAACAACATCATTCATTTTTCTCATGTGTGTTATTGAGTTGGTTGTTGTTGTACTGTTAAAGTGATGAAATCATAGCACTGATCACTTTGGCAGTACCGGCAGCGAGTAATACTAACAAAACCGTCGGCGAATTAAAAGAAGTAATAAAATGGCTACACAGCTTACACAACTCAATGCCTCTACTTGACACCAGTTGGGCTTGCAACACTGCTCTACAAAAAAACGTGCAATAGCAGGGTTCTAAATGAAAAAAAAACAACTCAACCAAAAGAGTGTGAGTCAACCACGTCTATAAGTCTTCAAGCGCACTGTTACCAACTTTCATTTAAGGGCTTTGATTGCGGTCATGCTATTCACAACACTTTCGATAGTGCTGGTCTCTAGGATAAGCCTCTCAATTATTTTTGTGCAACGTGAGTGAGACCAAAAAGTCAAGATCTTCAGTTAAAGTGGATGCCAGACGCGTCAATATTTAGCTTCAATACATGTGTTTGTGTGCGTTTGCTTGCAAAAAATTGTCACACATACACGTACGGGAAATATTTAAGAATATCAAAATGCTTTAGGTGTTCATAACAAATGCACACAAGGTTAATATTGACGCGTATGGCACCTGCTTAATAGCCCCGACACAGTACCAGCATCCATTATGGAATGGAGTCCGTTTGTCTCCCCATCCAGCAAAAATATCCATGTACTGGAAGCAGGTTTTTCAGCCAGAGAGCGTAACTCTCCCTTACCAAGCTGCTTCGGTGTTACATGATTTTTGTTCACGATGTGCCACTTGGTAGGTCTCGAGGTATGAGCTTCTTTTTGTACATGCTAAATGTATGAACCTCATGTTTTTATATGTACATATAATTAAAAAAGTTCCTCTTTATATCCGAATTTTGCCTATAACCCCAGCCAAATAACACATAATAAGGCCAATCACTGGAAATACACAATTCCCAGATTTTTGAAAATTAGTACAGCTGCTCCTTGGTTAATCTGGCCAGACATCTCGCTTTTGGCGAGACTATCCCGCTTTTGAAATGTCGATCCCGCCTAATATATTTATCCCGCTTTTTCGAGTTTTAAAATGTATAACTTGATGTAGGAAAACATATAAAAAATGCGAAACATAAGAAAACTTTGCCGAAAATACAGGGTGGGTCAAAATTAACGAAGGCGTTTGAATAGTCTATAACTCCATTATTTTAACATTTGTTTCTGTATTTTTTCTTTCAGATTGTTGCAAAGAAGTTTTGGGAGATTTAAACTGGAAAGTTTTACTAGCGAGCAACGAATATACAGCAAAATAAATAATGGCGCTGTTAAGGGACGTTTTCGTGACTTTTCATGACTCTTTTCAAGATTTTCGAAGCCTTCGCTCGAATTTTTTTTCGATCTTAACTTTTTTAGGTTGTGTCATGATCTGTGACTTATTCACGTGTGCACGACCTTTAAAATACTCCAAGGAAAAAGCTTCGGTAGCGGCTTAGTCCGGCTAATAAAATCACTGCTTCCTGAAATAATACGTTAGATGAAAACGCTCCGTAGCAGTGTCATTGTTTCTCTGGCGTTATGCTCGTTGAACAGAAGTGAATCTTTCCAGTTTAAATTTCCCAAATCTTCTTTGCAACAATCTCAAAAAATACAAGACAAGAATGTTAAAATAATGGAGTTATAGACTTTTCAAACCCCTTCGTTAATTTTGTGCCACCCTGTAGCAAGCAATAGAACACTAAATACTCTTTAATAAGCCAAAATGTGGTAGTTTACAAAAACATATGAGCGTTGAAAATTGATTTTTTTATAGCTTATTTGAGTTCACTGAAAACGAATATGAATTCATTCATTCATATATTTTTTCTCAGAAAACAATTTCGATATAATCGAGAAAACGTGATTTTCCTGTCGTTTATTTATTTTTTCATTTATTTATTAATGTTACAAATACAATTACAAATTATATTATAACTTCTCAGCAAACAATTTTTGCCGATTTCGGTCCGAAGTCGGTCAGAAAGTCTGCACAAGATGCCGAATTCGTGTCAGATATCGTTCAGAAAACGTACCGAAAATCATATGAGTGGTTGACAAGAAACCGGATCTCTTTATCTGAGGAAATTCTAAAAACTATACCGAAAGGTCTAAAGAACTCTGTACGAATTCCGACGAATTTCCTAGGGAAGTTCTAAAGGAATTTTCGACATGTCTTATAAATGTCGGAAAAATGTCTGACAAAACATCAGAAATGTTTCCGATGTATCTGATACGTTCTACGTCCTGACGTATTAATATCAGAGAAAAGTCGCAGCTAAAATTAGAAATTTATCAAAAATGACGTTTAAAATTCTCCATGCATTATTGTGCTGCCTATGGCAGCTCATCAGAAAACATTTACCCATATTTTATAAGTTTAAAAACTCAAATATTTTTGCGTATAAACTCAAGAGATAAATGAGAAAGTTACCATAATTGACGTATCCAATCAATTTATGCCCACTTTCACTACGAATGTGGAGAAGTTCGTCTATCACCACCGACCAGGGGAGTGATGATGGAGGATACCCTTTGACAACCGCAATACATTTAAAATCATACATTAATGTTACAATTGTTATTTTACATTACGAGTTTTTAGTATAAGAATTTTACTTAAAAAGCATAATTTAAATATTTCGGGATTCCCCGGGATTTTTTGACGAGTCCCGGAATTCGCGATTTGTCAATCCCCAAAAATCCCGGGATTTTCCAAAAATGGAAAAGAAACACCAAAACAAAAAAGCGCCAAAACATAAAAAAGCGTCAAAACTAAAAAATCGCCAAAACGAAAAAAAGTGTGAAAACAAAAAAAATCGCTAAAACTAAGAAAAATCACTAAAAAATCGCCAAAATTTTCAAAAAGATGCAACACTAAAATAAATCGCTAAAACTAAATAAATCGTCAAAAAGCGAAAAGACGTTATAACAAAACAATACGCCAAAACCAAAAAATCGCCAAAACTAAAAAAATCTAAAAAAAAATCACTAAAAGGAAAAAAGCGCCAAAACAAAAAAAATCCTTAAATCATAAAAAAACTTAAAAAATAAAAAAAATAAAATTAAACGAAAAAGTAAAACGAAAGAATTGCCAAAATGAAAAAAATGCACAAACGAAAAGGGATATATGTGCATTCGTACGGTACCCTTCGTATGCGAGCTAAAGTCCCACTTTAATTAATTTATTATTTATTATTCTGAGCTTCTGATTAGTGGCCACCCGAAGTAAAAAATTTTACCAATTTCTTACATTTTTATAATTGCTCTAGCTTTTTAAGTAGAAAAGATATTGAAACGAGTCATGCTTCGTTTTATAGGACAGTAATAGTGTTTGTCATTCGGGATTTCCCGGGAAAAATTTCCCGGGATCCCGCAGATTTTTCGAGAAATAAATCCCGGGAAAATTGTGCGGGAATTCCCGGAATTTTTTAAATATTATTATGTTAACTTTTCTTTGTAAGCACATATTTTTAATGCTGCTTTTATTTAGAAATATATGTAAATAAAAGAAAAAATATGTATTTTTGATCCCATTTTACTTGTCTCCATTTTTATTTTCATAAGAGCAGCACTCAAAAAATCATATTTCGTGAAGAAATGAAAAGAACAGATTGTCACTAAGTGGACATAGCGAAAGTGGGCATAATAAAGAAGTACTAGTCTATATTTTCTGAAAATATCAGATTGTTATTTTAAGCCACTCATGAGTTTTTTGAAGCTCAAAATTTTGAATTTTTCAAAAATTATAAATTTTTGCAAAAAAACAACAGGTTCACACAAGATTCAACTAAAAATCGATACAAGCGAAAAAAATATAATTTTCAGGTGGTCACTTTTCCGCCACTTAATTATTTCAATTCAGTTTTGCTTAAGTGTCTTTACATGGTAATACATGTATTACGATATGAAAAAATCTTATCATGTAAACGCAAAATGTATTGAATAGGAGATAATACGGATACAAAATTTGACAAGCGTTCGGTAAATGTTTATTTTCTAAACCATTTTAGAAACTTATGTATTATCATTATACCAGAGGTGTAAACATGAAAAATATTTACAACAGACTTTTGTTCTCTGTTTTTAAGCACGAAGAGGATTTCATAATATTTTGATTCTATAAAGTCTTTAATACCTTGTATTACCATGTAAAGATAGCTTTAGCAGTATGAAATGCTCATTAGTGTCTTATTAAATAAAGCATAAATCATTGCAATATCTTTTCTACTTAAGAAGCTAGGGAAATTAAAAAAAAATATGAAATTAGTACATTTTTTTTACTTCGGGTTAATCAGAAGTTATACAATAAAAAATAAAATTTTTTAATTTAAATTAGAAAGCATGCACGGCTACAGACTTCAAATTTTATAATATTTTTACTAACGTTTAATGCATTCATAAACTTATTTAATAGATCTCGTGAATTGGTTTTTGTTCAATAAATTAAGTGAAATGCTATTTTGTTATTCCCGGGAAATTGAAAAATCAATCCCGCTTTCCCGGGAAATGAAAAAGTCCGGGAAATGAAAAAGTCCGGGAAAAGAAAAACTCTAGACAGTAATGATCACTTATTAGTGCTATGAAATACTGAAGTGGAATTATTAAATTGCCGAAAAGTGGCCACTTGAAAATTGCACACTTTTTCTCATTTTATCGACTTTCAATTGAATCTTGTTTGAACCCTGTTGAACATAAAGCATTGATTTGTTTTTGTTAGTGAAGAAGGAACCCTTATGATACATACCATGACATAAGTTTCATTGTGCTAAAATAATATCTTCTGCAAAAAAAAAGTACGAAATTTATAAATTTTAAAAAATGCTCAACTTTGCACTTCAAAAAAGCCATTGGATAGAGATAAAGTAAGTACTTCGTTATTATATCCACTTATTGTCGTTCTTATATTTTCACTGTATTACGAAATCTGATGTTTTTTAAAATGCAATTTTGATGAAAAATAACGATCCCAAAAACCGATGTTGGGATACATATAAAAATCTGAAATTTTTAGAATATATAGCCGTTATGTGCACTAAGTGACAATCTGTTATTTTCATTTGTTTACGAGATATAATTTTTTTCACGTTCTGGTTCGATTAAAAAAATGTACATCTTGTTTGAAATGCTACTAAACTACGCGTCGAATGGTGAGTAATTCGGCGTATAGCTATCTCAGTGTTGGCATATTGTAAAAAACTTACGATAAGGCAACACTGTATGGCTATCTTAGACATAGCTGCCAGAAGTGACGCCTTTTTACGATATGACAAACACGATATGACATACTGTATTGTTATATCGTAAAAATTTTGCATTTCTAGCAACCTTGTGTATGTATCTAAGTATGTATGTAAAATACCTTATTGGTCAGCACTATGAAATCACCTTTTTTGTATAGTTTTTTTCATCCGAAATAAAACGTGAAAATTTTTTACTGCGTATGTAAATAGTTTATATAAAGCACCGAGTCTAAAGAGATATATATTATTGTCCACTGCCCTTCACCGCACAAGGGATACCGTGGTTAGAATTAGTCTGATCGCTGTCATCTTTTGCCAAACGCTCTTTTACATGTATAAAATGTGAATAAAGCCTTCTTCATACTGTTCGCAGTATTACATTGTCATGCGATTTTCGATTCCAGAGTTATACAGAGGTGCTTTTTGTATAGTTTGGCAAAAAGTACCAATTCGGTCTTCGTGAGATGGACCGGCGGACAACTTTCCTTGACCCATCTAAGTAGTTTCTTGAGCTTATTTATTATTGGCAGATCTATCCTTGTTAAAGAATACAACGTCATCCTCATAATTTCTACCCCTTGTGTCGTTTTCATGCAGTCTGAGGAGGCTCTATTTTGCGACAGGTTCTTTAAGATTATATATAGAATTCCTCTTTAAAGCGTTTCTCTTGTCGCAACCTTTGTATTTGTATCCATAGCCAGAAATCGCGCTATTAACGTTTTCTGTTCCAAGGATCACTCTACGGTTAATCACTCTACTGTTAATCATCTGTCAAATCGTCACTTTATTGATGTTTCCAGCCTGGGCAACATCAATACAGTTTCAACTGAAATCACTTATAATTGGTAATACCAAAAAATACTTACATAATTAATTTTTAAGTTAAGTTGTTTCAATTTCAATTCAACTGAGTCGAAATGTAAACCATAACAGGGGCATAAGTTTCAACTAAATTTCACTTTAATTTAAACTCGATTTTTAGGGGAACTATGATTTAAAAAAAAAAGAATATATATATATCAGGAAATATTTTATTTTTGAGCTAAAATTCAACTAACAATGTAACAAATAACTTTGTTTAGGTAGTATTTCGCCTTGTCTAGGGATAGCTTCTTCAGGGATATTTAAATAATAGTATCCTGTACATAGAAAAAGCGAAATATTGGCTAAATAAAGTTATTTGTTACATTGTCAATTGGTCTTTAACTCGTAGATTTTTAATTAAATATTAATAAGAAGATCGAAAAATTAGAATAATCTTTTATATTATGAAATTTTGTTGGAGTTTGGTGACAGGGTCCTCTGAAAGTGTGAATAAAATTTTAATATTTTTAATGAAACTTTAAACTCATATATGTTTTTGTATTAATCTCTCCATTTTAGATATATTATCATGTCGTCAAGTCTTAAATATTTTAACCATGTTTGGTTTTATGCTAAATTATGCCTTGCGTGTAAATCTTACCATTGCAATTGTTGAAATGGTGCAACCAGAAAATTTCACAATTACTGAAAGTAAAAACACGACAGCTACGACTGGTGATTTAGATGCAATAAACAGTAAAAACGAAGAAAAGTTTCCTTGGGACTCTTATCAACAGAACTTTGTACTTGGTTGCTTTTTCTGGGGTTACATCCTAACAGAGTTGCCAGGTGGTCGTTTAGCTGAATTGATTGGTGGTCGTCGGGTATTTGGACATTCCATGTTATGGGCCAGTCTATTGACATTAATAACACCGTTGGCAGCTCATATAAGTTATGTCGTCCTCATAATAGTGCGGGTGGTTTTAGGGTTCATGTTGGGTGCTTCTTGGCCGGCCATACATCCTTTGGCGGCTGTTTGGATACCTCCAATGGAAAGGTCAAAATTCATGTCCAACATGATGGGTAAGAATCATTATAGTATGTAAAAGATTAACATCTTTTTTATGCATTTCGCTTTTCGTATTTGTAGCTTCATCCTTAGGAGCAGCAATAACTATGCCCATTTGCGGTTATCTCCTTTCTGTAGCCGGTTGGTCTAGTGTTTTCTATTTAACAGGTAAGTAAAAGTTGTTATTTTACACTCTAAAACATTACTTCAAATTTACGATCATATGTTGTCTAAATTTGTGTTGAAAATTTCTCCTTGTCTAAAATTACATCGATTTTGTAGTTATTGTATTAAAGAAAAATCTTTCAAATTAAACATATTTAGTCCAAGTAGAAAAAATGTATCATAAAGTATAATACGGCTGTGGCTGAATGGTAGATACGTCAGACTATCAGTCAGGAGGTCGCGGCTCAAACCTGCATGCAGCCAATTGTTGAAAAATAATGCGTGTGTAAATTTAGGTCGATAATAATCTGTAAACTGTTGCCGACTATTATCGACCTAATTTTCAACAAAAGTGTTTTAGAGTGTAGATAGTGAAATAGCTAAGGTGGTACACGCGTTGAAATAAAATGCCTTGCGACGAATCCTAGTCTATAGAAAAGATCCTAGTCGTGCCAGTCCACAAAAATATAAATAAAATAATTGTAAATATTTGTACGTAATAACTTCCGTAATAATAACTTCCGACTTAAAATAATTGTTGCAAAAGTTTAACAACTCGCACTGCACGATGGGCCAGGATTCAAACATTTTGCCAATAGTAAATGTAGGATTGCCATCCGTCTACTTTTTAGGCCGTCTGGAGTAGTCCTTCTTTTTTAGCAAGTGTCCGGGGTTGCCCTACTTTTTCACTTTTCTGCATATATTATTTTTAACTAAATTTACGCGATGAATTTTTTTAGGGATGAAACCAAGATGTCGTCCATACTTCGGATTTATTTATTTAATACTAGGATCCCGCCCAGTGGTCGAAATTCGACCACTTTATTGGTAACCGGGCTAGTTTGTAACCGGTTTTGAAACCGGTTTTTTAGGCAAAAATATATTGTGCATATCTATAGAAAATACATTTTAAGCCATATATGTTTCATCAATATTGGTAGACAATAAGATAGGACAAAAAATTGTGGGTCCCATTTATATATGTATAAGATAATTCATCCAAATGGATTACAGTACACTTACAGGCTAGGAATATAAAATCATAGTCTAATAATACATTTACTAAATCGCCATTCTCTAGACACAATTTGAAATCATAATGAGACAAAGAAAAATCTAAATTAATAATATTATTTAACTCATTTAAGTATTTAAAGCTCATGCATAGCGTAATTAGTACTATAAGGAGGTATAAAGAATAAATTATGGGACCTGAGAGATCTAAAAGGTATACAGAAATAAATCAGATTAAATAAATATTCACAATCAGATTAAATTAAAGACAAACATACAAGAATCCGTTTGGCTCGTTTTCCTCAAAACTTTGAGTAAATTGCGAAAAACCCCCTAAGAATTCAGAAAAACTGGAGTTTTCGCAATTTACTCGAAATTTTGCGTACGAGACAACCTGAGCTCAGATTCGGATTCTGCGCGACGAAATAAATGCTGCTTTAAATTTTCCCTTTCTAAAAAATTGGGGTTCTTATGTCACATTTGTCAATTGCTAGTCTCTGAAGCAATGGTTACGTATAAAAGGCGTCGCATATCAATACCGAAATTTTTTGTGTTATTGTGGTGGTATTGGCTCTTTTTTCAATTAGGCGCTTTCTTGGGTTTTGGGGATTTTTTTCGGTTTTTGGTGATTTTTTTAGTTTCAACGAGTTTTTTTGCTTTTGACACTTTTTAGGGTTCCGCACACCAAAAGTGTAAGGGAACCCTATTGTTTTTGCTACGCTGTCCGTCCGTCTGTCTGTCTGTCACAGTCTGTTTTCTCGGGAACCGTAAGAGCTACGAACCTGAAATTTTCACAGAATATGTAAAACTTTGGCCGCTACAACAACAAATATATGACAGTTAAAAATTAAAGGGTGTTCTAAAGCGAGCAACGAAAAATGTTGAAATACTAATGTAATATACAGACATTTATATATAGACACTTTAAATTTTCAAAGTTAGTGTTAATTGGTATATTTTGTAGGATAGACTACACCAATACCACCGATATTTAGAACAATAAAAGCTAAAGGGTGTTCTATCAGTTAATGTAATTTTGACTATGTAATTTAGTGAATTTGCTGTATCTTGGCAACCGTAAGAGGTAAAATCTTCAAATTTAAAAAAAAACGCTAAAACTAGAAAATTCCAAAATTAAAAAATCGGCAAAACGAAAAATAGCCACAATGAAAAGAGTGCTTAAAGAAAAAATGCAGCAAAATGAAAAAAAAAACGTTTAAACGCAAAAAATCACCAAAACTGAGTAACTTAAGGTCGCTGAACACAAATATTAAATTAATCTATTGATTTTAAAATGGTAAAGGGTGTGCATAGCGAAATGATCCAAGTAGCAGATGTTGATAGAGAATGGCAACGCTACAGATCCCCTCAGCTAAAATCTAGCCTAAAGAAATGTACGAAACAGCTTAAAACTCTACTGGAACATCAAAAAACCGCTTCTTTTCAAAAATTTCTGAATGTGCTCGACGCAACACCTCACACAGACTATTCGCTAAGGAGCCCAGCCCGAGGCCTCAAACCACCTCCATTGGGAGCTTCGAATAGAGACTGGGAAAGACCTGACGCTGAAAAAGGCACTCTGTTTGTAAACCACTTGCAGAAAGTATTTACTCCAAATACGTCTGATACTATAGTTGAGCTGCCACCAATCGTCGCTATACCAGATGTTGCCTTGAGGTTCAATATTCGTGAGATTGAAGACTGTATTGCCGGCTTAAATTCGAAAAAAGCTCCAGACGCTGATAAAATAAGCAATAAAATGCTTTTAAAAGCCTATTGTCTAACATGTCAAAACTATTTGAAAAGCTATTTATGAGTAAGCAAACACCCATACTGAATGCTACTGGATACATTCCAGACCACCTATTCGGTTTTAGGAGACAACACAGCATGAAGTGGCATTTGATGAAGTATGGCACGAAGGTTTAATACATATACTAAAGTAAAACCTACCCGCAAAAACCCTTAAGCTTTTAGAAAGCTACTTAATTGAGCGAAATTTGTTGTTAAAGAAGGTAATTTTCTAAGTCCTCCGCAACCGATTGAAGCCGGAGTTCCTCAAGGCAGCATCTTCGGTCCTGTATTATATCTGATATATGCTTTTGACTTGCCGATAAGCAGTAACATACACATATCAACATTCGCTGATGATACAGCTTTTCTAAGTGTTTACAAAAGCCATCAAGAAGCTTCCCGCAAACTGCAAGAATATATAGCCCAGTTGAAAAAATGGCTAAAACAATGGCGGATAAAAATTAACGAACAAAATGTCTACACATTAGTTTTACATTGTGCAGAGAAACCTGCCAACCGTTACAAATAAATAACCAAACTATACCTTAACACACTGAAGTAAAATATCTCGGTATTCATCTTAATTGTCGTCTAACATTGAAGTTCCACATAAATGCAATGGTGACCCAAATTAAACTAAAAGCAGCTCAAATGAATTGGCTCATTGGAAGGAACTCTACTCTAAGCCTAGATTATAAAATTCTTCTATACAACTCTATTCTAAAACCAATATGGTCCTACAGTATCCAGCTATCCGGCACTACCTCGGCATCAAAAGTAGAAAAAATTCAAAGGCGGCAAAATACAATACTACGTACGATTACATCAACCCCATGCTATGTGAGAAACAAGCGAATTCATAAAGATTTATATGTGCCGCTTGTTAAGACAGTGTTTTCTAAGCACGTGACAAGATACATAAAAAAACTTGAGTTGCACCCAAATCCACTAGCCCGAAACATCATTAACTTTAGAGGCCACATTCGGCTGAGAGGGAGGGACACTCTTGCTCTCAGCCGAGCTGGCATTGGCTGGTCTTAAAATTTTAAATTTTAGATTTAGTTAAGATTTGATTAGTTGTTGCTAGTTCAATTTTATTGAAGATACAATAAATAAATATAGTCGATAAAAAATTTTTATGTTATGCTATGTTATGTTATGTTATGCTATGTTATGTTATGTTATGTTATGTTATGTTATGTTATGTTATGTTATGTTATGTTATGTTATGTTATGTTATGTTATGTTATGTTATGTTATGTTATGTTATGTTATGTTATGTTATGTTATGTTATGTTATGTTATGTTATGTTATGTTATGTTATGTTATGTTATGTTATGTTATGTTATGTTATGTTATGTTATGTTATGTTATGTTATGTTATGTTATGTTATGTTATGTTATGTTATGTTATGTTATGTTATGTTATGTTATGTTATGTTATGTTATGTTATGTTATGTTATGTTATGTTATGTTATGTTATGTTATGTTATGTTATGTTATGTTATGTTATGTTATGTTATGTTATGTTATGTTATGTTATGTTATGTTATGTTATGTTATGTTATGTTATGTTATGTTATGTTATGTTATGTTATGTTATGTTATGTTATGTTATGTTATGTTATGTTATGTTATGTTATGTTATGTTATGTTATGTTATGTTATGTTATGTTATGTTATGTTATGTTATGTTATGTTATGTTATGTTATGTTATGTTATGTTATGTTATGTTATGTTATGTTATGTTATGTTATGTTATGTTATGTTATGTTATGTTATGTTATGTTATGTTATGTTATGTTATGTTATGTTATGTTATGTTATGTTATGTTATGTTATGTTATGTTATGTTATGTTATGTTATGTTATGTTATGTTATGTTATGTTATGTTATGTTATGTTATGTTATGTTATGTTATGTTATGTTATGTTATGTTATGTTATGTTATGTTATGTTATGTTATGTTATGTTATGTTATGTTATGTTATGTTATGTTATGTTATGTTATGTTATGTTATGTTATGTTATGTTATGTTATGTTATGTTATGTTATGTTATGTTATGTTATGTTATGTTATGTTATGTTATGTTATGTTATGTTATGTTATGTTATGTTATGTTATGTTATGTTATGTTATGTTATGTTATGTTATGTTATGTTATGTTATGTTATGTTATGTTATGTTATGTTATGTTATGTTATGTTATGTTATGTTATGTTATGTTATGTTATGTTATGTTATGTTATGTTATGTTATGTTATGTTATGTTATGTTATGTTATGTTATGTTATGTTATGTTATGTTATGTTATGTTATGTTATGTTATGTTATGTTATGTTATGTTATGTTATGTTATGTTATGTTATGTTATGTTATGTTATGTTATGTTATGTTATGTTATGTTATGTTATGTTATGTTATGTTATGTTATGTTATGTTATGTTATGTTATGTTATGTTATGTTATGTTATGTTATGTTATGTTATGTTATGTTATGTTATGTTATGTTATGTTATGTTATGTTATGTTATGTTATGTTATGTTATGTTATGTTATGTTATGTTATGTTATGTTATGTTATGTTATGTTATGTTATGTTATGTTATGTTATGTTATGTTATGTTAAGTTATGTTATGTTATGTCATGTTATCTTATGTTATGTTATGTTATGTTATGTTATGCTATGTTATGTTATGCTATGTTATGTTATGTTATGTTATGTTATGTTATGTTTTCTTATGTTATGTTATGTTGTGTTATGTCATGTTATGTTATGTTATGTTGTATTATGTTGTGTTATGTTATGTTGTTATGTTACGTTAATTTATGCTATGTTATGTTATGTTATGTTATATTATGGTATGTTACGCTCTGTTATGTTATGTTATGTTATGTTATCTTATGTTATGTTATGTTATGTTATGTTATGTTATGTTATGTTATGTTATGTTATGTTATGTTATGTTATGTTATGTTATGTTATGTTATGTTATGTTATGTTATGTTATGTTATATTATCTTACACTATAACAGCTAAGCTTGCTCAGCCATCTTAGCCGGTTAAGCTAGCTAAGCCGATTACGTCAGCTAATTCGGTTCATAAACTGGCCGGTTAACCGGCTAATTTTGTTAGCTACCTTTTTTGCCGGCGTGGGTGGCTAAATTGTACAGCTTTAATTATATAAAATTTATGCGTTTATTATTGAGAATATCTTTATAAACATGAATTTTGTAAAAATCATATAAGATCTTTTTTTAGAAATTTTTATTACCTACAAAATTGATTTAATACTTTTTCTCGAACTAAATAGATAAATATATTGGTAAAACTACGATTGTAGCAAAAAATAAAAAATTAACTTATATAATTTTTTAATCAAAAGAGAAAAAAATCGAAATCGGTTTATAAATGGCGGAGTTTTGAGGGAACACACCTAAACAAAATACCCGACCTTTCTCCTTTTTAAAAGTCGGTTAAAAATTTTAAAATAAATTGATAATCCAAAAAATCGTTTCTATTTTCTTTTTAACATGACGTGAAAAATAATTAATGAATAATGAGAACTCCTAGGTAGGACATTAAAAATTATGTTACACTAGAAATTATTCGCTTTTGCGATCCTGATAAGGATCTTATTGACTTTTCGGAACCTCTTTACCATTGATTACCACGTAAAAATTGTTATTTATTTTCGCAGATAGAATACAATCATCTGCTGTAATGAGTTCATCTCGTTAGACTTACCTTGGCAAAAAAAAACACAAATTTTTTGTTGTTATATTTCTGTATATCATAAGTAAAAATAATTTAACTATTTTCAGGTGGCATCGGTCTCTTATGGTCAATTTGTTGGTTTACCTTTGTCTACGAAACTCCTGCCACACATCCACGCATCTCCGCTGAGGAAAGGCGAGAAATCGAAGAAGCTATTGGTACAACGACCTCAAAGAAACGACCCAGCTACGTGCCCTGGGGCGATCTATTCTGTTCTCCTGCTGTTTGGGCCATTATCATAACACATGGCTTATCAGTCTTTGGTTTCTTTACCGTTATAAATCAATTACCTACGTTTATGAAGCAAATATTGCATTTTGATATCAAAAAGGTAAATCAAATTCGGAAGCATTAAGTAAATGTTTAAATAAATTGCTTGTTTTTCAGAATGGACTATTTTCATCCCTGCCTTATTTAGGAAAATATGTGATGGCATTGGGTTCTTCGGTATTTGCAGATTATCTGCGCAAGAAGGGTACCTTAAGCACAACGGCAACAAGAAAAATTTTCACAGCTTTTGGTTAGTATTAAAAAAGAAATATATCGCACCCTAAATACAAAAGGCTCACAACTCAAAATACTAAAATTTTCAGGAGAGACAAAAAACTGTTTATGTAAAAATGATTGTAATATTTAAAGAAAATATTGTTCCATTATGAAAAAGTTCAATATTGAAGAAGGTTCTGCTATTGTTTTTTTAATTTTATATTATGTTTGCGAAAATAAAATAAAATTTTGATTTGTGACTCTTTAACTGAAATTTTTTCGATTAACTAGTGATATTGTTAATTAATTGAACTCACTTTTTCCAACTAAAGAAGCACAATGCAAAATAACATACCACGAAATTTATCACTTTTTACAGTAATAGAGGCAGAACTCAAAATAAAGCTCTTTATGTGTAATAAAAGTAAACAGTTGCTCTTGAGCACATTAACTTAGCCTTTACACATGCAAGTGCAAGTTCGAAAAACTCAATACAATCAAACTTTTCTATGTACTAACACACTTTCGATTATTTGTGAGAAAGACAGAGAAATGAATACTATTTTCTTTTTCGCTGATAATACGTACACAGAACTTGCATGCAAGTACTTGCATGTCTAAACGTAGGGTAACGCAACTCAAAATAATTCTCTTTAGTTCATGGTACAGAAGCAACACACTTAACATAATAATAGACATAACTGTATTTTTCCAGTTAAAGAAGATAGTGATGTGAAAGAAATTTTTGCAGTAGTTAGAGATGTGTACTCTGAATTAATTTACGGAAAAAAGTCAGTTTTGGACAATTTTGAGTTGTGACCCTTTTGTATTTAGGGTGCGATTTGTTAAAAGTGTTATAATCTATACATCAATGGAATCGTAATAAGACTATGTTTTTTTAAATATATGTATAAGCACATTTTTCCAAGTCTTTATGGTGGCCTATATATTAGAAAAATACTAGTGTTTTGTTTTTTCAATTTATTTCTATTTACGATACGCAAATACATAAAGGGTGGTTTAAACTGTGATAACATATCGCATTTTCGATATACATATGTCATAGCTTGCAAGAAATTAGTTTTACAGAAAGCAAGTTTAAAGCTTTCAATTTACACAAATTTTATTCTTCTCTCAAAAGGCGAGTATTGAAGATATTTGCATGAAATATTTATGCAATATGAAGAAAAATATGACGATAAATTCTTCATTATCAACTAAAAAATCACGTTTTTTGAGTTTGGACGTTGTGGCAGCAAATGAGCGATATGTATTTGAAAGGTTTTCAACCACCTTTGCTATATAAAAACTCTCAAAGAACAAATGAGAATTACAAAAATACAAACATAATAAGTTAAAAAGCTTATAGAAACAACTCAAGAAACAACTTATGTATATTCAACATGTCTTATAGTACATTAACATCAACAGTGCTGAAACTGGCTTAAAGCTTTAAGCTGTTTTCAAAAACTAAACCACTTAATCTTAGTCTAGACGGTATGTTGAATCAGCAAATGTATATTAACACTCATATGCTTTAAAATAACAACAAATGCACCTGTCAGCATATTCAATATGCTAAGTGTCTACACGTTATGCTGAAAGTACCAAATTTTTTTAAGTCAACATATAACAGTAAATGATATGTCAACCAGCGATGCCAGAAGGAAGATTTTACTTTAATTTTGAAGATTTTTTAGTCGAAATAAGATTTGAAGATCTCTTTCCCAAAATGAAGATTTTTTGAGTTTAGTTGCTTAACACTTATTATTGTCACACGGATTCTTTAAATTTATTACATAAATTTACCTATGTCAGCTAAACGTTAGCTCAATAAAAGAATAAAGTGCTGTAGAGAATTGACATTTGGTAATGTATAAAGTATAATTATTATGTATGTATATAATAATGTATCATGGCGTTTTTTAGTACAAAAAAAAATACCTAAAAAGTCTAATAAAACATTTCCAAGTTTAATTGATGACACTGAGGTTCAAAATTTAGATGGCGAATTCAGATAGCTCCACCACATATTTATAAATATATTCGAAATTTAGAAAACGTTACTGCGGAACATTTTGGAACTCCTAAACGGTCTGCCGGAAAACATTGATTACTGCTCACCTATTCCTCTGCCTGATAAAAGATTTACCGTGGTGCTCTCGGGCACGTCCTCCCCTCGTCAGGGGGACGTGCTGGAGATTTACACGGACGGATCTAAATCGGACGTGGGAGTGGGAGGCGGCGCTTTTATTCCCCGTTATCAACAGAGAATTAAGTTTAAGCTACAGGATAAATGTAGCGTGCTACAGGCCGAAATATCAGGCATAAAAAGAGCAGCTAATTGGATGAGGTACTATAGGATATACGACGAGGATATCCAAATTTGTACGGACAGCAAAGCTGCGATCAAGTCTCTATCGGGTGTTTACACGACATCCACTTTGGTGTATGAATGGATGTCTCTGAATGATATAGCGAGACATTCAAACCTAGAGATACTCTGGGTCCCAGGGCATAGCAATGTGCCCGGAAACATTGCTGCGCACAATTTAGCCAAATCCGGGGCTCGAATGAACACTCGAGACACGGACCAAATGGTAGGCGTACCGCTAAACTGCTGCAAATCTCATATTCAGCAGGAACTTTTTGGGATCGCGCAGACCAGATGGTCAAACGAGGTCACCTGATCGATTTCGAGGTTAATATGGCCCCAATATGATTGTAGTAGATCTGCAATCCTGGAGGGGATCCCTCGGGGGCAAATACGCACACTTATGGCGGTAATTACGGGGCACTGTTTTGTTGGTGCGCACGCTAGGAGATTGAATCTACCGTATAATGATTTCTGTAGAAGTTGTCATAATGAGGAGGAGGAAGAAAATGTAGAGCACGTCCTCTGTTTATGCCCCGCCCTTTCCGATCAAAGGGTGGTTTCACTGGTCAGCCCGCTGCTTCAGGATCTAGCAGCCTTATCAAACTGCGACATCAGACGGATAAACTCTTTCATTCGATCGTCGGGTTGGTTCAACGCTGATCCGAATAGGGAAACGTAGTAAGGGGGTTTCTACTTATTTTTCATGTTCCCGCTTTTTTTTAATCTTTAAAACTGGCAACCTGCACAACCTAACCTAACCTATTGCGGAAGACTTTTGACACACAATGTCAAAATACCAGAGCAGATAGTGAGTTTGTGTTTCCAAAGCTGTAGAAATTTGTATTAAATTTAATATGTCCCCTTAATTAATCTGCATACGTTGAACGGATATTTTCAAAAGTAAATTTAAATAAATCAAAATACAGAAAGAGATTAACAAATGCAATCCCAATAAGTAAATTAAATAAAAAATACGAATTTTTATGAATATGAGTAATGGGGTATTTGTTATAGAGCTAATTCAAACTAAATGTTGTATTGTTTATTTCGTAAAGTCTTAAAAATTTTCGAAGGAATTTCTTGTTTTAAAATTTTAAAACTTAAAGTTTTGATATTGAAATGTATAGCAAATTTTTTTTGATTTTACAAAATAAACAATATAACTAACATTCAGTTGAATCTGCTTATAGCTTTGTAAAATGATATAGAAAGTAGTCAGAAATTTTTTACTTTTGGTACTAAAAATTTTTTTCTGCGCTGCAGTTTCACGAAGATTTTAAAGAAGCTTCTTTAAAGTCAATTTAAAAAAACCAATCAACCGACAACAAAGTTGCGTTTAATGAGTCACAAATTGTTGCCAAGTTGCATTCACTGCGTCTACAATGTAAAGATTTGAGTTGTTGCAATAATCGAGGTTTCGCTCATCGAGTGTTGCAGTAACCGAGGGCGCACTGTACATATATTTGATCTTAGATCTTATAAATGTACAATGTAGCTTAAATACATAACTAATATATTATAAGAAATTTATTTTTTGACATTGTCATAATTATATTTTATATGAAATTTATTTGCTGGTGCTTAAGCATTGTTTTTTATTGGTACTTTACCAAATCGTCAGTAGCCTTCAAACATACTTTTGAACAATTGCAGACTTTCAAAAACATTTGAGAATTTTGTATAAGTTTCAAAGCCTCATGTACTTATTTACATATCTGTAAATTCTCAAATGGTTTTGAAAGTCTGTACATAAGATAAGGGGTTTTGTAACTGTTCAAAAGTGTGTTTGAATTCTACTGACATTTTGGTAAAGCACCAATGAAATTCATATTCATATTAAACCCCAGCAAATAAATTTCATCTAATATATTATCATTTTAATATCAGTAACTTGTTTGAGTTGAATTTTGGGTTTCGATGTTTACATATTAATTTTTATATTTTTATATAATTACATATGACCATGAATTATATTTATATTACAGATACAAATTTTTTGAAGATTATTTTTCTAAAATGAAGATTTTTTTCGAAGAATGAAGATTTTTCCCCGAAAATTTCTGGCACCACTGATGTCAACATATCAGTTAGCATACAATTTTGGCGTCTACATGATATCGACGCAGTTGCGTAAAAAGGGCCAATCTGCATTTTTTTATGAGGGCCAATCTGTTTTTGTTTACATTGCTTAGATAAATCAACAGGGCCAATCTGCTTGGGCCTATCTGCAGCGAGCTGGCTTGGCTTACAAGGGCCAATCTGCATAATTAACTATTTTAAAAATTATATATTCTGCTAGTTTTTAAATGGGTTTGGCTTTCATACACTGGACCAAAATACATTAAGCTTTTGCAACCACATTTTCGAATAACAAACATAAAAATAATTTATTTTTCAATGTAGTTTGCATGTTTACTTAAATGAAAATTTAAAATAGTGATTTGATTATTAGTAAAAATGGTCAGAACATTTATATATTTATGCTCAGCTCGAAAATGCGAAGAAAAACTTTAAGTATTATACTCTGCTACCTTTTATTATATAAGAGATAATTCAATGCAAAAATTTATTTTGCACATTTAGCCATAATTTTTACGCGCTTTTAGAATATAATTGTTCTAGTATATTATCCTTATTTTTCCAAAGCTAAAGTATATAAAAACTTTTAAGATCGGTTGAGATTTGCGAAAGTTACAACACTTTCCACATGCGATGCGTTTAGTTTTAGTCCACTGTAGAATCATCAGTACATACTCTGCAAATTTTCGCAAACTATATTGTGCAAGTGTAGCCCCTCATTTATTGATAAGCCAAATTAAAAATAAATCTAAACAGTAGTTTAGCAGTTATTTGTTTTTTACCATTTATTTTGTGAGCAGCTCCAAAATGCATTGGGAATGTGTTGCATGTATAATTTTACATTGAAATTTTATTTAAAAAAACTTTAACTTTGCTAATTCCCAGCCGATTTTAATAATTTAAGACTTATTGTAATCGCTAAAAAATACGCTTTATATGAAAATATAAAAAATGGTAGGCTTTCAAGCAAATTGTTGTAAAAAAATACGCAAAATTTAAACAAATTGGAATAAAATAAAACATTTTAATTTTTCTTTTGACGATATTTCCATGAAATATAAGTAAAAACAAAATCTTTTTAATATACACGGAAAGCTTAAGTCCTCCTCTATTCGACACCGTTTAAAAATTAAAAATCGGCTCAGAAACAACGCAGTAAAAATTTTTTTTGTCCGTGAAGTCCCAAAAAAATCGTTTTTTATCGATAACTTCCGATTTTGATAGCGTCTTGTAATTTTTAAAAATGGCAAAATGATCTACTTAACTAGACCTAAAAGCCTCACTAAGTCGTTTTTTATATTTCTGTAAAAATATGTTCATATTTGTGTAAAAATATGGAAGCATATAGGGCCAATACGATGGTGTACTCGATATCGAAAGCGACGATTAGGCCCCTGGTTTATCTGATAAACAGGTTACGAAAACAGTAACTGCCAAAAGATACATACATATTTAAATATTACTTTTCTTAAATTTTAGCTCTTACAACTCCTGGTCTGTTAATGGTTGCTCAAGTGTTTTTAGGCAGTGAAGCTGCGTGGTCTGTTACCATTTTCACATTGGCCTTGTTTACACATGGAGCAGTTACTCCAGGATATTTGGGCAATGGCTTGGACATTGCACCAAATTTCAGTGGGACTATATTTGGCTTAGCTAATACTTTGTCCTCATTTGGTGGATTCCTATCAACATGGATGGTAGGAGCTTTAACATATGAAGATGTAAGTGTGATGGAAAAAGTTTTTTATTTATGATATACATTATGGCATTTTTTTTTTTATTTTGCAGAAATCTTATCATCAATGGCAAATAGTATTTTGGATTTTGGCAGCTACTTATATTTCTGGTGCTTTAGTGTATATGGTTTTAGGTTCTGGTGAACTGCAGCCCTGGAATAATCCTCCGGAACGTAAAAGAGTTTCCGATGTACACTTCGAAGAAGGTCTTCCTTTAAAAAATGAAAAGGCAATATCTTAAATTTATGTAAAAAAAAAATAGTTTGTAATATACGTAACATTAGCAGCTGTATTCAGAATTAAAAAGAAGTATGATTACACTGGTCTGTAGAACAAATCGCCTTTAAATAAAAATGTGATGAATATACGTACAAAGTCTCATGCGCTAAATTCAAATCCGCTTTCAGTTTTTTTTTCTATCACGTACAGATTTTTTTAAAGGGCATGACTAATATTTCCACTAGGTATTCAGTATATATCACTTTAACTCGAGAACAGATTGTCCGATTTGAATCAATGAGCCACAAATCAGAAATTACCGGCGAAAAATTCTATTTTTTTGCAAAATTAAACTTTTTTTATTTCCAAAAATTCATTAAAAAAACTGCAAAAAAATTTACATTTTCATGAATCAGTGAGCTTGGATAACTAGGAATAAAATAAGCCATAAATCATGAAAATCGATTAAGAAATATTGATTTAAATCGCAATTAAGCAAAGTTCAGATTTGCGCACTCCTTTTGCTCATTGCGCACTTCTTACAAGCGTATTAAAAATGCGCACAAGCGCAAAGAGCAGAGCGGAAAAAAAGAGCAATTGGTATGCGCAGCGCAAGCGCTTTCATTGTATTAGCGCACAAATGCAAAGAACGGAGCGGGAAAAAAACAATTGGCATGCGCAGCGCAAGCACTTTCGTTTTATTAGCGCCGCTCTTTGCGTGTTTGTTGTAGGGATGGGCTTATGTGAAAAAATATATCGTTATATATTGATATAATATCGATCGGCATCGATATATATCGAATAAAAAATATCGACATTTCAATATACATCGATATTTTTCAAAGCATGATTATTCATACATAATCCCACAATTTTTTTAAAAATAAAACTCAAAAAGTACTATTCTTACAAATAAGTACCCAGAAAAATATTTCATGAAATTCGTGGCATGAAACAGGGAAGCAAATTGTGTAGAATAAGTGGTAGGATATAAAATTTCATAAAATATTTCATCGTGTTAATACACAAAAGACTATAAATAAAAAAAAAGATTTTCTGAGTAATATTCTATTTACTGAAAAACTGAACGAAAAACAAAAGCAAAGCTAAAAAATTTTCAAATTTGTTACTGTCGATATTTTTTTTAAAAAATATCAATATATTGCAATTAAAAATAGTTAGGAAAATCCAAAAATGCACGCCTCATAATCTCATTTAGACCGCGAAATTAAATAGGCTTCTATTCCTAATTATACTGAAGCGTAAAAAAGAAAAAAAAAGGACTCGATTAGTGAAGTCTTTCGGTCGTTATCGTGACCACATACAGGATCCGTACATATAGACAAACGGACGTCCAAGACAGAACTTTTTTAAACAGTTTTTTAATTAGTTTAAATCAGGGGTGCCCAAAAGTTTCTTATGAAAGAGCAAACACCAATACATTTAAAGAAAAACAAATTTTTATTCAATATTATTGTTGTAAAAACCAATACATTACAAAGAAAAAAAAAATATTTCATATATTTATTTGTTGTTGCTTTGCACTTGCGTGCACACAGTAAAGAACGACTTAAAAACTAATAAGACAAAGTTGTTTGTGTATTTTGTATTGCTAGTGCTGTGTGTGTATTAAAACACACATCCTATAGCTAAGTGCTTTTACAAAAACAAATGAGCACCAAGTGCATAGGGCTTGGGCAACGCTGGTTTAAATAATAAAAATTACATTATAAATGTTATGAGTGTTAAAAATTGTATTTTTTCTTAATATGTGTGTGTATATATTTTTTACAACAGAGCCATTTTAAGTTTGAAAAATCAGTAGTTTCGCGTGAAGTGAGCGTAGTACCCACCACAACGCTTCGCTTATGAGGCATGCAATAGCGACGATATATATCGATATATTTTGCCCATCCCTAGTGTGTTGTATGAAAATCGCATCTTTTTCAATTAAGTTCTCTCACTTAATTGTAAATAAAATCGAAATTTGTCCATCGATTTTAGTTGATTTTATTGCTAATATACCGATAAATGATAAACATGTAAAGTTTTCGCCCTCCTAATATTTTGATGAGTTTTTGAAAACGAAAAAAAACAGTTTACTTTCACATAAAAAAACGAAATTTTCGCCGCTAGTTTCTGAATAAAGATTAGTACTATGTTAAAATTTGCGAAAAATCCCCACAGAACCTTCAAAAGAAAATCATATTATTTCAAAGGAAATATATGCATGCGTACATTTATTTATTTAATTAAATCCATTTATATTGAATATTTTAAAACTAATTTTATTTCTACATATATCCAGCGGTAAATGGAAGGAGTAAAGAGGCCTTCTATAAGGCTTATTTAGCAGGCTCTCGTACTTCCACTCCCACTGCATATTCGTATATTTTCTACATGCGATATCATTGCTCAGCAGGCCTGATTGAAGGCATTCTTTAGTAGTCCTATTTGCAGGTCATACTTGGCATGTCTGATAGAAAGCCTGTTCTGGGAAGGTCTGTTAAAAATCAAATGGAGGTAACTTTTATTTATCTGGGTATTTCTACAGCGGCTTCTATATTTTTGACTATCTTGATATTTTATTTCGAACTCCTTTTCATCCAAAGCAATTTTTTATATATATGCGGCTAAATTTCGTGTATTTATTAAGAAGGAATTGGACATGATGTAGTAGCTGCAACATCAACGACATAATAGCAGCATGTATTATGCCTCCTTTACGTAAATTTCACTCTTATATACAAATTATTTGCGAAAAAAACAATACGAGAATGTCTGTTATTTCTAAAGTACATATTTTATTAAACAAAACGAAAAATCTAAAAATATAGTACTTCTTCCAAAAGAAGGGAGAACGAATGTGTATCGGATCTTTTAGAAAAGAGTGTAGAGGCCTTCTAGAAGGATATCTTGAGAAGGCAAAAAACAATTAGTTTTAGATCTTATTTCAGGTCTTTGAAGGCTTTTAAAAAGACCTGTTTAGTGAATGCCGCGTACGTTTAACCGCTTTGAGTTTTAAATATGAAGCGATTCGGAGCTATTTTTGTATTTTTTGCATTCCCATATGCCTTCTTTAAAGAGGTCTAGTAAGCCGCACACCAGACCATAGTTGTTGGGTGGCTGGTATCTTTTGTAATGAATTTGGTGCAGAAGAAATATATTTCAAATCCGCAGCGGAAAAAGTGGTTTTCACTAAAAATCTCCTGGGCATATTCACAAAATTGTTATCCCCAATCCCAAAAAAAATCCCCTATTTTGGAATAAATCCCAAAAACTGGGAACGCTGCCATGCATCAGCTTTATTTATTCACATCGGACAAACCGTTCTCGAGTTAGGGAAAAATATACAGATATACTTAGTAGAAATATTAGTCATGCCCATCAGTGAGCGGTAAAATAAAATTTTTCTTGCTTTAATCATGAATTTATTCACATCTAAATTACATGTGTGCGTATGTATATGTATGCTTAATGATTAAAACAAGTGATTTTGCCGTACTCTGATGCCCATGTGCGTGATAGAAAAAACTGAAAATGGATTTGAATTTAACGCATTAAAATTTGTATATTCCACGTATTTTTATTTCAAGGTTTGAATTGTTTTTTTTTTGCAGACCAGTGTTATTAATGATTGTCTTACTACTGTCCTTATTGGAAATTTTAAAATAAAAAAGTAATTTGTTAGTTTAGCTGTAGTCGATAAGGTGATTGTCAAAAAAAAATTATAAATGATAAAGAATAACTGTGTATTAGCTACAATTAAAAAAATAATATTAAAGAAAAGTTTTCACTCAAAACCAAGTCCATGTATAACACAAAACCCACCTTAGCAAATACTTAAAAGAAACACGCTATAAATATTAAAACGGATATACTTACCTAAATATTTTATATATACATATAGTACTTGCCTGGAATATAATTACTTACATATCGTTACCTTAATATAGAAACGCCTTAAATCATTATTTTTTCTAATCGATTTTTTCCTATATCGATATAATAGAGGTTTATCTATTGAAATATGCAAAAAAAAATCGATTGGAAAAAATAATGAGTTAGGGACTTTCTATATTAAGATACATATTTAAATGTATGAAATTATAATTTTTTTCTAATAAAGACATTAATTTTTAATAAAATCAAATTATAAACAAATTTTATGATTAAGCTTTAGACAAAAAATTTTTTTTTTATAATTGTGATTTACTGTTGTAATGCAAATAATTAAAACCCAGGGGCTGAATTACCGCATTCGTTATCGAGTAGGCTTTCGTATCGAATGGATGGATAACCGCATTCGATAACTAACGTATCGAAATTTTTAAAAAGTGTACCAAGTTTGTTTTACACCGGTTGTTGAATCGACTAAGAATTTTTAATACATTAAAGGAAGATTTTGTGTTTCTTTAAGCTAGTACAACAACCAAGTTGATTTCACAACTGTAATAAGGTTTATTGATAATGTTCCATGCTTTTTTGCAAAACAAACATAATAAAAGAAATATTGTTTTCGATCGATCTAGTGCTATCGAGTAGAATTTAAGCAGATTGCACTCGATTGCACACTCGTGATCATATATCGTAATCCCAAAAAGAAAAATTTCGAGTAATTTTACTCGATCACGTATGCGGTAACTCGGCCCCAGCATTTTACAAATCAGGGCTCAAATCGTCACATCCGTGAACGTACAACTCGTCACGTAAAAATGCCATTTTCGGATTATGACATACGTGAACGTACTTTAATCCCATACACTATATACGATTGACGTGTCACGTAATTCATTTTAGTACGATTGCCGATACGATCACGGATGTGACGATTTGAGCACAGTTTTTTTTTATTTATTCTAAAATATGTATGTACATAATATGTATACGTTTTTAATTTGAACATTAAATAAATTTAAATAAAACATTTATCAAGAAAGAAAACAAAATTATTTAAATTCTCTTCGTTGGTTTACCGCTAATGGAAAACGAAGCAGATATAAAAAATAGTCTTAAAATTACACTTTTTAGGGTTCTGTACACCAAAAGTGTAAAGGAAACCAACCTATTGTTTTCGCTACGCTGTCCGTCTGTCTGCCTGTCCGTCTGTCTGTCACAGGCTGTTTTCTCGACAATCGTAAAAGCTACGGACCTGAAATTTTACAGAATATGTAAAACTTTTGACGCTACAACAACAAATATATAACAGTTAAAAATTAAAGGGTGTTCTAAAGCCAGCAACGAAAGATATTAACATATTAATGTAATATGCAGACACTTATATACATATAGATACTTTAAATTTTCAAAGTTAAGCTTAGTGCTCCGTTCAAATTTGCGAGAAATGTTGATCAACATTGGTTTTTTTCATACGAAAAATATGACAAGCAACCAATCATAACCAGCCCTTGAAAGTATGCTGCAATTGTGTACGTTTTAAAAAAAAAAAACCCATGATGAACAGAGTACCATGCTTTAGTGCTAATTGGTGTAGACTGTAGAATAGACTACACCAATTAACACTGATCCGCCGTAGCCGATCCCAAGCCCGGTTGAGAAAGGATGATAAAGGAAGTAGTTGGTGTCCTGAATGGCTGAAAAGCGTCTCAGGGAGTAGGAGGAGGGCCAAAAGAAATAAAAAACATTTCCCTCTGAAATACCAACAAACAAATAGGCTTCCTTTCGCCTATAAAATAAAGGTTATGCTATGGGCTAATAACCCATACAAGGAAAAAATCTTATTACTGAAACGTTAAATAGATTATTACAACAACCCCCTTTCCTCGATGAATGTCAGAACACTCTTCGAAAGATCGAGAATTGAGCAAGTATGTAAAGAATTTTACATTTATAATCTTGACATTCTTGGTTTAAGTGCAGTAAGATGGACAGGAAATGGAAGCATAAAGGTATAGTTAGTAAAAACGTATCGCGTTCGTGGGGATCAGCTGGCAAAATCTCTAACATAAACAAAGCTGGTTGCTGTTTACTAAAAACGTATCGTCTCTTTTGCCACGTAGAAAATATGCAGAAAGTAGATTTTAAATAGCAAATGTCAAATGCAATACAATCCAATATACGTTTTCTATAACTAACGCCCAAGGCTGAGCGGCACTGAAAGTTCTAACGTTTTTACTAAATACACCTTTAAACTCATATCTGGACACCATTTCGTTTACTCGTGCAACAATCAACATCACATAAAAGGACTCGGTTTGGTGATGTTACCGAAACCAAAAAATGCATTCCTTGAATATGATACTATATCGGAACGTATAGTAAGAGCAAGGTTTAATTCAAAATTTCGAAAAATATCGATTTTTCAATGCTATGCTCCCACGCAACCTGATGATGATGACTCTAAAGATCAATTTTACGGCCAGCTAGATGCCGCAATAAATGCTGTATCCTCCGGGGATAGAAAAATTGTAATGGGTGACCTAAACGCAAAAGTCGGGCCAAACAA
Organism: Panzeria rudis; assembly: GCA_956483635.1. Lineage (NCBI taxonomy): Eukaryota > Metazoa > Arthropoda > Insecta > Diptera > Tachinidae > Panzeria > Panzeria rudis. The sequence goes on along the minus strand of OY101449.1, from coordinate 44,846,616 downwards.
TGAAAACCTTAAGTCCATCATGGGCATTCATGACCTTGGCTTAGAACGAAACAACAATGGCGAACGCCTGGTCGGCTTTTGCTCCCGAAATCGTTTATTTATCGTTGGTACTAAATTTCTACATAACAACATTCATAAATATACATGGACTTCTCCTGATGGCAGATGCAGAAACCAAATTAATCACATTCTTATTAGCAAACTTTTTGTCGGCTCAATGCTCGATGTAAAAACAAACCAAAATCTAGGACGAAATATAATATACACAGGCTACAAGATCCGCAGATACAAGTTCAATACAACAACCTTGCACAGCAAAAATCTCCGATTGACGCGATACAACTCTGGTCTCAAATAGCAGAATCAAGCAAGATTGCTGCACAATCAATACTCGGACGCCAAACAAGAAAGTGCGCATACTGTATAAGTGAAAATTCCTGACAGCAGACAACGAAACGGAAACAGTTAAAGAAAAAGCTACACCAGGCGAAATGTCCGAAGAAAGTCCAGGCTCTCAAACAAGAATATCGTATAGCAGCCAAAAATTTAGAGATCTTAGTCCACGCTGATAGAGAACGATAATATAATAGCATCGCAGAAGAGGCTGAAAAAGCAGCAAACACAGGCAACCTTAGGGGTGTGTATTCTGCAATTCAGAATTTCAAAGGAAAAAATACAAGAAGTACCCCGCTTATAAAGGATAAAAACGGAGTCGAGCTATATTCGCCAGAGGACCAACTCTCCAGATGGAAAAAATTCTTTCTGATTGCAGCTTCTTCTCACACGGTCGCCCTGTAGATTTCATAAATAACATTAGACGCAATCCTCGTAAAAACATATCTATCATCGAACCCTCGTACGGTGAAGTTTATGAAGTACTCTGTAAGCTTAAGAATAACAAATCGGCAGGCCCAGATGTTATTGCAGCGGAGCTCATCAAGTACAGTGCAGAGGCAATAACACAACAAATAACAAACCTAATACAGAACGTATGGAGATCAGGTCGCATACCCAAATCTTTGAAGAATGGAGAAATAGTAACCCTACCGAAAAATAAAGACCTAACACTTTGCAAGAACTGGCGTGGTATCACACTACAAGCGTTGTCAACTTTTAGATATCAAAAAGCACTGAAACAAGTAAAAAAGCACTAAAATTTAATTTTTTAGTTTTATTTAAAAAATTGTTATATACTTGCGTATTTTGTAAATCGAGCAGATTTAAAACGAATTAATTTAAACAAATTGAATCCAATAAAAACAAAAAATGTTCAGACTTTTTGTAGTTTTCTATTAATAACCTCCGACAAAAAAACGATGTTATAAGTTTGTAGTGAGTGTCTGTGTGTCTGTAGGAGTCCAAGTACAGACCAAACGACTGGACCGATTATCACGTCTTTTCTACATGTATCCTGTTGAATCTGTGTGTCTTTGACACCGTAGCTCCTAAACGGCTAGATCGATTTTTAATTTAGTAAATTTTGTTTGAAGGGTGGCTTGATCCAAAACCCTCTAACCTATATTTAAAGAAAATTGGTCCAGTCGTTTTGAAGTTATCATCTATTTTCTTCGGGGGTTTTTAAAATTTTTAATTTAATGTTATTTAGAGCTTAATATATCATATCCGATATTAATTGATTATATCTGATCATCATAGTTATTGCTACATGTTTTTCATAGAAATTATCGGGTTATAAATACAATAAAGACCTGTCAGTTGTACTCTGTACAAAATAAAGAAAATTACAAATACCTTTTTCAGGATATTTTGGCATTTTAGAAGATGTTGTAGCGGGAAGCTATGTCCTTTTTAATCGTTACTTATTAAGAGGAGACTGAAACCTTTCGAATGACACCAAATTTATTATTACCCGATGATGCGCTCTAAAGTTATTCAATCTTAAATATGACGACCATTTTATCAAAAATGGCAAAGATGCCCAAGTTTAGACGGCTATAAAAAGAAACCATAAAAAGTATAGGAATAGTTTTTACGCCACGTGATGCGCACGTACGAGTAGAATATACATATGTATGTCAAATTTCGTTGAAAACTAGAGTTTTTGAAATCGGAAGTGCCAAGCAAACGAAATACATAAAAAATTTGTTTTTTATGGGTTTTGACGCTTTTAAATTATAAAAGATGAAGTACTACTAATTGGTCGAATCCACTTTTTTATTTTTCTGCACGACTGCAAAAGATATGTTCAGGAAATTGTTGCATTAACAAAAAATTCACACTTGAAAACAATTTTTTAGACAAATAAATTAATTTTTGAATTTTGGATTTAGTGCCACCGTCACAAAATTAAAGCACCAAAAATTAGATTAAAAAAGCACCCAGCACTAGCTCCAAACTTTTCCGCGTCGAAGAGTTGAAAAAGCACTAAAAACGGTGCGAAAATCACTGTGTTGACAACGCTGCACACTACAAAATACAACAATCATGGTAGAATAATATACAAGGTAGCCCTGGAACGCCAGCTGATTAGTTTTTTATTTGCTTTTTTCATGGTGCGAACTATCAAATCTTGTGTATATGTGAAATAACTACGCAGCTAAAGTTACAACTAGTAACGCTTTAGGACAGTCAAATTACTAGTTGTAATGGTAGTAGTCAAAAAACGACAGTCATATTACTAGTTGTAACAAGAGTAGTAACGTTACTGGTCAAAAAAGAGCAATCACATCACTAGTTGTATCGAGACTAGTAACGATACTAGTCAAAAAATGACAAAATATTCAGGTATACGATTTCATATAAAACCAGTTGTTAGCTATTAAAAAAATAAGTAGAATGTGGCTCAGTGGGTAGAGTACTTGCCTTAAAGTATGAAGAATGCGTGTTCGTACCGCGGTCGAGCCAAAGTTTTTTTAAGAGTTACAAAACTCTTAATAAAAAAACTAGTAAGCGCACTAGTTTACAATAACTAGGATTCCAACTGGGATATAACTGTATACAAATAAACTAGTTGGTCCCCTATGACAACTCAATGTTAAAATCGATAGTTCGATATATGAAAAAAGGATAGATAGGCAACTAGTCTGAAGCAAAAAGCAACTAGTATAGTTCCAACTACATACCAGTTACTTTGTCAGCAGGGTTATTCTACTATGACAACAATTTTACGCAAGGAACATGCGGATTACAGAAGAAGTCGATCATGCGCAGACCACACCAACACCTTGCGCATTATTATTCGTCAAATGCTAATATGTCAGAAAAAAAGAGAAAGTGAAACTACCTTATATAGTTATACCATGCTACAATCTGCTGGAAAACTTTTTGTAGGTAAATATAACCCCCCGTCTTCACGAGACATTTGATATTTCTTAACATAAGAAATAACGTCGGCAGAATGACGTCAGAAAAAATGCATGTGTTCAAACTTGTGCTAAGGGTGGAGTAAACGTACTGATGTTTGGACACAAATTTTATATATTCATATAGTAAATTTGCACGGCATTTTGTAATTTTTTTTTATAGATTTCACTTTATTATTTTTCTGTTTGTAAAAATGTTATGAATATGAACATAAATAATATGCAAAAAATAAAAACATCTAAAACATTTATTTATTATTTTTTCAATAAAATCAAACAAATTGTAAAAAAAAACAGACATACATATTAAATTAGACAGCTTGTGTTCTAACATATTTCCTCGGGCTTGTGTTTTAACATGTGTTAGGACACAACCACATTCGGTCCACACGTTAATTTCTTGTGTTAGGACAGAATTTTAACAATTGCTAACACACAAATTATGTCTCGTGAAGACGGGGTGTAAAAATTATGTCAAATTTGAAAAATAAGAAAATACAAAAAATATTTAAGTCAAACTACAAATATTATTAAAATTATAGATACAAAAAAATTTTTTTTTGTTTTTTAGAAGAAAATAAACTAATTGATACATTTTAAGTATTTTAATTCCTTCGAATACATTAAATAGAAGCTGAAGAAATACATGTTTTGCGCTATTTTTGATGCCTTCTCGGTATCATATATTTTCTGAATTTCCAGTGACAGATGCTTGGCTTCATTATCTTGCTGGAAATCCCATACGATATCTTAATAGGACTCCGAAATTAACGTAAGAAGTGTTCGTGGTCTCATCATGGCTTAGATTCTAAGCCATGATGAGACCACGAACACGTCTAAACTTTAGAACTGTTTTTATGTCCACTTTGGTACTATATGCTGGAAGAATTGACGAAACGACTATTAAAAGTAGCTTAAAGCACTGTTTGCTAAAAAGGGTATTAAATAAAAATCCAATAATTTTCAGCATCCTATTTTTAACAAAGAAGGAAATAAACGAACGTTGTTGTATGAGGCAAGGCAGTACACCAAAAGCGTAAAGGAACCCTATTCTTTTCGCTATGCTGTCCGTCTCTCTGTCTGTCTGTCTGTCTGTCTGTCACAGGCTGTTTTCTCGGGAGCCATATTTTCACAGAATATCTAAAACTTTTGCCGCTACAACAACAAATATATGACAGTTAAAGCTTAAAGGGGGTTCTAAAGCGAGCAGCGAAACATATGGAAATACTAATGTAATATACGGACACTTATATATAGACACTTTAAATTTTCAAACTTTGTGTTAATTAGTGTAGTCTGTAGAACAGACTACACCAATTAACACTGATATTTAAAACAATAAAAATTAAAGGGTGTTCTATCAGGTAATGTAATTTTACTATGTAATTTAGACAATATGCTATATCTTGCAAATTGTAAGAGGTAAACTCTTGAAATTTTCAAAAACGCTAAAACTAAAAAATTCCAAAATTAAAGAAATGTCCAAACGAAAAATCGCCAAAATGAAAAAATGCTTAAAGGAAAAAAGCACAAATATTAAAAAAAATAGTTAAAACGGAAAATATCACCAAAACTAAAAAGATCGCTAAAAAACTAAAAAAACCTCAAAAGGCGAAAAAGTCGTCAAAACGAAGAAAAGCACTACAACATTAAAAATCGCTAAAACTAAATATAAAAAAACGAAAAAATCGCCAAATATGAAAAAAATTACCAAAACGAAAAAAGCGCCAAAAACAAAAAAAAAGCGCCAAAACTAAAAAAATCGCCAAGAACCAAACAAATCGCCTAAACGAAAAAGTGTCAAATCCAAAAAAAATTGCCAAAACTAAAAAAATAACGTAAATCCGAAAAAAGCCCCAAAACCGAAAAAAGCGCCAAAACAAAAAAAAAACGCTAAAACTAAAAAAATCTGAAAAAAAAACAAAAAAAAATTAGTATCAAAAAACCAAAAATTGCAAAAAACCAAAAAAAAAAACGCCTGAACAAAAAAAAAGTTGTCATAACAAAAAAATAACTAAAAACCGAAAAAAATCCTCTAAACCGAAAATAGCGCCAAAACTGAAAAAATCGCCTCAACTAAAATAAATTGCTAAAACTAAATATAGCGTAAAAAAGTGAAAAAAACATTAAGAAAACGCCAAAACCAAAAAATCTCCATAACTAAAAAAATAGGCAAAAAACAAAAAAAATTTTAAAAATTAAAAATCGCCAGAAAAAAACGAAAAACCACGGAAATTTAAAAAGTGTCAAAACAAAAAATAAATCGCCAAAAACAACGAAAAATACTTAAAAAATAAAAAACTAAAATTAAAAAAAAGCACAACGTAAAAACTGCCAAAATGAAAAAAGGGGAAAAACTTAATTTATTATAGAACAAAATAGTTTACTTGTTTCTTATGAACAAAATTACTACATTTACACATTTCTGCTTTTTTTACATTTTAATGCAGCGTTGCCAGAAGCTTTTTGAAGAAAATCATTATTTGGCGAAATAAAAATCATATTTGGATATAAAAAATCATCACAAACTTTCATTCCAAAGCTGAACAATGGGACTTTTACAGCAAACTAAAACAAAAAAGCGTTCTTTAAGATTGTACGATTTCTTTCATGTCATCTTCTAGATAGGAGAGTTGCTACTTTTTTGGCAACCATTATTAAAAAGATACTTGTAAAATATTCGTCAAAAAGTTTGAAAATCGGGAGCAATCAGCGAAGTATATAAAATATCGCAATGACTGTAAGAACATATAAAAATGCGACAAAATCACTTTCACCGCGACAAAAAAAAAAATCGGAGAGCACAACTATATGCACTGGTAGACATTTTTCAGATTTTTAATAAAAATATGTGGAATATACAAACTTTAATGCACAAAGCCTAATGACTAAGATTTTCACTTGGTAAATCAGTATAGTTTACCCTAACTCGAGAATGGTTAATCCAATTTCAATAAATAATGCACCAAAAAATGCAGAATAAAATTACCTTTAAGTCTTTCAAAAAATGCGTTTTTCATGCAAAATGAACTTTTTTTTCGTTTTCACAAAGTCATGAAAAATGAAGAGGAAAGATATATATATATAGGTATATTAGGAATATAATAAGCTATAAAGCGTTAAAATCGAAAGCAAATGTCGATTTTATTCACAATTAGTTTAGGGAACTAATGCACACACACAAATTTAATTTTTTCTATTGTATGGAAATTCTGATTTTTATCAATTGATCTCCTTCACTTAATTGCGTATAAAATCAACATTTGCCATCGATTTTCATGATTTAAGGCTTATTTTATTTCTAGTTTTGCAAGAAAACATTTCGTCGGTAATTTCTGAAGAACTCCGAAATAGTTGGAAATATAAAAAATTAATATGCATGACTGGCTTATTTATTCAAATACAATAATCCGTTATCGAGTTAGGGTGAAATATACCGACGTAGCTATTTGATATATTAGTCATACCCTTAAAATTTTTTTAATAAAAAATATATGGATAATTGGTGCAAAATTTCGCAATAAATATATACATTTCTTGCTCTTTTTTCATTATAGTGTAAAATTGTGCACTAATTGTCAAAATATATTTTTTTATTTAAACAAGTTTTGTCCTTCTCCTATAAAACTTTTAAAATGTAAGATGGGGCTTTTTGCATTTTCTCTGGCGATATACAAATAAAAAATCATAATTTGCGAGAAAAAAATCATCATTTGGGGAATATTATCATCAAATCATATTTTGGTTTAAAAATCATCACAAATATGATAAAATCATCATTCCTGGCAACGCTGTTTTAATGCTTTCTCGTGAGTACACGATTTTAAAATTCTCTCTTTTACTACATTTACTACAAAAAAATTAAACAAACAAAGCTAATATAAACAAAAATAAATTTGTGCTTACGTTAAAATTGATATTGCTGTAAGGGTGCTCTGTAGAACAATGAAATTTTTACAGATAGAGCAAAAAGCGGTTATCGAAAAATATGTTGGTTACGATTTTCGTGCGGTTACGACTCGATATGGTTGCTATATAAATGATCATCACATAAACTTATTTGTGAGCACGATTAACGAGTTAAGAACACATAATAGTGTCCCTACTCCTTTTATATTTACTAAAAATGAAGTTCATAGACACAATTGTGAAAATATCTGTACCAGGGACCGAATATAACAGTTATTATTAAATATTCAGTTCAAAAAGTCAGACAGAAAGAATTTGCCTGTACGATATTTGAGTATAGAGTTGTGATGGTCGTGAGCTAAGGAATAAAAATCTAACAATACTTTTATTTTTTTACTTTTTTCAAAAAAGTCAAAATATCACTGATATTTTTTGACTGATACTTTTTCGGTTAAAAATAAAAGTTAAAATTTTACCGATATTTTTTTTTGGTCAAAAATAAAGGTTAAAATTTTACCTATATTTTTTTTGGTCAAAAATAAAAGTTAAAATTTGACTGATATTTGTTTGGTCAAAAATAAAAGTAACATTTTTACCGATATTTTTTTTTTTGGTGAAAAATAAAAGTTAAATTTTTACCGATATTTTTTTTGGTCAAAAATTAAAGTTAAAATTTAAACAGATTTAGAAGTCGCTACCCCAGAATTCTTTGTTAATTTTAACCACTTGTCATGCTTCATAATAGTGAGCAGGACCATCAGCTATTGAACCAATTTATTTAACGAAATTGAATATAAGAGCTATTGCTGCTCCTTATATTCACTTACAAGTTAAATCGATGTTGATTTGTCAGATTATTAGCTTCAAATATTACTTGCTCTTTTTTCAAATTTTAACTTTTATTTCTGACCAAAAAAATATCGGTCAAATTTAAACTTTTATTTTTTACCGAAAAAATATCTGTCACATTTTAGCTTTTACTTTTGACCAAAGAAATATCGTTTAAATTTTAACTTTTATTTTTGACCAAAAAAATATCAGTCAAATTTTAACTTTTATTATTGACCTAAAAAGTAATAGTCAAAAAATAAACATTATTTTTTGACCAAAAACATATTGGTCAAAAAATAACTATTATTATTTGACTTTTTCGAAAAAAAAACTCATAACAGTTACGGTCCCTGCTTATGCATACACATTATCTATATTAAATTTCATTTTTATATCTGCTTCGGAACGAGAGTTATTAGTTTTGGCCACCTAAAATTGCGAAAAGTTTCACTGTGCGCAGTTGTAATTTATAGTAAGGATGTCATGGATGAATACGAAAGTGATAATACCAATGATAGTAGTGTAATAATAAGTAAAATATACTTCTTTCATACCTACTTATGTATTCCTTAAACTAAAACTAACATTAGATATGTGAAACCATAATGATGTAATAAAGTTATTAAATATTTTCATGTTATTGATTTTTCACTTTAAGACAGAGGAAAATTATGTCATATACTATTACAAATTCCATAAGAAAAAATTTGTGGTGGTGCGTGGGGGGTGATTTAGCCTTCACCAGACAGGCATAACTACAAGTTACTTCAAGAATATACTAATTTGTTTTATAAGAGACATAACTTATAATAAATTTAGTTCAGTTCGTCAAACAGTTGGAAGACATACGATTTTCATATTTCACGATGTATGAGGGGAGGGCGTGGTCTTCAACGGACTTTCACAAAACTTCGACTTTCTTTTTTCTTACTCATAAAAACATTTTATAGCTATTTTCATCTGAGAAAGTTCCTATTATTTTTGGCCAACTGTTATATGAAATCAAAACAGTGTGCGCTATTGCGCCAGAAAATAAGCGGATGTGCGTCTTTAGCTGTGCTTGAAGGTTTTAGGTATCTCTCCACTTTAGGCTCAAGGGGGACCGCGTTAGCAAGTTGCGCAATATAGGGCAACATTATTTATTTATTTATTTAATTAAAGTCTATGGACAAATTCTTTACACACTATTTAAATGTAATAACATAATTATGTTTTTTATATTGTTAATGTAAAATAAATACAGATTTTTAGATCAAAATCAGCTTTACTGATTTAAAAATAGTATAACATTGCGTTTAATGATATTTGTGTTTAGGTAAAAGTCAATAAAATTGTACATTACATTAAAACAACTGCATAATTTCTTAAGTGGATCAGACAAAGCAAAGTTCTATAGTGCAGTGTTCTGACAAAAGAACGGAGTGAGCGTTGAGGAATATTAAAAGTTACGTTACTCAACAAAAATTCAGAACAGATTGAACATTCCCAGTAAAAAAATTTAATGTTTTTTGAAGCACTAAAGAAATAAAACGCTTTATAATTCGCTTTAAAAGACGAGCTTGTTCAGAAGCTGGTTCATAGCGTCACAACAATGCAGGGTTTGAAGCGAGAAAAGTATTTGCTTTTTACTTATACAAAAGCTTCGTACACAAGCTATACAAAAAACCTGTTCGAAAGCAGGTTTTTAAGCGAGAATGAAGAGTAAGTTTATTTGAGTTTCTTGATGCCGTTTGCAACAGTGTTTTTAACCTGAAGGTTCTTAGTTCGATACTTTTTGAAGTTAAAATAACAAACATTGAGCAAAAATATGAAATTAATAAAAATAAATAAAGAAACGAAATAAGAAAAATTCAAAATGGCGTCTACGACGCCAATCCACGTCGAACCATTTTTTCATATATCCATATGTCAGTTCTAGTGTGGAAAATGTTGATGATTTTCAGCGCTTCAAAAGCGCTTTTGTGAGCAAAAATGTAGTACTCCAATCCGGGAACTCGCCATACAAAAATCAGCAGCGATATCAGCAGGTTTGTCAGCGCTACTTTTATTCTATAATAGTAGAAACCTGCTTTATTGGAAGCAACTTTTTTACTGGGCTTATAAGATTGATCTTAAAAGAAATATTAAGCATAGCTCTGCGCCTTTTTAAAGTTGGTAAATTTATATCAGCTGATCTTCTTGAGTATGATAGTAGTACCACACGGCCTCTGTAAACCTTTCTTAAACAGAAAATGAGAAATTATTTTTGAACAGACTCGATGCGATCACTATGGTCATTATAGAGGGAGTCCCATATAATGCAGCCGTATTCTAAAATTGGTCTTACGAGCGAAGTAAAAATTCTCTTAGTGATAAAGGGATCATTGAATTCTTTCGCCCATATTTTTATAAAAGCTTATATGCTACGGGATTTATTGACAGTCATCGTTATACATATGTTAGATAAAGTTTAGTTATGCATCTAACAATATTCCCTAATCCATGACTGCGTCTACCGATTGCAAATTATAGCCACCAAGAACGTAAGAATAAACAGAATTTCGTACACAGAGAAAACAGATTCGTTGAAACAACCAAATTTGTTGACAATCGAATTTTGACAGTTACACCAACTATCATAAAATTCTTATTGAAAAAGAAGTTATTTTTCAATAATATATAACTGATAATGCGAACCATTTAATCAGTTAGGTATATCAATGATATTAAAATTTACCACTAGTTAGTTGCATCAACCGATAAAAAATAAAGTAAATTTAGAAAGGTAATTTTTTTAGTTGCAAATAAAAATAATTCGTACTAAAATCCAATTCATAACATTTTATTCAGTTGTGCTCATCATATTCGTTACTCAGTATGACAAAAACATAAGATCGGTTGATCTAATCAATTTAAGAATTGTCAGAATCGTATCTTTATTAAATTTATGCTCTTATAGCAATAGACATGGATTGTTTTTTGGATTCATAAAAAATTTATAGTGCCAGTCTAAATATAGTATATTCAAGTAATATATGTATAATCGGCCTAACCATTTTCCAACCAATCTTTTTAATGGATGTACTCGTGAAAATTGCATATGTTTACATTTCTTTAAAGATTGCGTGTCATAATGTCCAGTAGTGATGTTACGAATATTCGTATTCGAATCGCCGAATATGCGCTTCTTGCATGACATTCGTGTTCGCCAAATGCAAGCGAATATATTACCCATACGTTCCAAAAAAAAAAACACAAATATACAGAAAATTAAACAACAAATATTAACCCTTAAATGCCTGAATTTGAATTGTGCTGAGGTAATAATTTTTGTTCTGCTGAAAATTACGAATTTGAGTTCCAATTGCTAAAAAAAATGCTCCTGAAAAGCTCCAGGACAAAAACAAGGAAGACCACCTGTAGACGGTCTTAGTGGCTTAGGTGATTTTTTTTCAGAAACAAATAAAATACCTATGGTGCTTATAGTTGGAAGAATAGCAGTTTTATTTTTAACTTTTGATATCAAAATATATATTATGGTTAAACCAAATATGTTATGTAACTAATGGTATTCCATAAAACAGTACTTAGTCTTTGCAAAACATAAGTGGACGTTGCACTTAGTACAATACGTGTATGTATCCGATCTTTTGCACAGTTTACAAAATGTTTTGAACCCCATTGAAAATTATTTATCTTGGAAAATGATTTATCTTAACTTTATAATATCCTTAAGATAAATAACCTTTTTCCCAATAAGAGAGCCACCGGTTGGACTCGGCAGATGAAGGACAACCTGCTAATCGCATTTCAACAGAAGCACTGAGTTCTTTTGCAATGCACCTGCAAAATTCTTGCATCATCATACCTTCCCATTTCATTCTGATCTGAATTTTTGGGGTTTTCGACGTTAAGTCTGCGATTTAATGCAAATGCATTTGTTATGGTCATATCGAGAAGATGGTAAAATATCCTGATTGCCATATCTTGTGTTCTGATTTTAAGTCTATATAAGATTGTATTCACAGATAATCTGTAGGCTATCAATATTATGGTATGATTTTTGCTTCCGATTGTAACGGGTAGCTTTAGTTGGCTGACTGACTGTCAACACGCAGAGACTGCGATAAGCAGAAAAATTTTAGCTTTCTTCATAGAGTGAGGGACTCAGTTCAGGATGATGATGACTTTGAAGATTTTGATGATAGCATAGAAGATCCAGATTATCGTTGTGATAAACTCAAACCGGAAGATAATGCTAAAGCCATATTGGCTTTAGAATGGAGTTGTATAGAAGTTTACAATCTAGGCTTAGTGTTGAGTTCCTTCCAATAAGCCAATGCATTTGAGCCGCTTTTAATTTCATTTAAGTCACTTTTGCATTTATATGTGACTTTCATTCTTAAGCCGAGTGTCCACTAGCAAATTTTCTTGCGGAAGTTGCTTCCAGAAGTGACTTGCAGAAGATTTTGTTGTGTAAACACGCTTTAGAAGTCGACTTCCAGAAGTCACGGCTTGCAGAATTTACTTGCATCAATTATGTGGAGATACGTGTTTTTTGCTTGCTGGAAGTAACTTGAACGATTTGCTGTGAACTGCAAGTGTTTTGAAGACTTGGAAAAGAAGTTGGGTATACGGCGGGTAAACAGTTTGTGGTACTTTCTTCTGTTTTCAGTTTTGTTTTTGTTTTTAGTTCTTTTCAAAATTTATAAAAATGGGCTTTTTCATTTTGGTGATTTTTTCTTTTTTATTGCGATTTTTCTTTTATTTTAATTTTTTGTTTTTTTTTTGCCGATATTTTAGTTTTGGCGATTTTTTGTTTTGGCGTCATTTTGTTTTAACATTTATTTTTCGCTTTTTGATTATATTTTTAGTTTTAGCGGTATATTTAAGTTTTGGCGCTTTTTTCAGTTTGGCGCTTTTTCCGATTTTGGGTTTTTTCGGTTTTTGGCGCTTTTTTTTTGTTTATCGCTTTTTTACGTTCTAGTGATTTTTTAAATTTTTTCCAATATTTTTTTTTGTTTTTGGCGATATTTTTAGTTTAAGCGATCTTTTAGGTTTTAATGCCTTTTTTACGACTTTTTTCGGTTTTTGTTTTTTTTAGTTTTTTGTGGTCTTTTAAGTTTTGGTGATTTTTTGCGTTGTAGCGATTTTTAAGCGCTTTTTTCATATTGGTGATTTTTCGTTTTGACATTTTTTTAATTTTGGAATTTTTTAGTTTTAGCGTTTTTTTTTCTTTTTAATTAAATATGCCGCGATGGCAGCTGCCAATCTTATTTTGCCACAAGACATTTTTTTACTGTCATTCGTAAAAAAAGCAAACTCTACTGGGAGCTGTATTCACATCGTGTGGAAACATGCCTGCAATTTCTTGCAGCAAATTCGTCGTTATAACTTCTACAAACCACTTCTAGAAGCAGATTTCCGCAACTTTCGGTTTGAGTGGAAACACTTAAGCAAATACTTGCAAAAGTTCTTCCGCAAGTGACTTGCTAGTGGACACCCGGCTTTAGACAACGATCAAGATGAACTCCGAGATATTTTACTTCAGTGTGTTGAGGTATAGTTTGGTTATTGATTTGCATAGGTGGGCAAGTTTCTCTGCACAATGTAAAAGTAATATGTGAACATTTTTTTCGTTAATTTTTATCCGCCATTGTTATTAACAAAGGAACTTCGTACTAATCAGAATTGATTTAATTTGTAATTGAATATACGAAGTTGTAATACCTCTCGTATTCTATTGCGTTAAAAAATTGGCTAAGTAGTTGATGTTTTAAAACCTATTCAGTTCAAAGAAATTAAGCATAAATATAAGTTTTTTATTTAAATTGTATTTATTATTATTCATTACCGTTACTGATACAAACATTTATTTATTAGAATAAAAAGTATACATTTTCTTTTATAAAATATGTTGTTTTGTAATAAAATTATAAAAAAGAAACATTAACTTGTTGAATAAAATAGTAAATATATGTGATTGATTTAAGATTAACACTTGGCAACTCTATGCATAATAATTATTTAATAAATTAATAAAAAGTTTTAATAGAAACGAAATAACAATTAAAATACATTGATAATAATAATACAAAATATGAACAGTAATATAAATATATAATATATGTAGATTAGTTTTATTGTTTGATTAATTATATATTTGGCTGATTAATTTTATTAATTTTTTGTTTTAAATCTTTAAATATGTTTTCAAATCCAAAAAAAAGTTATTTTAAAAGAGAGTTAGAGAGAGAGACGTTACAATTAGTTAAAAATTCTGGGAGAGCAGATATTTTTTGTTTGTTTCTATAAATTTTATTATTATATTAATAAAATTTGCTGTTGTGTGTTAATTAATGTTTTCGTTAACAAACTAGGCTTTTTCAGACGATTCTACAACAGTGATGGAGATGATTAATTGCTATTGATTAAATTATTAATTCATTATGTATATATTTGATTGAATTTTCATTTACACTTTAGATACATTCCGATACCATTTTTAGTTTTCTTTTCATGTTTCAGTTTTTTATATAAGTATGATCTTGATGTCATAGTTGTTAAAATATAAAAAAATAAAAAAAATCTAAACTCAAAGGTCAACTAAATAGATAAGAGGTAAAAATAAAAATATATTTATTATTTATGCATGTTGTTTCTTGCTTTTTGTTATTCTTTTTATATATTTATGTAGTATGTTGTGCTTTTCTTTTTTATATTTTTTCTCTATGTTTTGTAAAAGTAACTCATTAAAAATAGTTTATAAATTAAATATGTATGTAGTATAACTTAATAAGGTAGTACTTAATGTTTTTGTTTTATTGTTGTTAAAATAAAATAAAAAACAGCGAAGACATTTACAGTTAAACAATTTTATTTAGTTTTTGGTTTAAATTTTTTTATCCAATTGGACTTTTGCAATTAGGCAGCTTACAGAGGACCAAATAGGTAGACAGCTGAATGATTATCGGCAGTGTTACCCAAAAATTGAGCATAAAGATCTTTGTAACGGTCCAAGTTTAAGCCGCCAACTTTTCTATCTTCATCCTGAAAGTAGGCAAATAAATTGTTTCTTAATAACTTGAATTTGTTCGACTAATAAATGAGGGGTACAATCAGCGTTGCCAATTTAGCTTATTCAGCATTTTTTGAAAGACATTTAGCATACAAAATATGCTTTTAGCATTTTTATTTTCATATACCCAATTTAAAAAAGTTTTAATATGAGGGTGAAAAATATTGGAGAAATTGTTCAGAGTAAAGGCAATAAGCGATTTAAATATATATGTATTGTGAAGATGCTCTGCTGCTTCCTATTGTCGAATATGCGTTAAGCCAAATTAATCTGGCAAAATCAGATTCATAGACAAACAATAAATTATGTTTTATTTCAGCTATGAAAATATCTTTGTTTATAGAGAAATTAATTTAATATTTCTTCTAACTAAAATATTGTTAGTTTTCATAATTAAAATGTATTTTTTTAGCATATTTTTCGCATATTTTAGCATTTTTTCCGTATAGATCTAGCATTTTTCCTTCATCAACTTTTGACAACACTGGGTACAGTATCAAACACTGCTATCTCCATTTTTTTGAAGAACGCATCTGATAATCCCATTTGGTTGCGTTTGGTGAATGCTTGAAACCAGTGAATATAAAAGCTCAAAATGTGTTTTTATCCAACATAAATCCATTGTAGGGGTTTTAATTTCTATACCCCATACATTATATTCTGTAGCATATAACGTCCCAAATATTTCTACTGGTCCAGTTAGTACACGTTTGAGTAGTGTAGCATGAATTAATAGCCGGCTCATGTCTAGTCGGCTAGTGGGTGGGTTCATAACTACTCATATGAGAAAACCAAAAATCACTACAGATATTATAAATTAATATGCATGCTGATTTAGTTGAGGGGTATAGAAAATTTCCCATCCCCGGTAATCGCGAAATAAAATTTCTTATTCGCGGGATTCCCGGGAATTTTTTAAAATTAGTGATTTGAATCAAACGAGCTCAAGACAAAAAATACAATTAAAATAACACTATAAAACAATTTCGATCTTTTTTTCAAAATTACGGGGCTCTGCAAATCTATTCTGGTAGAGCAGACCAAGAAATAATACACGAGTGTTGGCGTTTTGCAAAGTCACCTCGGAATTTTGCTTTAGGGGTTGTTAAAGTTTCCCCCTTTTGGCCTGATCGTACAGCATATCGGTACATGAAACTATGTGATCTTTACATCTGAGGTGTAGGATAAGTTCAGTAGAAAATATTAGGGCAAGCATTTTTGTGGAACATTTTAACCCTGTAACTCTTCGTTTTATGGGTCCTTTTGTATATTTCTTAAAAAAAGGGGCAAAAAACTCCCCTTCAGCGGCGATATAGCAGGAAAAAATGTTCTACAAAAATGTTCCTCGTGGTCTTATACATAAAAAACGTGAACACATCTTATACCTTAAACGTAAGGCTTAAAAGATTTTCTATGCAGAGTAACAATTGTGCATAAGTATGAAATTAACCCTTAAACACATTATAAGTTTTCAATAAGTTCTAGGGTGCGAGTCAAGTCTGAAGCTTGGGTCTCTTTAAAGACCTATAGTCGAATTTTATGGCAAATAGTTTTGTAGAACATTTAAGCCCCGTATATCGCCGATAAAGAGGAGTTTTTTGCCCATGTTTTCAGAAATGTACAAGAAGACACATAAGGCGAAGAGTTAGAGGGTTAAAGTATTCATTGCTGAACACATCATATACCTTAAACGCAGGACTTACAAAATTTTCTATGCCGAGTACTAATTGTAGTATGAAGCTAACCCTAAGTATGAAGCTAACCCTTAAATAAATTTTAAGTTTTCAATAATTTCTGGTGTACAAGTTGAGTATGGAGCTTGATTGCCTTTGAAGAACTATAGTAAAATTTTATGGTCAACATTTTTGTTTTGTGCCAACTCTACCGCGCCTAAATTAATTTTCCGATGTGATCTTGCAAAACGTGTTGTACAGTGTAATTAAAAATGATTAAATTCATATATGTATGTATGTATTAGTGATGTCACGAATCTAAATTTTTATATTCTAAATATTTATATCTGAGCCAATATTCGCCGAACTCAAATACGAATATTCCATCCAAATAGTTAAGCACAGACGGTTGTCAGATCTTACAATATTGTCAGATCTGCCAATGTGCTGACGATGTACTGACAATAAAAAATTGTCAGCACAAGCTATGTTGTTAGTTAACACGGTTGTATCAAAGTTGTTAGAAAAGCTTACAATTTATTGGTAGACAATTGTCTGACAATAAAGTTATCTGACAATATTGTCAGTAAAAAAGTTTGCAGCTCACACGATTGTCAGATGCAAAAACTGTCACATCTGTTGTTTGGCGCTGCCAGACTCAGATCATTTAACAGAAATTAACAATTATTTATCATCTGTGATTGTGTTAACTTTAAAAAGTGAAAATATAAATTAGTATTAAATATAAAGAAGCAATTTTAACTATTTTAGCTGCATAGTTTTTCTTATTTTAATTTTTCCCTAAAAAATATGTGTGCAGTGCTGCCAATATAAAAAAGTCTCTGACAATGACGCCATTGTCAGATGCAGAAACTTCGCACATCTGACAATTAAAAAATGTCTGACAATTGTCTGCCAATAATCTGACAATGGTAACGCGATGTGTTCACACGATTGTGAGATGTCTGACAAATTTTCGTCAGCAGGTAGTAATAAAATCGACTGACAATGCTTTTTCTGCCAACCTTGTCAGACAAAAATTTTCAGTTCAGACGATTGTAAGAATTTTTTAGCACATTTTACTTACAATATTGTAAGAACTGGCAATCGTCTGTACATAGCTTAAGTTATACATTTTATAATGTAAGCCAGTGATGCAAAATGTGGCGCAATTGGGCCATTTGCGGCACTTTTGAATGTTTGATGACCCTGTGGTACTTTCTAATTTATTTTGGCCCTTTCAGCTCAAAATGCAACTATGTTTATATTCGAATTTATACAGAATCGTTCTACGAATTCTTGCTATTCAACACTCCTCAGGATGTGTAGAAAGAAGTTTTTCTTCCCAAAATATGATTAAAACCATTACAAAGAATCGTCTTAATGCAAATGCCCTGCCATCTTTAATACAATCCATAGATTTAATAAAAACTAATTCTAGTAATTGTTATGATAATGATATTTTAAAACTTATAACACAAGAAAATGTTACAAACAGTTGAGGAACAATTGGACTAAAAACTTGGAGACTAAAATTTTATTTTTTTTTAACTACATATAATATATGTATTTAATTAGTTATGAGTTTAGTCGAACTGTATGAGTTCATCTCCAAATAAATTTAATTATTTTGGCTTGAGTTCAGTTTTAATTTAATTTTTCAATCAAATCATATTTTTATATAGAGATAAATGTGAAGCATATAGACAAAGAAAAATTTGGACTGCACGAAGGATTGAACTGACGTTTCGGTAGCTA
Source organism: Panzeria rudis (assembly GCA_956483635.1). NCBI lineage: Eukaryota > Metazoa > Arthropoda > Insecta > Diptera > Tachinidae > Panzeria > Panzeria rudis. The sequence goes on along the minus strand of OY101449.1, from coordinate 44,828,065 downwards.
CCGCTAATCTCTTCAGAACTCTTTTCCGCTTCACCACTCGACCAAATTCGGTTTCTGAAGAGATTAGCGGGAGCTACCATCCATGCAGTCAAAAATTTTTTTTGTCTGTAAAGCATATAGACAACGAAAATTTTTGACTACACGGATGGTTGAAAAAATAAATAAATAAAAATAAATAAATAAAAATATAATTTAGTTGAAAATAAGATTTGATTTCTCTTTCATACAATCATCGTAATGTTGTTGTATAGTGACGGGTCTAGTTAGTTGTCTATGATGTTTATTTGTCGAGTTAAGAGATTAGAAATTGTTGCCGTTTTTTAAATTTTTTTTTAATTATTGTTTCGAACTAGTAAAAATAAAACAAAACAAAATTAAAACAAGTGATTCCTATAGAAAATCGTGTGATCTTTCAAAAAATTAATAATAAACATATATAATTAAAAAAAATCATGTGCTAAACCGGAAATGACCAATTGAAATTAGTTTTTCTAACTTCATCATGTTTTATTTCTTTTATTTTTTGCCAAATTAGCCTAGAGTGTGTGTCCCTTATTATACTGTAAAAGTTTGATAATGGGATCTCCATAAGTTTAAAAGTAACTTTACATGCTCCCCACCTTTTGCTCATTATTATACAGAATTGGTATAAGCCATCGTATAAACCTTACGTATTATTTGTGTAAAGCACTTTTATTTAAAAATCCACTAGAAATATTTTCATGAAACATTTTAACCCTCTATCGCTTCGCTGTACGTGTATTCTTTGACCCTTTCTGAAAAGGTGCAAAGAAATCCCCTTCGACGGTGATATAGCGAGCTGCAATGCCCTACAAAAAATGTCTCATAAAATTTTATTATAATTGTTTAAAGGCAATAAAGCTCCAAACTCAACTCAACCGCCAAAAATCATTATACTTCTCTATGAATGCCTAGTTACTTACAGTCAATAAAGCTTCGAAGGCCTTGTCAATAGGCGCAACATCATCGATGGCCATCCTAGTAATGCAATTGTATCGGTATTCTTCAATGCCTACAATGCCATCGCTGTTGATGTCAAGTATTTTGAAATTGGATTCAATAAATGCTTTCATAGCCTAAAATGTTGAATAATAATAATAATAATAATAAATTTCAAATCAGCATAATTGATTGACAATCAACAAACCTGCGGAAATTCACTGTATTTCTTGCCAACGCAGGTCTTCTTTACTGCCCCTTTGAACTCGGCATTGGAAATTTTCCCATCCTTTGGGTAATAAATTCAATAAATATGTGGTTAGTTAATATTTTATATAAATCGATTCTATGTAATAAAAATTACCTTGTCGTCATCGGCAATTTCGGAAATTTCTTTCCATAAATTTTTCATCAAATTTCTGTATTCAGCCAAACGGGAAGCGCTGCAGTCACCCTTACCTTCAACAACACAGGCCCTCACAGCCATACATTGGAAATCGTTTTCATCGAGGACACCATTGTTATCGATATCTAAAAATTAAAAAGATTTAACAAATCAATTATTTCAAGTGGCTTCAATATACAATTTGAATATTAAAATGTTAACCAAATTTTTTTATTATTCCAAAAAAAATAGTATAATGATTAAAGCTTAAATTTTCTGCTGAGTCAATCGTACCAGTCTTTTAGAAATGGCTAATTTATTTCATAAATAGAGGACCTATGTACCCTACGGTAAATGGAACTGACACAAAACAAGTCACGTGACCGGTCCCGAGGTGGTAGGGACCAGTCCGAGTTCTAACACTTCCTGCGAAGCGGACCAACCACTTTTACATGGGGATGGCCAAGGATGGGGTTAATTGATACTTCGTATGCACCTTGTAACTTGTTTCTGAACTATCTTATGGAGTCCTAATCGGTGTAGAATAATATAGATTATATATAAATATTATTCCAAAATTCAGCTGTAATTATCGATTAATTTATTTTTGTATTGTTAAAAATCCAAGTAGAAACTGTATTTTATTTTTAAGCGGCGTCTTTGATAGGATTCGAACCGACAACCTTCGGCATGACAGGCTAGTACACTACCCACTCTACCACAGGGTACCAGTTAAGCTGGAGTTAATATCTGAATATAGTTACGAAGCAGCTTTCTGAGTGGCATGGCAGTCTCATTGAAGGGATACAATTAATATTATATAGATACTATGTGATAGGCCTTAGATCGAGATGCATCGAATTTGTTCAGTGCCGTTTACTAAAATACTAGCCGGAGTACGAACTAAATTGACTGAAAATGGTTAATATGTGACTATTTACACAATATGTATTTTTTCACCATTCACTACTCCTTATTTTTGGTACCAGTCTCATTTTCTCAAGTCATAGGACGAGTAATTTTGGATAATTTGTCACCAAATTTTCCGCAGGGTACATTCATATAAACTCCTATATTCATAAAATTAAAAATGAATTTGAAATAAATTTTATTTCAAATGTTTCATACTAAATTTTCTTAAAATTTATTTCAAACACATTTTATTTTTTATGAATATAAGACAAAATGTTTAAGGACTGCTTATAACTAGTTTAAATATAATTACTAATAATTTCACAAAAAAATAAATCATACTGTTGTCAATTGGTAAATCAATTGATTCTTTAATTAATATGATAGATACGCAGTGACAAGAAGTGTTGCTTCAAACGATGCATGCATGAATGGTTGAATTCGTTTATGGCAAAACTCTGCACTAATTTTCACTAAAAAAGTGGCAGTGCTATTTTGAGAGTATATAAATAGAACAAATATTAGAAAATTGTTTGGGACAGGAAGTTTTTCATAGAAAACTGAAGAAGTGTTTGTTTTACCTCCTGCATATCCCCTTTATGTTGCACCACAAAAACTTCAATACCACTAGCCGCAACTTTAATTTTTTACATTCAAAGGTCAGCTTTTTATGAAAATGCAAATATTTTGGAACTGACACTCTTAAAAGTATGCACCTCTAATACTTCTTAGTACAATTCAATGAGGCAAATAATCCATACACGTTTCACAAAAAAAAAATCTTTCGTAGTTACTTTTTTCGTAGCACATACAAAACTTTTGTATAAATTGTATAGTTTTACAAAAGTAGCGAAAATATTTCGCAATCTTTTCTCTTTATCAAATAATAGATTTGAAATATAAATATAAACTATCATTTTCTGCTACAAAGAATGAGTGTCTTCTTGAAATATGTAGGAAATACATACTACCCAAGAGCTTTTACTATTATTCACTGGATTTATTGAAAAATTAAACAAGCAGGCCTACTATTAGTTTGTATTTTATTTTCATGTTTATTTTTTATACACTCTCAGAGAGTCTCTGAGTAATTTTGCTAATTGCATATCTGCTAGACAAGTTTCCTACAGTTTTTAGTATTGCATATCTGCTACTGTGTAGGAAATGTAAGTTTCTTATATTTTGTTCTTGTTGTGTTGCATATGGTAGCATATATGCTAGACTTGCAAGAGCTGCAAGGTTTGCAATAGCAGTTTGCTATGAAGAGTGATTTCCCATATTATGTTCACGGAAGTAATTAATTCCTAAGCTTTGAAATCTTTGTTATACTTCTTACATTAGTCAGAACTTTTGACAAATTTATTTATGAGTACATTTTGGTATTGTTATATATCAGTGGCTTGGTGCTAAAAGACCAATGTGAATATTTTGCTGTTTTGAGTTGATCATTGAATTAGGTTTCTGTTCTTACTCTCTTTAATTTCGCTGAAACAGCCAATGTCTAATGTAACCCAGAACAGCTTCCTAAGAATTTTGCTAGCCAATATTGCTATGAACTCATATAGAACTGATATACACAAACAGACATATATATCTGTGGACTTTTGGCAAAAGTACTTAAGTCGTCGACTCAAGAAAATTTAGAATTTTTATTAACATTAAATACGGATTTTTAAGGCACGTCTTTTGGTCTAATCGCCGTAATAGTTATTCTGCCTATTCATGGGATCCGATACGGAATTGGATTGGAAACGGAATTCCAATCCAATTCCAATTGTGGATGCGTTCATGAAAACGTAACAAAATTTCTTTGTTCAAAAACTGTTTATTTTCGTTCAAAATTCAAAATATCGTTTACTAAGTTGTTTATTTAGTAATAAGAGGCTATGAAAAAATTTGATATATCTGTTAAATGCAGAAAAGAAAGGGTTACTGAACTCTAATCCATGAATAATTTATTCCGTTTCTCAACGGAAATTTCACAAATCCAATTATAAACGGAATTCATGAACACAATCAACTGGATCAACGCCATTAGTTTTACTTAACTTTCACTTTTCTTAAATCGCGTACACAAAATTTTTTGTTTATCACTTTAACGGTATTTTGGCTTTCCTGAAATTTTTGGAAATTACACTTAAGTTGTTTTCTCAAAAGTTTTCTCAATTTTTAATTTTGTAAAACTTTTTTGGCGAAATGAATACAAAGAATAAAACGAAATATGAAAAGCCCTTTACTTATTCAGGTATGTGATGGAAAACGATCGTTTTAAAAACGATTTCAATATGATTGTTTTGAAAAGGTGTGATAAATTCCTACCGATCTCTTCAGTTAGTTTTGAGCCAATCTCAAGCTACTGACATTTAAAAAGCTCACTAGAAGATAAAATCTAAACAATGTAACAGAACTATGAAGAGAAATTTATCAAAAAAGGTTGAGCAAAATAATTAAAAACAGATTTGAAAATTATTGACAAAACGAATATAGCATCGTTTTTCATCACATACCTGATTGTTGTTCTTTTCTTTAATTTTACTAACCCGAATTTAAAGAAAGAATTGCATTCCCGTTCATAATATATAAAGAAGTACCGGCTAAGTGGTCGAATTTCGACCACCGGGCGATCCTTGTCTTATATATAAATAGGCCAAACAATTTTTTATCGTACACTTTTAAGTACCTTATTGTCCACCAATATTGATGAACATTTATGGTTTGAAAGGTATTTTTCTCTAGATGTGCAGAATATATTTTTTTGCCTGAAAACCGTGTTACATACAAATCCGGTTACGGACCAAGTGAGCGAACTTCGACCACCGGGCGGGATCCTAGTAAATTTAAATGGGTTTTTATACGATGACACATATTTCAAGTGTAGGTAAGTAGATGCATTTGGATTTTTTTTTGTTTTTGGCCAAATTGATGATTTCAGAGAGCCAAAATACTTTGATTACAAAAATATATTTGATTACATGCTTTTTATTTAAATAAAAACAAAAATAATAGTAATATAGTACATGTGTTTTATATTATTTATAACAAAAAAAAAATTAACGACAAAAACTCACATATTGGTGAAGTTCGCGCAACATTCGGTAATTGTTTACTTGTTAAATTGGTAAAATTGTCCATATATTTTATTGCTGTAAAATTTATTTAGAAATTTTTTGACAACAAAATGTATGGGAAAGTTTACCAATTTAACGAGTAAACTGTTACCGAATGTTGCGTGAACTCCATCATTGTTTAAAAGTATTTTTTGTTAAAGCTATATTAAAGCAAATACATATTTTATTTGTAGCTTAAAAAAATAAAATTGTAGTCCCCAAGTTCTTAGTCCAACCGTTCATAAACTGTTTGTAACATTTTTTGTGTTATATGCTTTTATTCATTTATCTTTGTCATAACAATTACTAGAATTAGATTTCATTAAATCTATGGATTGTATTAAATATTGGTTTTAATCATATTTTGGGAAGAAAAATTATTTCTACACTTCGTAAGCTTATTATTGGTTTGGTGCATATGCTACCAACTCGGAACGTAGAAAAACGACCAAGAAGGTTACATAGTTTTCTCAAATTATACCTGATAGAATTTTTTTGTATTTCCATCCCTGCTTCCGGCATATTTTTTAAAAAATATGTAAATGTTTATGAGCTTTCATGAATGTAGTTAAAAGTTACTATTCCTTTAATGGAAATGAAAAATCTATTGTGCCGTATACGCAATTGTTTTCTCAAAAGTAGCTTTTAGTGCTGCATTCGTATACTTACTGTCGTGTAATGAGTTTCTTGTTGTGGAGATGAAAGTTTCTTCTTTCTGATGAAAATAAGCTTATATATGTTATTAGAAAACATATTTACATGGTATAGAATGTCAATACTGATGAGACCTAGTATTTTATTTGGGTTCCGATTTTTATTTTATTTAAAATTTTTTTTTTTGCAAAAGATTTATTAAAATTGTTTATTAATGCCTGATAGCTCAAAAATTATCCTGATTTTCAAAAATAAGCAAAGTAGGCTTTGAAAATTATACAAAACCCAGCAAATAATTTTTTTATTCGATTTGCTGGGTTTTGTATAATTTTCAAAGCCTACTTTGCTTATTTTTGAAAATGATTTACATATTTGTGAATTCTCAAATGGTTTTTGAAAGTCTGTACATAAGATAAAGGGTTTGCAACTGTTTAAAATTGTGTTTGAAGTCTACTGACGATTTGGTAAAGCACAAATGAAATGCTGCATATAGGCAATGCTTAAACACCAGTAAATAAATTTCATTTAAAATAAAATTATGACAATATGTCAAATAAATTTCATAAAAATTTTTTTTATTTGTAAGGGTTTGCTTGCAGTTTGGTCGCATAATTCTTTTTTCGAAAATCGGTGGGGAACCCCCCCCCCCCCCCCCCCACTTCCTTAACTCTGTTATTTGCGAACAGATTTTCAAAATTCTTTTTTTGTTTGAAAGGTTTTGTTTGCAGTTGGGGCCCATATTTTTTTTAAATGGGTGTAAAGATGGGTGTGGGGGAATTCGGTCTCCCTCGCATAACTGTGCCACTTTTCCGATTTTTAAAATTCGTTTTTGGCTTGAAAGGGTTTGCTTGCAGTTAGGTTCCATAATTTTTTTTCCAAAATCGGTGGGGAAAAGTGCTTAACTCCGTTATTTGTGAACCGATTTTCAAAATTCGTTTTTCGCTTGAAAAGTTTTGCTTGCAGTTTGGTCCAGTTTCGAAAAAAGGGGGATGGAAAAGTTTGGTGCCCCACCTTCAGTCGAGTGAGTTTAGTTTGTTACGTGCTTCCGAAACTTCTTGGTAATGCTGACTTTAGACGACATGTTTTTTACATATGGCTTGTCAGTTGTGTGATTGTCAATTTAAAGACGGTTTATAATTTTTGCTTTCACACGTACATGTGCAATTACATCTCACATAACCTATGAGTGTTCACAACAGCTGAGTTTGTATACAATTTTCATTAATATATAAAGCGCTCTATGAATTTTAATGTTTTTTCAGCCAAACCACACTTTTGTTAGTTCAAAACAGCTGATGTCATATGCCTTGTCACATTAAAATAGAACACGCTCTAATTGAAAATTTTTCATATGACTTTGCTTCTGTAAATGTCATCTGACAATGTTTCATATGTTTCACTCGGCATGTATAACTTTTGCAGTGGGAAATTTGATAAGTCAGATGTAAAATACATGTCGTCTAAAGTCAGCATAAGTCAGCAGTATTGTGTTGAACTTAAACGAATGATTATCGTCAAGACGAGTTTTAAGTCATAGTGCTAAATTCGTGCTTATACATACGTGTATTTATTCCAATTAGGAAATAAGCGAACCCGAAGGAAATAATAAAACCGTTTTTACAAAAAGTTCTAAAAACGTAACAGTATGCTTGGCACTGCCTGAGCATGCATGAATAAATTTTTTGTGGGTGACATGTTGCTCATGGTCACATCTCTAGTCTAGATTAAACAATTAAATAGAACTATACCTAACTGAGAACCACATAATTATAATAAAACGATAAAAATTGGCAAAGACAGAGAATTTGTAAAATAGTTTGTTGCAGGGGTGGATCACAATAAATATGTGAGTGTGCGTATTATTATAAATACGATTTAGTGTAGTTGATCTAGTCTGATGTTTAATAAAAATTAAAGGAGGCATTACATTTCAAAATAAAATTACAGTGACCGTGTTAATGATTACATTATATTTATGAAGCAAAACGTCTGTATACATTAAACGAAAAATATGTACGAGCATTTTTTTTATACATTGCTGATATGTAAATTTTTAGTTTTTACAAATAAATTTATTTTTCTTGCCTCATCGTAAACAAAAAAGAACTTTTTGTTCTTATAGCTTTTGTTTGATTTGTTTTAGTCTTAATGTATCTCTTGTACCTTTTGGTGATTTTTTTTTTGTTGTATATTTAACACGAATGTGTGATATGAATTAGAACAGACAATAGAATCTAATCTGTAGCCCACAGTTTAATATTTGCAACATGTTTTAAGAATTTTTGCTTTCATTTGTATTAAAAAAAAAACATTTTCTTATTAAGTTTATTTGGATTAAGAAGTAAATAAAATAAAAAGCAAAACTTACGGTGTAGTAAAAAATATACTTTTGTACACTTTGACTCAATAAGAAAAATAATATCGTGTTTGGTCGACATTTAATGTCACTTTGTCATAATGGGTCACATTTTCTAATTATAGTATGATTTCTTATATTACTTTTGCTAATCATAAATAATCCTTACAGATATAAAAACAGACAGACAGACACCAAATCCAAAATAACAGTAGGACCACATGTCTTTCAGACCAAAGGTATTTGAATGCACTTTCAAATAATACCACTCTTATTAATATATATTAGGTCCCAGCAAAAATTAGTGCTTGCTGGAAGCATTTTTGTAAGGTAGACAACAGAACGGAATCACTTTTGTTCGCGATGAGCTGCTTAGAAACAATAGTTTCTATTTCCACAACATGCTTATATTAGTGCTAAAAATTTTTATGATTTTTAGCACTAAAACTGAAAAAATTTGGAAAAAATGGTTCGATGTGGATTGGCGAGGATGATGGATAGACGTGTTCAAAAATGGGCTAACGTCATGTCGAACGCTTCATTAGCCTTAATTATTAATTTTTTATTTTTACTCACTGTTTGCTATTTTAATTTCAACTACTATCGAACTAAGCACATCAGCCAAAAACACTGTTGCGTCACGAAGTTAACATAAACTTAATCTTACAAATACATTATTTTAAAATTATTTGCCAAACCAAAAAATTCGAAAATAATATCGCATTCGAATGTTGCGTACGCATTTCTCGGAAAAACACCCGAGAACGGCTATCGAAGTCGGAAAGAGAAAGAGCTGCCTGAGCTCACTTGTCGCTCACTTTGTGCCAGCAAATCTTTCGATTCCGATGTTTCGCTGTCGATGTTTCAATATCGAAGAAACATCGATACCACAAAAATTCAGGAAAAAGCAATTTTTCAAGATTGTTATCTTTATTTGGTAATTTATCTATTTTAATGTAAATGGAGTATTTATTTATTTTAAATTTTAACTTACGCTGCAGTCAATCAGATTCGAACTCGGTACCTCCAGGCTAACAGACTAGCACACATCCACTAGGCTATAGTGGCAAATATTTTTCTATTCAATTATTGCATACACGAGTGTAAATTACACATTCGAGAAATTATCAAATTATCAATTATCGATGCTGTGAACATTCGTATTTTATGAAATTTGGCTATTGAGCTTATTATCACGATATTATCGACGAAAGCTCGCTTTAGCGAACATTCTTTTAATTCGAATCTCAGGTTTAGTGGGTTACTTAATTTTTAAAATGTAGTGTTTGTGTATGTATACACGCATACTGTATGTGTGTGTACTGTAGGTGTATACAATCGTAGAACATATCCCTGTTGGCCAGATTGCCTTGCACGGCACTACCATCTACGATTCTTGCACGAACTGTCCTCTGTCGATTGGTTTTCTACTAGACATTATAAAGGAAATCGTCGTTCACGACAATCTGAGCGACAAATTCTTGCAAGTTGTCCTCTTGTAAACACTTTTGACGACAATATAAGCGACAATGTCTTTCGTTTTGTACTCAATCCAACTTTGTTGAGGACAATTTTAGCTACAATGTCTTACATTTTGTCCCCATTAACATTGTGGACGACAAGATGAGTGACAATGTCTTAATTGCTGTCCTCCATCCACCTTTGTTGAGGACAATATGAGTGAGAATGTCTTACATTTTGTCCCCATTAACATTGTGGAAGACAAGATGAGCGACAATATCTTAATTGTTGTCCGCAAACTAACTTTGTTGAGGACAACATGAGGGACAATGTCTTACATTTTTTGTTCATTAACATGGTTGAGGACAAGATGAGTGACAATGTCTTAGTTGTTCTCCTCAATCCAACTTTGTTAAGGACAATATGAGCGACAATGTACTGCATTTTGTCTTCAATCAAGCAAATGAATATGTTGGCCCCTTGTTGTCTATGTTTTAAAAGGTGCAGCATTAGGGTGGTAAGCGCCACAGTTCGAATCTCAGCTAGTTCAGTCAATAATTTAAATGAAACGAAAAAAGAGATAAGCAAAAATATTCAATAATTAATTAGGTGATATTGACGCTATGTAATCGTTAACGACAAGGTAAACGACATTGTAGCCTATGGAAACATTGACGACATAATAGGCGACTTTTTTGTTTATATAATCATTGACGACAACATAGGCGACAATGTCGCCCACGGAATCATCTTGTGTTATGTGAACGACAATCTGAGCGACATTGTCGCTGGTTAAATCGTACACGATTTTCGCGACACTTGTTCGAAAAGTTCATCGATGATTTGTCCCGGCAGTCCGACATTTGTCGTCGAGGATTTAACATTGTCGTGCACCCGTCATTGATGGTGTCTTAAAGACGTGGCCAACTGGGATTTTAAGGGTTTCACCTAAGTTAGTGCTTCCAAGTAGCACTATCGTCAGTGAGAGAAGTTAAATCTTAAATATGTACTTATGTTTATTTACCTATATTCTTTACCTTTTAAATTATCGTCAAAAGCTAACAAGTGTTTGTGCCTCTTTGTTTGTGCTCTTTTGCAAACGTTATGCATTTGTGGTAGCATTTTTGGAAGCATTTGATCTTAAATATGCAGTGCTTTGCTTCTGAATGTCGAATTTTTTTTTTGCTGGGATAAGATTTGATCATTTGTAAATTCAAACAAGAAATACATTTGGGGGATTCACAAGGCATCATAAGGTCTTAAGTTAAAAAACTACGGCTTCTATGTATCTGTATCCGAAAACTATTTGCGAATTTTTTTTAATATTGGCAATATGTAAAGCTAAATTTTTGCGAGCATTATTTATCCTTTTAAAGTTTTACGACTTTAGAATTTATTTGCAAATTTTAGTAAGTTTTGCGATACAGGCAATGTTTAATAAAACCTATTGCTCTTGTGCATAATTTTTATAGCTGTGAAAGATTGCAATCAACTTAATTGCGATCACATGATTTCATGTCAATGATTTCTAGTTTTTGATTGCAATCAAAATCGTAAATTTGATTTCATGATTTCAATTTTATATCATGAAATCAATACAACAATACAGCAAATAATTTGTATTCGATATGCTGGGTTTTGTATAAGTTTCTAAGCCTACTACGCTTATCTTATTCTTTTGTGATTTTCAAAAATATTATCATTTGTAAATTCTAAAACGGTTTTTGAAAGTCTGTGCATAAGATACGAGGTTTGTAGCTTTTCAAAGTAGTGGTTGAAGTCTACTGACGATTTGGTAAAGCGCCAATGAAATGCATATAGACAATGCTTAACTATCAGCAAATAGACTTCATTTAAAATAATATTATGACGATATGTCAAATAATAAATTTCTTATATAATAATTATTGTTAGTTCAATTTTATAGAAGATACCTACAATAAATAAAAATAAACGCAAAAATTTAACTCCCGATCTTACAAAGGTAGATGTACAATTCCAAAACTTTGAAAGTTTTCGCCATTTGTACATTTAGGGGGTAAAAGGGTAAAAACCATAATTTTGGTGCTTTTTTGGTAACCCATTTATCTGTTAGCTCTTCAGTGGTAGCATGTACTTTTTTTTTTGCACAATTCAAGTAATTATTCTACAACAATATACAAACACATGAGAGCTTTTATATGTAAACTACCCGGTTGGCCAACTCGTCGTAGAGGACATTTTCATCAACGACTTTTTAAGGAAATTTCGACATGGCCAACCCGCAAACTTTGTCTTACCTAAAAATGTAGCGTTTTTAGGGTTCCGTACACCAAAAGTGTAAAGGACCCCTATTGCTTTCGCTACGCTGTCCGTCTGTCTGTCTGTCTGTCACAGGCTGTTTTCTCGGGTACCGTAAAAGCTACGAACCTGAAATTTTCACAGAATATATAGAACTTTCCCCGCTACAACAACAAATTTATGACAGTTAAAAATTAAAGGGTGTTCTACAACGAGCAACGAAAAATGTGGAAATACTAATGTAATGTTTTCTCGGGAACCGTAAGAGCTACGGACCTGAAATTTTCACAGAATATGTAAAACTTTGGCTGCTAACAGCAAAAATGTGACAGTTAAAATTAGATGTTGCTCTAAAGCGACCAAGGAAACATGTTGAAATACTAATGTATTATACAGACACTTATAAATTTTCAAAGTTAGTGTTAATTGGTGTAGTCTGTAGAATAGACTACACCAATTAACACCGATATTTAAAACAATAAAAATTAAAGTGTAATCTGTCAGTTAATGTAATTTCCAAGATATGCTGTATCTTGGAAACCGTAAGAGGTAAAATCTTGAAATTTAAAAAACGCTGAAACTAGAAAAATCCAAAATTAATCGCCAAAAACTAAAAAAACACAAAATCCGAAAAAAGTCAAAACGAAAATAAGCACTACAACATAAAAAAAATCGCTAAAACTAAATATATCATCAAAAACGAAAAAATCGCCAAAAATGAAAAAAATATCACCAAAACGAAAAAAGCACAAAAACCAAAAAAAAAAAACAACGCCAAAAATAAAAAACGCCAATAAACAAAATAAACGCCAAAACGAAAAAAAATGTCAAAACAAATCGCTAAAACTAAAAAAATCACAAAAAAACGAAAAAAATCCGCAAAACAAAAAAAAGGTCCAAAACTGAAAAAAGCGCCAAAACTAAAATAGATCGATAGAACTAAAAATTCGTGAAAAAGCGAAAAAACGTTAAAACGAATAAAACTAAAAAAATCGCCCAAACTAAAAAAACCGACAAAAAAACAAAAAAAACTGCAAAAAAAGCAAAAATCGCAACAAAAAACCGCAAGAAACCAAAAAAAAAACCTAAAACCGAAAAAGCGCTAATACTGGAAAAAATCGCCACAAATAAAATAAATTGCTAAAACTATAAATATTGTCAAAAAGTGAAAAAAACACGTTTAAAAAACGCCAAAACCAAAAAATCGCCCAAAATAAGAAAACGGCAAAACTAAACAATTGAAAAAAACGAAAAATCACCACAAAAAATGAGAAAATCACGAAAACTAAAAAAAACGCCAAAACAAAAAAAATCGCTAAAAACAACGAAAAATACTTAAAAAATAAAAAAACTAAAATTAAACAAAAAAGCAGAACGAAAAACTGCCAAAATGAACAAAGAGGCAAAAGCGAAAAGGGATATATGTACATATGTGTACTCTTACGGAACCCTTCGTGTGCGAGCCAAAGGCGCACTTTACTTAATTTATTTAACTTGAAATAGTTTCTTTTAAATAACTCCACCGTGTGGACACCTATTGGATCAAAAGCAAAACATAAACCTAACGTCAATTTATCCGAACCTATGTTGAAAATTTCAGTTCGGCAACTATTTGAGTTCCGAAAATCATGTGTTACTTGCAAACACACAAACGATTTTATATATATATATATATATATATATATATATATATATATATATATATATATATATATATATATATATATATATATATATATATATATATATATATATATATATATATATATATATATATATATATATATATATATATATATATATATATATATATATATATATATATATATATATATATATATATATATATATATATATATATATATATATATATATATATATATATATATATATATATATATATATATATATATATATATATATATATATATATATATATATATATATATATATATATATATATATATATATATATATATATATATATATAGAAGAAAATTATATTTCTATTATTTACACATATAATTTAACTTTTATTTGTCAAAATTTAGGAAATTCGTGAAAAACTGTTTGTATACAATTAGTTAATGTTTCTCAAGATGCACATTTACAAAGATGCCGAATTACTTTTTAACTTGATATATGAATAAGATCTAAACACAATTTTAAAATATGTAAATGGAAATTATTTTTAATTTTAAATACATATCACCCATTTAGTCAAACAATGTGATGACTTAAAAAACCAGTTTTGCAGAAAACGACTTAAAAGTTGTCAATTTACATACAACTCAATGGAAAAATAAAATTATATTATCCGCTCATGCTGTGAGTATATAAGATATTTTTACGAAATTTTTACACAATATAAGAAACGATATGATAATTCTGTATTCGCTAGAGGGAAACGAACCAGTCACAAGACAGGTAACGTGACTGGTTCCCAAGCAATAGCAACCGGTTCGAGTTCCGGAACTTTATATGAAAGGGACCGGTAACTTTTTCATGGCGTTGTTATTGACATAATTAAGATACCCAGTAATAGGTTCTAGACCAAAATTAAGGCTACTTGTGCTGTGATGGGTTCTTTAATACTAGATGAAGTACTGTACATTAAACAAATATTTTTAAATTGAAAAAAATCTGCTTGTGCAATGAGGGTTTTTTTCTAACATTTTTGTTCTACTTTTGTGATATGTTGTGATATGATTCTTTTCACCGGTCACCACTCAGCCACACTTCCTACCATTCCCATTTTCACCAGTCATAGGACAAGTACGTTCAAGACAATTGGTACAACATTTCCGGCAGGGTTATTAACCCAAAAATATTATTTTTTGAGTTCTGACGTTGTTTGACTTAATGTGCAATAATTACATACATATGTATGTATGAGTGTATATACCCAGCAGCTAAATTTTCAACTATATACGATTTGGGACAGTCATATTACTAGTTGTAATGTTACTGGTCAAAAAAGAACAGTAATCTTCCCAGTTGCAGCAAGACTAGTAACGATACTACTAAAAAATGAACAGTCATATTACTAGTTGTATCGAGACTAGTAACGATACTAGTCAAAAAAGGAAAACATTTTTAGGTATACCACTTTTATATAAAACATACTTTAGCTCGTAAAAACCTAAGTAGAAAGTGGCTCAGTGGGTAGAGTACTTGCCTTGAAATATGAGGAATGTGTGTTCGTACCCTGGTTGAGCAAAAGTTTTTTTAAGAGTTACAAAATCTAAATAAAAAAAGACTAGTAAGGGCACTAGTTTACCACAACTAGGATTCCAACTGGGATATAACTGTATACAAATAAACTAGTTGGGCTCCTATGATAGCCTAATGTTAAAATCGATAGTTCGATATATGAAAAAAGGAGAGATAGGCAACTAGTGTGAAATAAAAAGCAACTAGTATAGTGCTAACTACATACTAGTTACTTTGTCTGCAGGTATGTATGTATGTATGTATGTATGTATGTATGTATGTATGTATGTATGTATGTATGTATGTATGTATGTATGTATGTATGTATGTATGTATGTATGTATGTATGTATGTATGTATGTATGTATGTATGTATGTATGTATGTATGTATGTATGTATGTATGTATGTATGTATGTATGTATGTATGTATGTATGTATGTATGTATGTATGTATGTATGTATGTATGTATGTATGTATGTATGTATGTATGTATGTATGTATGTATGTATGTATGTATGTATGTATGTATGTATATATGTATGTATGTATGTATATATGTATGAATATATGTATGCGTGAATTAATTTAATGTATGCTTAAATTAATTTATACATACATACGCATATTTGTACGTTTTTGATATTTTTTATAAAAGTGTTTTTACATAAATAATATGTCTGCAGAATCCCAAATTCGGCCCGTCAAGCTATTTACGTGCTCACTCTTGTGCTATAGTATACAGGCCTTACCTGAATATCGCATAATTTCAAATCGGACGATTTCTAAAAACATTTCATTCGAACATTTCGAATGTGTGATATAAAAATCTTATTTTGAGAGTTACGTATCTGTTTTTTCAAATCTACTGATTTGAAATCACTTGATTTAGAGAACAGGTTTGATAAATTCTTCAATTTGTCTTGCTTTACAAACTTTGAATTTACTTAAGAGGTTAGACAAAATTTTTTTATTCTTAAAATATTTCAAAAATGTTTCCTTTTTGTAATATTCTAATCAAGAGATCGTTCTATTTTAAATGTGAAAATGTTTAAAAAGGTTCATATTAGAATAAAATTAATACAACAAAATAATTTCTTAAAAAATTTTCAATCAAGTTATTTCACAAAGATTGTTCGAATCGTTTTAATTAGTGCTATAAATTTTAAGCCACATTATCCATTTGTGTAGCTGCTATGAAGAACAGTTTTATTTTCATTTAGGTGCTTAATAGTTTTTAAATTATTTTCAATTTATTTATTTAATATGCGTATGCCTGAATTTGAAATATATACATACATATGTATTTTCTTTTATTATTCTTCTATAGTCATATAATAGCTTTTGTTTTCTAAAATATTTATTATTCAAACAAAATCCCTTAAAACCAGGTGTCAGTCAGTGCAGCAATATGCTAAAAATAGCAAAGACGCGCGCAGTTAAAGAGCTGCCATTGGACCTTGAAGTCCAAATTTTCTATATGCGATATATTTATAATTTTACTGCGTTTTATTATCACATTGGCACATATTTTTCTTTAGGGTGACTTTTCTAAATAGATTTAAAAACTGTTTTTCAAATTTTAAATTATTTTTCACCTTATTACTTTGTCCTTGTTTTGGCATTTTATGTTACACTTTTTTCACAAACCACCTGATAATTTCGGTAATTGTATTTAATGTTCAGTTTCATTTGTCAGCTCTTTTTGAACTGTTTTTTTTATTTTATTCCTTTTAATTTTTAAACTTACCGTACATATACCGAACAACAAAATCGACACGGTTGTCCCAAGAGTAGGCCATTGTTTAAATTTTGATTATTTTTGGAATATTAATTTAACACAACTTATCTAAAATAAATAAAAAATTATGTATTTTATAAACTGTTATAATATTTATTTTCGAAAAAAACTTTCACTTTTAAAACTTTTTTAAAGAAGTATTATTTTTTGCCTTTCCTTTTTAATAAGTCTCTAATAACACTTTTTAAGTTTGAGTTTTATTTGATTTCACTTCAAGTTAAAATTGTTTTTATTGAAATATTTCAAAAAGAAAGATAGAAAGTCACAGGATTATTTATTATTTAATAATATCTATTATATTTCTTATACGTTATATAGCTTGGTATTTATCTTGACTTTTTTGAGGGTTAATAAAAGTTGTTCTTTATTGGAGAGTAGTTTTCTTAATTTCTAATTTCCCGCTAACTACCTGAGGACCCGTTCGCTTCTGATTTACAAAATGTTTTTTGCTTAACAAGAGAACTAGAAACGTTTAATCGTAAATCTGTAGTATGGTCTAGACTAGATGATCGGCCCTAGTACAATGTGCACCCGAAGTAAATGTATCGCTACAACAAACGATCATAATAATTCTGTCTGTATGCTGTTGGCAACATGTTGAGCAACATTTATAATAGGGATCAATGCTATGGGAGTATCACTAAAAATTTATAACCATTTGCACACCACATACTTAATTTAGTATAATCATTGAGTGTTTATTGCCTGTTCCTAAATGTAATTGTTGTCGTCGTCATTATCATCATTATTCTTTTGATCTACAATATTCGTACAGCTATTCATACGTTCATACTTGTGCGATTGGAGTATAATGTATCTGCAAAAATTGTTTAGATTTTAAATGTACATACATACATACTTTGTGTGAATTTATGTGATTTTATCATTAAATTATTGTATTCGCATAAAAAGAAAAAATAATAATCGAATAGTGTGGTTATAAGTAGATATTTTAAAATGTACCAAAATGTTTGTCTAAAATACTTAAATTTAAATTTTCCATTATTTAACGTTTGTTTTTTGCGCTTGTAGTTTATGTAGTTTAAACAAAAATTTTTCAAGAATATATTTCCCATTCATTCATACTATCAAATGCTAATTTATTAACTTTTTTTGTTTGTTGTTTGTAAATTTTCTATCTCTGTGAATTTTGCTTAATTTTACGACTATTAGCTGAAATCGAAATTGTAAACAATTGCGATTATCCAAAGTTATTTGTATATTTTATTACACAATTTCCAGTTTTTAAAATCTTTGAAATTTCGAAATTTATCACTTTTGACTTAAATATACATATATTTTCAAAGGTGATTTTTGCACAAATAGTGGCTGAAATTAGTTTATGGGTTAAATATACATAAAGTTCAATGAAGAAAAATTGCTAATGATATTGTATAAAAGTTTTTAAAAAAATAGGAAATAAATTTTTAAAATATTTCGCCAAAAATGGGGAATGCATACATATGTATTTAGTTAGGCACAATCTAAAATACTCGTATTAAAAAAACACAATCTTTTATACAGCAGCATATTTTAAAAGTGTAGAAATGAAATTAAAAAAAATGTTTCATGCGATTTCAAAATATGTATTTAATATTGGACGGATCAGTTTCATATTTTTGTAAATGTGGAAATATTCTTTGATAATGGCTGCTAACAGATTTTTCATATTCACTTATAAAACATATCGAAACCTCAAAATACGGATGTCGTATGTACACAGAAGGAACTAGATTTCATCTTCAGAGCAGCCAGAGTACTTAAAAGACCGGTGATGTGTAAACATCCGTTACGATGTTCGAACAGAGACTGGTTATGAACTGATGCTGAAAATGGTACGCCGTTCGTTAAACGCTTGAAACAGGTATTTACTGCAAACTTATCTTCTGATATAGTTGAACTGCCACCAGTTGCCGCTGAAGCTGTCGTTCCTTTGAGATTTAACATTCGGGAAATTGAAAATGTTATCGCTGACTTAAATCCGAAGAAAGCCCCAGGTGTTGATAAAATCAGTAACAAAATGCTTATAGAGCTACCCTATATAGCAAAAACAATAATTATTTTCATTTTTAATGCTGGTTTACGAACAGAATAGGTACTATCCTGCGAAATGGAAGATGTCCTTGATGACTATGAACCTAAGCCCGAAAAAGGCCATACTAAAATGTAATCTTACAGACCTATAAGCCTATTGTCAAATATGTCAAAACCGGAAAGCCTCTAAAAAACGATGAGGGAGAACTTATAACATCGAAAACCCAACAGATTACACTATGGGAGAGCTTCTACTCCGGCATGCTATCAACATCTACTGCTCAGCGTCAACCCATTTGTCGATGTGCTTTACATACACCAAATACCGACATCTCTACTGATTGCCCTGAGATAAGCGAAATTAGCGAATCGATAAGATTCCTCAAACCAAACAAATCTCCTGGCTTGGATAATATCTCTCCTGAACTGCTTACAGCCGACCGAACAACCAGTGCACGACTTCTGGAACCCATTATTAGGGAGTTTTGGGAGCATGAATCTTTACCTGAAGAGCTGTCTGATGGAGTAATTATAAATCTCCCCAAAAAAGGTGATTTGACCAACAGGAAGAATTGGAGAGGCATAACCTTGTTAAGCATGGTAAATAAGGTAATTGCACATATCATAAACAAAAGACTCTCGACAACAATTTCCCCATCACTCAGAAATGAACAAGCTGGCTTTCGCTCCGGAAAATCTTGTGTTGACCAAGTAAACAGTCTTAGGATTATTGTTGAGCAATCAGTGGAATGGAGATCACCATTATACCTGATTTTTATAGACTTTGAGAAGGCCTTTGACACACTCAACCATAACGCTATATGGAACTCGCTGGTATGCAAGGGTGTCCCCGAAAAACTAACACGGCTAATTAAGGCCCTTTACAACAATGCCACTTGCCATGTGTTACATGAAAAACAATTGAGCAACAGGATCACGGTGAAAACTGGAGTTAGACAAGGTTGTGTCTTATCACCTCTACTTTTTAACTGCGTCCTCGATGCTGTAATGCAGAAGGCAACAAATCATCATAAGAGAGGCATTACGTGGGGTTTACAAGGACGGTTGGAGGACCTATATTATGCCCCATTTTCAGAGATGCAGTCGAAAATTTCCAAGATCAGTGACATCGCAAAATTAGTTGGACTGAAGATAAATATACCCAAAACAAAATCGCTCCGCATCAATAGTAACACAGATCGCAATTTCTCCGTATGTGATCAAGATATCGAAGATGTTAAAATAAGGCGCGCAGTGCATTTGCCCAGTTAATGCCGGTTTGGAAATCGTCTAATATTTCGAAGTAAACCAAAATCAAACTATTTAACTCCAACATAAAATCCACCTTGTTATATGGATGCGAGACCTGGAATATGGCGCCACGTGACATACAATGCCTTCAGGTATTTCTTAACAAATGCCTCCGCATAATCTTACGGGTTTTCTGGCCTGTAACAATATCCAACAACCAACTCTGGATGGAGGCAAACCAGCAGCCTATTATAATTGAAATAAGCAAGCGGAAATGGAGTTGGATAGGCCACACCCTCCGTAAACCAGACAATGATATTGCCAAGAAATGCCTAGATTGGAACCCGCAGGGAAGCAGGCGAGTCGGGAGACCAGCGCATACCTGGAAGCGGCAACTGACAACAGAACTATCTAGATTGCGTATGAAGTGAAACGAAGTCAAGCATCGAGCCGAAGATCGAGATTATTGGAACCACCTTGTTATGGCCCTGCGCTCCCTCGAGGAGTGAAAGGAACTTATATATATATTTGTGAAATTTCAAAGCTGACTAAATTTAGTTGAAATAAAAATGCAAGAATTTACCATGGAAAATAAGTCTTGTATTCTATTTACTGGCAAAAATTAGTTAAATAGCTGATGTTTCATTGAAAAAAGCATCCACCTTCATAAGTGGTAAAAGCGAACAAGAACGCTGATGATGACGAGCGTAGCGGCCGTCGAAATCAGTAGTACTGATCCGTTCTGCTAATCTGATTTGAATATTCCAGCACTCCACTCTTAATAAAAATAATTTGAGTTTACATTAATTCAATTATTGAACTAGAAAGCCGAAATAATAAAAAAATTTTTCAGACTTTACCTATTAGTTCAAATAAAATAAAAATTACGTAAAATGCTTATGATTAAGTTGACCCCCATACTAAATGAGAGTGGATGCATCCCATATCATCAGTTTGGTTCCAGGAGACAACATAGCACTATCGAACAAACGCATAGGCTTGTGAATGTGGTTAGTAAAACATTCGAAGAAAATAAATATTATTCTGCTCTCTTCGTTGATGTTTCCCAGGCTTTTAATAAATGACATGAAGGATTAATCCAGAAATTAAAACAAAGTTTACCCTCTAACACTCATAAGCTATTAGAAAGCTATTTAACTGGATGAAAATTCGTCATTAGGGAAGGCAATTTTCTAAGCACAATTCAGATTCCGGGGTTCCTCAAGATAGCATTTTGGGTCCTATATTATACCTGATATATATCTCCGACATGCCAGCTCTTCTCAGCGTAAACGCAAGCCCTCAAGAAGCATCCACAAAATTACAGGAATATGAATTGCATCTAGAAAAATGGTTAAGGCAGTGGAGAATAAAAATAAACGAACATGCCCGCCAATAGGAAGAAATTCTACACTTAGTTTAGACTGTAAACTTCTCCTATACAACACGATAATTAAACCAGTTTGGTGCTATGGTATTAGTTATGGGGCACCGCCTCTGCATCAAATATAGAGAAAATTCAAAGGCGAGAAAATAAAATTCTTCGTTTGATTACAGGGGCACCTTAGTATGTCAGAAACCAGCGTATTCATAAAGATCTAGATGTTTCATTCGTAAAGACTGTGTTTTCAAAACATGTGACATATATAAAAGAGCCATTCTCCGCTGAGAAGGAGAGACGTAAGTCATCTAAAGAAGCAACCGTTGGACCTAATATTTTGTCTAGCAGTGACTGGACTAATTATTAATAATTTTAGTTTTAAGATTTGAATACTTTTTGTTAGTTCAATTTACAGTTGAAGATTCAATAAATAAATTTAAAAGTAAAAAAAAATCATATTTAAAAAAAAAGTTTGTCTTGAGTAGAACAAAAATCAGAAAAATGGGAATGAAGTAAAATAAACCGATGTCAACGCTGGGAAAGTGCACTTTAATATCAGCTTGAGAGTGAATTAATTCTCGTATTAAATTTTCACGAAAAAGTTGTATATATATGAATTAAAATCACATTCAACAGAGCCACCTGACAAGTGGTGATAAGCAAATACACGTGAGCACTGACGATGGTAGTGTAGCGGCTTCCGAAAGTGGCGCTACTCTGTTCTGCTGTGTACGTTGAAAAATTAAGTTGATGTTAATTTTTCCCTTGTTCCTTGGAATATTAATCATGCCCAATTCTTTCTGAATATAACGTTACGAACCTTAGCCTAATAATCAATTTGGATTCATTAAACAGATAATGTTCTTTATATTGTTTCTACTATTATATTTATATTGTTCTTTATATTGTTTCTACCCTTCAAATGCTGTTATCTTTATTTCAACATCCTAAGCTTTATAGATAAGCTATATTTAAACAATTTTGTAAGTAACGCTCAGTACATTTTTATACAAATTCAATACTTTTTTCAGAATACACACAATATTTTGAATTCAATACAATTCAGATATATAATCTTCGATATATTATAACATAAGCTCCTTAGTTATTCACTAAAAATTTCAAATAAATAACAAAATATGGATAACACTCAATACATATTCTTGGATACAAATTCCGATTGGTTGATGAAACGTTTTGCAATATAATATTATGTAACAAAGCTCACAAAACTTTTAAATATTTAGAAGTACAAGCCTACGCTGTTATTTTAGTATATGTTGTTAATGCAATTTCAATAAATAAACTGAGTAATGAAGCGTACTAAAAAAGCGTAACGCTCAATACACCCGATTGCGGATAACAACAATTTAAAAAAAAGTATAGTTTCTAATATTAAAAAAAAAATTTATGTGTGAAATAAGAGAAGCAAATGCAAACATTTTAAGACCGTTATAAATTGAATCTCGGTTTTTGGAAAAATTCATACTTAATAAATGGGGAAAATCAACAGCATGCATTACAGGCACGCCATTTTGTATGAAGAGAGGAAAAACTTTATTTTTGTTTTTCATTTTTAGCACATAATAGGCAGTCTTACATAAAACAAAAACTTATGTACATTTATTTATCTAGGTCACGGTAGTGCGCTAGGCCAAGTTCCGGTCACACAGTTTGTACATTACACGAAACCATTCGAGCTGTTGTTACTCCCATCATAACTTTGTTCCACTTAATCATAAAATAATGAAACTTGAAACATAAGGTCTACCTACAGAGCTTACCTCATGGGTAATCTCTGTACGTTGAACGTTCTACCGTAAAAGCTTCCCGAGATATGAAGGTGTAAAAGGTGCATATTTTAGTACCCATTCACTGACTCACTGACACACTCACTCATCACTATTACAGGGCACTTCCACTATAGTTAGAGAGCAGAAATTTGATATACAGGTAAGTCTTGATGAGCAAGTAACCAGAAAAATCTGAAAACGGGAACTTTTTATATGCGGGCAATATGGTACACCTTATGGTATGGGGCACTTCCAGTATAGCTAGAATGCTGAAATTTGGTATACATGTAGGTCTTGGTGAGAAAGTACTAAGAAACATCCGGGGGAAGTAGGGTGTTCCTTACTTGTGTGGGGTACTTTCGCTATAGCCAGAGAGATAAGTATTGTACCGCACAAAACAAAAATGTGAAAATAGTGCCAAGTACCTATTCAAAAATTTCGGTGCGGATAATATATTAAATCAGGCTAAAGCAGTTTTCATTTTGAAATTCATGCATTTATTTTATGAAATGTTTCACTATACTTTCAAAGGACACGAAGAAAGCATTTGAAATGAGAATTACCCACATACATATCTATATTATACTCTGTCCACCTGTTGTGGAGGGCAGAAAAAGACTTTGGAATCGAAGAACATGTACATGGAAGATGGAGATGGTGTATTTTTTAACAGAAACTATGAAAAACAGGCAATGGTAATAATTTGCATTGATTAAAAAGAATGCATCATAAGGAAGAATGATTCGGTTACAGTGGTAGTGATTATTTTTATTGGAGATGTGCGCGTGAGCGAGTCTTCGCTCAGATCATGCTCGATCACGCAACCCACAGTGCAGTAGAATCAAAAGTTTTTGATAGCAGAAATTTCTTAACGGATAATGCTCTCTATATCGTCTCTGCCCTTCCGCTGTTGTTAACTTTTTCTTACCGTCCTAAAATTTCTAGATAAATTATATTTAAGAATTTTGTTATCGTAACGCTCAATACATTTTCTTACGAATTTAATATTCTTTTCAGAACACACTATATTTTGAATTTAAAACAAGTCAGATTTATAATATTCGATGAGTTTTAACATAAACTCCTTAGTAATACGTCGAATAATAATTACGTACAAATATTAACTCCTTAGTAATACGCTAAAAAACAGTCAACACATTTTTTTGATACAAACCACTATTCACTGATGAAACGTTTTGCTATATAATACTATTTAACAAAGTTCACAAGACTTTTAAATATTTAGAAATACAAACCTAAGCTGTTATATTAGTATCTGTTGTTAATGCAATTTCAACAATTAAACTGAGTAATGAAGCATGCTAAAAAAAGAGTAACGCCTAATCAGCGTTGCCAATTTAGCATATTTAAATCTAGATCTAACATTTTTGAACTCATCTAGCATGAAAAAAATGCTTTTAGCATATAGCATATTTTTCAGCACTTTTCCAAAAATTATTTAGCATTTTTTAGCATATATTTACGTTTGAATTTGTATGTTTTACCTTTATTTGTACCTTATTACCGGATGTACAAATATCTAAATGTGATGTTCCACATGAAAACGGACCTTATCTTCCCAAAATCTAAATCCCTTTTTGGTATTTCCTAAAAGTACACATTATTGCTAACAAAAATATATGTAAATAACCAGAAAATTCTAAAATATTGTTTAGTTATAGCATTTTGAAGTTCTACTATGGAAATCTCAAGCTTTGGAATATTGAGGTTGAAAGTTATACATTTTTCAAACTTTTCCTAAAATATGATTGACAGTTTTCCATATTTTTTATAACTCCCATTTATCAATCTTGTTTAAATCGATTGTAGAATACTCAGTATATGTCTTAGCGCCGTTATCATTAAAAATATTAAGTTGCAGTTAACACTAAACTCAAAATTTTTTGGAAATTATTGTTTTTATATGTTTTTGAGAAAAATATACTCGAAATGTTTTCGATTTTGGTTTTTATATTTGAAATTTTAAATAACATTTTTGAAAATTTTTAATTTTAAACTTGTGGACTTTTGGTCCAGTCCGGTAACATATTACAATGTTTTATAATCGAAATTTTTATTAGTTATTTTCAAGTACTACAATTTAACCTATCAAAACATTAAAAGCAACTATTTTATCACTTGATATAACAACCGAAAAACTACCCACCAAA
This sequence comes from Panzeria rudis, assembly GCA_956483635.1. Classification (NCBI taxonomy): domain Eukaryota; kingdom Metazoa; phylum Arthropoda; class Insecta; order Diptera; family Tachinidae; genus Panzeria; species Panzeria rudis. The sequence goes on along the minus strand of OY101449.1, from coordinate 44,802,306 downwards.
ACATAAAAATTACAGATTTTTCAATATGATTATTTCGAACGTATTTGCTTTGTGAATCTAAATTGATTATTATCGTAACGTTATATTCAGAAAGAATTTGACATGATTAATATTCCAAGGAACAAGGGAAAACTTAATTTTTCAACGTACATTTTTCACTTGATCTAACGCACAAAAATTTACTTACGAAAACAACAAAATTTACTGTTTTTCCATTCTTTTGACTACAAAAATATTTACCCAAAAAAGTAGATGCATTTTTTTATAAAATTTTTTTTATTTATTTTTTATTATTTATTAAAGTGCCCCGAATCGTTATTTGCAAATAAATATATGTACAAATAAATACAGTTAACTAAAAAACATTTTAATAAAAATAATTATAATTATTTTAGTGATGAAATCTAATCCAAAATATTAAAATTTGATATTAACTTTAAATAATTTCGAAACATTAGTACAAATTATTGATTTTGCAATTCTTGAAATTCGTTTTAGGTACTGATGTCTATTAGTCCCAATGTATTTGCACTGTTTAAATCTGAAAAGATAGACATTTTTTATATACATAATTAAGTTTTATTTAAAAAAATGCTTAAAGAAATTTAATGAAAATATACAGGTCTGTTTTGTATTCCATTCGGAATGAAAATGTTCGTAATTGTTATAGCATTGTTGTTATATATATTATTTTGTAACAGCAATGACTTTATAATTCCAAACATTTTCATTCCGGATGGAATACAGCACACCCCTGATAATAACTTGCCAATATTAAGCCTAGCAATTAGGGATGCCAAACGGGACTGGCTTTTGCAAATCCCGGGATTCGGGATTTCAGAATTTCAAATCCCGGGATTTATCGGGATTTTCTTTTTTAATAAAACAATCAATTTAGAATGTAATATATTTTCATTCATAGTAGCAGCTATAAGAAATTAATAAAGAAAAGTTAATTTCAATGTTTTTTAATACATATTTTAATAATTTACTGAACAGTAAAATATAAATTGGGGAGTAAGCATGTTACAAAATGAAAAATAATTATAAACATTTATTAACTAGAATCAAGAAAATAAATTAGATATAACCTTTTAGCTAGAAGTTCCATTTCCCCTTATTAGTGGTTATCCGTTGACCAAATGACGCCACAAAAATGCTCGGAGCCCATTAAGGGGAGTGGCAGTAAATACAAATTTTGTTAGCTATTTATAGCTTCTGTTGTTAGTTTAAGGTTCTGGCACATGCTCGGATGACAATTTCCATGAAACGAGAGATTGCAGAGGTACTTGGCTATCGGAAAAGGTAGTTTTATGTGAGCTCTGAGGACTTTTATTTAAAGTAATGACGGCACATGTTGCAATTATCTCAATTTCCGCGGAAATACAATAAGCGGAACCTCAGTTCACAGTTTATGCTGTCAGTCGGCATACTTTATAGTTCTTCACAAGATATTCAGGATCGATGAATACTCGTTGCTAACACAATGAACAGAGTTTCCAAAGCCTGTAAGCAGCCGTTGCTTCAGAGGACTTATTAAAGTCTGAATGGCCAAAGCTGGACAAATCCTCATTACACCGGTAGCAAGAACATGTGAACCTTGTATAGTTTGGTAGTCTCTACAGCCTGCCGAGTTCTCGGCAACCATACAATCGCCCCGCAAATGATACTCGGTCTCATTGAAGTATTCAATAGAATACTGAAGATGGCACATAGTCGAAACCGGTCTGTTTGCAAACCAAATTTGACGTGGGATGACGGAAAATCGTTCCAAATTCAAAAAAACCCCGTCGGAAGAAAAACACAACACTTAATATACAATAATAACACTGAAATAGAGTTGTGTCGTTCCGGAACAACCTAGTTCCTTGGAACGATTCCCTAAATGGAACGGTACGGACCGATCCAAACGTTCCTCTTACCTCGTTCCCCGTTCCGCAATTACAAACCGTCTTGAGAAGTAATTAATTTGCTTTGAAAATCGTTCAAGACAACACATTTGCTTCGTTCACTTATTTGTGTACACTTTTTTGTATACAGAATAATTTATTTATTTATGTTTATGATAGATTTTATTATTTTCAAAAATTGATTGCTTGTTGTGGGCTATTGTTTTTTTACAAATATTTTACGAAAACAAAAAATTATGTCATTATGTCAGAAAATGAAAATAAACTATGAAAAATGTTTCTTTACATTTTTAAGAGCGACAGAGACATTCTATCGTTCCTCGTTCAATCACTGTTCAAACAAAAAACCGGAACGATGAACGAAAGGAACGACCTAGTTCCTTTAGTCTTTCGGATCGGTCGGAACGATTCCGCAAAAGGAACGATTTGGCCCAACTCTACACTAAAATACTTACGACCGTTCAACCAGAGAAACAAGCCGAGGCAAAATTATCGGCGGCGGCGGCTGGGCAGATTTTGGGTCGGCGGCGGCTATTGACAGAATTTTTGGCGGCTCACCTATTTACGTATATTTTGGGACAAAAGGTAGTAACAAATTTTTCGAAAAGAGTAAGTAAATTTGCAACCCAGCCGTGAATAAATTTAAAGGAACTCGGCGGATGGATTTAAGCCGATGCCAGCCAATGTAAGCAACGCGATTGGTAAAAAAAGCAACCGGCGGCGGCGCCGTCGGCTCGAAATCGACTGGCTTGTTCCTCTGCGTTTAACACTGCAGGGTAATGATTTGTAAGCCTAAAAATTTTAATTATTAGCTTTTTTTCACATATCCATACATATTTAATATCTTTTTAATACGTGCTAATAATATATAGTTTCTTTCTTTGTGTAGGGATATTTTATGCAAATACGTATTTTTTTTTAATTTGGCTGATTTGCATGATGAATGTTTAAAATTGCGTTTCAATATGTAACGCGGCGTTACAAATCAACACTAAATACCATGTTAGTACCCTACAGTTACAAATGTAGTGACAAGAGGGTACAAACAAACCACCCTGAATAATGTAGCGACCACCATACACAATATTAAGACAACTAACATAAAAGCAGTAACAACTCTCAGACAGTTAGTAAATTGACATGCATATAACGTCGAGATTTGCACACAACGATTGAGCAATTAACGATACCGTACGAGCGATAATTGCAAGTCGGCCACTTGCACTGTCGTCCGAGAGCCTTATCGATTCTTGTTCCTTGCATGCGTACTAACCGTAGATCGTATTATTTAGTTTGCCGACTGTAAGAGCTTCCGAATACACTCTTGCATTCGTACTAATCGTAGATCGTATTATTTAGTTTGCCGACTGTAAGAACTTCCGAATACAATATTGCATTCATACTAACCGTAGATCGTATTATTTAGTTTGCCGATTGTAAGAGCTTCCGAATACACTCTTGCATTCGTACTAACCGTAGATCGTATTTCTTAGTTTGCCAATTGTAAGAGCCTTCCGAATACACTCTTGCATTTGTACCAATCGAAAGGTCGTATTATTTAGTTTGCCGAACTCAAGAGCTTCCGAATACCTCTTGACTTCGTAGATACATTACCAGACATCTCACCCGAATTCTGTTTCGTTTTATTCTTTTACCAGGCACCTGAGCCCCGACTACCGACGAGCATTCACCCCACCGCCTCCTACCGTTGGACCGTTTCGAACGTATATCGCATCGTCAGCTAATACCTGCAGACTTTGTAGTGTTAAGTTAGTCTTAAGTTTCGCTTTGTTCCACATATCTTTAACACCTAAAAGATACAAATGTTTTATTTCAAAGGAAGCAGACCTTTGTCACGAACCCGGACAGACGGAGTCATACCTCGGCTGGGAAAATAAACTGCATTACAGATGTGATACGCGATTTCGAATACGACTCCAATTTTTTGTTAGCTCCGTGGTTTTGAATTTCAGCTAACGATATGTAGATTATTGTTTGAATTTACAAATTTCTTTGTAGGTTCGTTTGTAGACAAAAATATTTTCTAATTTATTCAATTTCTTTCTTGACAACACTGAAAGTCAATTTAAAGTTCTTAGAAAAAGTTTTCACCACCACAAGCCTAAAAGTTCTCTTATAATTAAATCTCGAAAAAAAGATAAGATGGAAGCCATCTCCAATGCCAAAAAATATCCAATGTAAAATCAGGGCAGTAACGAACAAAATTTTTCCTTTATTGCAATTTCCATTTATTTTACCACAAATAAAAAACAAAACATCTTTTATAAATGCACACATTTCTACGAACCAAAAAATTATGTTTAAGTTTTTAAATAAAATAATTTGATATTCAGTAAATAGATCATTTCAAAAATCATTAGCTTTTAGTGAGTGACATGTAAAAATTACAATTAAAATTTGTTTGTAAAAATTATTTGAACAGTAATTTTAACCAGATGTTCGTGCATTAGACTGGTGCAAGAATATATGAGTTTTTTTCAGATGATATTTTAGATCCTCGTCCATTCAAAAGCAATCTATGTATATACCAAAAATTAGAACGATATGCGACTTAGAGCTCTTCGAAAATTTCTGAAATTTTAAAATGTTTTTTTTTAATCTTAGCACTTCCTGTATTACAGTTACCGAAATAAGTCTCCATTGGAGAGATCGAACGACATTTGCAGGTCGCGCTACTACTATTCGACTTTTATATAAAATGTATCTTTAATTTCGACATGTACATCTTTATATCATAACAATCTCTAAATATTGACCGATTTGTCTAAATTTTTAATAAACATCTTTTTTGAAAATCGGAACATGCGCTGCGTTTTGAATTCCATAGAACTTCGAAGCAATTAGACTAATGATAAATTTCTTTAATTTGATGCAAATGTACTGAAATATAATATACCTATGAAATAATGTGTTGCAGGTATTTTTAGCAAATGTATAATAGAGTGGATCCTCAATGTATGGGAGAACTGAAAACTCAACTGTTTGAAAATCGTAGCTCAGTAGTGAGATTCTGTAACTTTTAACAATAACAACAGTTGTAATATTGTCAACTTCTTAAGTTGTTTGCATTAACGATTTTACGATTCTGTAACTTCTTATTAACAACATTGTTTAAAACTGACATCATGTGGTATCTCTATTACATAGTGTCCACACCTGATGAATTTATATCATGATGAAAATTCATCACGTATATACTCAATTTATTAATGTTATATCAGCGTTATGATATATAATCATCAAAGCTCAAGCTCAGATGAATATATTATGATATGAAACGTCATTTTATTTGTTGTTTTTACTTTATCGTTTATTTTCTTTATTAGAATTAGTGCAAATTATAAAAAATAAATATTTTTTAATGAAAAACAATAAATTTTGTGATATTTATTAAATAAATCTTATAATAACAATATTTAATATTGTGCTTATTGTTATTCATATAAAGGTCTAAATGTTCGATCTTAGCTGTACGACGAAGAAGAAAATATGATTCATCATGATATAAATTCATCAACGTCTACCCCTATGTATTGATGTGAATCAAAAATTTACAATTTCTCTTCCGGCGTTTTATTAGGTGTTATAATGAAAATTCATCAGGTGTGGACACTAAGTTAAAATAAATGAAAAGCGCAAAGAGGAATATAACAAAAGCAAGTGGAATTGTAATTGTCAAACAGTGTACAGCTATTTTTTTCATTAATTTCGTTATTTGTGTGAAATAATTGTTAAATTAAATGTTTAAGTAATACAAATGTTGTTATTTAAAAGTAAATGGTTTATATATTTGTAAAGGAAATTAACTTTAATTGTTGGCATAAAGTACGTGCTACGGCTGAACAGCTGACTCGTTGTTTATTCGTTAACAACAGAAAAATTATTGTAGTTAGATACAACAGCAAATATTGTTAAAAATGTTACAGAGTAGCAAAACCGACAATTTGCTTGTTAAAGTTTTTAACAATGACAGCTATTGTTAAAATTGAATAGAGAATCGCACTACAGTTTTGTGTTAGGTTAGAGTAAATAAAGAAATTTGGCAAAAATATGAGATCGATCGGTTGAAAACTGCCGTATTTCTGCCTAATATTTCTCTAGAACAAACTTGCCCTCCATCGCCAACCCTTCATAGGGTCCAAATACAAAAAAGTGATTTTTTGCGAAAATTTACCAAAAAAGAGAACAATGAAAGTATGTGCATCGAATATAAACGCTGTGAATGTAAATCCGATCTTAGACCCAAAATATTTTTATCAGAAATAACCTTCTGTCCCATGTGTATTTTGACCCATTTTTCATAAGCACTAGTGGGCTGGCGATTTTCAATACTTTTTTTATTACTCGATGCCTGCTTTAATGGCATGATCGGCAAATTAATAGCGATTCGGAAAAAGAACACAGCATCGTGATCTATGTCTTCTTCAAATGTACATAAAACTAATATATTGTTTTTAATATAAGTTATTTAAAACTACTTAAATATATTATTTCATTTACAAATATCGTTAACTAATTACATTCTATGAATAGTTTATGTCTATTTAAACTGTAAAATATTGTTATTAATGATTTTATTACTTGGTCTTTTCCTATCATAGATAAATATGTTTAACGACAGGAAAATTCCATCAAAACCTTGCTACTTCGAAGTCAACTTGCAACAGTACGTATGAGGCTTGGAGATTCCATTAAATTGCATTTGGACATTTTGATAACAACCATAAGGTAACAGCATTGTAAAATATAGATGGCAAGAAATTAACATTTGGATTCGTAAAGGAGCGATTAATCGCTGAAGAAATCAAACTAAATAATCGTGTTCATACTGAAGAGGTAGAGAAGATAGCATTTTCAAGCAAGAAGCAATTTAAAACGAAATTCGATGTTAAGTGTTACAAGTATAGCAAGTTCGGTCATCAACATGTTTAAGGTTCAAAAATAAGGTTTATATTGGATTCAGCCGCTAGCGACCATCTTGTTAATGAAGGTTGGTATATTTCTGACCTTTCCAAATTTGAAGTTCCCGTTGAAATAAATATTGCAAAAGACCATTTATCGTCATTGATAAATCAAGTAGTAAAATGCAATGCAACACAGATATTAGTAATAGCATTGCAATGAAGGATGTTCTGTATGCACCGGATTTACGAGAAATTCTTATGTTAGTTCGAAAGTTAACGAAAGCTGGTGCAGAAGTGAAGTTTGTTGATAATCGAGCTCTTATAATAAAAGGCACAAAATTGTTTGGTGTAGCCTATCTTCGTGGAAGTCTTTATGAAATTGAAATCACTATTGAAAGTTGTGAAGCTTTTATGTCTTATAAAGACGATGAAAATTTGTGGGATCGTCGTCTTGGTCATATCGGAAACAAGGCTTGGATTCTCTTGTTAACAGCAATATTCTTCCAAAAATAAATATAAAATTAGAAAGGTTTCTTTTTGGTGATGTTCGCGTTGAAGCCAAACATGTTCGAAGTCCATTTGATGGCACTAGAAATTAAGCTAAAAGCTACAAAACTATTGAAACGAATTCATACTGACGTTTGTGGACCAATAGCTCCAGTTGCTGTGGATGGCTCTCGTTTTATAGTAACATTTATTGATGACTTTACTCATTCTACGGCTATTTATCTCCTGCAAAAGATATCAGAAGTTGAAGAATATGAAGCTATGGCAACAGCGATTAGTTTAATTCTTAAATATCAAAAGTTACTACAGGCCAAGATCGTGAATATCTCTCAAAAGAACAACATGAATGGTATAAGCAAAACAAAAAAGTATTCAAATCGAAACTACTATTGCGTATTGTCCTCAACAGAACAGAGTTGCTGAGCGTTTTAACCGTACGTTGTTGGAAAGAGTAAGAGCTATGATATTTGAATCCAATATTCCAAGATATTTGTGGAATGAAGGGGCGAGAGCTGCAACATATTCAATAAATCGGTGTCCTACAAGTTCGCCACAAAACTCTCAAACACCTGCTGAAATCTGGTATGGAAAGAAGCTTGATTTGATTGCAAATCGTATGCATGGACTCCAAGTTAGTGCAGAAAGAAAGTAGATCCTAGAAGTCCTAAGGCAATAATGATTTGCTACACTACAAACGGGTACCGGCTTTGGGATATAGAAAAACGAACATTTTTTACTGCTAGTGATATTAAGTTTGACGAGTCAAGTTTTCCGTACAAAGCTGAAACTAACCCTACGTCTTCACGAGCTATCTACTTGCACATGATATGAACATGACGCCGGCAGAGCAACAGTTAAAAATTCATCAACTTCTTTGTTGTGGTGAATACGTACGATGTCTATGTTTTTCTATATGAATATATTTTGTGGTGGTGCAATAGAGATGTAATATTTACCAATTTTGTTCTGTCTCTTTTCATTCTATTGAAAATGGTTGGTGACGGAGAATCTCATGGCGAACATGATGCTCCGAAATATGTTCGGGCATCGATATTAGAGCATGGAGCGGTCTACATTAGCTATATGCGATGTTCGACTTGATGGTTATAGCAAGTTCATGGCTAATGTAGACCCCCAGTAAAGAAGAAAATAAATGTATTGTTGTGACATATCAGCAAGGGGAGTCTAGTGATGATGATGAAAATGGCGGTGATGCTAATACTGAATATCAATTGCATAATAATGAACCTGTTGAAGTTGAACTATCTACTGAAGACAGCGCTGTGACAGACTAGTGGAGAAAAGAGTTGTGATAGAACTGAGCCGGTTTCAAGTATTTTAAATGATAAAGATGAAAATGATTTAGATATAAAAAATATTCGTTCTCCTTAAGCGGCCAGAGTGCTCCCATCGCAGAAAAACATAGTTGATTTTGTTAGGCGTGGCGATAGGGGGCCCCGATTTCCAAGTGAGTCATTTGATTATATTACTGGCTTACAAGCAGATTCTGCTGTTGATATTTTTAAGCTTGCACCTGAAAGCTATAATGATATTTTTGGAAGACCTGATACTGAACAATGGAAGGCTGTTATATCTGATGAATTTAAGTTGATGGAAATAAATAATGTGTGGACAGTAATGAAACAGCCTCCAAAATCAAAACTTTTAAGGTCCAAAAGGGTTTTTTTTTGTATAAAAGAGGATGACATACGAAGGCCTTCAAGGTACAAAGCACGCCTTGTGGCAAAAGGGTTTTTGTAAAAGCATGGAGTAGACTACAATGAGACATATGCACCAGTAGCCAAGTTAAGTGCATTGCGCCGTGTTTTTGCTGTTGGACTGTAGAGAGGTTACCACTTTCATCAATTAGATGTTAAGACCGCTTTCCTTCGTGGGAGCTTGGATGAAGATATTTATCTTGCACCTCCTGAGGGTGTTGAATGGTTTTTAAGGTGAATGAATCTCTGTATGGACTTAAATAAGCTCCTCGCAATTAGAACAGCAAATTCAACGACTTCTTATTGTCGTTTGGGTTGCAAAGATCTAGTAGAGATTATTGTTTATACACTAAATTCGAAAAAGAAGTGTCTTTTATAGTGTTTCTATATATGGATGATTTACTGATTGCTGGAAACAATCTGAATTCTATAGAGAAACTTAAAAGGGGTTTTTCATTAAAATTTGAAATGAGCGAGTGCGGTACTATGAAATATTTCATTGGAATAAACATTGAATACGAAGAAGGAAAAATAATGTTGTCACAAGAATCCAGTATTGAAAAAGTAAAAACTCCAATGGAAAAAGGACTTCAACTGTTACCTTAAAATCATAATAAATGAGAAAGTCAATGAACCATATCGTGATTTACTTGGCAGTTTGATGTATACAATGCTTAGTTGTAGGCCTGATATATGTTCTTACGTGGCTAATATGGGGCGATTTCAACAAAATCAATCGTTTGAAAATAATTGTACGGTATCTAAAGGGAACAAAGAATATGAAACTCACTTATTTACGAAACAACTTAATTCCAATTGTGGGATTCACCAATGCTGATTGTTTAAAGTTTATGGTTGTTGTGTCTCCTGGTCTTCAAAGAAACAGCAAACTGGGGCAACTTCATCAAGCGATGCAGAGTATATAGCTTTAAGCTCTGCAGTGTCTGAGGCTCTATGGCAACGAGGTTTAATGCAAGATTTGCAAGAAATAACAACTGCAAACGTAACAACACTAAAGACAATAAAGATTGTATCGGAATCAGAGAAACAAGCGGATCGGATCAAAGCCGGCTTAAGAGCTGCCGCCGACTTTCAATTTAACTTCAAGTCGCCGCCGATCCGTGCGGCTAGCCTCGGCTCAAAACTGCAGCCGGCTAATTGTTTTTAGTCGCCAATTTGTACTACATATTACAAATTATGTGAAAGTCGTCAGGGGCTCGAAAAAATTTTATATAAAAATTTTTTTAAAAAGAATTATAAAAAGAAAATTTTATAAAATTTCGTAATAAAGAAGTTCAACATTCAAAAGCGCAATTGATTATATACATTTTATCGTGAAATATTCGCGAAATTTGCGTGATACAAAAGCAGTCGCTGTCAGCCGGCTCAAGCCGGCTATGAGCCGCCGCCGAGTATTTTTTCCTAAGTCGCCGCCACCGACTTTTTAAGACGGCTTGTTTCTCTGATCGGAATGGCAAACACTTCCGAGATTAAGCGAGCTAAACATATAAATGTTAAACACCACTTCATTCGTTATAGCGTTGCTAAGGAATTTGTAAAAATTGAATCTATTGGTTCCAAAGATAGAGACGCTGATATGTTTACAAAGTCTTTGGATATTAGACGTTTTAATGAGCTCCGTGATAGAATGGGGGTCAACGATTGAGAGAGTGTGTTGAAATACAAATAGTTTTTTATATAAGCAATCGTTTCAAAATATGTATTTGTAAATTAAAAATTGTGTAAGAACACTCTTAGTCTATACATAGTTCCCTCAATTTTGCGCAACGGTACAACTGCATAGAATGACATAGCACCCCAAACTATGATGCTACCACCACCATGTTTCAGGGTGGCCGTTGTATAGTTTGGGCCATATTCTTTCAACTTCGGACGCTGAACATTTCTTTCCAGTCAGGGGAGACTCTATTGATTTTCGTTACATCCGAAAATATAACTCTACTCCATTCCCAAGAGGTCCAATGACGGTATTTTTTGGTAAACTCAACCTTTTCTTGCAATTGCGTTCAGAAAGCAACGGCTTCTTCCGTGAAATTCTTCCAAACATTTCAACTTCTCTCAAACGTTGCTTAACAGTGTCAACAGATGGTTTTGGCTCATTTTTACCAATCACAACCGTCCAAATCTCGTTCGCCGATTTATGCGGATGTTTTTTAGACTCGCATACATTAACCCTCTGCGACTGACGTCGTAGTCTAGCAGACACCAATAAACAGAAAACATTGTTTTACTCCATAACTATACAAATATCGATTCTGGTATTTTCAGTACCTTCTTATTACGTAATCATGCGTGCATTAGTGTGAAGAAAGCAATTGAATCGAGCGCACGTCAGCTTTGAGGTAGACCTGACAAAATACGTTGTAACTTTTTATCAAACCATTGATACTATCTATTTTCTTTCTAGATTGATTAGCTTTGGTATAAGCTAAAATTAATGTAAAAATTTTTACTAAAAAAACAAGATATGAAGTTTTTTTTGTTTTTGTATGGATGTAAGTTTTTTAAGGGTAATTTATGTCATGCCAATAATTCTGATTTTAACAAGATTTGTCGATTTGTTTTCAACAAAAAATTACAATAAATATGAAACTACTACATTAAACTAAAATCAAAAATAGTTTCAGTGGGTTTACAAACGGAACTTGGAAAATATAAGCAGTCGAAATAGTGTCTAGTGTACCACCACGTCAGTGGAATTGTGATAATGAAGTCACGTCAGTTGCAGAGGCTTAAGTTTGTCTTCTCGCAGTGTAGTAATTCGGCTCCTTTTCTTTCAAGGAACCTTTTCCAATGTCGATTATTTTTTAAAATACTGCACAGCATTGCTTAACATAGTTTTAGACACTTTTAGGGTTGCTGCGATTAGACGATACGAATGCCAGTACTGGTGCATCCGTATTATAATTTTTTGGACTGCTTACGTCACAAGACTTATTTTTACCCATTATGAGCTTTACAAAACATTATAAAATTATTAATTGCATGACAATAAATCTGACAAAATGTTTTAAGCTTAGCAGAATTCGCAAAAATGTTTTGCTGTCCTTAATTATGTGCACGATAAGAAAAAAATATGTTTCTTAATCACACCACAAAGCAAAAGAAACGGTAAAAAGCGGTATTACCATTGTAAGATAAGGAATTACCGGAATTGCCATAACGAATATATGCTAAATATTTGCGTTTTTATGATGTTACCACATCAGCATAGGCAAAAGAAATATTGAATATCGGTGTCCTTAATTAGTTGCACATTTTGCAGGTTTTTAATTTCATATATATGTTCATTATCTTGCAAATATTCAGTACGTAAAGTTGTGTTTAAATCAGTGAGTAAAAGGAAAAATAAAACGCTAAAAGTAAAACCTTAAGCCTTTATTTATAAAAAAAATATTTCTGACATAACAGATTAATAAAACAAATTTTCATACAAAAATTTGTTTTATAAGCCTCTTAAGAAATCAAAATTTTTTTATAAATTAGGTTTGTAGAACTACATTTTTAACAAAACTGGCGCGCATTTGATTTTCAATAGCATCATCTACAACAAGAACTAATTTGAGATCGCAACAGCCCAACATTTATTTGATTAGAAATGTAATTCAGCTGCTGTTGGGATCAAAACTGCCGTCTAATAAAGAAATTCTTGGTTTATTATTTTTCCACATCCGTACTCTAAAATTGGAAGTACGAAAAAGTGCAATAATGGTGGTAAACGAAGTTCTCGTTTTCTGAGATAAAGCTCTAATTCCGATGCGAGACAAGTCTGCAATCGTACAGCAAGTTGACAAGTTATATCAGGAGTGGATAAAGTTGAACAAGAGCGCACCAAGGGGAGGACGGATGCATAAGGCATAAGAAAAAAAATTTTTCGATATTCATCCAATTACAGTGCAATTCGCATCCTCCACCGAATTGTCAGACAAAGGCGGTGGTGATAGAATGGAATTGGAAATGGAGGTTCGTGGCCCAACTACAGAAAAGATAGCACCGCAATGACTATAAGGAACTGTTGGAACTCGCGGTGATTTGGGTGAATACAGGTTCAAAGAACTCATACTTATTCACCACGCTCAATGGATGTCCAAGGCAATTTATTATTTAAAAATATTTTTGTTCAGAGATCAACTTAAACTGGCAAAATCTCAATTGGACGGAATTCGAAATGTCTGCGTATTTATTGTTCGTCTATATGGCTGTATTGAAGCTGTCAAAGCACCGAATCAGGACTTCAACTTTTTGAAAACACTTCACTCGTGCGCAGACTTGGATAAGAAATTGTCGAAAACAATTGTAACAAAGTTTTTCAGACATTTGTGGTATCTGACGGAGGAGGCTATAGCTCGCGCCTTCTTTGATTCAGATATTTCGTGTGACATAAAACGAAAAATGTTGGCTATTATTTGCAAATATGATTTAGAAGAAGTCCTCGCAGAAAAAGAAGTCCAACTAGAAAGTGAAGAATAAAATGCAGAAGGAACTGAAAAAAAAAAAATGATCACAACTCTGACGATGTTGAAGGTGCTATCTGCAGCAAGAAAATAAATTTAGCTTAATTTTGCAGAAGTAAATGCGCAATTTTGTCGAATGATTTGAATGCTTTCGTGACTTCGAAAACAAAAAACCTTTTCGAACACTTCAACTTGCCGCATGAATTTATACGATACCCACTAGAAACGTGGCCACAGCCAGGGTTGTCAGATATGGCGATTTCTCGCCAAACGTGGCGATTTTTCAACATCTTTGGCGTCTAAATTTTTGATTTGGCGACATGGCGATTTTTCTGGCAATAAATAAATTAGTTGGCGATTTTTATGGCTATTTTTTAACCAAATTGAACTTAAAAAATTTTGTAATTCAGTAAAATTTGCTTGCTGAAGGAATAGTTTCAAAATAAATCCTACCAAAACTCGTCTGCAAGAAATTAAAGCATTTTGATTTTGTTGATTTTTCTTGTATTAATTATAGTCATTAATGCGTTTTGAATTTGGATGAGAGCAATAAGAAATAATTTTTGGCGATTTTATTTCTACTTTTGGCGATTTTCTGCTAAATTTTTATACGATTAATTTATAAAAATTTATATTAAAAAAATTATTATATAAGAACAAATTTATTATTTATTAAGAAAAACTACATAAAAGTGATTTTGGCGACTTTTGGCGATTTTTGAAATCAATTTGGCGAAATAGGTCGGAAAAAATCTGACAACCCTGGCCACAGCGCGAATATTATCAGTGAGCATAGAAAGTTGTCGAGAAAATTCAAGTTGTAAACGACGTAAAATTTAAGTTGTAAAAGGCATAAAAGTGATGGAGGAGTATAATAAAATATTGTGCGGGAACGAAGAGGAGAAGCAATATTTGATTCAAGTTGTTACTGATTATCGAAAAATATATCCGACTTTTGAAAACAGCAGTTTGATATAAATCATTGATAATTATCAATTAATATACCCCCATTTTAATTTATTGTAATAATTGTCTACTTTTTTCTCCATTTTGGTAAATTTTTGTGAAAATGCACTTTTTTGTATTGGGACTCTATGAAGGGTTGGAGATGGAGCATAAGTTAGTTACGGGCGTTTTTCTTTCCATTTTGCAACAATTTCTTTCTCACAGACTTCATTGCGCGTGCGTGCGGCACTGCAATTTTCAACCGATCGAGCTCATATTTTTGTTAATTTATTTTTGTTACCCTAACTTAAAACTATGCTGCGATTTTCGAAAATCGAAAAAAATTAAGGACCACCTTAATGTATAAATTATTAAGCGATTGGCAATTTGTTGTAGCATCTGTTGCTGCTGTTGCTTTGACCATGCAACATGAAAAACCACAAATAAATTATTGTTAATGACGTTCATTAGTGTTTCCTCGACTTTCATATTTTTAGTTTTTTATTTTCGTTGTTGTTAAGTTTGATTCCGCAGTTTCTGCTTCTTTTCTTTGCTGTTTGTAGTTAAACGACAAACAATTAATAATGAAAAGCCCCTGTGTAATTGTTTTTAAAGTGGATAGAAGGATGAATGGGATGGTGGTGGTGGTGGTTGACTGATTGATGAATGATCAGTGTTGGTCTCTAGTGGCCAAGAGACGCATAGTCAGTCAGACAGCCGGAAGGAAGGTTAGGCTGTGAGCGGAAAGTATGCAAGAATACTTGTTTGAGATAAAAATTATTTTTATTCTTAATTTTTTTAATTCATTTTCTTTGCATAGAACTCGAGGAATTAAAAAATGTGTGTTTCATGTCTTTTTGTTAATTTTTTTTATTTGAGTGTGTATAAGTAAAATCATAAATTTTCCTGTTCTTGTTCAATTAAATTATATTTTATATGAATTTTATTGCACATGAAAAACACAAAGTGAGTACATATTAAAAAATTTATTATATTTAAATTAACACATCGATCTTTTTCTGGCTTTTGTGTATTTTTTTGAAGAATGTAGATTTTTTTCTAAAAAGAAATATTTGTATTAAATACATAATTCATCACTTTTGTATGTTGTATTTATTCACTGCATTGAGTTGAAGTGGTGATGATGAGACTTTTTTTTATTTCGTTACAATTGTGATGCACAATTGTCCCTAATTTGATTAGAATATCATCATCTTTATCATCATGATCATACAAACGATGCCTTGATTTCTTTTTATTTTCATCTTTATGTTATACGTCCTACATGTACATATTGTACATAAGTGTATAGTATTTACTCACACAGTATATTATTAATGATAAATTTATTTTTTGATATGAAGTACAATAAAATTTATTTGTAATGGCATTGTTGTCGAGTATCTACCTACCACCACCGCATCTGTAGTTTGGGTATTAAAAGTGAAAAAACTGAATTTTGAGAACAAGTGCGTTCTTCCGCAGCGACATTCAGGGTGACCAATTACTTTTTAATGCACAAAAACTGCTGGCAACAAAAATAGCCCTATATATTGCATTTAGAGTTTGGGATTCGGGAATTTCTGGGCGGGAATTCCCGGGAAAAGTCTGCTAAAATATTCCCGGGAAAATTTTTGAGATTTCCCGGGAAAACGGGAAATTAAAAGTACAAGTTATTTCATAAATATCTGGACTTTTTTGACATATCGCGACCTTAGTATTGCTTTGGCCCACCGACCATTTTAAAAAAAATTGAGTTAAGTATGGGGTATATATAGTTTGAATACCCTCTTTCAGAATCCAAAAACTGTTTCGCGAAATTGTTCCTGGTTTCTGAGATATCAAGCATTCATTGTGCTCGATATCATCATTTTTGATAAATTTTTTGTAAAAAAAAAATTATTTTTTTAATAAAAAAATAATAATCAGAAATCAAGTAAAATACCAAGTTTTATCAATATTAACTTTTTATTCCATGTAAATATCTTTTCTAATAACATTTATACGCTTATTTTCAATAAAAAGTAGAAAATTTAAGAATTATCTCAAAAATATAGAAATATGGCCACTAACTTCGAAGTTTATTAAAATTTGCGAATTCGCAATAACGTATTTCTTATTAATTTACCAAAGGTAGCAAAGGAATTAACAAGAAAAATATAGTATATTCACATACATTTTTATTTGTTATGTGATTTCCATAAGGTAACAAATTTGTTATATTTTGTTCATGACAATATTTTTCAGAATACCAAAGATACAAAAACTGTCATTCACCTCAGTTTTGTTATAATTTTGTCATTGTCACAGAGCTTAGAATACGGGTATATGTATCTCTTCAAAATATGTTATATGGCTGTTTTAGTTATTTTAGATATTTTATTATAAAAATTTAAATAAAATTGCAAAAAAACGATTAATCAAAATTTGTAAATTTTAATCGATTAATGGGCATTTTTAATCACAGGAAAATGATGAATTATATGGCGAAGAGTATACGTATTTCTACACGTTCGAAATTAAGGGAGAGGCATTCAAAGTTCAGTCTTAACATAAGTTTTGACTTTGTCCGTCAAAAAACTGCTAACGGTCAATCGTGGGCTAAATATTTGTATTGAGAAAATGATTCTTATATTACTATGGAAGAAAAGTTTATACAACTTAGGCGCTAAAACCTTTTAGTTTAAAAGTTATATTTAACTTAGGCCGTATACCTTTTTTAGTGTATTTTTGGGCAATTTTGGCCGATTAAATGCAAACGGACTGGCCGGTTTATACTTTAGAAACTTATTTTTGATGCACTTCGTATATTTTATTGCCGATTTAACTGAAAATGTGCGGGGAGCGAAAAAATAACACTTTTGCTTATCCCATACATATTATGGGTGGTCTAATATACATATTATGTACATATTTTAGAATAAATAAAATAAAAATGATTTGTAAAATGCTGGGGCCAAGTTACTGCATACGTGATCGAGTAAAATTACTCGAAATTTTTCTTTTTGGAATTACGGTATTCGATAACGAGTGTTCAATCGAGTACCAGCTGCTTAGTTTCTACTCGATAGCACTAGAGCGATCGAAAACAATATTTCTTTTATTATGTTTGTTTTGCAAAAAAGCATGGAACATTATCAATAAACCGTATTACCACGACTCGGACTTTCATGCAAATGCATGTTTTTTGTGGTGATAGATAAAGACGTATTAGCTAATTTTCTATGCAAATCATCAAATTTCAAGTACTTTGGCATCGATTTGTAGTTGCATATTTTGGTGGTAAGTGCATATTTTTGCATATTTTGGCAATAAATGCATATTTTTGAAGGTATAAACATTTTTTAATGCATACTTGCAAATTTTTTTAAAAAAATATTAATACTGATGGCAAGTGGCAACTGAGAGCTCTCAATTCCAGTTGGTATTTAGTGTCTTTCTGGGTACTATTAATCTTCAGCTGCCGACTGGCAACTCAACTAAAGTTCAGTTGTATTAAATGATAGACCCAATTATGGTTATTTTAGGTTTTTTTTTCTCTACTAATAATAAAAGATTAAATAAAACATTTTTTCATATTATTTTAGTGTTGTTACTTTGTTCGTAGGGAAATGCATATTTTTAATTTTAGGTGCATTTGTTAAGCGCTTGAAATCAATTTTTAGATGCATCAAAGTCCGAGCTCTGCTCTATTCCATCAACAACCAGTGTAAAACAAACTTGGTACATTTATTAAAAATTTCGATACGCTAGCTATCGAATGCGGTAATCCATCCATTCGATACGTGACAAAATTTTATTCGATACAAAAGCCTACTCGATAACGAATGCATTAATTCGGCCACTGATCTAACGTTTTACATTTAATATTAAGAAAAAAGTAGTGACTTAACAAATCGTCAAAGTATATGGGGTACTAAACACGAAATCGTCAGTTGTCATTATACTAAATTTGACCCAAAAAATCGTCAAAATGACAAAAAATCGTCACGTTTAGCAGCACTGGTTGGGCATATGAAAAAATTATTAATACATAATTTGTCGCATATTTTACGCTCTACAATTTTTATAATATATGTGAACATCATTGTAGCTATAGAAACCGAGATAATTGCGAAAAAGTAATTTTTGTGACCTTTGACCTTGAATAACTTACGGCGCAGATACGAGATTTTTTGAAACAACTTTTAGAACACCAAAATGAAAGCGTATACAAATTTACAACTTATTATCTCTCATTCCGCAGTGAAACCCTCATATGACTAGCTTAATAAGGTATTGATGCAAAGTTCTTAAAAAGTTAAATGCACCAACTTCCTCAATGGAAATAATGTCCATGAAATACTGAATTGACCCACTGGCTTTCAGATGCTCTAAGTTTCAATTGGATTTGATTAAAAATTTCAAAAACAATAATTTTAATAATTCGAGCTGGCCACCTTAACAACAACCATACTTATCAGAATCTAAAATACAACAAATTTTCATTGTTATTTGTCGTTTTTTGTTGTTAATTTTTGCGTTATAATCTTGATCATTTTGACAAACAACCAGACCGTGAGATCTTCTAGGCAACTACAAGAAGACCTCGTAAATTTTGGCTTATTGTAACAATTGAAGAACAAACAAACAATTTAAAGAAATTCTAATGAATAAGTAGTTGACGACATTTTAAGTCTGTTACAAATAAAAAGCGCAAACAATTTAAATTTTCACTGACACCAGAGCAACACAAAACGACCCAACAAACAGGTGGTTAACAAAATTTTTATTTGAAACAAAATATGAATGTAAGTATATGCAATTATCTTTTGGAATAATATATTAATTAATATATAATTTTATTGTGACTTCAGGGCTAGAAATTTAGTATCTTTTGTAATTTAACTATCTGAAGTCTTTTAAGCAAACAAAACAAACTTGTATAAATTTATTCATTCAAATAAACTAAAAATACAGATTTCAATTACTGTAGGGAACCTTTTAATATATGTACATTAGGGTGTCCGTTATTTTTTAAAGTGGAAATATTTTTGGTCTCACCCCCCCCAAAAATGGGGGCTTGATGCAAAAATCACTCAAATTTTTTTCATGTCGTATAAATGCAGTTTAACAAAATTTCAACCACATGTCGGTACGGTAATGCGTGGTCCTAGGTGAGTGAATTTTTTGGCGATTCATTTTTGCATCAAGAATCCACTTTTTGGGGAGTTAGACCTGAACATTTTCATTAAAAAAAATTCCCATTGAAATATGTAATGGACCCCCCTAATGTACATATGTATACGTTGTTTGCCTTTTAACTAAAACTAGGGACATTATTAGATTGTATTCGGATTTTAATTTTACTTTTTTTATTTTTATCTGATGTGCAACATTTCTTTGTTTTACTATTTCAAGGACTTGTGCAACTGCATGAGCATTTATTGTTTCTTTTTTTTTAGTTTAAATATTTATGCAAACATTTTATTTGCCTTGATAACACGCGTATTTTTAAGTAACTAAATAATAAAATATTTGTTATTACTAATAATAATATACCGTATGTAGATATGTATCAATATCGGGAATTGATTTCTTAATTTGATATAGTGTGATAGTAAATTTTAGCAACTGAACTATTACGGCGAAGGAGATATGATATAAGTACATACATATACATATATGTACATAAGTATGTATAATGTGTACATTAATTAGCGTGTGCGTTATTTGCATGGGAAATGACAATGTTAAGTCTCAGCCCCGCAAAAAAGTGGTGGCTTCATGTAACAATTACTCTAAAAAAATTTCAGGCTTTCCTTGCCGACTTGCGGTTGAAATTTGATTTAATTACATTTATAGGGCATGATGACCCGCAAGTCGAAAAATATGACCACATCATGAAAATTGTTCTTCTAAAGCATGGAACGGAATTCTTAAGGAAATTCACATTCCCGTAGGAACTGTGTGTAAAAAAACTTACAGAAATTCACGTTGGCAAATTCCTTAAAGAAATTACTGTTTGCTGAGTTTCATAAGAAAAGTACACGGAATTATTGCCCATTATTGTCTATTACAGGGATGTTACAACCATAAGTGGAGACTTTTTTCCGTAAACTGAAAGAAAAATTAATGTTCATACAATTGTTAGGTCACGGAATTTTTGACATTTCTTATTTTTCGCTAGTTGTAATTAATTTTTAGTGTTTTTGTGTGTTGTAAATTAAGAAATAAAGGAATTTTTATGTATGCAAACAGAAGGCTACACGATTATTTCTCCGTGTAGAAATAAATGTAAATTTTTAAATGTCAATTTCCGTAAGAAGCAGCGTTGCCAGAATGCTGATTTTATCATATTTTTGATGATTTTTTAACCAAAATATGATATGATGATTTTTTTCCGCAAATTATAATTTTTTTATACTGTTTATATGTATATCGTCAAAGAAAATGCAAATGCCCCATCGGACATATTAAAAGTTTTACAGGAGAAGGATGAAACCTGTTTAAATCAAAAAAATATGTTGACAATTAGTGTACAATTGTACAATATAATTAAAAAAGGACCAACAAATTTATATATTTATTGCGAAATTTTGCATGAATTGCCCATATATTTTTCATTTCAACAAGTTTTATGCTTCTTCTGTAAAACTTTTAAAATGTTAGATAGGCTCTCTGCATTTTCTGTGACGATATATAAATAGTTATTGAAACATATCATGCGTTACTTTTTGTAGTTGTTTGGATCAATTAATATATAATTTTCAAACGTATTTAATATAAAAGTTTATTGAAGTGCATTCATCAGCTTTGAAAGATGATTTTGAATGATAAAACTATCAATCATGTTCGATGATAAAAATTTTTGTGGGATGTACAAAGTTTATTGGGCTAAATTCAAATAATTTTTAAATTTGTTTCTATCATGTACAGGTTTTTTTAATGGGTATGACTAATATTTAAAATAGCTACGTCAGTATATTTCACCCTAACTCAATAACGAATTATCCGATTTGAATAAATAAGCCAATCATGCATACTAATTTTTTATATTTCCAACTGTTTTGGAGTTCTTCAGAAATTATCGGCGAAATTTTTTTTGCAAAATTAATTGTTCGTTTTCAAAAACTCATAAAAGAAATTAAAACTGCAAAAACTTTAAATTATTATCATTAGTCTGACAGGTAGGATAACTAGAAATAAAATAAGCCTTAAATCAGGAGAATCGATGGCAAATGTTGATTTTATTCGCAATTAAGTGAAGGTGGTCAGTTCATAAAAATCACAATTTTCATACAAAGGAAAATTTTAAATTTGTGTGTGTATTAGTTCCCTCAACTAATTGTGAATAAAATCGACATTTCCTTTCGATTTTAATGGTTTATGGCTTATTATATTCCTAATATACCTACAAAGCTTCCCTCTTCATTTGTTCATGACTTTTTAAAAATGAAAAAAAATTTCTTTGGTCGAGTGGTCTAAGCGGAAGAGAACTCTGAAGATATTAGCAGGAGCTATCGAAACTTGTCAGTTCAACCCTCCGTGCAGTCAACTTTTTCTTTGTCTACATGCTTCACATTTATCTATAAATAAAAATATAATTTAATTAAAAAATTATATTAAAGCCGAGCTCAAGCCAATATAATTAAATTTCTTTGGATATAAACCTATATACATACATACAGTTCGACTAAAACTCATAACTTAATTGAAAAAAAAATACACTTTGCATGAAAAACGCATTTTTCGCCGCTAATTTCTGAATGACTCCGAAGCAGATGGAAATTAAAAAGAATTAGATATAAATGACTTAAATGTAATTTTATTCTGCATTTTTTATTTATTGAAATTGGATAAACCATTCTCAAGTTAGGGTAAACTATACATATTGAAAATCTTAGTCATGCCCATTAAGAAATCTGTACGTGATAGGAAATAACTGAAAACGGATTTATGCATTAAAGTTTGTATATTCCACATATTTTTATTTAAAAGATGAAAAATGTTTTTTTGTATACCAGTGCATATAGTTGTGTTTTCCGATTTTTTTCGCGGTGGAAGTGGTTTTGTCGCATTTTTATATGTTATTACAGTCATGGCGATATTTAATATACTTCTCTGATCGCTGCCGGTTTTCAAACCTTTTCACGATTTTTTTACAAGTATATTTTTAATATTGGTTGCCAAAAAAGCAGTAACTCTCCTATCTAGAATATGACATGAAGGAAATCAGATAATCTAAAAAAACACGTTTTTGTTTTGGTTTGCTGTAAAAGTCTCATTGTTCAGCTTTGGAATAACAGTTTGTGATGATTTTTTATATCCAAATATGATTATTATTCCGCCAAATGATGATTTTCTTCGAAAAGCTTCTGGCAACGCTGGTAAGAAGTCCGTATCACGCTTTAAACTATTCAATCAATTACGCACAGTTTGTAAAAATTAAAAAAAGTGCCTTACTACACGTGTAATTGTTTCAATTACGATATTTTTTATGTTTGTTACCTCAGACTTCCGCTATTTATAAACCGATTTGTATGTTTTTTATTTGAAAGGATATATCGTCCCTTCAATAAAACAATAGTGTATACGCATGTACACCACTATTTTTTATTGCATAATAAGAATCTACATAACTGATTCTAAATGTGGTCAAAATTTGGTGTAATTCTACTTCCACAAAGTGGGTCAAAAGATCAATTGATATATTAGCGTATAATTGCGTGTTTGAAATTTTTCATTAATAATTGTGTACGATGCAGGTATGGTGTTTTAATTAGTTGTTGCTCTGAATATAACTTCAAAGAAAAATAGTGTATAAAAACCATACACTATTTTTATTATTCACTATTTTTATTATTTCATTACAAAATAAAATCGAAAAATTACGTATATTGATATACACTATTTTTTTAACAATATATTATTTGGAGTCAATACGTATGACACTTATACACTATTTTATATATCATACAAAATTTCTCCGAGTGGCGAACAATTGACATAATGGAACGAAATAGGAAGAAATCAACCACTTATAACTGTGATTTGTGCCCTAAATTTAAGCAACAGCTTACCATATCTTCCTTAAAGTACAATGATCTTAAGGGGCTGTGTACCAAAAATGTCAATCCCAAAGAATTTCAGTCTTTTTATCTTAATCTTCAACCCGGGGGAAATAAAAATTGCTTGGATGAGCCTGATGTGGGGGAGGATATTTCAGTAGATCAATATTGATTAATATTGCCTTTTATTCATGTATTTTTTAATTAATTAAAACTGTGTAAAAATTGAATTGCAAAACAATTAACAACGTGTCATTGAAATACCAAAAAATGACTGTGTACTATGAATAAAATGGATTGTTAAGCACGAATACTTTGTTCTACTGCATGAACATTTGTCCGACAAATTAAAAGTATTTGGTGATAAATGGTGTAAAAGATTCAAATAAAATAGTGTATACCATACAAAATAAAATAGTGTATAATGATTTTCATACATATTATAAAACAAATAAAATAGCCCAAGTGACATCATGATACTTTGAATCCCATTTATTTGCAATTAAAGCACTTGTAAATTAATGAAATATCATCTACTAGTAGCCTGATTATTCCACCACATATTTAAATGGCCACAACTTAAAAACATTTTCTGAAATATTACTGTTTTCCCATATGTCTAATAACACAAAAACTTTAAACTCCATTATCTCGAAATGGCAAAAAAATTATACACTATTGTTTTATTAAGAGGACAATATGTATGTATAGATTAGAGTTTTTCTTTTCCCGGGCTTTTTCATTTCCCAGGAGAGCGGGATTGATTTATCAATTTCCCGGGAATTCCCGCGAATTGCCGCCCAATACAAAACGATACAAAATAGCATTTCACTTAATTTAATTTATTTGAACAAAAACAAATAGTAAAAAAATTATAAAATTTGAGGTCTTTAGCATGCTTTTTTATTTAAATTACAAAATTTTATTTTTTATTGTATAACTTCTGATTAGTAGCCACCCGAAGTAAAAAATTTACTAATTTCATACTCTTTTATAATTTCTCTAGCTTCTTAAGTAGAAAAGATATTGGAATGATTTATGATTTATTTCATAAGACACTAAAGAGCATTTCATTCTGCTCAAACTGAATTGAAATAATTAAGTGGCAGAAAAGTGACCAGCTGAAAATTAAATTTTTTTTGTTTGTATCGATTTTTAATTGATCCCTGGTGAACCTGTTGTACATAAAGCTTTATTTTTATTTTAAATTTATAATTTTTGAAAAATTAAAATTTTTCAGCTTCAAAAAACTCATGTGTAGCTTAAAATAATAATCTGATATTTTCTGAAAATATAGACCAGTACTTCTTTATGATGCCCACTTTCGCTATGTGCACTTAGTGACAATCTGTTATTTTCATTTCTTCACGAAATATGATTTTTTGAGCGCTGCTCTTAGAAAAAAATGAAAATAAAATGGAGACAGATAAAATGTGCTCAAAAATACATATTTTTTCTTTTATTTACATATTTTTCTAAATAAAAGCAGCACTAAAAATGTGCGCTTACAAAGAAAAGTTAACATAATAATATTTAAAAAATCCTGGGAATTCCCGCACAATTTTCCCGGGATTTATTTTCCGAAAAATGTGCGGGATCCCGGGAATTTTTTCCCGGGAAATCCTGAATGAAGAACACTAGTATAGATGTATGTACATGCATAATTAACATTTTGTTATTCGACGTCCTCCTGTACGTCTCTCAGATTTTCCCGTGACTGTTTTGAAGTTGTGCAAAAATTATTTTTAATTGTCTTTATTTTTTAGTATGTATACTAATCGTATTAGGGTGTCCGTTATTTTTTAAAGTAGAAATATTGTTGGTCTCATCCCTCAAAAAGTTGAAGCTTGATCCAAAAATTTCACGCCCCTGGGATCACGCCCTCCCGTGCCGAATCGCGGTTGAAATTTGATTAAACTACCATTACATGATGACCAACATGGTGAAAAATACCACATAACAAGAAATTGTTGTCTGTGAAGTTTTCATCAACTTTTACCTTGCCAACTTTTACCTAAATCGTATATGACCAACATGGCGAAAAATACCACATAACAAGAAATTGTTGTCTGTGAAGTTTTCATCAACTTTTACCTTGCCAACTTTTACCTAAATCGTATATGTAACAAAATAAACAGAAAAATATCGAAGAAGGCCATAACTATTAAAATAACAAAAAAATCCCATAAATTTGCAGATTTCGATAAACTTATTCGTTCCGTAGAAATTTAAGTTGTTTCTTTAGTTATTAGGGCTGCTGAACGTGAATTTTAACTCTAATTTTATTTTTATAAGTTTTATTTTTCGAGATATACCGTTATTTCGAAAGTGAAGGCACTTGCACGACATATATCAGGATAACTGGAGAATGGTTTGCCATATTCAGTAAAAAAGAAAAACTAAATTCGACAACAAAATTATCTTTAAGCCGTGAGAACATTGTTTCGAAATTCGCCCATTAGATTCAGAGATACCCACCCTTATTGCGAATGTCAACGTCGCCACAAGTGACGTCGACGGTGCAATAATGGCATTGCCGTTGTCAATATTGACGGACTTCGATAACAATTGAGAGCTGTTTCGCATTTTGATAGGCGACTTTAAGACAACATTGTGTTAGATTGGCTCTGTTTTTGTCGACACAATTTTTCGGAACGACTCGATAGAAATTTTTTGCTGTCACGGTAATTTATTTGCAAAAATATTTAAAATAGAAAAAAATTAAAATAACAACCAACAAAGAATTTGAGGAATTAATTCAGCGGCTTTAAAGTAAACCAAGCCTGGCAAAAGGATTTCATAGGAGCAGAGGTCCTAATAATTTTAAGAAAGGATTGGAATAAATTGCGACGAAATTAAATCTATTGGACCACTAATTAGACATAGCGAGGGCTGGCGAACGGTAAGCACCAGAAAATATATCGCCATTTAAAATGTAAAAGCGGCGGCCTATCATAATTTTCAAAAATGTTTCAGGAAAGATAGGTAACTTAATAAAAAGAAACTATTGGGAATATAAAAATGATTTTTTCTGGATAGTATCATTAATAAAGTCTGAATTAACGATACTATGTCTGAAAATTTTTTAAAATTGATGATATGCACTTTTGCATTTTATATGACGATATGCATCTATCAAACGCTCCAAAATCTTTGAGGATGCCCGTTAACTTCCACATATGCTATTCGAGTGGAAGAAACCACTTCTAGAAACTCATTACATATTTGCGAAACACAATACCAACCAAAAGGATGTTTTTAATGCAGAAAAGAAAATTTTGGAAAATGAAGAAAAGAAAATGATGGAAAGATAACACCAAGGAGAAGAACTTTTCAAAAGAGAAGAAGTCTTTATTTGTTTTCTTCATCACTAAAACTTTCACTTGAATACAACATTAAAATATTTGAATAAACCAAGGCAATAAACAAATTGAATAAACGTCAAAATGATAGCGATGATATTTATTTCCTTCACATTATCGATAACAAGTCAACGTCAACACAATGCTTTTAGTAAATGCCGATTTAGCATTGAAGTAACAACGACGACATATCGAATTGACAGCGACGAATGTATTGTGTTGACGTCGACGTCGACATTCACAATAAGGGTGATCGTAAAAGTTTGAGCCAAAAAATTAAAAATTTCTTTAAGAATTAAAAAAAAATTTGTGTTTAAAAATTCATTAAAAAAATTAAAACTACTGAGCAGATAAAAAAACGGTACGGATGCGACTTAAAAAAGATAATATTGTTGTCGACTTTTGGTTTTTTGTTTTAAATGCATAGGACATCCCGTTCTCCAGTTATATTAACATTTCTTTTAACTGCAAATTAATTAACACATTTTTTTGTTCGTTTCTAATTTTCTGCATATCTAATTGTGAATAAAATATAAAGTTTTGATCGATTTTGATGAAATATGGCTTGTTTTGTTTGATATATAGTTTGCTATATTTCAAGAAAAAAATATAACTGAGTTTTCAATTATATTTTTTAATTATTTATGAATGTTTTAAAAATAACAACGTTGATAACAAAATTTTGAATTATTTTTTGAATAGGGCAACCCGCTATCCAGTTATGTTAACTTTTGCTGTGTAACTGTTTAATTTTTGAAAATAGCGTATATCTCGAAAACTAGAACCAAAAAATATAAACCGAATGCTTCAAAAATTTCCAATAGAGTAAATATTTTTCACTATACAAATTTTTCAAGACTTTAGCCATCAAGGCAGGATTCCGAAATAGATGCAAATTGAAAGTGAGTTTTCAATTCCAACCATTGTATTCTTCCCTGCAGACAAAGTAACTGGTATGTAGTTGGAACTATACTAGTTGCTTTTTGCTTCAGACTAGTTGCCTATATATCCTTTTTTCATACATCGAACTATCGATTTTAAGATTAGGTTGTCATAGGAGACCAACTAGTTCATTTGTATACACTTATATCCCAGTTGGAATCCTAGTTATTGTAAACTAGTACGTTTACTATTTTTTTTTATTAAGAGTTTTGTAACTCTTAAAAAAACTTTGGCTCTACCGGTGTAGGAACACACATTCCTCATACTTTAAGGCAAGTACTCTACCCACTGAGCCACATACTACTTATTTTTTTAATAGCTAAAAATAGCTTTTATATAAAATCGTATTCCTGAAAATTTTTACCCTTTTTGACTAGTATCGTTACTAGTCTCGATACAACTAGTAATATGATAGTACTTTTTTGACTAGTATCGTCACTAGTCTCGATACAACTAGCAATATGATTGTTCTTTTTTGACCAGTAACATTACTAGTCTTGTTACAATTAGTAATATGACTGTCGTTTTTTCACTACTACCATTACAACTATTAATATGACTGTCCCAAAGCGTTACTAGTTGTAACTTTAGCTGTTGGGTTATTACACCATGATGTCGATCAAATCTGCCGCAGTGAATGTTTCTGCACTGCCAGATTATTATTATTATTATTTTTTTAACTACTTTATATGGTTATATGGTTTTATTCTGATAAACTGTTTTATTTATTTTGAAATATATAAATTAATTACACGAAATTGAAATTAAAGAAAAAGATAGAAAAAGCTAAATGCATTGTTGAAAAAAGCTAAGAGCTAAATGGAATATTTCGAGCTAAACATTAAAAAATAAATCTAAATTTAGCTCCAAAAGAGCTAATATAGCCACTCTGCTTGTCGCTCTCACATTAACGACTAAATAAAGAGTATAAAAAGAAATGAAATAAGCAATTGTTTGGTGAAATGAACATGCTTGTTTTATTTACTTTTAGTTAATACGTGTGAGTAATACGTGTGAGAGTAAAAAGTCTCATGTGATATGTTTTGCCGGTTCATGATATAAAGTTTTCGATAGTTGAAAATGTCCTTAAGTTTTCCATTAAAATTCAAGTAGTTTAATAAGAAATTAAGTATCAGAACTTCTTTTTATCCGATCAGTAGTATTTTTCGAGAAAAATTCATTTTATCTTTCTATTCAGAGTGCATAAATTTTCTGTATAAATGGACCATTATATTACAAATTAATTCATAAATTTAGAATAGTAAATAACTTCGCGACAAGATTTATTATTTCGAATTATATTTTTCGTTTTGTTTTAGGTGGCAAAATTATTTATAGTCTTTGGTAGTATCTATTTTTGTATTCTATAAAATAATTTAAATATAAAGTGTTAAATAATAGAAAATTTATGTTTAATATATTTTTTGCTGTCACATTCTTCAATAAAAGTTAACAGTTTGTAACAATATATTTTTATAAAAGGGGAAATTAAAACAAAATTTAATTTTATAAAATAATATAAAAAATATCATAAATTGGGCATTTGCGAAATATATTTTTTAATTTTTCTATGAAATAATAAACTATTTTTAATAAAATAAAAACAGTCAATATTTGTCGCTTTTTTGTCATCAAATATCCAACCATGCGTTATAAAATTAAATCTATTTCGAATTAAAAATTGTAGTCTATTTTATTTAGAATTATTTTGTTTATTATATTTTTGTATTTCGTCTTTTTATTCACTGCAACTAAAATATTTTGCAAAATTCTTTAACTAGAGAAAAATCCCAGCCATTCGCACTGATTTTCTATGTCGAGCAAAATAAAGCAAAAAACAAATGTTTGAAGGTTTTATTCTCAAACAAAGATAAATAAATATTCAAAACATTTTTGTTTAAAAATTAAAACGCTAAGGGCCGTTAACAATAAAAATATTAACTTGCAGTTAACACTAAACTTAAAATTTAAATTTTGATTAATAAAATTTCATTAACACAAAGCTGATTTAACTATTAAATTTAACTGGAACGTTTTTTGAGTTTAAGTTCTTAACTGAACAAATTATTGACATTTGAAAATAAATAAATTTTTTGTTATTTTGAAAATATTTGACATAAATTTTCAAGAATAATAACAAATTCAAAGCTTCTTACAGCCGTATCTAAAAGAGAGAGGCAAGCGTCGCGTTAGCAACAGAGCAAAGCGAATTAATACCAAGTGCCCAGCAGCTAAAGTTACAACTAGTAACGCTTTGGGACAGTCATATTACTAGTTGTAATGATAGTAGTCAAAAAACTACAGTCATATTACTATTTGTAACAAGACTAGTAACTTTACTGGTAAAAAAGAACAATCATTTTACTAGTTGTATCGAGACTAGTAACGATACTAGTCAAAAAAGGACAATTATTTTACTAGTTGTACCGAGACTAGTAACGATACTAGCCAAAAAGGCACAAAATTTTCAGTTATACGATTTTACGTGCCTTAAAGTATGAGGAATGTGTGTTCGTACCCCGGTTGAGCCAAAGTTATTTTTTAAGAATTAAGAAACTATTAATAAAAAAACTAGTAAGCGTACTAGTTTACTATAAATAGGATTCCAACTGGGATATAAGTGTATACAAATGAACTAGTTGGTCTCCTATGACAACCTAATGTTAAAATCGATAGTTCGATGTATAAAAAAAGGATAGATAGGCAACTAGTCTGAAACAAAAAGCAGCTAGTATAGTTCCAACTACATACCACTTAATTTGTCTGCAGGGTGGGCTTATCATTAAAACAACACACATACAAAGTTGTTGTAGGACTATTTTTATTTGTACGTTGATGGTTCGGGTCAAAGTGTTTCTCTTTTTTATGCGCCCCATACACGGTTCAATTCAATTGGCAACTGAGTCGGTTGTTGTCCAAATCAAGGCGTGTATGGCTCTGTCAGTTGATTAGTTTGGCAGTTGTCGAGTTGGTTAAAGAAAAATCAAAAGATTTTAATTTTTTCAAGTTGGCTAGTAAATCTTTCAATTCGATTGTGCTGTGTGTGTTCGAGTCTCTTGATCAGCTGTCAAAAAAAAGTTAAGTACTTTTAAAATTGTCTAATTTCATTAAAATTTTAATAAAAAATATATAAAAATGATATTAGTGCCAAACATCGATGCTTGGAGAGAAATTTTCCAATTGCTCGAAGAAAATCCTAGCGCTTGGGAAAATATAAAGTCCGGATTACAAAAATGAAATGAAAAAGGCAAAAGCTTGAGAGTTGCTTTTAGAAAAATATTTGGAAATTGATGGCGAGGCATCTCTGACAACTTTAACAAATAAAATCACTAATATCAGAACATGCTATAGGTGAGAGCTTAAAAAAGTTACAGATTCATCGAGATCAGGTGCAGCAGACGAAGATGTTTACGTGCCGACTTTGTGGTACTTTAACGAACTGGATTTTCTAAAGGACCAGGAAGAGGCAGCGAAGAGTATATCGTCTGTGGACATGAATGTGGAGGCTATTATAGTGCTTCTTTTTTAAACTTCTTACACTATTTATTTATTGTAGAAAATTACCTCCCCCGGGGGGTACGGTTCATGCATCTTGGTGATGTGCTTCCCGGGAATAGGGTAATTTGGTTTTTGCTGACATAACCTTAGGCCAATTACCCATAAAACTTATGTGTTACTACCCAATCTCATGCAGTTGAGTAACGGGCGTGCACATATTTATATAAGGTAGTAGTCTTGCCTACGCGAGTCAGTAAGGAGGTGAACGGACACCTATGGTCTACCCTAAGACCAAAGTCAATAGAAAGTTAACCTCTAGGGGTTTTCTTTTGAGGCTTTACCAGTAGCATAAACTGGTACCACGGGAACCAGTTGCCCCACAGATGACCTGCCTTCCGAGGGTAAGGAGATGATACTCGCCGTATGAGTGAGATCATCTGGGATGATGTCGCTGGAAGGACTTTGTCTCACCCTCCCAGGAAGGATGATTCTGTGTCTGGTTGTTGGAGAGGTCTCCTTCGGGAGTACACGTGGTGGTTGTGGTTGCCACCAAAAGCTGGGAGAGGTGTTGGTTAAAAGACTGATGCTCGCCCAGTGCTAGTGACTGGGTGGATTTCGGACCACCAATTGAAAGCCTCTTTGTGCTGTAGCAATGGTGTAGCAGAGTTTAGATAGCTCAAACACTCGAACAAGGTGTTTATGCATGGTTGGGTCTCCCATGCATGAGAAGTTGCTACCTGTGTGAGCCTTGCAAGCTACACATGGTGTGCCTTCGGGGTAACTCGGGGGTGGTGGTGAACACTCAACTTCACTCTGTGTTTTGAGAACACCGTCGGA
Organism: Panzeria rudis; assembly: GCA_956483635.1. Classification (NCBI taxonomy): domain Eukaryota; kingdom Metazoa; phylum Arthropoda; class Insecta; order Diptera; family Tachinidae; genus Panzeria; species Panzeria rudis. The sequence continues at coordinate 44,770,137 of OY101449.1, read as the reverse complement.
TAAAGCCGTAATGGCAGGTACTGACGTTAATCGAAACACACATTTGTAGAAAATTACCACAAAGCGTAAAGATACCAGACAAAACTTCCTGGAACAAGCCTACATGAATTTCGAAAGCATGACAACGTCAAAAGAGAGTGTGGAGAACGACGGGGAAGTGTTTGCAAAGTCTTGGGAGCGCTCATATCAAAAATTGTCAAATTAGCAGCAGCTTTACGCTAAAAAAGCCATTGAGGAATTATTGATTCTCGGGCAACTTAACTAGCTTTCTTTGTACAACATTCCTTCCGCCACCATCATCAACATCGTCGTCTAGGGTATCTACACCATACAGCAGTGCGTTTCATTGCCAGCATTTTCTCCTGTAATGAAAGTGCAGCAAATTGTGTAAAAAAGGTGTTTGTGGTCGACCAGCAGTGCATGACAGCACGGAATGATCACAATCTACAGTCTAGCCAAAAATTATTCACGACTGAAAGCCAGAGAAGCAGCTATTCTGATGTGTCAGATTTATTCGCAGATGAACAATATTATTCAGAGTTATTCAGAGCGCAATGATTTTTGTAATGCAAAAACCGATTTTTTTAATTTATTAAAAATTTATAAAAAATCGAACATTTCAGAATGATACAATTTTTATACACTCGCCGTAAAGCCTCATATGTCAGAAATAAAATAAGCTTTATTTTACGAAAATCGATGGATAAATAATGATTTTATTCACAATTAAGTGAAATTACCCGATTTTTGGTGACGTTGCTCTACCAATTTCATCATAACTTCAAAACTGGTTATCCAATTTCCTTACAAAAAAAAACACTAAAATACTTGGAATAAAATTACCTTTAAGCCGTTCTAACATTATTTTTTACATACTAAATGGTTTCTGAATTATTCAGACCGCAATAATGAAAAATTTAGTTTTTTTATGCAAAATTCAATATCAATATTTTTTGAGCTTGAATCTATTAACTTAGCGTCTTCACGAGACATAATCAGGTATGTGATGAAAAACGATTTAGACGCAAAAACGATTTGAAAGCGATAAAAGGTGTAATGTGTTTGCTATAGTCGTTTTGTCAATAATTTTCAAATTTTTTAAAAGTCAATAGTTTGAGGTTGGTTCAAAACTAACTGAAAAGATTGGTCGGAGTTCATTACACCTTTTCAAAACAATCGTGTTGAAATCGTTTTGAAAACGATCGTTTTCCATCACATACCTGAATATCAAATATTTTTCTGTTAACAAGCGTCAAATTCAATCGCAAGAGAGAATTCCGTTATGTGTAGACTTCAAATTAGTGTTATCACAATGTTATAATAATTATTATGAGAGCGTTGTTATAACAAATCTCTGAACAATAATCTTATCATATGAAATGTCAAAAATAAATAAAAGGTGTGTTTGTGTTTATTAAAATAAATTAAAAATCAATATTTTTTAAAATTTCTGTGTATTTGTGTGTTTAAAATTTTTTAATTGATTTTTTTATTAAAATTTTTATGAAAAATCAAAAATAAAACAACTACCCAGCAAAAATATCCGTCTACCGGAAGCAGGTTTGTAAGGGAGAGATATCGGTACTCTCCCTTACCAACCTGCTTAGGTATTACATGATTTTTGTATGGGATGTCCCACTTGGTAGGTCTGGAGGCATGAGCATCTTTCTGCGCATCCTAGATGCATTAACCTCATATCTTTTTTATATGTATATAATTAAAAAATGTTTTGCTCTTTACATCACAATTTTAACACACTTGGATTAATTTTTTATTTTTGCCATTATTTTATGTTGTTTTTATATTTATTTATGTATTAAATGGTACAAATACAATTGGAAATTATATTACACTACAATTTACTTTTATTAAATACTTTTTGTTTGCGAATTGAATCAGGAATCGATCCCACGATCTCCGCATGGTAGACTAGAACACTAACAACTAAGCTATCGAGGCACATTTATTTTCGTACACAATTCAATGGAAGAATAAAAGAATCAAATTACGAAGCAAAAATCACACTCGCATCCATATTTGTACCCACGTAAGCGAGAGATGATGCACTATAAAAAAAGTTTGAGTTGAACAAAAAACTTCGTGTTTAAAACACATGAAAAAACATAAATAGCGGACCAAATTCATCGTGTGTGTGGTAAGTTTCTTCGGTCAATTACGTTATTGCATCCTCGTAAGGCAGAGGGGATGCACTGTATGCTTTTCCGCATCTCCGAAGCACTTCTAATTAATCTACCTGCTTCCTTGTACCAAATTTATTTTTGCTGGGTAATTACGCAAAAATAATGCATGTTAACCCAGTGAACATTTGGAGCAAATGAAATATCATAAAATTAAAAATACGTGGTCCTGCTGTATGATATGAAGAGAAATATCGACATTTTAATTTTCTTGCTCTGCCGACGTTCTCTCTCACGTTATATCAAAATTAATCGTAGTTGTAGACGGTATGTAAAAAGCATTCTAAACTCATATTTTCATTAATTAATACAACAAAAATTATACAAACTTCTGAAAGTTCATGTATAAAAAATATAAATGATTTAGAATACTTTTGATTGCAGGCAGTATTTCATAGGTATTTCATGAAAAATTTTTTAGTTGCTTATTGATGGATTGGAAGAACAAATGGAGTGAAGAAAATTTACAAAAACTATAGAATTTTGACAATTTTTTGCACCCACCATGCGTCCCTCCCTGTCCATCCTAATTGAAAATAAGATAAAATTAAGGCTACAAATTTTTAAATATTTAATCGTGTAAATTTAGAGAAAGGCATATAAGTCGACATTTTTAAGTTTTAAGTAACCTAACCCACGATAAATGGAACTGATGCAAAACAAGTCACGTGACCGGTCCCCATGTGGTAGGTACCAGTCCGAGTTCTAACACTTCCTATGAAGCGGGCCAGCCACTTTTACATGGGGATGGCCTAGGATGGGGTTAATTGATACTTTGTATGCAACTTGTAACTTGTCTCTGAACTATCTTGTAGAGTCCCAATCGCTGTAGAATAATATAGATTATATATAAATATTTTTCCAAAATTCAGCTGTAATTATCGATTAATTAATTTTTTTATTGTTACAAATTCAAGTAGAAATTGTATTTTATTTTTAAGCGGTGTCTTTGATAGGATTCGAACCGGCAACCTCCCGCATGACAGGCTAGTACACAACCCACTCGACCACAAGTTGATAGTTCATTGTGCAGTGCGTGAACTTTCTCTGACTAAAGTATTTTGAATTTTGGATAATAATATTTCTCTGCTCTCCGATTTTAGTTGGTTGTTCTAAAATAATAACTTTTACATTTTAGCGACATTTAATGTGTAAACCGGTGTGCATATTATCGAACTTGAGTGATGGTCAAAAATTTATCAGCTTTGAATGAAGGTTTTGGCTAACAAAACTATCATTAATGTTGGGTGTTAAAAATGTCATTGAAGAAAATAATGTACTAGAAAACATGGAAAGTAAGAAAAATGGATGAACTTCGATGATAATAATTTTGTTTTCTCATAATATTTAGCAACTCCTGAGATGCTTTTGCTTTAACAGCACGAATTACACCCTAATCCTGTTATATGTCAAGACAACATTCCATATCATAGCGACAATGTCAGCAAGTATTCAAAGAGGAGCTTCTACCAAATATTGAAATAATATTAGTATTCAATAGCAAAAACTAGATTTGTTCTGTACTATATTTCCCTATTATTTTTCCAGGTATGTATGTATATATTTTTGAATTACATAAATTTCCGAATGCAGCAGGATTGTAACTTTTTGGTATTTTTTACATTGACGAATTGAATGCCTTGAATTTAATTTGTATATTTAATTTTATTTATGCAATAGCATATAAATATTTAAGAAAATACTGTAAATTTTATGTGTCCCTATTATTTCTTTCATCACTGTATAAAAATATATGTTTCATTGATTTCTTTAGTTTTTGGCTGCGTCAAAATATCAAATCACATTGTGATGATGCAGTTTTAGTAAAACAGAGCAATAAAATCATTTATTTGACAAACAAAACCGTTACATATGGGTATTTCCACAGGAAAGTCCACTTTCTGTCACGTTCGCGTCAAGCAATTATGTTGATTTTTTTTAAGCAACGTAAGCTTTTTTTTTACTTCATATATTTGTGTAGCCCATAAGTAGATCTACAGTTAGTAAAAGTTTAGGAAAAATGTAACCACTTGATTCTGAAAACAAGCTTACTTTCTTGGTGACGAACGTGACAGAAAGTGAATATTCGTCTGGAAATGCCCATATTTTAAACATATGTTTTTGAACACTTTTCGGAACTTGGTTTTTCGTTACATATTTTAGGAAATTAATATATTCGATGAAATTTGTTAACATTTAAAACTTTTGGCAAGCTTGTGAAGATGTACAATCTAATATATATTTATGTAATTTTTTGTGACTTTCAGTAATGATTTATAAAAGATTTTTGCTGATATTAGCAAGTGTTCGATATTTACTCGAGTTATGTTTTCCGACCTTCTTTATAATTTTGTGCGTGAATTTGACCATTTTCGCGTGGGTGGAAGTGATTTTTCCACGTTCTTATAAATTCTTACCGTCATGGCAATTTTTAATATATTTTAGGAATTGCTCCTGATCTTAATTCTTTTTCACGACTTTTTACTACTAAATAAAATATATAATTGAAAAAAAAAATAGATGAAATTTTAAAATGTGCAAGAATCTTTTATATATTTGGTTACCAAAATATTATTAACTCTCCTATCTGTTAGAAATGTAAATGTAAGGATATCATATAAAGTTTTAAGAATGCGTTTTTGTTTTCGTTTCATATAAAAGTTTCATTGTTTGTCTTTGCTTTGAATAATATTTTGGAATAAAATATTTGTGGGGAGTTTTTATATCAAAATATGATTTTTATTTCGTCAAATGATGATTTTCTTTGGAAAACTTCTGGCAACGCTGGCCGTGATGTTGTATTTCTACTAGGGATGTAACAATACGCCGTTTTGCCGATCCGATACCGATTCCGATACTTAAAAATAAATATCGCCGATACCGATTCCGATACGAATATTTAAATTGAGTTCAAGTTTAGATTAACAAAACTCAAGAAGGGCAATTTTTTATTATACGAAATAACAGTGTAAGAAATTATTAATATTTAAAATTGATATTAACCCAGTATATAAAATTGGAAGTAAATTTTAAGGAACTACATTATTATTGCTTCCAAAGTGTTTATGTCAAAACAACAAATTCCATTTGTTCCCCACGTACTTGCACGTTAACGACTATACATAATTCATCAATGCATTCGAATGCAGAATGCTATGATTTGCAGTATCGGATAACTTGTCGCTAAGTACTAAAACAGTAACTTTATTCGATATCTTTTCGTACATACTTATTTCCGCTAGATAGAATAATCTTCTCACGGTGTAACCACGTTTTCTATTGGTAAGAATCCATCCTCCCAAATAATTAAATAAATTAATAGAAAAGAATTCTAAAGTCTTTCGTTTTATTTCATTTAATTTCATATTTCCATTTATTTAATTATTCTGAGTAACAAAATCTGGCAGATTTTGTTTCGGCTCAGAGTGTGTAACAGAATTCCAATTCTTCAGATTTTATCATCCCATCCCTACCAGAGCCTTTCCACAGAAACACAAAGAATCTATATTAAAAATATGTAGATAATTAGTAGAAAAGCAAGTACAAATTTGTAATTCCTTTATAATTTTAAAAAATACTCGCCATGCTTTTTTAAAAATCGATTTTTAAGGGACATAAAAAGAAACAAGTTCTGAAAATGGGTAATTTTTCATCCTTTTTTTGAGGAATCAACAAGATATTTGTCCTAACATCGCTTCAAATTCGGTATTGGTAATCGAAAAAGAGAACTTCTTGCAATGACAAGCAAATGTGAAATTAATTAGAAATTATCCAAATTTGCAATATTTCCGGATCGCGAATTCTACATTTTCATGACTTCTTTGGAGTATCTTTTTTTGCTGGGAATAAAATTTAAAAAACAACGAATTCAATTTGAGTTCATAGTAAAATTAACAATAAATAAATAATTGTTTTTGCAAAATAACAGCGTAAAATATTATTAATTTTTAAAATTGATATTAATAAGATTTAAAAAATAACGAAATGATTTTAGTTCTTGGTAAAATTAACAAAAAATAAATAATTTGTCAAAAAAAAAAACTGAAACATTTTTTTTAAGTATCGTCGTATCGACAGTAAAATATCGCCGATACCGATGTATCGGAAAATCTGAAGTATCGCCGATATATCGTTATCGGTATTCGTTACATACCTAATTTCTACCCTAATGACAGTTTAATGGCTCGATTATCGATGGCAACCGAACTTCAGTTGCGTTGCCAGCCGGCAACTGAAAATTTGTGGTTGCCAGAAAAGCACTAAAAAGCAACTGAAATTGACTGCTTTCAGTTGCCAGTTGCCATCCGTAATATGATTTTTAGCAACTGGCAACCCAACTGAAGTTCGGTTGCCATCGATAATCGAGTCATAAGATTCAAGGAGAGCATGAATAAAATGTAAAACAATGTTCAAAATGTTCATTATAATTTTATAATATTTATTAATTTATAATTAATTTTTGTTTTTCATCCCTTTTCAGCCAGTTACCTTAAAAATAAAATTCCTTAATATAAAATAGAACAAAAAAATTGTTTACCTGTTTAAATGGTCTAGCGGTAAGTTTAAAATTTATTGTTTTCTCGAGTTAAGTTTTATCAAAGTTTACATACAAATGTATATTACAATAGATTTTGATTTAAAACCTTTTCTTTTTATACATTTATTCCATTTTTGCTTCTGTTCTGGAACTACTTGATTATCGCTTGTTTTTATTTAATACATAAATACAATAAAACTAGAAATAAAAAATTTCTTAATATACATACATTTAGTTAGTTTAGTATTTTAATAGTTTTTTTTCCTTTTGCTTTGCACATAACAAGAAAAATAAAAAAAAAAATAAAAGATAACAACTATTTTAAAATAAAAAAATTTTTATACTGAAGGCCACATCGAGATTACACCAATACACACACAAGAAAATTTATCAATTATTTCTACAAAATTAAATAATTGTTATTAAATTTCTGTTTTGCAGTTTCTTATAAAAATTCATACATTCTTTCAGTGTTTTTTATTAATTTGTTGTAATATACATTTTAAATATTGTAGTTTCGTTATATTTTTTAGTTAATATATTCATAAGTATTAAGTTTTTTTCCATTACAAACTAATACAATTTCTTCATTTTGTTTTTTTTTCATCATTTATAGAGACATTTAGGAAATTTCAGTTTCACTTGTAGGTTTATAAAAAAGGATAAATATATGAAATGATTTGTTTTGTTATTGGTGTTGTTTTTGTTCTTAAATATAATTTATTTTAATTATTTCTTATTTTTTGTTAAATATACATATGTATAATTTTTTTAATATACATAATTAATTAATTTTGTTTCTAAATTAAAAGTTTCTTCAACAAATCGTCTCAGTTTAGTTTATTGTGATAAACGATAATGCAAACAAACACAATAACATTTAATTAGCATTAACAAAAGGTTTCCAAAATCACACGGGGGCAGAGTTGCCAGTTTAGGGGGTTTTCCCTTAGATTTAGGGCGTTCTATTTCACTTATGGGGCTAAAATTCTTAGGGGGAAATTTAGGGGCATAAATTTATATTTAGGGGTTTTCTGGAGGATTTTCCTATTTGCATGTCTATACAAAAGGTAAGTTTCACTATATTTTACAACTGGTTAACATCTGTTTCGCAGTAGATAGTTCAGTGTCATTACTAGGAGATTTCCCTATAACTAAAACTTCTATACATAATTTAAAACTGATCAATTTCGTTTTCGTAGTAGACAAAGTAAAACCAAACTACATATAGATATTTTCTGTTAATTCGAGTGCAAGACTCACAAAGAAAATCCTTTTGAAAATTTTTAAATTTTATGCCCAAACTTTTTAATTCTGATAACATTTATAAAGTTAGAGATGATGATTCGGCATATCCGTGACCTCATTGCTGTTTTGGCCCACCGACCATTTTTAAAAAAAATTGAGTTAGGTATGGTATATTTTGAATACCCTCTTTTAGAATCCGAAATCTGTTTCGCGAAATTGTTTCTGGTTTCTGAGATATCAAGCATTCATTGTGCTCGATATCATCAATTTTGATAAAAAATTTTGTAAAAAAAAAATTATAAAAAACAGAAATCAAGTAAAATGCCAAGTTTCATCAATATTTACTTTTTATTCCATGTAAATATCTTTTCTAATAACATTTATACGCTTATTTTCAATAAACAGTTGGAAATTTCGTCTGAATAACAAGTTACTCAATACACAGCAGTTAGTATACACATGCAGAACAAGAAGCTACTTTTTAAAAATAAAATAATAAAAGTGGCTAATGCAGCAAAAAATAAGATTTTTTACATTCAGTAAAAACTTATTAGCTTCTTTCTAACTGAATTCATTGGAAGTTCACAAAGATTTAGATTTTTCTTCCAAACATATGTCGGAAGGAGTGGTGGAAATGCAAAAAGTTCTGTCGGGCATATTTTGAGAAAACTTCATGTAAATATTCTTTGTCGTGAGCTAAACCAGAAATAAATTTTAAAATATGTATAGTTTGTTTTCGCTTGATTCAGGTAAAGATATTAGTAAGTAAAGTGAAACTGAGTCAAGTGAATTTACTTGAAATTAAACTACAGTGAAACTTCGATATAACGAACTTCGTTATAACGAAAAACTCAATATAACGTATGTTTTATGGAGTCCCTTGAGAAAACCTCTTTATTGCAAAGTTTTTCATACAACGTATGTTTTATTACAAAGTTTTTCATACAAAAATACACTATAGCTATAACGAACAAATTCTGAGCAAAACAGCCTCTACATAGCGAAATATTCATTCAAATGCCTCAATATAACGAAATCAGAATAAACCCTAAATGGTGAAGTTCCATTATAAAAAACAGCGAATTCTAAATCTATTTACAAGCGCATTTGTAAAGCCTCTATACAACGAAGTACTCGTACAAAAGCCTCTATTTAACAAAGTAAGAAAAAAATTTAAAGCAAAGAAAACTATAGTTATAACGAATTTTTTCCGTATTTCTTCAAATTTGGTTATATCAAGGCTTTGCTGATTATATTTATAGCGAAGCAAAAGCCATAACGAAGTATTTTCGGATCCTTTGGAATTCGTTATATCGAAGTTTCACTGTATTATACAAACTTTTACATTCAGTGGTTTTATTCTGAAAATAGGCAAAATTTAGGGATTTAAAATTTTTTTTTTTGGGGGGGGGGGGGGGGGGGAAGAAAAAAAGGTACCTGGCAACACTGCATGGGGGTGTCATAGAATCTAAGTCGGTTTTACTGATTGTCGGCTTTGCAAACCAATATTGATTTCATTAGGCGTCATAAAACCAAGTCGGTTTTGTTATTTTCGAAACCAAATACAACCGATATTCGAATCAGCTTTTGTTTACATTTGTGTAATTGCTTACAATTTTAATTAAACCTTTTTTTGTTCAAATATAAAGTATATTCATCTGAGTCGTAAAGCAGCTCTGGGCGAGTAATCACACGTCGTTGGTAATTATTCTGTAAATGCAACCAGACCACTCCCAATAAGCACTCCAAAACTTAAACTTTCAGTACTTGAAATTCAACTGGAAGTAAAATTCAATTCAAGCTTTGCTTCAAGTTTGAAAACGATTTAAAAGCAACAGAAATGTACATATGCTCAAACTTTCTTTTCTTTGTCAAATAATGAAAAATTAAACCATTTTTCAGAATTAAGAAATAACTAAATTGAAAATTTTTCTAAAATTCAGTGAAAATTAGGGAGGTACGATTAATCGATTAATCAAATTTTTGATTAAGCAAAATTATGATTAATCAATTAATGAATTAATCATCAAGAATCCTGATTAATCAAAATGCTTATTAATCAAATAATTTTATATATGATTATTCAAAATGAGGTTTATTTGATTAATCATGATTTTGAATAATTTATATTTTGAACAATTGAATAATTTCTGTTTTTAATTTTTGTCTTGTGTTTTTTATTTTACGCTATTGTTTTTTTAGTTTTTTCTAATTCTTTCCTCTTATATTTGTATGTGTTAAATTCATTTTGTTTGAAATATTGTTGTTTTATTATTTTGAATACAATTATTCAAATTTGAATAATCAAAATTAAAATTATTTCATTAATCAGCATTTGGATTAATCAGGATTCTTGATTAATCAATTAATCAGAATTTTGATTAATCAAAAAATTTTATTAATCGATTAATATCACATCCCTAGTGAAAATTATAAAAAATTAGCAGTGGTGGATATAATAGAATCACGTTGTGAAAGAAACATGCAAAATAATAGGATGTACCTGCATAGTATGTGTTTATAAAGGTGTGTGAAATGCGTACAAATAAGTTGATTTGATTTTTGTAACGCATGGAAACGTTCACTTCTCTGACGCGCTTTCCAGAATAGCCACCATTAATTTATTACTTTAATATTTATTTGTAATTAATAATTTTCTAATAAAGCTTGAAATGGACTATATTTTCAACTTGAAACACACTTTTACTCAATCCTGGATGCAAACTATACTTCAAGGATTGAATTAAACTTATACGTCGATTATGGATGGCAACCGAATCTCAGTTGGGTTGCCAGTTGCTAAAAATGGCATTACGGATGGCAACTGCAAACTGAGAACTGTTAATTTCAGTTGCTATTTAGTGCTTTTCTGGCAACCACAAATTTCCAGCTGGCCAGTGGCAACACAACTTAAGTTCGGTTGCTATCGATAATCGGACCATTAAATTCAAGGCTTGAAATAAACTATAATTTAAGGCTTGAATTGAACTTTTTTACAACTGTAATTGTTTTACTTGAATTCAAGTTCCCATTTTACTGGAGAATGCTATTGAATTAAAGTGTATTTCAACCCTTGAAACTGGATTGTTTGACTTGAATACCAACCAATTGTTTTACGCTTTATTGCAAGCAAAATTGCTTATTGGGCAAAATTATTATTTACCTTCGAAATTTTTGCGTCTCACTCTCTCGCATGGGATTAGTAGTGGGAGTCGTTTAACGGTACCGATTAATTGTTTCTCATCGTTTTGTCGTTAACCACATGTAAAAACATAGCCGCATATTCAGAAATCATAACCAAAGTCGGAACTAATAAAACAGAAACTAAAAAATAGTTATTAGATAGTTATAGATCTTATTCATAATTCATAACTAGCGCAGCAACTGCTATTAGTTGGCAAAAGAAATGCAACCCTGCATATTGGTATATAGAGAAAATAAAATGTCGATAATATTTTGAACGATATATTCTGTAATTAATGAAAAAGCTTATAAAGCTATTAAAAAGCCGATTTTTGTTCTGTAAAAAATGCATGCAATTTTAAAAAAGTAAGTTTTTGGTTATAGTTTGTATATAAATCAATTAAAATAAGGGCCTGTAAAAATTATGTTATTCAATAAAATTTTGTTGACCAAAAACACATCTCTAATTCATTTTCTTTTTTGTATGCATGTTTTTTGGGCGCATTAGAAATGGACGTAATCAGCTGTTCTTTGAATGTGTTAAGCGACTGCTAGACGGATCAATATTTTAGCTTCAATATATGCGCTTGCCTGCGTTTGTTATGAAAATCAAAAGCATTTTGATCTTCTTCAATATTTCCCCACCGTATATGTGTGAAAATTTTTTGGAAACAAACGCACACAAACACATATATTGAAGCTGAATATTGATGTGTTTAGCAGCCACTTTAGTTAGTCAACGTTCAGACGATGCAAGTCTTATTGATCAGCTTCTGATTTTGTAGAAGAGAGCGGCAAGAGGAATGAAACGGGTACACAACCTCAAGTACTCATGAAATTCGTTTTGCTTTCACATTCGTAATGCAAGAAACGCACACATTCAGGTATGTGATGGAAATCGATTTTGAAAACGAATCACTTTTGTAAGTCCATTTTAAAGCAGTTTTCATCGATTTTTCATAATTTTTGTGATAAATAAATATTTTTATAATATATGTGATAAAATTGTCTTTAATAAAGAAATATTATTAAAAACCACCATTCAAAATTGCTTCGTTTTCGGAATCGATTTCCATCACATATCTGATTGTGTATACATTCATGCAAAAGAAAGAAACAATTAATCGATAAGACTTTCATCGTCTGAACAAAGAAGAAAAAGTAAGAAGCTGATCAATAAGACTTGAATCGTATGAACGTTCACTAAGTTGGCATTTAGTTACAGCATTGTCCATAATTAAGTGCAAACTTTTCGCGCTGAAAGTAACCAATTGTGAATAACATAAATAGGCACTTAAAAAAGTTAACACTTATTGATGATTTCTGAATATGCGCCAGTTTTTTTTTTGACAACCTATCTTTCTAAAGCTATGTACAGACGATTGTCAGTTCTTACAATATTGTAAGTAAAATGTGCTAAAAAGTTCTTACAATCGTGTGAAGTGAAAATTTTTGTCTGACAACTTTGGCAGAAAAAGCATTGTCAGTCGATTTTAATACTAGCTGCTGACAACAAATTGTCAGAAATCTCACAATCGTGTGAACACATCGCGTTACCATTGTCAGATTATTGGCAGATAATTGTCAGACATTTTCTAATTGTCAGATGTGCGAAGTTTCTGCACAATTTTTTTTAGGCAAAAATTAAAATAAGAAAAATTATGCAGCTAAAATAGTTAAAATTGCTTCTTTATGTTTAATAATAATTTATATTTTTACTTTTTAAAGTTAACACAAGCACAGATGATAAATAATTGATGATTTCTGTTAAATGATATGCGTCTGACAATCGTGTGAACTGCCAATATCTTTACTGACAATATTGTCAGATAAATTTATTATCAGACAACTGTCTGCCAATAAATTGTAAGCTTTTCTAACAACTTTGATACAGCCGTGTGAACTAACCATATACCTTGTGCTGACAATTTTTTATTGTCAGCGCATTGGCAGATCTGACAATATTGTAAGATCTTACAACCGTCTGTACAGGGCTTAAGAAAGCGTACTTTGAAAACGTGCTGGAGCACCAAACAAAACACAATTAAAATAAAGCAGGAGAAGAATTCGGCGATTTCGGCTTTCTGTACAACGGTACAGATTGGATCGAGTTTTTTGGAGGAGGCTCCTTCGACGAAAGCCGTAATGGTCATGGCGATATGGAAATTTCCGACCAAAATAGTCCGCTACTAGTACATAGTAGCGTAACTTAAAAACTAACAAGTCAGGGTATCATTCAAAATAATAAAAATTGCTGTGCTTTTATTAAAATGAGGGGAGTCCACACTTCGTATTAAAGTAAGTGCCCTTTTAAATTTAAAAAATTAAAAAAAAAAGATTTAGATTTAAACCATATAAAAACTTCCTTCTGTGTGTTGTTTGACATTTACTTCAATAGATGTCTGTGGTGATAATACCACCAGTCGTACAACGTTAATTTGACAACTGTTAAGGTAGTTTTACAATAAATTTTCTATTGTTTTAGTAATGCCCGTACCTGTTAAATTTGCCTTGTTTCAAAGTACCTAAACATATGTAATTCACCCTTATTCCATTTGGCGTCGTCAACAACGCTGTTTTTAATTGTTTGTTGTAAATCCGTATTCCCGTTGATAGTATTACCATTTATCGATTACTGGCAACATATGTTCGTAATTCTGTAAGAAAAATTGACATTGATGTTGCCTTTAATTTTGTCGTAGGTGTTTTTGGTATTGTGTTGTGTGCAAAAACGTGCAAAATATAATTAAATATGGAAAAAATTAAGTTAAAAATGCATGACTTCTGCCGAAAAAGTCTTGTTTCCACTATTGGTTTTTTATTTCCTTCGTCACTGCAATCCGAAGCGGAAAGAAAAAACATTTCATGAAAAAATTTTTGTGCTATCGAAAACTTTTGAGATTTTTTTTATTGAAATTCCCAAAATTGCTTAAGTTTGGGAGAGTGGAACAAAAAAATTTTTAAGAGCATTTTGGAGTGTTTAAATAGAATCTCTTAAGAAGTTCTAGAAATATAAAAATTATATGCATTTCTTGAGCCATATTTCCGAAGTTACCGAAAAAGTTACAAACAGGTAAGTTTATGGTACTGCCAAAATTGGTAAAAATTAAGTTTTAAAACTTTTTTCCTTTGTTAGTAAAAAAAATTTACTAAATTTTTATGTAGTGTGCAACTTTTTTTTAAATAGCAGAAAAAATAAAATCAAAATTGGAAGTAATAATATTTTTTGCGGACACCCTAAAATTTCACAAAGTCTGACGAAATAAAAAATACATAAAAATAAAAAAGTGGGTTTCTTTTTATTTTCGATTTAGATACTTCGTTAGAATTTCTAACGATTAATAAAAAATTGAGAGTTTCTGCCGGAAAATGGAAATTTTTTATTTTTTTTTCACATCTAAATTTGTTAGTATTACAAACATAAAAATTATTACACTGCTTTCCAAATTTTTAGTTTTGAAAAGTTTAAATTTTCTAATGCATTTTTTAGGGTAATTAAGATGTAGTTTTAGGCTAATTAAGGGTAGTTTTTTATTTCGGCAATTGTTGAGTTTTTGATGTATACTTCTATTTAAAGCACCATCCAGAGTCGAAGGCTGATTGGATTAAAATAATTTATATCATATTTGAAAGGAAACTAAAATACGCGTCGAATAGTGATCAATTGGCTTTGATCGGATAAAGAATGACTGAGTTATTATAGTGGATCAAAATTGAAATTGTATGATATTTAAATTTTTTTCTAAAATTGTTGTTATTCCGGAAGCTGTTTTGTACCTCAAATAATAAAAATCCATAGTTTTACAATTTTATAGAATAGTCCATTCGATAACAAAAATTTTAAGCCGTAGTGTTCCGAAATAGGATAAAAAATAAAAATGCTTTAATAGAAAAACTAAAATACTAGTTCGGATGCAGAGCTATTATCAAAGAAATTGAAAAATGCAGTTTGAAAGATTTTTCTGAAGGAAATATTAAATTATAAATTTTTTATACAATAACAAAATTTCGTAACGGATCCTGCCGGAAATGTATGTTGACTATTGAAAATGGGAATGGTACAAAACATTCCAGAATCGTGGCCGGTAAAAAGAGAACATACCAGAGCTGTAAAAAATTGCAATCAATTTTGATTTCAATCAAAATGATTTTAACCAAATTAATTTCATTCTTTGATTTCAAAATGATTTCATATTTCAAACTGAAATCATGTCAAGATTGCAATCTTTTGTGATGGCAATCATTATGATAAATTTTTTTCGTAAATCATTGATTGCAATCAATTTGATTGCAATCAAATTTTGTTGAAATCATTTGATTTCAATCAATTTCCCTGAAATCACTACTATAGTGTAAGTCCAACAAAATTTTATAAAAAACGTACCAAAGCGTTGGGTTAGTTAGCCATTTCATGCAGCTTTTTTTCAATTATCAGATAAGCTTTATTTCTAGAAAAATGAGTATCATTGATTCTGATTTAATTTTGATTGCAATCACTGGATTTGCTTGCAATCAATTAATATAGAAATTAATTTCAAAAAATTGATTGCAATCATTTTTATTGAAATGATTTCATGATTTCAAATTGAAATCAAATTTACGATTTTGATTGCAATCAAAAACTAGCAATCATTTACATGAAATCATGTAATTGCAATTAAATTAATTGCAATCTTTCACAGCTCTGGAACATAGCACAAAACTAGGAGAAAAATATTAGCAAAATACCCACACTGTACAAGCAGTTTTTTCCCAACTGTTTAGAGTAGAATAATTTAGTATTAAAGCAACCAACACAGGTCAAGTACCTTAAGTTTGGATCTGAGTATCTTAATTATGACCCCTCCAATGACAACGGCAGGTAAAATTTACAGGTCCCGAACTTAGACAAGTTGCTAGTCCTAACCATACATTCAGCTAAAATTTAGTTTTTGCGAAAAAGGATATATTGGAGGTAGCAATGTCCTTGCACCGAATGAAACAAAATTGACAACAGAGCTAAAACGAATAATTTTAGAAATATATATTAATTTTTAGTACATTCTATTCATAAATTCAGTTAAAATTTAGTTTTTGAGAAAAAGGATATGTTGGAGGTAGTTATGTCCTTGCACCGAATGAAACAAAATTCACAGCAGAGCTACGACACATAAGTTTTGAAACATTTAAGCATTTTTAGCGTATTCTAAACGTTACTGTAAATAAAACTTAGTCATGTCCTTGCACCGAATGAAACAAAATTAACAACAGCGCTATAATGCTAAATTTTAGAGACAAATGCCAATTTTTTCCACATTCTGATAATAACGGAAGCTAAAATAAAAATTGTAAAATTCAAGATGTAATGGAGGTATGCATGTCCTTGCTCTGATTTTTCTAAAACTTAAAATTTTTTCTTAGTCTAGTCATTAAGTATCAGTATACAAAATGTCATCTCTCTACGATAACGACTCTAGTTTTGCCGATTCACTAAATGGGGACAAAGCACTGCTCGTGGTCATAAGACTGTTAGGGAATACAAAATTAGTATTGACGTCGTATGAAAGTGTAGTATTGACGTGGTATGACGACGATGTTGCCGACGCCAAATAGAATAAGGATGATTATTTAAATAAATCAGTGGTTTCTTAGTTATTCACAAATTAGTATCGAAAAATAGTAGATTTTTATAAAAAAATTAAACAAATATTTTTCTGAAAGCTCTTATAAAATTTAAAACTCCAAAAACTTAAATTTGTAATGTTCTTAAGGACAGGAGCATGTTTCTCACAACTACAAGTTACAAATCTACAAGTAAAATACACACAAAACAATAACATCTTTAAAAATGTTATTGTTGTTTTGTGTATATCTTACTTGTAGATTTGTAACTTGTAATTTTGAGAAACGGACCTTAGATATCTTACGAACATTATAAGCCATAAATCATGAAAATCGATGGACAACTTTTGATTTTATTCACAATTAAGTGAAGGAAGTTAATAGATTTATAGAATTGCAATTTTCACCAGCACAACTTAAAAATGTTTCTATTGTATGGAAATTGTAATTGTTTCACTAGAGTTCGTTCCTTCACTTGATTGTGAATAAAATCAATATTTGTCCATCGGTTTTCATAATTTATGTCTTATTTTGTTCGTAAAACACCTGTCCTTACTTAGCACAAATATTTAAAAATTTTAGTTTTTGCTGTTTTAAATTTTTCACGAGATTTTCGAAATTTTTGTTTTAATTTTTCATAAAATATCATTATTTTTCGATACTAATTTGTGAATAACTAAGAAACCACTGATTTGTTCACATAATTGTATTAAGATAGTTTGAAGATAATTTTATTATTTATAAATTTAAGTACGTCGTTTGGCAAAATGTAAGATTTTCTTTTAAAATCAGGACACTGCAGTATGAATTTTTAACTGCCATTTACAGAAGGATATCTGACAATGACATAGGAGAAAAAAAAATGAGAAAAGTGAAGATTTGTAGTCACAGCAATAGAAAGTCCATTACAGGGTGATTTTTTGTTTAACTGGCTACACCTTTTAATATAAGTGACATCGATTTTTTTCTTTTTTTTGGAGCAGTCACTACTTGCCCTATCATCCGCTTTCGGCTTGACATTGATTAATGGGACACCCTGTATATCGCAAAAAAACGTTATTATCCTCAAAATAAGAAAATCCTGAATTTGTTAAGGGTATCTACTAAATAATTTGCAGTTGTTTTATTACGTTGGTAGTAACGCTTTCAGGCTATTTATAAATGTAAAATCTGCAACTAAAAATTTTTAAAAATCAGTTACGTGTTGTCAACGTGTGACCAGCGATATGTATATTTCAAAGTCAGTTTAATTTTTTTTAAGTTTTTTATTATCGCCCAGGTGCTGAAAACCGCTTTTCGCAAAATAAATACGATTTCGACTCGAAGTCACTAAATTGGTGTGTTGGAAATCGCAATCACAAAAAAATGTTGCTGTTTCAACTCGCAAGCAAAGAGTAAAGTGAACTCTAAGTGAACTTGTGCATATTACAAAAATTTTGCATCAAATAGCAAAAACAAAAGCATTCCAGTAAAATTTAATATGTTTTTATTTAATATCGCTTAAAATAATAAAAAATTTTTATTAATTTTAATACAAAATACTAAATTAAAAAGTATGCTCTTTTATTTAGACTATTGTGTTCCTTTTTTTACTTTAAAAATGGCGATTGTATAATGCGCGTCATTATTCTAGACAACTACTTATCACATTTGTCAACCAATATTGTTGCCAGATGCATAAAACGTAAAATATCAAGAAAAAAAGTAAGGCCTAAAATAAAAATAGTTGAAAAATTCTGTGTTGGATACTTTGGTTTCAAAAAACAAAGAGCATATATAAGAACCTTTTGCGAAGATTATTTCGAAAAACAAAAACAGAACGCGCGATCCTCAGCACATTCAAAAGTGAGATTTGCGATTTTAAACTCGCAAGTGATTTAACAATCGCGTGTTTTTCAGCACATGAGTGTATGTCTTTTGATGAGTGCTTAGTTGGGATTTTAGACTATAACTTAATTTCAAAATATTCTTAACGTTGAGACAATCATGGTTGTTATGGAATCTGATTGCTGACAGAATTAGAACTGAAATCGACCAAAATTGTGTTGGTGCTATAGAAATTGATATTATCGATTTCTTGTTCGAATCAGAATTGTTATCCGAATTTGGTGTTACAGAATCCAATTTTATTGTTTTCTTATCAGAAATATTCCAATCAGGGAATACTACAAATTACAAATCTACAAGTAAAATACACACGAAACAATAATAAAATTTGTAAAAGTGTTTTTCTTTTGTGTGTATTTTACTTGTAGATTTGTAACTTGTAGTTTTGAGAAACGGGCCCCAGATGGTAGCTGCCAGAATTAAGTTGTTTTTGCTTTTTCTTTATTTTTTTTTTTTGCTTTAAACGGTTGAATGTTTATGCACAATGTAAATAAATTGAAACATTTATAAAATATAATATATATCATTTTCAGTACTACCCATTTTTGCAAAACTTCCCATTTTGTGTAATTTTTTGAAATTTTCCAATATATGCTCTTGATATGTTTCGTACTGTGTAAATGTGTAAATAAATAAAAGGTGTGTTTAGTTACGTGAACGAGACTATACAATCTTAAGCTTTTCTTAACACAAATTTTGTATTGAAAGAAGCTTTCGGAAAGATATTGGTAACTTCATGCACGTACAGAAAAACACAAACATTTTTTTCTTTTGTAAAATTTTATTTATTTACATATTTAGTTTCTATTAATTTTATTATTTAAAATAATACCTTCTAATTTTAAGTTCCCAAAACCATGAATTTAGAAAAAAATTGTTCAAGTCTCGATACACTCAATCGATCAATCATATACAGCATAACTTCTTGTTACTAATAAAAATTTGTTCGAATAACTACTAGTGTCCGACTGAAGGCACTTTTTAAGAACTGTGCACAAGCCACAGTTCGGTAAAATTTACAAAAGCCTGCCAAAACTGAAGCCGAATTTTATTTATTTTGTGTTCGAGATCATTAATTTCATAAAAATTTATTTAAAAAAAAATGCATTGATAAAAATGTTGTCTATAATAATTGTCTAATAAAAATTAAATTTAAAAGAAGAAAACAGCTTAAAAATTTTTTTGAATAAAATCCAGCTTTCGGCAAAACTAATGTCGAATACCGATTATTGTAGGATTACCAATTGTTACCCCAAGCCGAGTCCTCTTCTCTTTCGGTCCGACAGAGTAACTTTAACTGCCTGTTGACGATGTCGAAGGAGTTCTTTCTTTCGCACAATTGCATTTAAAACAATAACAAAATGTTTGAACTTGTTTTTGCTTTAAATGTAATTTGTGCGAAAGAAAGAACTCCTTCGACATCGGCGAACAGGCAGTAAATAAAAACTTTGTTCTAAAATGTCTTGATATTTAATTCATTTTTCTTTTTCACTTTCATAAAAAGGAATTTCTTAAATAAAAAACTTGTTGATTTACTTTAAAAGTTAACTACGAAAGTACATATTCAAAAGTTAGCGAGAAGAAAAGCAAAAAAAATGTTATATTTCAGTTAGATAAAATAAAATATATGTATATATATTGGAAAAATATTTCGATAGCGGAAAAAATACAGTAGGCAAACGAACTACGGCATTCGATATCAATCGAAATTTCAATAAAATTTAAATACAAATTTCCATTGATATGGAATACCGTAATTTGCCCCCAGCAATATAAAAGATATACTAAGGCTTTTTACCATTTTTAATTACAAAATATACATACATGCAAACTATTTTAGAAAAAATTAAAATAAAATACAAATTTCAACAAGTTTCAAGAAACTTAAAATCTTACAAAATCAGTGCTATTAAATAAAACTAAATAATTATGGAATTCACAAGGTGTGCTAAGTGTTGTATTGGTTGTGTGTACCAAGATTTTTTTTAATTATTATTTATATTTTCCACGACAAAAATCATGCGAGAATATACAAACAATAATTTCATAAAACTTAGCACATACAGTTGATACAATCTTATGAATTCCTTTAATATACATATGTAAATAATATAGAAATTAAATGAAAAAGCAATCTGGGGGATTATGTATTTCAATTCGAAAATATTTTTTTTAATCGGCATACATAATACCAGGTCTGGCAGCTTACTTTTAATTCCAATTGAAAAGAAAATTGTTCGAATTTGTATGTTATTTACATTGCAATTCGAAAATATTTTCTTTCGATTCGAATTACAGAGTAGCCCCCTGTTCTGTATTCCATGAACATTTTCCATATTTGCATAGCATTATTGTTATAAAATTAATTTGTTACAGCAGTGCTTTGATAGCTCCGAACATTTTGTTTTCGCATGAAATACAGAACAGTCTTGCGGGTTTACTCTGTAATTCGATTCGAAACGGAAACTGTTCGAATTAGTATGTTATTTACATTACAATTCGAAAGCATTTTCTTTCGATTCGAATTACAGGGTAACCCCCCAGAATGCTTAAAAAAAATATTATGTACTAACAATTTTTGATGAGAATAGAGAATGTTCGATGATAATGTTTTACTTATCAAAAAAAAAAAACAAATTTGTGAACAAAATAATCTACGATATGCTTCCGTTTTATTGTGAAACTTCTTTTGCAACATTTGTAAATCAAAAGGCAAGTTGCAAAGAAAACCGAAAACAACATGCATTCATTGATTAGATATTCTACACCTCGTAATGATTTATAATGGCTCTGCCATAATTGTGTTATTCTCCAAGTTTCTAATTAAATATATAAATAAGAGATATAAAAAAAATTTAAAACTTAATGTTCTGGTATACGTCTATAACCACCAGTGGGTTGTAGATTTGTTGCAGAGTTTATACTTCCGAAGGATGATTGGGAGGCTGATGCATACATTGGAGAAAAGCTGTTAGTAGTTTCGATGATTGCTTCGTCTGGATGAAAGCTTGTTGCTGTTGTTGTTCCTGTTGATGTTGGATTATTTGTATTGGTGGGTGTTGTTTTGGTTCTAATGTTACTGCTGCTAAATCTTCCACGGGGACCTTGCATCACGCCTATTTTTAAATAAATTTATATAAGAAAATATTTTGCAAACATTATTATTTTAATTAATAATAATTACGGCTGTTTTCACAATGTACGATTAAAAGTTAACGTGGACTTTAACGGCAAGTTCGGCATATCAAAACTTCCCATTAAAGTTCACGTTAACTTTTAATCGTACATTGTGAAAAGTGCCGTTAATTGTATAAAAATAAGTTAAGGAAAAATTAATTTTCACAATCGTGAAATCTTTTCATCTTACGAATTTCCCAAAGAAAATTTAGATTTCAAGATCGTGAAAATCATGTTTTGGTAGAAGTTTTTAATATTATTTTTTGTTTGTTTATGTGGGTGGTTTGGTTGTGTGTGTGGAAAAAGCGCAATAAAGCATAGTTGGAAAAGAGTTTAGTTTGTAGAGTATAGAGAGAGAGAGAGAGAGAGAGAGAGAGAGAGTCAGTATAATATTATGTAGAGTTAGTATTGTTTGTGTGACTTATTGTAGTTGTTTGTTCATTTCAACGCGATAAAATTAGTTAAATATACGACATCGAAAAATAAATACATACATACATAATTACATGCATTTTTCTAAAATAAAAATTATAAAAATAATTTTCAGAGATATTTTCATTTAACAATAAAACTATATTAACTTAAATTTGTTTTACAGCAAGAATGTTGTATGGGAAACCCGATTTTAAGGCAAGTATTAACTTTAATAATTGTTTATCATGCCTGTTATGTAAATCGATTCGATTTAAAACGACTCGATTTAGAAAAATTAAATCCACTATTAGCAAAATTTTTTCATACTTTTTTGTAGTTTTCTATTTTTTAAAGCTTAAACTATCACATCTGAAATAAATTTATTACACATATATGATTTAAAATACATCAATTATTTATTTTTGAAAACGAGAAATTTTCTCGGGCTCGGTTTATAGAACAAGGCCAAATCAGTGTTATTGTAAGTACTAACTACATACATACATATGTATGCTGAGCTGGGCAAAATACTAAATACTTTCAGGTGGAGTATTTGAAGTAGAAAAGACTTATGGGTCGATTATGTATGGCAACCGAACTTCAGTTGCGTTGCCAGCCGGCAACTGAAAATTTGTGGTTGCCAGAAAAGCAATAAAAAGTAACTGAAATTGACAGCTCTTAGTTGCCATCCGTAATATGATTTTTGGCAACTGGCAACCCAAACGAAGTTCGATTGCAATCATAATCGACAAATTAGAAAATACATTAAGAAATGTTAAAAGTAAAAGAAATTCAATCCCAGCAAACCAAAACATTCGAAAATAATATCGCATTCGAATGTTGCGCACACGTTTCTCGGACAACACACTCGCGAACGGCTATCGAAGTCGGAAAGAGAAAGAGCTGCTAGGGCTCACTCGTCGCTCAGTTTGTGGCAGCAAATCTTTCGATTTCGATGCTTCGCTGACAAATCAATAGCGAACCAATATCGAAGAAATATCGATACCACAAAAATGCAGGAAAAAATTATTTTCCAAGATTGTTATCTCTATTTTTTAATTTATCTATTTTATTGTAAATGGAATAATTATTTATTTTAAATTTTAACTTACGCTGCATTCAATCAGATTCGAACACGGTACATCCAGGCTAAGAGATTAGCACACATCCACTAGGCTATTCAATTATTGCACACATGAATGTAAATTACACATTCGATAAATTATCGAAAATAGTTCAATGCTGCGAACATTCACATTTTATGAAATTTGGCAATTGAGCTTATTGTCGCAACATTATCGACAAAAGCTCGCATTTGCGAACATTCGATTGTTTTTAGATTCACGAGCATTTATCGAACAAATTTGTTACGAAAATTCTTCGTTTTAGCGAGCCTTCTTTTATTTCGAATCTCAGGTTTAGTGGGAATGCTCTGATGAACAGTAGATTTTTAAGCGTAGCATTAAACCAGAGGTAATCACAAAGAGAAGCACTTAAAATGAGAATGTATTGGTGTTTTTGCAAATGCTGAAAAATGAAGAGACATGAAACAACTCAGTTGATATCTATTTTTTTTCTTATCAATCTCAACTATGTGTTTTGTTTTTGTTTTATCATAAAAAAGCGACGGCGAGCTGCTTGTTTGAAAGCTAGCATACAACTGAATGCAATTATAGTTGCTTACACTCTTTGTAGTGAGTTTCATTAACAGTCGTGTTGTGTATGTGAAAATGACGAAAAGTATTCAGGCACCGGTGGCTTAGCATTAGCGTTGTCAACTTTTATATTTCAAAAAGCACTAAAACAAGAAAAAAGCGCGTAATTCTTGAAAAAAGCACTGAATTTTTTTTTTTTAGTTTTATTTAAAAAAGTTGTTATATATCTGAATGTCTGTAAATCGAGCCGATTTAAAACGAATCGTTCTAAAAAAATTAAATCCACTAAAAGCAAAAAAATTTTAAGCCTTTTTTGTATTTTTCTATTTTTTAGAGCTTAATATATCATATCCGATATTAATTCATTGTATGTGATCATAATAGTTATTGCTACAGGTTTTTCATAGAAATGAGCGGATTCTCATAAACAAAAAACTGTAACTTTTTAATCTGTTTTCATTCCTATTTATAGAATTTGTACAATAAAGACCTGTCAGTTGTAGTTAGCTCTGTAATGACTATAATTACAAATGTTAAAAAAAACCGACTTCAATGCAAAGATCTTATGTACCAGCTTACAAAACCAACGCGATTTTGTGTTATATCAAATGGTGTGCGTGTCTACAAATGGGGTGTCCGCCCGCAATTTTTCATAGTACCAAACAAACCTTTCATGTCCTTTAAAATAAAATATTTTGAAAATCTGTCAAGAAATGTCGGACTTATGTCATAATTAATATATCGGACTACCACTTTGTCCGCCCGATTTTCACTTCTATAGGATCACACTGCAAGCAATTCATTTGAAACAAGAAAAAAAAGAATTTTGAAAATTGGTTCATATACGGAGGATTATGCGACAATCAATATTTCCGGGGGAGAGGATAATGCCCTACAGATTTTCGAAAAAAAAATTTTGAAAATCAGTTCACATATGACAGACTTATGCTTGATGGAGCAAATTTTTGGAAAACAATTATGCAACAAAACTGCAGGCAAACCCTTTATAAAAATCTGTTTACAAATGTTAGAGTTTTGATTTGGGGGGAGCGAATTTCCTCACCGATTTTTCAAAAAAATTGTGGAACCAAACATCAAGCAAACCCTTTAAAACATAAAAAATACACACGAATTCATAACCTCCTTCTTTTTTGATGTCGGTTAAAAAAACAAAGAAAATTACAAATACCTTTTTCATGATACTTTGGCATTTTAGAGGACTTTCTAGCGGGAAGCTATGACATTTTTAACCAATACTTATTAAGAGGAGACTGAAACCTTTCGAACGATCTAAAGTTATTCAATCTTAAATATGACGAACATTTCTCAAAAAATGGACGAGATACCCAAGTTTAGACGGCTATAAAAAGACACCATAAAAAGTATCGGGCTAGTTCTTACGCCACGTGATGCGCACGTAAGAGTAGAATATACGAGTACATATGTTTATGTATGTCAAATTTCGTGAACACGGAAAGTTTTTGAAATCTGAAGTGCCAAGCAAACGAAATGTGTACACAAATTAGTTCTAATGAGGTTCGACAAAAAAGACAAAAGATGAAGCACCACTGATTGCTCGAATCAATTTTTTCATTCTTCTACAAGACTGCAAAAAACGTGTTCAGGAAATAGTTGCATTAGCAAAGAATTTTACACTTGAAAATCATTTTTTAGATAAAGAAATTAATTTTTGAATTTTGGGTTTAGTGCCACCGTAAAAAAATAAAAGCAGCAAAAATTAGACGAAAAAAGCACCGAGCACTAACTCCAAAAATTTTCGCGTCGAAAAGTTGAAAAAGCACTAAAAACGGTGCGAAAAGTACTAAGTTGACAACGCTGCTTAGCATGATAATGTCTGCATTAGACAAATAGTGTCATGTTGTGGAATAAATTATGCTACTCCTGCTGCTCCCAGGCTATAAGTATATCAGTTTTGTTTTTGCAATTTCCCTCCAGAGCATGAATTGCGAGGTTGGGATCAAGCACATAAAATTCTATATATAGCAGGTAACAAACAACTCAATCGAATATTATTTCAAAGTAGCCTTTTAGTCGTTGCATAAATTTATTTTTGTATTACTCTTCATGAGCAGTACTATAGCATATACATATTTCGTATTTATTACTCCGAATTAAAATTGATTCTTGTGTGGTTTTTATAAGATTCGTTTTATCTATTATGCTTTTGTATTTGTAGTTCTCATTTCTTGTTTGAGAGTTTGTCTATTGGCATACAAGTTTGAATACTTTTCAAACCTAATGGTTAAAGATCTACTAGAGTATTCATTTTAATAGACTTTTCAATTGTTCGATTAATCAATTAATCGAAGTTGAGGGTTTTAAACTACTCGAACAATCGACTAAAACTTTTATTCCGTTCGAGTTATTCGAGTAAGCTTTACTGCTAAAAATTATTCGAGTTAATCGGTAATTTTTTTAATTACTCGTTTTTTTGTAAATTGTGGACAAAAATAAAACAAATCAAGTTTTTTTTTCGCGTTTTTATATATTTTAATAATAAAAACAGAACAAAACACAATATTTCTACATAAATTAAATCATAAACTGTTCATTTAATTGTTTTTTTCTTTACTATTCAAATGTTTCGCTTGAGAAAATCTTGCGCCATTAAATATTTAATAATATTCAGACCTGTTCTGTCTGTATTCAATGCGGAATAAAAAAAGCCGGAATTGGCATAGCATTGTTGTGATAAATATTAACTTGTAACAACAAAGCTTTTATAATTCCGAACATTTTCATATCACATGGAGAACAGAACAGGATAATTCATTAAATAATCAAACAAAATCAAAAAATTTTGTCCTAAAAAAAATCCTTTCCTAAAAGAGAACTTCTTGCAATGACAAGGATGTGTAAAACTAATTAGAAATTATAAAATTTGCAATACTTGCAGATCGCGAATTCTACATTTTCATGACTTCTTTGGAGTTTCTCTTTTTTTACTGGGAATAAGATTTAAAAAACAACGAATTGAATTTGAATTCATGGTAAAATAAACAAAAAATAAATTATTTTTTTTACAAAATAACAGCGTAAAATATTATTAATTTTAAAATTGATATTAATAAGATTCAAAAAATAACGAAATGAATTTAGTTCAGGTAAAATTAACAAAAAATAAATAATTTGTTTAAAAAAAAAAAACTGTGAAAAAAATTTTAAAAATATTGTCGTATCGACAGTAAAATATCGCCGATACCGATGTATCGGAAAATCTGAAGTATCGCCGATATATCGGTATCGGTTACATCCCTACTTATTTCCTTATCTAATCAGATAGTTGAAAACGTTATCGGCGATTTGGAACGATTTTCCGTCATCCCACGTCAAATTTGGTTTGTAAACAGATGGTTTCGGCTATGTGCCATCTTCAGTTTCTGTTGAATACAGTATTCAATAGAAACTGAAGATGGCACATAGCCGAAACCGTCTTTTTACAAACCAAATTTGACGTGGGATGACGGAAAATCGTTCCAAATAAAAAAAAACCCCCCGTCGGAAGAAAAACTCAACACTCAATAAATTTTAAAATTGTTGTTAATGCTTAAATAAAATAATGTGGTCTAAAGCGAATAACTTAAGTTTTATTAGAGTTAACAATTAAACGGTTTAAACGTGCGAATTCAAATAATAACACATAATTTCTTTCAACATTCGTTTTCAACACCATGTCCTATTTATAACGATAGAAAAGGGAGATATCATCCGCAAACATAAAAAGATTTCCATTTAACCATAAATTCTTTAAATCATTTACATAAATTGAAAATAATAACGGGCCTATTAGCGATATAGTGCAGCTATAGGTTGTGACTATAAGCGAAAAGTACTGTATAATCGAAGCCAGTGATGGGCGAGAATTTGTCAGGCCACCAAAGGAAAAGAGACTAGGCTAGAAATATGTGAATATTTGAAAATATTTCCTTTGAATTGTCACCCGCTGCATGCTGCACGCAGTCCCAAATGGACTAAAACAGTGGTGGCCATTCTCTCAAGTTCGTCTACTCGCGAGTATAGGCTGTTTTTTTACCATCAACACACGTATACTGTGTATGAGACGCACAGACTATCTATTTAGCTGCGAAGCACATACACAAACAAAAAATGAGATAGTGTATTTTTGACCGCCACTGGACTAAAGCATTTAAGTAAATTATATTGCAAAAGCAATACATGTTTAAGATTTCTTGCAGCTGTACAAAACACATGTATACATGCTCCTATAACTACTCAGGCAGAATTTTCGACTTTTTGCAAAAAATATGTACCACCACAACATTGTAAATACAAAATGATGACTTTTTCAAAAGTTTAGTGTGACCACAGTACTGTATAAGCAAAAACATGACATTAATTTTCCAATACTGTGTTCATAGTAATTCAATATACCGCAACAGCACTGCAAATTCAATATGATGACTTAACTATCGAAATGTCATATTCACAATAATTATTTACCACCACAATAATGTAAAAACAAAAATGTTCCCATACAAATTTAACTCTCTCTCTCTCTGCGTGTGCTGTCGATATTTTATATGGCACTGTGGCTTAGTGGTAAAGACGTTTGATTGTGAACATGTACCCCCATATTCATAAAGTTTAAAATGAGTTTGAAATCTATTTTATTTAAATTTTTTCATAAAAAATGTTCTTAAAATCGATTTCAAATACATTTTATTCATTTATGAATATGGGGGTTAGTGTTTAGATTCAAATTCATAGTCATTCCAGTCGCACAATATCAATAAAAGGAAATTTTAAAATCATTGACTATAAACTCAAATATAAATAAATTCAGTTAAGTTCGACTTTGGCTCGCACACGAAGGATTCCGTAGAAATACACGTTTTGCTCTTTTTGCTCATTTTGAAAATTTTTTTCTTTTGCTTTTTCGTTTAATTTCAGTTTTTTTTTTTTGTTTATTTGGCGATTTTTTTTTGGTTTTAGCGCTTTTTCATTTCTATGATTTTTAAATTTTTTTTGCGATTTTTCGTTCTTTGCAATTATTTTGTTGTTTTGCCGATTTTTTTAGTTTTGTCGATTTTGTTGGTTTTTTTTTTGTTGTTTTAACGCTTTTTTCGCTTTTTGGCGATATTTTTAGTTTTTGCGATTTATTGTAGTTTTGGCGCTTTTTTCAGTTTTGGCGCTTTTTCGGTGTTTAGGATTTTTTTCGGTTTTTTTTTTGATTTTTTTAGTTTTAGCGATTTTTTCGGTTTTGACACTTTTTCGTTTTGGTGATTTTTTTGTGTTTTGGCGATTTTTTTTAGTTTTGGCGCTTTTTTGTTTTGGTGCTTTTTTCGTTTTGTTGATTTTTTTCGCCACAAGGCGAATTTTTTTTTTCGTTTTTTGATGATGTTTTTAGTTTTAGCGAATTTTTTTTTTGTTTTGATGCCTTTTTCGATTTTTAGCTTTTTTTTAGTTCTTTGTCGATCTTTTTAGTTTTGGTGATTTTTTTGCATTTTGGCGTTTTCTTAATGTTGATGATTTTTTCCTTTAAGCGCTTTTTTCATTTTGGAGATTTTTCGTTTTGAAATTTTTTCAGTTTTGGAATTTTTTAGTTTTAGCGACTTTTGAAATTTCAAGAGTTAGCCTCTTACGGTTTCCAAGATACAGCAAATTCCCTAAATTACATAGTCAAAATTATATTAACTGATAAAACACCCTTTAATTTTTATTGTTTTAAACATCAGTGTCAATTGCTGTAGTCTATTCTACAGACTACACCAATTAACACTAACATTGGAAATTTTAAGTGTCCATATAAAAGTGTCTGTATACCACATTAGCATTTCAACATTTTTCGTTGCTCGCTTTAGAACAAAGTTTTACAGGTCCGTAGCTCACTTTTCACGATTTTTTGTGTAGATAAGTCAAAAATGCTGTTAGCTTAAATGTACTTATCTGCCTTAATGTGTACGTACACACAATTATTTAGTGTGCAGCTAACCTTAATTTTTAATATGAAAATAGTTAAAAACGGCCAACAAAAAAAATATGTTAAATGTACAGGTATACAAAGTGCACTTAAAATACGATTTTGAAGAATAATCACAGAAAACAAATATTTTGTGCAGTTAAGTCAAAATGCAGCTAAGATTGATTTTTTGTATGAGAATAATTTTAAAATGTCAAAAATTTAAGACATTTATCTTAAAAGTGCAGGTACAGAATGTGCACTTAAAAACTAATTTCTATGGGATTTTAAGGAATAGTGACACCAGATAATAATTTTGTGCAGTTAAGTCAAAAGTGCTTTTAAACAAAAGGCAGTCGAATCAAAACTACTGTATATTTATTTTAAAAAATACTGTAAATTTGTATTTACAAAATTGTGAGAACACTATAAATTTGTAAATCCAGTGCCGTAAATTTAAGTATACATTGTTGTGGCAACATTGAAAACAAGAGTCGAAGGACGGTCATTCGGCGTTATCATTTTACTGCTATGATTACATTAAAATTTTGGTAAACAGGATGTTGTACTGATGTTAGTTGTACCCTCAGACCATCGTAGCAACTTCGTGCTGATTGTCATTTTTTTTTTGCCTGGGTAATTTCAATTTTAAAATTAAACGCATGAGGATTTAAGAACATCAATTTGACTATTATAAACAAATCGTTCAATTTAAAAATATTCTATTTACAGAAATGTGATGGGTACTCTTCTTTAAGAAAAGTTTTATTTTCTAATTAGTTTGTTATATCGCGGCCTCATTGCTGTTTTGACCTACCGACCATTTAAAAAAATTTTTTTTGTTATACATATATTTTGAATATTGAAAAAAAAAATTTTTTTTTAATAAAAAAAACAAAAATCAAGTAAAATACTAAGTTTCAACAATATTTACTTTGTATTCCATTTAAATATCTTTTCTAATAACATTTAGTAGGAAATTTCATCTCAACAACAAGTTACTCAATACACAACAGTTAGTATACACATGCAGCACAAAAAGCTACATTTTAAAAATAAAATAAAAAAGTGGCTAATGCAGCACAAATCAAGATTTTTACTTTCAGTGAAAATATATTAATTTCTAACTGCATTCATGAAAGTTCACAATAATTTACAGTTTTCTTCCAAACATATGCCGGAATCTGTGGTGAAAATACAAAAAAATACTCTATCTGGTATATTTTGAGAAAACTTCATGTAAATCTTCTTTGTCGTTTTTCTCCATTCCGACTTTTTGGCATATGAGCCAAACCAGCAAAGAGGTTGCGATATATAAAATTAAATCAACGTCAATAAAGCACTATGTTAAACAAGTAAATAATTACATATAAGAATACATAATAATCAGGGCTCGGACTTTCATGCAAGTGCATGTTTTTTGCGGTGACAGATAAAGACGTATTGACTAATTATCTATGCGAATCATAAAATTTTAAGTAGTTTGGCATAGATTTGTAGTTGCATATTTTTGCATATTTTGGTGGTAAGTGCATATTTTTGCATACTTGGTAATAAATGCATATTTTTGGAGTTTTAAAAAACTTTTTAATGCATATTTCTCAAATTTTGAAAAAAAAAAGTAGGCCGATTATGGATAGCAACCGAGCCTCAGTTGAGTTGCTAGTTGCTGAAAATGATACTACCCAGCAAAAACTAGTGCTTCGCGATAAGCAGGTTTGTAAAGGAGAGTTTTGTTGGTGTAGCTTACATACATGCTTACGTATTGCATGATATTTGTTCGCGATGTCCCACTTTGGAGCATTTCTTGTTAAACGCTTATTTCAGCGTATTGAGTATATAATAAAATCATACTATTGTTTTGTCTATTTAGGTTCGTAACTCATCGTCATTCTTCGTAAAATGTATATTTTTATAATCTCTGCCTTACAGTGGCGCTTCCTTGAATGCACCACTGTAAGTGAATGTGCAAAAATTAGTTTTTTATGTGGACGAAAAAGAAAACTATAAGAAGCTTAAGCATTTCTTGTCATACATTATTGCTTATATTCAGGCAATACATTTGTCGCTACTGTGAAGCGCATTTGTATAACATGAAAAATTTGTACTGCTTCCAAAATTTCGATTATTTTTTGCTGGGTAGTGATGGCAACTGAGAGCTGTCAATTTCAGTTGTTATTTAGTGCCTTTCTGTCAGCCATTACTTTTCAGTTGCCGACTTGTAACGCAACTAAAGTTCGGTTGCATTAAATAATAGACCAAATTATTTTTATTTTATGTTTTTTCTCTGATAATAATAAAAACTTGAAAAAGATATATTCATATTATTTTAGTTTTGGTACTTTTTTTGTAGGTAAATGCATATTTTGAGCATATTTTTTAGGTGCATTTGTTAAGCGCTTAAAATAAATTTTTAGTTGCATGAAAGTCCGAGCCCTGATAATAATACAATGTGCAACTACTATTGGAAACAACAAGATAGGAAGAAAAAGTTCTGAGAATAATAGTGTAAGTAAATGTGCAAAAGGTTAATACATGTACGGGTGATTGTTTAACACTATGTATGTATATGTTTTTAATTAGACGATGTTATATCTGCGTGAAAAGATTTGTTTCATAGTGTTCGTGATTGAGTACAGAATCGAGTGTTATGAATTTTAAAGGAAATAGATTTAAAAAACATCAAAAAAGTAGCAAACCAATATCAATTAAGGCAGGCAGGCATTGTAAGTAGGCACTCATTTCATTTCTAGTATTATTTATTGTTATTTTGTTTTTTTTGTTCTGTTTAGTTTCATTCATATTCCACACACAAAAAAGGATGGATGAATTGAGAAAGAGATGTCTGTTTAGCGTACGATTCAAGTTTCTTTTGTTTTTCTTAATTATTTTATATTATTTTGGTAAAAACTTTTTTCTCTGTATAAAAAAACATTATTTTTTTGTATAGAGTTTATTCTTTATATTTTTGTTTTAGTTCATTTATATTTTCGTTTTTGTAAGATTTTTTATTTATAAACGTTTTATCTTTCTTCTTTCATTTTAAGTATTGTTTTCATAAAAAGAGACTTGATAGTTTATTTTTTGGTTTTGTTTTTTTTTCTTTTAGATTTGTATTTAGTTTTCGTTAAAATCTTACAGTCGATAACGATGTTTCTTGCACTTTAAATGCTTCACGACGAAAATTTTCCAGTTTAACTTTGTTCATGGGTGCACCTGAAATGTAAATTTACAGAAGGAGAAGAAGAAGGAGAAAAAAGGTAGAAACAACAAATAAGACAAATATACACAATTCTAATATTGATTTGAATTGCAGAAGCAAAAACTAAAATTATAAAATAGCCCAATTCACAATCTTGTGCAAATGGTCTTGCATCATAGCATTTGCGAATTGGCATATTATATTAATACTCACCACTTAACAATTGTTAGTGGTGACTATCAATATGCTATACTATTTTGCAAATGCAACGATGCAAGACCATTTGCACAAGATTGTGAATTGGACTAATGTGCTTAAAATGTACAAATTAAAAAGTTGCTGTAAATCAAAAGAAATGCTCAAAAAATGTGGAAGAGTAACATTACGGACTCGAAAATTGTTGCTGGCTGCAGAAAGTATTTTTGAACAAGGAGTTTCACTCAAACAAAGTCATTATATAGGCTAAAGTTCGCAAAGTTATGTATGTATATTCAGAAAGAATTAGACAAGATCGATATTCCAAGGAATAGGGGGAAATTGGCATATATTGAATTATGAAACTATACGACAGAACAGAATAACCTTGCTTTCGGAATCCGCCATACTCATATCATCAGTGCTCATTTGTATTGTCGTTGGTCACAGCTCGTTAGGTAGCTTAAGAGGAATTTCCATATGAGAATTGTATCACTGCTAAATTGATGTTGACTTCACAACAAATCCCAGTGTTGCCGTTGGTTTATTTTCTTCATGGCAAATTTTTCTTTTTTTGGTTTGATTTTTATACATAAGTATATTATATGAATAATTTGAGAAGAAATACCATCTCAACTAGGCTCGCCAGACGGGCGCTTGAATGAGCTTGATTGTTCAGATATTTTAGGTGTTGTCAAGTTACAAGCTCAAATATAGTTTATCAAGCTGCAATGATATGTTTGATTTAGCTAAAAAGAAATAACTTCTAAAATTTTATGAAAAAATATCTCAGTGTAATCAAAACTGTTTACAACTTAAAATAATGTTGCCTAAATTAATATTTTGTGTGCAATCTCTTCTTTTTGGTAGCCATTTGGAGTCTCTTGTGATAGATTTTACTAATTGTTAATAGTAAAGACCTGGTATTTTGCCCCATTCTTCTAATATGACCCTTTTCGTCTCAGATTTGCTACAAACCATATGCTCCTGGTGTTTTTTATTGATATAATATCATAATTTGTTTATACTGTTTCCATGACATGGGGCATAGTATGTAACAGCCATGATCTCACTTTTTGGGCCTTGTATTTAGGATTATTATCCGTTATTCAGAGCAGCCTCATAATAGAGGGCTGCACGGATATACTCGAAAGTAGTCGTATGTATGTTTGCGTGTGTATGCATGTATGTTTTTTTGGTATGTATATGTGTATATATGTATGTATATATGTATATTTGGTCGTGGCTATGTATGTACACACATGTACATGCATATAAACATACATACATACATAAGAGTACATTCTACGAATACATTTGAGTACTCTTTGCAGCCCTCTATCTTATACAGACTTATGTCGTATGATTTATAATTGTGTTAATACAATGCAAATATCTTGGCTCTGCTGTAGAAAATGAGCCAAAGACCATAACTGAACCACCTCAGTGATGTCGATATTAGGTTATTCGAACATTGCTCCTAATGTTATCAACTCTTTACTATAGGTTTACCATCCTACCTAAATACGTTGCTTTCGCTGGTGAACATAATGTTTCTCTAGCAAGAAAAATACTTATTTTCGTATTGTTTTGAAAATTTTAGTCTTATGTTTTGAAAATTTTAGTCTTATGGTTTTAGTCTATTGATTTGATTACGTCAAGGCCATGGTTCAGCAGCAGACTGAGTCGTTAGAGCTGTCAAAGAACTCATATGTGCTCAAAAAGTGTGATAGTCTGGCCTAAAAGTGAATATGTGCGACAGATTTTTTGAAAAACCTGTCCGATTAGCAATTTTTTTCGAAAATTTTCATAAACTAATATTTTCTAAGCGATCAGAGTTGCATTTTTTGGTGTAGTTGCTTAAAAAAACAGTAATGTGGTATGTGATGGAAATCGATCGATTTGAAATCGGCGCCGATTTCAAAAACAACAAATTCTACTGAAAGATGAGTTATTTACCCCTTTTAATGTTTTCAATGGTTAGAATATTTTATTCGAATACTATTTTTCGATACAAAGCAATAAAAAATGTAGTCATCTTTCAGCAGAATTGGTTCTTGAAATCGGCGCCGATTTTAATCGATCGATTTCCATCACATACCAGAATATCTGCTTTATTAATTAGGCAGACGATTAATATAGTTGTTGTATGTATATTCTTGTAAATTAGTTAACCATAAATGTAAAATAATAAATATTTCCGAAACATGTGTTTTTTGTATGACAGTCTAATTAAGTCGGATAGGATTCTGTCAGATCTCTTTTTGACATAAGCGGGTTTTGTCTAGTTTAGTGCCTAGACTAGTCTAGTTCTTCTATCATTTAAACCAACTCTGTGAAGTAAGTTTCTTATACAATCCACACAAGCTGCGACCGTTCGTACAACTTCAGTAGGTTGTACACGAGATTGCAACGTTTGTGGGTTCGTTGTATTAAGTTGTGTCTTATTTGTACGAAAGATCATAAAGTTTTGATTTTTTGGCAAGTTGTACAACGTAGTCGCAACGTTATTGGGTATGTGGCTATGGTTGTGCTACATATCCTATTCTATCATATCTATTTTGTACAAACTTTCACACTGACCACATACCAAAAAAAAAAAAATTTGTGCGAGTTTTGTTTGCCATCTTTACTCAGAAAGAGTTCTTTGCAAATAAAGTTGTGCAACGAGATTGTACACTAAATTGTTTTGTTTGTTGGTAAAACAATAAGTTGTATAAATGGTCGCAACGTATATGGCTTGCTTTATTGTTGATGAGCTTGCTTTCTTACTAAAGCGACTTTAAGCAATAGAAGCAAGTTTTGGAGCACTCAAGAAGGAGTTAGATTTTAGTTTTCTTAAGAAGAAAACGGTCTTCTGGCTCAGAAAATATTTTCTTTGTTGGCGTGTTTTGGTTTGTTTTACATATTTTAGTGTGTCAAGTTCACTTTTGAAAATCAAGCTGATTTTAATCAAATGTCAAGCTAGTGTACTATTTGAATCTTGCAACCCTAACCTCAACAGATATACATATGTATATTTTTTTCTTAATAAGAAATACGTATTTTCTATAGTTGTTGTGGCTGTTGTTCTTTATCCGACCATAGTAGAATATCTTTCGAACTAAACTTTACGGAGAGTTATAGAAGTGACCTTATCTTTCTATACATTTCCTAACCTAAATATATCATCAGCGTAACCTAAACTTTACAAGATCTGTTAATAGTCTGTCTAGAAATCGTAGTGCAGTATTTACTGAAAGTTCAAAAATAGGAGCAGGTAAAGGCGCAGTTGCCTACATAATATAAGCTAGCGTTCGAATATTTTTCCGACTTCCAGATGAATATCGTGTTTTCTAGGAAGAGATCATATCCATCTTAAAAGCCAAAGAACTGGTTGCCGAACGCATGTGAAGGTGACGAAGAAGATCTCTACGTCGACAGTCAGGTAACGCTAAAAATTTTGAACTGGCTAGGTTACATTCATCGGCTACTATTTGATGGAGCTAAAAATTAGGTTTTAGATAGATGTAATGGATCTTGGAAGAGTAGAAAGGATTGCAAAGTTTCGCGGGTCATGTGGACCAAACAAGATCGAATCGAATCTTCTACTTGATATGGACAAAAGCTCTAAGAGTATTGATAGGCCCGTTGACTGGTTACTATCCAATAAGAGCAAAGTCCAATATTTGAGTCCGGCTCCACCGTCTTTTTTGTAGGTTGTAGATGTAGGACCGAAAACTATTAAGCATATTATCTGTCTTTTCCCGAAACTGTGTCAGAGGTTTAAAGGACCGGCTAGAAGACTTCATGTGAGGATAAGTAATATCACGAAGTGAAACTTGAAGAATTAACGGGTTCATCATGGGAATCAGGTGGCTTAATGATAGGTAATAGAGTGCAAAGCATGGGAAAAATCAATTTCTGGAAATTGGAGTTTTTATGAATTCCGCAAACAAAGAATATCGGAAACAAAAAATCTCGGCAAACCGCAAGATTCCGAAAAATCCCAACATCCCGGAGTATGAAATTCTAAAATCTCGAGTCGCAGCATTTACAATTAGAAGTTCAAACAACGCAGTCATTCATTGAGTATAATGAGTGTTAAATATATTACAAGAGTGCTTAATAAACATGACATCTATTTCATAGTTCTAGTCATATCAACTTCTATTGACTCGTGATCAAATCTTCCTAACTCGAAGTCCTAGTCAACCAAAGAAGTTATTTTACATATAACTTTGCGAATTCCTTTATTATGTTTAGGAACCCAAATTTAATTTTCCCTGGGTTATGTTAGGTTGAATAGGTTAACCATCCTTTGGCGAGATCGCTCTGAGCCCTTGTGGTACCCTTTTTAGAAGAATTTTAACCTAACTTTATTTAAAAAACATTTTTGTTAGGCACTGTAAGTTCTGGGTTCACTCCGAATTACAAGATTTAATCGCAAGGTCTTTTAAAGCTATAATGAAAGAAGTAAAATAATATCCGTCGATTGCTTGTGATAATTACAGGACAGTGAATTTCCACAAATATAGACAAAACAAGGCCCACATTTTTTAAGGCAAAAATACAAAAATTTTGGATTATCTTTATCAATGCTTATGAATGATATAAATAAAATTAATTTCAAATGTTGCACATTTTATTTAGATGAGTAAGTTAAAAAATGCAAGGCATTAATTTTGCATAGACAGCATTCTTTTGAGAAATTAAATTACAATAGAAAATTAATTATATTCAAACTATGGGTTCATAAGGAATAAAGGAATAAATAAAATTACTATTAAAAAAAAAGAACAACTACTTACCAATATAACTTAATAAAACGGGCAAAAATATCAAACCATGAGCAGCACCAATTAAAACAATACCCAAATACATTCTAAAGTAGAAAACTTGGAAGATTTGACTTTTGGCAAAAGCCAATACTAAAATGCCTCCAAATTTTGTTAGAGTTATGCCCGAAAATATTGAACTGCCCATTTTGGTTAGACAATCTGCAGCACGTCTTTCACGGGTTCCTTCGGTTGATATCGAGAAACTATGAACCAAATGTGAACAGAACTCCACAGATATGCCAACAGCCATAACCAGATTAACCAACGAAACGGCATTTAAAGATATATTCCAATAGTACATGTTGCCTCCGAGATTAACAACAATCATAGTTATCGTAATGACCACAACCAAAGATGAGTGTATATCGAAACCCATCAGCAGGAATGTAACAATAAAAATAGCCAGCACCGATATGCCCATACTTTGTAGTGTATCTGGCCACATGGTCAGATATTGTTCGTAGAATACATAAAATACAGAATAGGGAAATACTTCAACTTGAAGGGCTTCTTCAAAAGGGACACCGTGTGACATTAGGCGTCCTTGTATCATGTGGGTTATATTTGCGGCTATTTTACGAGCCGAACGTAAAGCGAAATAATAGTCTTCAGAAGTTTTCAATATCGAATGATAAGCCATAAAATAGGAGGATTCTACTGCAGTGTCATTTGTTCTTGGTAAATTTTTGTAACGTACACCATCAGCATAAGC
Source organism: Panzeria rudis (assembly GCA_956483635.1). Taxonomy (NCBI): domain Eukaryota; kingdom Metazoa; phylum Arthropoda; class Insecta; order Diptera; family Tachinidae; genus Panzeria; species Panzeria rudis. The sequence continues at coordinate 44,731,367 of OY101449.1, read as the reverse complement.
TGCATGTCCAGCTTTAGCACACGAATCATCGGGATTATCTTGTAGGAAAAATGGTAAATATTTACCAAAATCTTTTTCATCTGGACGTTCTAAATTGTTACGATTGATCACACAAGAATCACAAGCTGTATCTGCAAATGCAAAAGAAAAATAATCAGCAAACAATCAGGTGTGTTTCAGGTTTAAGGTTTCAGGTCTCTGAATTCGTAAATACAGTACTGCGCTGCAACTATGGATTTAAATGTTTCTATATGCATCAGTGAAGATGATTTCAGACAAAATATTTTATACACAATTAAAATATAATAGTCACACAATCATTACAATTACGGCTGCATTGTAGCAAAACTTTGCTTTTGTATCGCAACCCTGTACTGTATTTATGAATGTAGGGAGGTATTGAACCAGTGATACATGTAAACATTTAAATTTTACAAACGTCTTTAGATTTATAAAGAGTTTTCTAGCTCACCTTGATGTGGACAAAAATCACCAGTCTTTGGATCATATTTACAGCAACTTGAGGCCTGACTCCAGCTGAAATAGTCGTCAATCCAATTAGAAGCTGGTCGCGCTATATACGTCAAATTGGCACGTTTGCTAGCCAAATAAATTTGAATGCCTATACTGTCGTCGTTGCAAAATTGCCCAGAACACACTAGATTTTGATCAAATGTTTTGGAAAAGTTTAAGCCAGATTTCAAAATAAAATAAACTGGTGGCCCAATACTCAGGTACTTATTTAACGATTGGAAATAATGCAAAACAAAACTGTCTTCGGGCATCGATAGTTCCTGGTTCAGGCCAATTTCAATACGCGGTGCTATAGCAATACTCGAACAAAGCCAACCAAAGAACACAATCATGACCACAACACGAACTGTTTTCTTCATTAGAAATGGTACATAGACACTTTTGAAGAACTTGTACAGCAGGCCTTCGGTAATGGGAGCAGCATCAGTTTTCTTACCGCGTATAAAGCAACAGACATCTAAGCGATTTTCAGCTTGACGTTTAGTATCCAAAGTCAGTAAACTAACAAAGCAGGTGATTTGCAGCAGGAAATCAAAGAACAAAGCCATACCAGCGTACAAAGCAAAAGCTTTTACGGCTGGCATGTCCGACAAACCACCCAAGAAAAAGCAACAACTTTCACTTATTGATGTTAGCAACATGGAGGGTCCAACCCGGCCCAGTATTCTACCAATATGCTCTTCATGGGTTTCATCCGGTCTACGGTTGTCACGCTGATAAGTTTGCACCAAAATAAAAATGTTGTCCACACCAACAGCCAGCACCAAAAATGGTATAACCTCTACAATAATCAAAGTGGCCGGTACCCCAATATATCCAAACACACCAACTGACGACACCACTGAAGCCAACACAATAATAACACCACCAACACCCAATGTTATTTTACTGTCAATGAAAGCACGTCCCAGCTCCTGAACATGACCCAAAGAGATGGCAATGTAGGCAAACATTATCAAGTAGGAAACTAAAATGGTTAAAACATCCGACTGAGATTCACGATTCAATTCATCCTCAATGGAACGCTCCGAGGTGAAAGCTATATCCATGTGTTTGCTCATATTATTTTTAGTATAGTTGACCATATAATCAACATAACGTTGCTCCCACTCCAAGGCAGGACCCAACTTCTCCTTGTCATGATGATTGCGCACCAAAAATGTTAAAATTAAAGCGCTGGCACGTTCATATTTAGTATTCGAGCCTAATTGTTCGCCTGGATTTAGGAAACCGCCAAGAGCAATAGCTGGATCAACTGGACCGCCATAAGAGGCCAAACACAAATAAGGATTACTTATGCACTGATACAGTTCGTCTAAGTAATTCACCTAAAATAAATTGTTTGTTATGCAAATCACTATTGCTATTAAAAAAATTTCAGTATTTTACCTCAAATCCATTGTCATCATCTTCATCATCTAAACGTTCTAAGTCATCTTTAAAGTAACCCCATAAGGATTGCACAATACAATCGGCAGTTTGCACTTTATCTTGGCCACCGGACACCAAGGGCGCATAACAAATATCTTTAAGCATGGTGGCTCCCTCAATATCGCTGCCTAAATTCTTTATGTCCTCTTGCAGATTGTGGACATCAATTAGAAATTGTTTATCAAATACTGGTCCAAAAACTATGGGACCATTAGAAGTGTTGTGTACGATATTATCTAAATCAATGGCTTTAATAATAATCTGTTCGATGCGATAGAATGGCTGGAAAGTAGAATCGAAATATTCCCTTTCGACACGGGAACGTGATTGAGGTGAAGCCCACAACTTTACCGGATCTGTCGTGATGTGCAAAAATTGTATGCCAAATCCAAGAACAGCAACAAATATTAAACCGCCGACTAATGTTAGCCAAGGATAGGTTGCAAAAAATTTTCCCCAAGCTGTAAACATTGTTTCTAAACATTTCTCCGTTTTGGCACCCAAGTGTTCAAAGTAACCAGATTCTGATTCCAAGATAATATCAATTGCATCATTATTGGGCCCATCGACTTCATTGCCATCATCTGATTAAGAAGCAAATATATAAAATGTAAGGAAAACATTAAATATTGTTTGGTTTACGTAACTATTTAGTTTACTAGTGATAAGAATTAATTAAACACTTTCCATGTTTTGAGAGTGTTTATATAAGAGTATTCTAAAAACACAGAAAAAAAATAACATTTCAAACTCAAAGGACATGTTAAAATTTAAAGAACAAGGACAACAAACAGTTTTTTTGTACAACAATTTCCTAATTAAGCAGCATAAATTACAAAATTTCCAAATAAATTTTGAACAATTACAATAAAAATATTTAAAAAGCCGGCTGACTTCCTTAACGCATGTTTCGTAGCAGTACAACAATGTAACATGTTCCTAAGCGCCAATTGTATTTGATTCGCAGTATTGTAAAGTATAACTGATTTACGTTGCACTGCTTTGACGTTGCCTACAGAAAGCCAGCCAATGTTTTAATAACAGCATCAATCATGTTACGAATTTGGCAAAATATAACATTTTTATTTGTTCGAAGTATTTGAAAACTAAATACATTACATCTACAATTACTTGTAACTAGAATTGCTAATACTACAATTACAATACAAGAAATAGGTAACTGGCTGGATTAAGTTAAAGTTTATGCGATTACAACTAGTTGTAATAGTAATTATATTAATTGAAAAAGCGCAATTACAAATAATATTTATAATTTTATGAACTCTGTAGTTATGGTTTTATCAACTCTAATTGCCTGTAATTGAGAAAAAGTAATCATAATTTTCAGACTCTCCGAAAATTAGAAGAAATGCAACTTTTACTGGATGGAAGAATTAATAGCGCATTCTTACTGCCAGTTTTTATAATATGTACAAGGTGGGCCAAGATGCTCTTATTTTTGCAAATGGCGGCAAATGTCAAATCTGTTTTGACATTTGTGAACTAGACAGATGTAGAATACAAGTGAACAAGCCATGGAGCGATACACTCTCCAAGAACGCGGAATAATCGTGTCTGTTTTTTTGGCGTAACAATTCGTCTGTGGTGTTGGCGCAGCGCGAATTCCGTCGCCGATTTCCCGGTCGTCCGGCACCGACTGCGCAAACACTGCGCCGTTTGGCCACCAACCTTGAAGAGTATGGGACCACACGAGACGCTGCCAAGAGTGGCCGGCCCCGGAGCGCCCGTTCTGCTGAGAATATCGCCGCTGTTGCCAAGGATGTCGAGCTGTCACCAGAAACGTCGACCAGACGCCTTGCCTCGCAATTAGCCATCAGCCGGTCGTCCCTAAGGCGAATTTTGGTCAAAGACCTGCGCATGTTCCCGTACAAAGTCCACTCCGTGCATCAGATGCTGCCTGTCGACCACCAAACGCGTGTAACCTACGCAAAGCAAATAATATTTTTTTATCGTTTATTAGAGATCCTGAAAATTTCCATATACTGCCTGGCTCACGATGTCGCCAAGTCGAGTTCGTTCTCATATTTATATTGAGAACAATAATAAAAAAAATTAAATTTGTTTTTGTTTTCAATATAAATATGAGAACGAGCTCGACTTGTCCACATCGTGAGCAGACAGTTAATAAAACTTTTCCATCTTGATTTTCAGACAAATTTTGTGGCATTACAATTGCGATTCCTCACTTCGTGTATATGGCTACTGTTCTCATGTCAGAACAATGGACGACAGAGGCTACATTTATGTAAAAGTCCTCGCGACTAATTGCAGAAACGCACTAGCAAACAATAAAACAATACCAGTTAGAATTGTGCGGAGCACATTTGTTGTCGAAACTATCGTCAAATTCGTCATATATTCAAAAAACTAAAGGCACAAACTCTGGTTTGTATCTTTTGTCGGAAGCAGAATTTTGGAAGTACAAAAGGGAACAGAATGTTGTACCTGGCAGCAGGTTCCAAGCCCATCTAATCTTGCAGAGGTTACTTCAAAAGGGTTAACGCTGCATGACTTAGCAGAGCCTATTTGGTTGTAAGTTCCTATTTTTTTTTTCAAAATCCGATTGAAAGTTAGCCAAAAACTACTTTATTATATAGCAGATTCAGTAGTAAGAAAAATACATAGTTCCAAACTGCGAAGCTATTGAAAATTCGATAGTTAAATTAATAAGCCGTACATGCTCTTACAACCATCTGTTGAAAATCGTTCCACTGTATTATATAGAACACAGAACAACATTATTTCAGCGAAGAGTACAAATTATTGCAAAAAATACATCAATTACAGCCTTTATATTCAAGACCTTGGACATTTTCGTGTTGGAGGTCATTTGAAAAACGCATCAATTGCCAAAAAACGGATTTATCCATTTTTCTGCAGAAGACTAGAACATATTGTTTCGCCATCTCCATGTCTCCAACTACCACACCGGACCAAAAGCGCTCGACAAAATTTCTGAATACCAGGAGCCAGAACGACAATAAGGGGCATCGAGGAAGACATTCCCACAAGTGTTATGTTGCGGTGTTTATCTGCTTTGTGACTTAGGAGATCCAAATCGAAGCAGTATCCGACCTTTCTTCCAAATCTTTAATTGCAGATTTAAAAAGGTCAATTGATCGTCGAGGTATTCCAGTCAACGCAACAAATCGTATAATGATAAGTCTTTTCTAAGGGGCATCGAAGAAGACATTCCCACAAGTGTTATGTTGCGGTGTTTATCTGCTTTGTGACTTAGGAGATCCAAATCGAAGCAGTATCCGACCTTTCTTCCAAATCCTTAATTGCAGCTTTAAAAAGGTCAATTGATCGTCGAGGTATTCCAGTCAACGCAACAAATCGTATAATGATAAGTCTTTTCAGCATAACGTACATATATAACTTTTGTAATAAAAACTTTATTCAATTTAATTTTATTCCCTCTAAAGCACCCCACTTCTGACGACTCTGGGAGACGGCTGTCAAATAAGCAAGAACATTACCGAACATTAGCAAATGCAAAGATGACGTATGAGAAGAGCTCTCAACAGTCCTCATGGTGACTGAGGCCATAAAGAACTCCAGACCAATATCAGCTCTATCCGATTTTGAAGCTTTGCCATTTGTAAATGGGTTATCCTCTGAATTCTTCACCTTAGCAATATATTGAACGCCAAGAAGTTAGTCATATCGAAAGATGGAAGCAAATGACAGCATCAAAACAACTATTCTAGAAAATATGGACAACCGACTAGTTAACGTGTTAATACAAAAAAATGGTCGCACAAAGCCTGTAGTGCGATTCTCTATTCAATTTTAACAATAGTTGTCATTGTTAAAAAATTAAACAGCCCAATTAACGATTTTGCCATTCTTTACAATTTTTAACAATATTTGCTGTCGGTTAACTAACGACAAAAAAAATTTCTGTTGTTTACAATTTTTATACGTATAAATAACAATATTTCTATTATTTAAGCATCTAATTTAACAATTATTTCGCATAAATAAAGAACCAGGTGAAAAAAATTTTTGTACACTGTTTGGCAATCACCAATTCATTTGTTTTTGTTATTTTCCTCTTTGCGCTTTTCGTTTATTTTAACAGAGATGCCACATGATGTCAGATTTAAACAATGTTGTTAACAAGAAGTCAGAGAATCGTAGAATCGTTAGTGTAAACAACTTAATAAGTTGACAATATAACAACTGTTGTTACTGTTAAAAGTTACAGAATTTCACTACTGATTTTCACGTAAACTCTTTGGTACTTGTCTGCTGAAAACACCCAGGGTCGATGGCGGGCATCCAACCCAAGACCTCTGGCCTGACAGGCTAACATTGCTACCAATTAGCCAGAGTGACACCCTGACTGTACGATAAGAGTAAGGACCAGCTTTTGGGAATCTGGTACCCCCGATTTTTGTAGGTCGTGCGAGGATGAGAAGGGGCAAGAAACTAATGTGCATGTTATCTCCCCACAGGGTGGTATAGTTCTGGAAAAAAGGGTAATTCGGTTTTTCTAGGCATTGACCTTTTGCCAATTATCCGTAAAAATCTCTGAAATACCAGAGCAATGGGCTTGCATATAAGTATCCAAAGGAAGTAGGATGGCATACGTTAGTTTGATTATATGCTTAAGCGTACCTAAGTTTTCCGTCCAGACTTAAAGCCGATATAAAGTTAACCTATATGGGTTTTGTTTCGAAGGCTTAGCAGTAACTATACACTGGTACCGCCGGAACCAGTAGCTCCATAGATGACCTGCCACACAGCGGGTTAAAGAGATAATGCTCGCCATTAAGGCATATTCTATTCCAATCGGGAATGGGTATGCTAGCGGACGTTGTCTTACTCGCAACGTGAGGAATGATTCTGGGAGCGGTTATTGGAGAGGTCTCCCTCAGGGTTACATTTGGTGGCTCTGGTTGAAACAAAAATCGCTGGGAGAGGATATTGGTTAAATGACTAAAGCGCAGCCAGGGTTATTCTTGGTATTTCTTGGTAATGCTCAGCTGCATTGCGTAAGCTGCTGATGTAGTACGAATTTAGATAGATGAAACTTATTTAGCATGGTACACATAGGGACGCTAGCAAACGCTTAAGTTTTCCGGGTGTTAAGGCCATCGTTAGATTGGGCTGTAAGGCAGGTACTGTTGTTAATCTTAGACACATGACTGGTCTGAGTAAATCTTCATTTGTTATGGATATACAAACAAAACAAATCTGAATTCGTAGATTGCCTCAGAAATTTAAGTGTTATTTGGATGCGGTATCTGTATGCTTCCAGAAAGAGGGAAAACAAGCGATGAAGAATAATTCGAAGAATACGTAAGGCACCGTTGTTTCACAAGAGTGAAACTTGTACTTCCAATATTTAAAATTTTTCTGGATGTTAAGCCGTTATGACACTACATTTTTTCATCATTTTTCTAGTTTTGGAGAACAGTGCAAATAGAATATAATAGAGAATTTTGCCGCCAGTTGCAAAGAGTTCAGCTATATTAAGATAAATACCACATTGTCAAAGCTTTTACTAATGTTATCGATAAAAAATGGGGGCCTGTCAAAAGAAAATGGAAAAATGTTCAACTTAAAATTGGCATTTCAAGCTTGAAAAAGTCTTGCCAAGTTAACGGTTTATTCACGAATACAGCGATTTAGCGCCTCTTTTTTCAACTTTTTTTTTCTTTTGTCGTTTTATTATAAATAAAAAGTAGGCAGCACTTAAAGAAGCCATTACGTTTTGTTTACATTTTGTACAGTTGTTTCTTTCTATCATTTGCTATTTCTTTCTTTCAATCCTATAGCAAAACAATGCAAGAAAAGTGTAGTATCATAAATGCTTTAGCAATGTAAATTTTAATAAGCATTAAAAATAACAACATATTTAATTTATATTTAAAGCTCTACAAACATTAAAATATAAAATCCTCAATAATAATATGGATCTTCTTTAGTTTAGTTCACTAAACTGAAAAAAGTGTACAGAAAAGGTCAGACAAATTTCAAACCTTAACAATTAAATACAAAAATATTGTTTAACATAATAAATCAGGGACCGTAAATAACAGTTATCGATAACAAAAAATTAGTTTATAACAGTTATTTTGTGAATTTAAAATAAAAAATCCATCGAAGACAGTTATTTTTCATTGTAAAAATAAAAGGTCGGATGAAACTCTTAAAAAGGGAATTTTATTTTGCCGTCATAAAATAAAAATCTTTTGGGGAGTTTTATTTTTCACTTCAAAATAAAACTCATTTTATGTAAATTGACATTATCCGTACTTATATAAGTTGGCAAAAACTGTGCATTGTATCCCAACAACACAGATAAGTGTGGAAAGCATTCTATGCACTTGAATTGATATTGAGCGACCTGCGTTAAAACTTTTTTGTGAAAAATTTAAAAAAAAATTTATGTTCGTTAAATTAATTAAATAAGTTACTACACACATTAGCTGTGTTCGTAAAAAAAGAAAATAAACAAAACGAGTTTTATTTTAGACGGAAAATACAAAGTACTCATAAAATGAGTTTTATTTTCGGACGCGAAAAGTAAAACTCCTAAAATGAGTTTAATTTTATGACGACAAAATAAAACTCGATTTTTGAAGGTTTCATCTGATTTTTTATTCTTCCGTTGAAAAATAACTCTTAACGGTGAAGATGAGATCGTTTTTTTTTAATCCCCATAGATTCTGAAAGAGCACGTCAATACGTATCTATTGGTATATGACAGTATATGTAGGTCTCCGTTGACTCTAAAATAAGAGTTTTTGAGTTTACATTTTTTGGATAACTGTTATTTACGGTCCCTGTAATAAATTTAAAAGTAATAAATAGCCAGATATAAAACTTAATTTGAATACAAGTCTAAGAAATAAATAACAAAACAACAAAAAAAGCATTTCAGCACAGTAACGAGAAACAAGAATAATTTTATATTTTTTTTATTTAAAATTTTTTTAATGCAATATTTAATAGAGAGGCGGTAAAGCAGAAAAAGCAAAAACACACTTGAAGTTTGTTTTTGCTGAATTAAATCTTTTTTAAATGTATGTATTTAATTGAATGATTCAATGATTGGTGTTTTTAATTATTCTGCCCAGTAGTTAATAATGAAATATTTACAAATGATGATGGCTGGATGAACGAATGGTATTAGATAATAAAATAATGAATTTCAGAAGCAATTGCAGTTCTAAGTATAGTATTTATCGGTTATATGCATTTCCAAATTTGCACGATTTTTGGTGCATATAAGCGGGAATTGCTTATATAAAAAATATTTGGGTGTATTTTATATAACAAACGCATAAAAACAAGTGCCTAAAAGCGTTAAATGCTTATAACCGGCGTGCATATAAGCGATAAATACTGTATAAACAATTATGTATGTATAGAATTAGTGCCACCAAATACAATTAATAAAAAGTGTTTATTTTCTTAAATCTTTTGTTTTTTTTTCTTTTTTGCTTGTAAAATATATAAAACCAAAACATACTGGATATTTTTGATTGCAGGGGTGAATCCTCCTCGGGTGCCAACTCATTGCTGACACTGTGATCACCAGTAAAACGTCTGCCAATGGCCGAACTATAACGATTATCCATCAAACCATCACCTAACAAAACTTAAATTAATTTCATTTTTGCCAATTAATATTGAAATAAAACAGCAATTAAAAAGAAAAAAGAATAATTAATACAAATTATAATACGACATAAAATTGTTTAAAATAATAAATAAATTAAATATTTTTTCTTTATTCGTATTTCATTTGTATATGAATCTGAATGCCCTTCCCTCAATGTTAATTAGAAATTTCTTCATACTCCTTAATATGATGAATATGTAAAAAATACACGAAAAAACAATATGAAAGTATATTTTTTATCAACTAATAAAAAGAGAATAAGTACTTTAAGTTTATAATGAGCTAGTGTCCGGGAAGCTGTTGTCCTACAATAGATCGCCTTAAAAATTATTATTCTATTAAAAACATACATCTGTTGCAATAAGAAAAAAGTGCTTAAGTAATATTTTATGTTTTGTAGGAGATCACTTTCAACTGGATTTTTAGAAATGCATTCCTGTTACATTTAAAGTTGACAATTAATTATTCGATTCTTTTAATTTAGGAAAACATGGTTCTACCTACTATAATAAAGATACATATTACATTTGATATATATTATATTATAAGCTAAATTATAAGTTGAAGAAACATTAGCAGCATGTCGTTATGCAATAACTTCCTGAAAAAAAAAACTACAAAATAAATGAATCTTTGCCCAGAGGTACTTTTGAATATTCTGCATGCAATTGTGATATCAACTCAAAATTGACTTATTTCGACTTATGCACTTATATTGGGTGTTTTTTATTGAGGTATAGAACTTTAAGTTGGCATCACTTTTTTAATTGGCGGCCATTTTGTCAGCTGTCAAGTGATTAATATTTAGTTTGGTTTGCCATTTCATCATGAACAGGTTGACAAAAGAACAACGCTTGCAAAACGTGCAAATTTATTTCGAAAATAATGGTTCAGTTCGCGAAGTTTACCGCAAGCTCCGTCCATTTTATGGTCGACATAATCGTCCATCAGAGGAATTAATTCGGTTAACCATGGATCGTTTTCGCACTACGTTTACTCTATGTGATAATATGCATCCGCAGAGACGTCGAACATTGCGCACCGAAGAAACAATTGCCGCTGTAGGGCTGGTGGAGTCATTGGGCCATACTTCTTCCGAAATAATGCTGGAGTCAGTTACCGTTAATGGAGACCGGTATAGAGCCATGATAACCGACTATTTTGTTCCCGAATTGGATGGCATGAATGTGGATGAGTTGTGGTTCCAACAAGACGGCGCTACATGCCACACAGCGCACGTCACAATCGATTTATTGAAGGAAACATTCGATGAGCGCATAATTTCGCGGAATGGACCTGTCAATTGGCCACCAAGATCGTGTGATTTGACACCATTGGATTATTTTCTTTGGGGATATGTGAAGTCGCTCGTCTACGCCAACAAACCAGAAACGTTAGGGGACTTGGAAGCCAACATTCGTGGCGTTATTGCCAACATACGGCCCCATATGCTCGAAAAAGTGGTTGAAAATTTGACCTGTAGAATTGGCTTTATTCGAGCCAGCCGCGTCGTCCACATGCCCGAAATCATATTTAAACATTAATGGCATAAAATTATCCTTCCAATAAAGCCAAATTGATGGACATTAAAACGATTTTCTTGTGTTTTATTTCAATTCGTTCTATACCTCTAAAAAAAACACCCGGTATAAGGGTAATTCCATATCAAATCAACTAAGAGTTATACACGATCCCTTTCAATTTTGATGAAATTTGGTCAGATGTTGTCATTCATCCATTCTATAACGAATTTGTGTTAAAGGAAAAAAATTAAAAATGTTTATTTCAAAACTTATGACATATTCAAAATAACATTATTTCGCCAAATTTACAGAATGTGTTGAGCTTAGTTTTTAAATATCTCTTAAACTATTTTATATACAAGGATGTTTTGTATGCCATTTTAAAGAGAATATTTGGGGCAACAAAAAATACATAGAACAAAAATTAGTTTTGGAAAAATTACTTATCTGCAAAGTTTTGATAATTTCAAAACTGAGTAAATCAAAAAACTATGTTTTTTTTTCCTCTGAATTTTTTTTAAATAATACCTCTAAATGTCCTTAATAAATCGTGAAAGTTTGGAGGAGGTGTTTTTTCTCTTTTTTAAGATATGATTTTTTTTCTTTCGCAACCTTCAACAATACAACATAAAAAATAATTTATATCTGTAATTTTGAGCAATAAATTTAATTTAATTTAATTTAAAGGCGAAAAAGTAATAACATTGTCAAGTTTGTGCATTTGTTTTTTCGGCGAAATTTTATGTTGGAAATTTTGTGTTAAAAAGGCAAATTTTTTGTCATATCTCAAAAAAGAAAAAAAAAACACCTCCTGAAAAATTTCAGGATCTTTTAAGGACATTTAGAGATATTATATAAAAAAAATCAGCAAAAAAATATAGGTTTTTGAGTTAATCGTTTTTGAAAATTTCAAAACTTTGCAGATAAGTAATTTTTGCAAAAAAAAAATTTGCTCTATACATTTTTTGTAGCCCCAAATATTCTGCTTAAAATGACATACAAACCAATCTTGTATATAAAATAGTTTTCGGGATATTTAAAAACTAAACTCAACACTTTGGGTAAATTTTGCGAAATAATGATACTTTGGATATATCATATCTTCTGAAAGAAACATTTTTAATTTTTTTCCTTTAGCATAAGTTCGTTATAGGCTTAAAGAAAACATCTGAACAAATTTCATCAAAATCGAAAGGGGTCGTTCGTGTCTACTAGTTGCTTCGACATGGAATTACCCATAGATATATTTATCTCGACAATAGCGACGCCTATCGGTTCCAAGAGTATTATATCTCTCAAGGAGTTTCGGACATTAACGTAAACGAACACAGTGACACATGATTTTTATATTTACATATATTTTTAGCTCATAAAATATAGGGAACGTACTGATCCACGATTTGGCACTTTTGAAACCAGAAACTTGAAATGCGGGGGTCCTTAATAAACTAACTACATAAATTTCCGTTTGTCAAATAGAAAAATATATTTTGGTTGCTTTATTTGTCATATGGCTACATTTGAAAAAAAAAATTGGTTACAAAAATAATATTTTTTTCATAGTTACAGGTACTCTATCAAGCACGGGCAGTGGTTGATTGCTTTCCGGCAAGTGACAATTTTTTGCAAATAATTCAGCCCGAAGGTTAGCTTTATCAGCCGGATCAGTGAATATTTGTTCACCCTTTAAAAGAGTCGAAATTGCTGAACTAGCATTATCCTTTACTCTTTTAACGAATGACCAAAAGCTCTTGCCACCCCTAGCGCCAGCAAGGACTTTAGCACGAAGGCGCTGCTCGTGTAAAGCTTTTTCACGTCTTAGTACTCCGGCACACGAAGATTTCGCCTTTTTGCGCAGCAAATCAGTATCTGCGCTTTTATTACTACGCCAAATACTGAATGCTTCCTCTCTGGATCTGACTGCATCTTTGCAGGCCTGATTAAACCAAGACTTCGTTCTGGGCTTAATCGAAATTTGCTTTGATGGAATGAAAGTTTTCAATCCCAGCAAAATGATGTTTACGATCATTTCTGCCATGGCATTGACATTATTGTCGAGAAAACATAGTTTCCAATTAAAATGCCGAAAAAAGTCGTTGAGCTCAGCCCAACAAGCCTCTTCGTAGATATATTTTAAACGTTTTGTAGCTGTTCGTGAAACGTCACGAAGTTCTGAGAAAAGGAGGCGAGTTACCGAGAGGAGCATTAACGCTCACTTCGTACTTGTCAGGGTGTGAAGTGAGAAAAAGGTCGAGAGTATTGTTTTGGTGCCCTTCAACACACGAAATGTGTGTTGGTTCATTCGCTAATTGCGCCAGATGGTTGTGCGCGGCGAATAACTCAACATATTCCGGAGTTGTATGATTCGAATGGCGAAGCCAAGATGAGTTGTGAACATTGAAATCCCCAGCAACAGCATTTCACTGTTCGGACAACTCTCTAGAATCTTCGATATAGAATCGGAAAGAGCATCGAAGCCTGATATGGTATTGTCCCTTCCCGCGTTTGGACTTCTGTACAGAAACCCGAAATACAAATGATATGCCCTGATTCTGAATTTAACCCAGAGACAGCTAAATTCAGGATCATCCGGGCCTAGTGGTTGCCGACACTGGTACACAACTTCATCGCGTATGTACAATGCAAGTCCCCGGTGGAAACTAAAGAGCGAAAGCAGGTGATACCCAGGCAAATGAAAATCCTGTGGATCAGCATCCTCAGACACCTGAGTCTCACATAAGGCCAAAACGTCCGGCCGATGGGGACAAAAGTGAGCATATACAGAGAAAAAATTTGCTCTTAGTCCGCGTATGTTACAGAAGTCGATTTTGAATTTTCCCGTCATAAGATGAAAGAAAACCCAAACCAAACCGCCTATTTCATACTATTTGCACCAATGCAATTAATTACGGCTACTTAACTGCCTAGCGAGCAGTTAAGCAGACAGCCCAACAGCAATTAACGCACTGGTACCAATAGCATAAAATTAAAGTTTTTTTTAACCGACTTCAAAAAAGAAGGAGGTTATCAATTCGTGTGTATGTTCTTTTTTATGTTTGTACACGCATAACTCTGTCATTTGTGAACCGATTTTTAAAATTCTTTCTTTGTTGGAAAGGGTTTGCCTGCAGTTTGGTCCCATAATTTTTTCACAATTTTCATAGCTTCCGAGTAATAAAAGGAAAAACAAACACAAGTAATCCCCTAAGTCTTGGTGAAACAATCAGTCCAATTATGAATAACAATTCCCCGGGAGATTTTTCCCTATTCCCTGTTCCCCTATTCTAAATAAAATCTCTCTGGAAAAATTTTCTCTTTTCCCATTCCTCCTATTATAAACTACAATATCCCCGGGAAAAAACTCCCAGCGAAAAAAGTAAGTATTCTAAATATGAGGGAGAGGGAGAAGTTCTTGCCAGTTTTTTCCCAAGCATTTTGAAGGGAACTAATGAAAAAATTTTAAATTCAAATTAAAAAATGTTGTGAAATAATTTTATGAGCATTTATTTAGGACAACAAGTTTAAATAAACACCGAAATGTTATGTTTCGCTTTTGTTTTAGGAATTTTTATACACGCCGTGCAAACATGAGCTTCAAAAACATGAACTACTTCTGCCTTCGGAAGAAAGTTTTAAAACACACTCAATTTTGCACGCCTCCTTTAAGTTCACATAATGTGTAAATGGGAGATATGTTGCGGCTTAAAAAAGTTACAATTTCCTTTTTAACACAATCATTGGGGATTTAATATATCTGGCCCTGACCCAGTTTTCGCTTCACTTCCTCAGCATAAAGTTCTTCCGAGAGCTTCTGAGTGACTACATTGTTCAATTCACGTTTTACTTAAGCAAAAATAAATATTTATAAAGGGTTTTTCAACAAGAACTTTGTTTTCTAAAACAAAATAAAACAAAAATTTAGATGATTACAATTTTTATTGTATTACGAAGAGAAAAGTTCGGCAAATATGAATGAAAAATTATATCTGGCAAATATCCACCACGACCACGCTGACAGATGTCGATTCTTTCATCAAAGTTTTTAATCGCTTTTTGGCAAAACGGCGGGTCTATTTCGTTAATCACATCACGGATTTTGAGTTTTAAGGCTGCAGTCGATTCGATTGGCTCCGTATAGACTCTGTCCTTAACATAGCCCCACAAAAATAATCCAGTGATGTTAAATCACACGATCTGGCTGGCCACTTAACAGCTGAATTCCGTGAAATTATGCTATCGGGGTTGTTCCTGAATGAATTGAGCGAATCTACGGCGATGTGAATGGTCGTTCGGTTTCAATTCCTGCACCAGTTGAGCCTTGTAAAGCTTCAAAGCCAAATCCTTACGCAAAATTCGCCGTGTGTTGGTTTTTGATAATCCCAATTGTTGAGAACGTCGAGGAATTGGCAAATTTGGATCCGCTTCAATAGTGTGGCTCACGGCTGCGATGTTTTCAGTTGAACAACCCGGTCGAACACGCGTTGGTGTTGACATATTTTGTATATAGCCTGTCGACTCAAATTTAACGACCAAATTCATAATAGCGGTCCCAGAAGGACAATTATGTTGTCCGAAAATATCACGAATTATATGAAATGTAACTTTAACAGAACCACCAATTTCATAGTGGGTTTTAATTATTTTAATGCGATTTTCCAGCGAAATTAAATTCATTGTAACAATTGGCAATGCATCTACTACGAATATGTTGGTTTGTTGGTTTTGCCACAATTGAAAAACAAAGTTCTTGTTGAAAACCCCTTTATTAAACACAATCTTATTATCAATGAAAACGTAAAATCTTAATTAATTTCTATTACTGAACTCTTGCGTTAGTGCACAATAAAATGTAAACACTAAACTGCTAATCTAGATTTCTCCCTCTCCCTTTTTTGTTTATACCCCGGCTTTTTAGAGTTTCCCGGCAACAAATGAATGGGAAGAGAAAAAACTCCCCGGGAAAGTTCATAATTGGACTGAATGATTCTCAAACTGAGGGTGAAAGGAAAAAAGCACCACTATTTGTAGTTGTATAAGACGAGAACCAAACAATGGCGAATTTATAAGAAAAACAGCAAAAAGCTGCAGTAAACTAAAAAAAAGCAATGTAAAATGATTTAAGGTTTGATATTTGTCTGCTTGTCTTTGGGGTCGTAGTGGTCCAGAGTGTAAAAAGGACTCTGATGATGGGATCGTGGTTGTTCCCGAAAATATCATGATGTTAAGTTTGACCTTTACAAAAAGTCAAGAATTCGTCTTTTCAATTATTTCATGCTTTAAAAAATCCTTTCTTAATAATAACATTATATTCAGCCCGATTATGAATTTTCCCGGGGAGTTTTTCTCTTCCCATTAATTTGTTCACGGGGAAACCCCTTCCTAATCTAAAGAGCGGGATAAAAAAGACGAGAGGGAGAAATCTGGGTCAGCTGTTTAGTGTTTACATTTTATTCTGCACTAACGCAAGAGTTCAGTAATAGAAATTAATAAAAATTTTATGTTTTCATTGATAATAAATAAGATTGTGTGTTAATATAAATATTTGTTATTGCTTAAATAAAAAGTAAATTGTTCAGTGTAGTCTCTCAGAAGCTCTCGGAAGAACTTTATGCTGAGGAAGTGAAGCAGAAACTGGACCAGCGCCAGATGCATTAAATCTCCAATAAATGTGTGTAAATTTTTGAAGCCGCAACAAATCTCCCATTTACCCATTCTGTGAACTTAAAGGAGGCGTGCAAAATTAAGTGTGTTTTAAAACTGCCTTCCGAAGGCAGCAGTAAGCAGTAGTTCATGTTCCTGAAATGCATGTTTGCATGTCGTGGATAAAAATTCTTAAAACAACAGAGAAATATAACATTTCGGTATTTATTTAAGCTTGTTGTCCTAAATAAATGTTTATACCATTGTTTCACAACATTTTTTAGTATGAATTTTAAATGTTTGCACTAGTTCTTTTCAAAATTATTAGCAAAAAACTCGCAAGAATTTCTCTCTATTCCTCATATTTAGAATTTATTAGATTTATAATAGGAGGAATGTGGAAAGAGAAAATATTCCGGAGGAGCTTTTGTTTAGAATAGGGGAACAGGGAATAGGGGAAAAACTCCCGCAGAATTGTTATTCATAATTGGGCTGATTAAAAATTTTAAAAACCCTCGAAGTAAATAGATAATAATTTCGGCTGCACCAATTTTCTTCAAACATATGTTAGAAAATTTTGGATCAGGTCACCTTAAACACACAATTTACGAAATTAAAATCGAATTATCTTTTTGGGAGCTACGGTGTCACAGACACACAGATTCAAAGGGATACATCTAGAAAAGATGTGATATCTTCTAAGCGGCTGGACCGATTTTCTTCATAATAACACTCTCGATCAAGTCACCTTTCAAGCAGAAAAAACTAAATCAAAATCGGTCCAGAGACACACTACAAACTTATAACACACCTCAGTATTTTTACGAGAATTAACTGTGTGCGCGAAGTTTCGCATGAATCGGTTTAGCAGAAGATGTTAAAAAGAAAATTTCCTTTGTATGGGAGTGGCACTGTCCACTTTTCTTATCATAATATTGTATAGAAGTAGTTTAAAGTTAATATTTATTACGTTTGGACGTGGAACTGTCCAATTTTCTAACCATAATGATTGTGGAGTAAGTACCTCTTGAAATTACTAATATTAGATTAATTTTGATAATATAAGACACTAATTCCTACCTACGCCAATGTGAGAGCGCAAACACCCTTCAATTGTAGACTCAAATCAGCGCATGCTTAAAAGTGCCAGTTTTTAACTTTTTCAATTCAATTCAACGTTTTGCAACAAGGCGTGTCGTACCTAATGCAGTACTAAGGTAACGCATTTAAAAAACGAATTATTCAGATTCGGTAGTTGGACATGGTAGGGTCGATATGTTGAAGATATTTGATATTTAGCTCAAGTGGTTAGCGCGCTAAAATATTTATATGTATCTTAATCGATTACCTTCAGATTTCTAGCTCCTCCACATTTTTGATTTAAGAGCATTTTGAAAAAGTGCTTATTGAAAAATACTAAATATTATTATGATTTTGCGACTTTAATTTAAAAAAAAATATTTCATAAGTATTGCTAGTCATCAAGACCCATTACACTATTTATAACCTAAACATGCACAAACTAGAAAAATGTTATTGATATTTCCCAAAATAAATATGTATTTCTATATCTAAAATTATATTTTTATATAAAATTTATTAAATCATATTTGAATATTAATACTTCACCATGCATATTCATCAAAAACAAAATATATATTATGTTCATCACGTAATGCAGGCCTTTCTTTCCAAATTAAGAAGAAGAAAAAACAATCGTAGCAACACGCCATAAAAATTAAAACTCATATTTCTAGATTCAAATGTGCTGACATATGAATAATTGAAGTTAATAAATAATTAAATAAACAAAAAGCCGAAATTGTATATAAAGCGGTGGTGGTTTACTCGTGGTGACAACGATTTTTTACTAATCAATTAAATTATAAAAAAAAACACAAGGAGAAAATACAAAGAAAGAAAAATATGTAAATGAAAACAAACAATAAACTTACCATCCATATTTTTGGAAGGGAATAAACATACGCCCATGAGGAACAATAAACTACCAATTATAAAGACGGTAAACATTATAACGGTAAAAGCATCAAATCCAGCTATTGTGAAAGGTTGTGGCACTGGCGGCTGAGGGGGTGGCACTGGACATGATGCTTCACAGTCTGTACAGGAACAAGCTGGTGTCTTATCCTGTCATATAAATAAATAGAGAAATTTTTACAATAACTTCATAGAATGCTGCGCAAAATTTTCTTGTATATCTTACATTTAATGGACTACTGCAAGGAACTGTTAAAGGATCCAATGGACGGTAGCCGCCTTTAGAGGACGAGTTATTCTCATGCTGTACATAAGTTATTTGAAAAGGTACATATATGTTATTGGAGTCACCCATATAGGTAAACCATTTGGTGGCACTGCAGCGTGAGGCACCATAACTACCACATACTATATCCATAGCAAGTTGACCTGTTGAAGGTACTGATACCTGAAATTAAGAACAGCAAAGATAATTTCAATATTAAAGCGTAATCTATTTATTATAAGCAGTGTAAGTTTTTTATGTCATATGACATTTGCTATGGCATTTGCCATTTTTTCAATTATTTAGTAAAAGAAGTCTTTTTAATCTTCCTTGCTATTAAATGCCTTTTTTCATAGTCTGACAATAAACTCGCAACGTTTTTAAACATTTTTAATTATTTAATCCATACATGAACCTTTTTCATTGGCATTGAACTTTCATTGACATTATTTTCAATATTTATAATGAAAAAGTTGCAACTGCCAATAAATGCCAATGCTTTTACTTTAATTTTTAAACTAATTGTAATGAAAAAACAAAGAGACCTATCAACTACCAATTATAATTGAAGAAAAAATAATTGTTCATACAAATATATAAGCTGGTGCTGTTGGCTGAGTAGTTAACGCGTTTGACTACAAACCCTGAGGTCTTGAGTTCAAGACTAGTTTCAGGAAAGCCAACAACATCATGCATTTTTCTCATGTGCATTTGAGTGTTAGTGTGTTGGACTGTTAAAGTGATGAAGACATAGTACTGATCACTTTGGCAGTACCGGCAGCGATTAATACTAACATATCCCAATGCACTTCACAGCACCCGCCTTCGTCGGTATTGTAGCAGAACCGTGGGCGAAGTAAAAGAACTAATAAAATGGCTACACAGCTTGGACAACTCGATGCCTCTGCTTAACACCAGAGGGTCTTGCAACACTGCTCTACATAAAAACACGCAATAGCAGGGTTGTAAATGAATTAAGCTTTCTATCTCTCTCCCACTTCATCACCTGTTCTCTCTACACTATCCCTTTCCCAAAGAAGGCAGCACATTAATTAATTAACTGGTAGGCATTAATTGCTTGATTGTGTTACTTCTCTTTAAAAAAACTGAATAACTAAAAAATATGACTTTTTTTGATCAATTCCTCATATCTTAGTGTGCTATTTGAAACATAAAAGTAAAATACGATTTGATATGGCAATGCACAATTTTGTAAAAATAAATCAATGACTTCTACCTGCATCTGAAAATTATTTAAAATTTATTAAAAGTCGCTAAAATTAGGAAATGCCAAAATCTCGGCAAAATTTGCCAAAATTCGCAACAAAAAAGTTGCTAACACAGAAAAAAAAATTTTTATATACAATTAATTTTTTTGTTATATCAATTAATTTTGTAAACGCCACAATGCATTGCAGTGATGCAAAGTTGTATGTGCTTTGTTGTTGTAAACAACGTAAAGTCGCATCACTGCAATTCATTTTGGCGTTTATGAAGTCGGCATATGTCTTTAAATCAGCAACTTAATCGTATTAATAATTTCGCATCAGTTAATGGCCTTGGAATCAACCCTAAAAAGTCGAAATGCATTGTAATTCAGAAACGACTAATGGAAAACAATATTACACCAAATATATTTATTAATAATCAAGCAATTGAAATCGTGAATCACGCGAAGAATCTAGGAGTTCATTTTAACAATACACTCACTTGGTCCGATCACATAAATTATGCTTGTGGTCGTACTTTCTCAATGCTAAGAACTATTTGGCCAACTCAGCATTGTACACCTATTAAGATACGGATTCTTCTTGCAAAAACTTATTTAATTCCAGTTTTACTGTACGAATGTGAACTGTTCGCTGAATGTGACTCCGTTAGTAAGAGAAAATTAAACGTCGCCTTTAACAACATCATTTGTTTATGTGTATGGCTTGAATGGGCGTTCTAGAATATCTATGTTATCATCACGGCTGTATGGAATATCTTTTGAGAATTTGCTTAATTTAAGAGTCTTGCTTTTTATGCACGAAATAGTTCATATGCCAAATCATCTCTTCAGAAAACTCTCCTTTGCAGATAATTGTAGAGGTAAAAGAATAAGGTCTATTGGACATAAAAGTCTAATATCGAAATTAGGGATGTAACGATACGCCGTTTTGCCAATCCGATACCGATACCGATATTTAAAAATAAATATCGCCGATACCGATTCCGATACCGATACGAATATTGAAATTGAGTTCAAGTTTAGATCAACAAAACTCAAGTGCAATTTTTTTATTATACAAAATTACATTGTAAGAGAGAATATTTAAAATTGATTTTAACCCAGTATAAAAAATTGGAAGTAATTTTTAAGGAGCTACATTTTCTTTGCTTCAAAAAAATCTATATTAAAAATATGCAGATAATTAGTAGAAAAGCAAGAAAAAAATTTAATTACTTTGTAATTTTAAAAAATACTCGCTATGCTTTTTAAAAAATTGATTTTTTAAAGAACATTTATCAACTAATATTCTTCTAAATAATTTAATAGCTTAATTATTAAAAGTCTTCTAAAAGTTTATATTTATTCACTTAAATTTACATGAAAGTAAAGTTTTCAGTTTAAATTCGCATAAAAAAAATTGTGAAAATGGGTAATTATTTATCCTTTTTCCTTGAGGAAAAACCATTATAGAACACCGAAAAAGAAATATGTCCTAGCATCGCTTCCAATTCGGTGATTGGTAATCGAAAAACAGAACTTCTTGCAATGGCACGGATATGTAAAACTAATTAGAAATTATCCAAATTTGCAATACTTCCGGATCGCGAATTCTACATTTTTATGACTTCTTTGGAGTGTCTTTTTTGCTGGAATAAGATTTAAAAACAACGACTTGAATTTGAATTCATGGTAAAATTAACAAATAAGTAAATAATTTTTTTTACAAAATAATAGCATAAAATATTATTAATTTTTAAAATTGATATTAATAAGATTTAAAAAATAACGAAATGGCATTTTTACATCTTCGCAATATCTCTCTGGAACTCAATTCCTTATAGATTACAACTTAGTAACGCGCGACAATTTAAAGATAATATTATTAAACTGTTTTCAGAATAAAGAAATTTTTTTTTATTTTGAATTTTTTTTCTTTGTTTTTTTTTTTAAATATTCGATATAGTACTCGTATATATGTATATATTTTTTTTCTGCTTTACAACCTTCTATACCCGTTTGATATTCTACATGTATTACACTGCGTTTACGACTGACAGCATTGTCATGACAATAAAGAATACGTATTAGTTCCGAAAAACGCTGAGAATTCTTATCGTGACGAATGCGTCCAGACAATAATTATGACAATTAATTTTGAGTACCAGAAATACGTTTTTTGTGCGATATGTGTAACTTAAAAATTAAAAAAGTAAAGAAAATATCAAAATTGTACACAATTTAAGCTCTTCTTTTTGTTTTTTATGCATACATCTCCAAATTATTGCCGATTTACTGTCTTCATAATATTCAAGATACATAGCAATGAAGACAACTATAAAAGTGTGCATGTATTAGTGAAAAAATGCTATTGTCAGGACAGGGTTGTCAGGTGTAAACGCTGAGTTATACCGTTTGTTTATATTTTATGTTTGTTTTTCTTTTTTTTGTAACATACATATCTTATATTTTCAATAATTTTAAATTGATTTACTTAAATTTTTTTATTTTTTCATTAGTTTTTAAGTTTAAATAATGATTTGTAAATTTTTTTATACTCCGTTCCACACTGCAAAATAAGACCTATGGTCTTGTGTGTTGAACGTTACCAATATATAAATAAATAAAATAAATAAATAAACGTTGTGTATTTTGTTGGTGTGGGTTCAGCCTTAGCGAATTTCTGGCATTCCTTACAATTTCAGCTATTTTTAAGCAATGTTAGAGCTTGTTTATTCGCGATAAAAACGAATTTTTCGCCAGTTTTTGGCTTTTTACAGTTTTACCGATACTTTGCTATTTTCTCGATGTTAGCAAGTTTTTAAAAATTTTCGTTATTTTCGCAACTTTTTCAAAATTTTTGGCATTCTTTGTATTTTTAGCGGGTTTTAATAAATTTTTATGATTTTTTTGTTTTCAACTATAGAATTTTTCACAACTTGCATATACAAATTCTAGATATGTATGAGATTGTTTTTGATTCTTAGTCTGTTGAACTTTTTCGTTTATGCCAGACCATTTTTCAGATTTGTTCCGTTTTCATTTTGTAATTCATTCCGAATCGAGGTTTTCAGAATCACTCAAAATCGTACCATGTTTAATTTACAAAATCACGCAGAAAATAAACTATTATTTATATGTATATATATATCGTTACTTTAATTTACAAAAGACTTATCTAACACATGCAAAATCTTTAAGTTTGAAACGAAAAACCTAATAAAATATATAAAAAAACGTATGTATAGTTTTAAAACTATGTTTGAGAACTACATACATATTTCATAGTTCTTAAAATATATATAATACTGTCTTGTAATTCTTTTATTAAGTTTTATGTTTCAAACTTAAAATTGTTTATATGTTAGATACGCCTTTTGTAAATTAAAGTAACGATATCGTTTTCAAAGGCTACTTTTTTTTAAAGAATATTGCGAAGATTTCGCATAATGATAGTGCTTAGAAAAATTCTAAGCTTAGTTAATGATTTTGTTTTTTAAATATTTAGTAATGAAACCTTTTCATTAAAAAACATTATAATTGTTTAAATTAATGGCAATTCCTAAAATATAATTAGAATTATTTATTAACTAATGCTATTGAAATCAACAATTAATTAGTCAGTTTAAGGAATTACTCCCAATGGGATGCAAAAGTTGGTACAATTGTACTTTTTTTAGCACTATTTGAAAGTCGAAAGTACAATAGCACCCCAATGACTTATTAAGCACTATGTTTCGGATTTGTTTCGGCTGTGTAACCTTTTCAGTGTTCGCTTGAATATTCAAGAATAAGGAATATCTTTAAAAAAAATGAGAACATATGTACCTTTTGGTCGAAGGTATATATGAAAAAAAAACTAAATAAACTGATAATTATTGATATTTTAAGCATTGTTAGAGGGATATTATATATTCGACATTCATCAGCAAATATGGAAAAGATATCTAAATATAATGAAAACTAAAGAGAGTTACACTGTTTGTTTCCAAACAAATGATTTGCTGAAGTAATCTAATTCATGCTGCTACAATTTAGAAATGACTAAGAGTTTGTTAGCAAGAAGTATATCCATGTTACGTAACGCTATTTTTGGAGTTTTTATAATAACTTTCATCTAACAGAAGAGCAGTTCTGTGGCTTTATTGAGATGATTTACATAACGTCAGCTTATTATTGGTTTGGCCGGCCCACCGACCATTTTTGAAAAAAATTAGCTAGTAGTTATATTTATTTTATATATATTTTGGATGTCTTCTTTCCAAATCCAAAACCCGTTTCAAGAAATTGTTAATGGTTTCTGAGATATCGAATATCTACTTTAGTTCAAAAGCACAACAATGAGGACAGTTTTGCCTTAAACGTTACTATTAGGTGTAAGCAGAAAAATCCATAAAAAAGCAAAATTAAACGAAAACTTATTTTGCACAAGCAGAGGCAAGCAATAATAAAAATTCAATAGCGGCGGTAAATCAATAGTGTACGTATTGCAAAAGCAGGAACATTAAAATTTATATCAAGTGAAAGGTTGAAAGGACCTCGATAAAATTGCATACATGCAAAAGTAAAGTTAGAAAAATATACATATAAATATTTCATTTGGATCGGCATGGGTTAATGGATTTCAAAAATTGTAACTCCGGAACAAAGCAAGCGTACCCAAAAAAGAAATTTCACAATATTTGCCAGCTATATAGGGCTATTAC
Source organism: Panzeria rudis (assembly GCA_956483635.1). Taxonomy (NCBI): domain Eukaryota; kingdom Metazoa; phylum Arthropoda; class Insecta; order Diptera; family Tachinidae; genus Panzeria; species Panzeria rudis. The sequence goes on along the minus strand of OY101449.1, from coordinate 44,706,397 downwards.
GCCATTATATAGGGCTATTACGCCATTATATTTTGTTCTTTAACATTTAAAGCTTTTTATATTCTAGATGTGTTTCCTTAACAATTCACATCTATTTGTATGGATATGCAGCAAAAATGGGTAAAATTTTATATGCCAAATTTAATAGATTTTTCATTTTCAATAAAAGTTTAATAACTTTTAATTATATTTATGATCAAACAAACTACTTTTCAACACAAACTGCAAACCGTTTGCATTAACTTATAATCATTAAATCATCCATATATTATATATAAATTAAGTAAAGTGCGACTTTGACTCGCACACGAAGGGTTCCGTACGAATACACATTAAGCAAATTTTTTCAATGTGCTTTTTGTTAAATTTTTTTTTGTTTTTTGTTGTTTTTGGCGATTTTTTTTTGTTTTGGCGCTTTTTTGATTTCCGTAATTTTTCTGGCGATTTTTCGTTTTTTGCAATTTTTTTGTTTTTTGCCGATTTTTTAGTTTTGGCGATTTTTTGGTTTTTGTGGCGTTTTTTCCACTTTTTGACTATATTGCTAGTTTTAGCGATTTAATTTAGTTGTGGCGATCTTTTTCAGTTTTGGCATTTTTTTAGATTTAGGCGATTTTTTTCGGTTGTTGGTGATTTTTTTAATTTTATAGATTTTTTTTGGTGATGACACTTTTTTTCGTTCCGGCGATTTTTTTTTCGTTTTTTGACGATTTTTGGTTTTTTGTAATTTTTTTCTTTGTTTTTTGCCAATTTTATTAGTTTTTGGCGGTTTTTTGGTTCTGCCGCTTTTTTGTTTTAACGTTTTTTCGCTTTTTGACGATATTTTTAGTTTTAGCGATTTATTTTAGTTTTGGCGCTTTTTTCAGTTTTGCCGCTTTTTTTTTTGTTTTGGGGACTTTTTTTGGTTTTTTTGTAATATTTTTAATTAAAACGATTTTTTTTTGTTTGACACTTTTTTTCGTTATGGCGTTTTATTTTTGGTTTTTGGTGATTTTTTTAATTTCGGCGCTTTTTTTTTGGTTTGGCGCTTTTTTCGTTTAGATGATTTTTTTTTTCATTTTTCGCGATTTTTTTCGTTTTTTGATTAATTTTTAGTTTTAGCGATTTTTTATGTTGTTGTGCTTTTTTCGTTTTGCCGACTTATTTCGGTTTTTGGCGTTTTTTTTAGTTTTTTGGCGATCTTTTTAGTTTTGGTGATATTTTGCGTTTTTGTGATTTTTTTAATTTTGGTGCTTTATTTCTTTAAGCGCTTTTTTATTTAAGTTTTTTTGTTTTGACATTTTTTTAATTTTGAATTTTTTTAGTTTTAGCGTTTTTTTTAAATTTCAAGATTTTACATCTTACGGTTTCCAAGATACTGCATATTGTCTAAATTACATAGTCAAAATTACATTAACTGATAGAATACCCTTTAATTTTTATTGTTTTAAATATTGGTGTTAATTGGTGTAGTTCATTCTACAGACTACACCAACTAGCACTTTGAAAATTTTAAGTGTCTATATATAAGTGTCTGTATATTACATTAGTATTTAGGTTAGGTTGGGAAGGGTAGTGCTATCCCGCACATCCACTCGGAGACCCAGTTGGATCCATTGTGATTTCCTTCTATTACATTAGTATTTCAACATGTTGCGTTGCTCGCTTTAGAACACCCTTTAATTTTTAGCGGTCATATATTTGTTGTTGTAGCGGCCAAAGTTTTACATATTCTGTGAAAATTTCAGGTCCGTAGCTCTTACGGTTCCCGAGAAAACAGCCTGTGACAGACAGACGGACAGACGGATGGACGGACAGCGTAGCGAAAACAATAGGATTCCTTTACACTTTTGGTGTAACTGAACCCTAAAAAATGAGGTGTATGTTTGTTTGTTTGCAGATTTTTGTTACTGCAGCACGACTAAACGGCTAAACCGATTTCAATGAAATTTGGTACACAGATAGATATTTGGCCCACAATTAATATAGGCTATATTTGTTAACCGGATTTTGGACCAGTTGTCATTTGTTACGGCATCACGCCTAAACGGCTCACTCGATTTAAATAAAATTCGGTACACAGATAGAAATCAATAATCATAAAATCTTTATGCGATATGCAACAAGGAATATAAAAGTAAAAATTTTCTAAGGGCATACCAAGAAGTACAGTACTGAATTTAATATTCCAAGGCTGCTCTTTGTCAGCAATATTTATCCCAGCCAGCCTTTTAATCGCTTTTTGGGTCACTTCCGCCCTCTGATAGCTACTTATTAAAATCATTGATGAATGATCAGAAATAAAAATAATTTGATTTCAGTTCATCAGTTATGATTTTAGTAATGATTTTGTATGCTCAAAATTACATCAAAATTAAAAAATCAAAATCGTTTAATATACATTTTTATTTTGTTATTCTTTACAATTTTCGTGATTTCTACTTTAAAGTTAGCGATTTTTCATGAATGTTCTGCTTTAGCGGTTTATAATCAATGCTAATACTTGTTTCCGATGTTGAAACTTCTCGCGAGTTTTCGCAATGTTCGGGATAGAAGCGACTTTTTGAACGTTTTTAGGCACTTTACAGTTTACATGATTTTTAAACCATATTAGACTTTGTTTTCTTAATATCATTTACGGTCGGTTGTGTTTTTGATGAGCTCTGCTTTAATACAGATTTAATACGATGTATTAAAAAATTATTATATATGTACACTAAAGTGGTCAGAATTAAATTCTCTACATAAAACAGATTATTGGAAAAAGAAAATAATTTAAAATACTAATTAAATATTAAGAAATCTATTATATTAAAAATTTACAAATACAACATACATACCAACATACAATCATCTAAAATATAAATTCAAAAAGTAAAAGAAAAGCAATAATAACCAGTTTTATTTTAATGTTGAGATTTTACAAGTGAATTTGATTTGCATTACATTTGTTAACAAACAACAACAAATTAGTAAAATATGTAAATAAACAAACAGAAGAAAACAATACACAATTAAAATCAACACAACACAATGTATTAAGTTGTAACCTACCCAGCAAATAATTTAGTAACAAGTTTAAATAAATTTAACTAATCTTTTTCATGATGAGTTGTGCTAAAAAAAAGTGTACAAACAAGGCTGATGACCCAATGGTCTCCTGTTGGCTTTGTCATTTGATGTATCATTGCATATGCGTGGATAATCTTCGGTGAAGACAAAGGACGACGAATTCTATAAATTTTTTAAAAGCTCGAGTACCGAATAAGACGAGATAAAAAACGACTTAAAATGTATTACGAAAAAATTTTAAAATATAAAGCACTATTGGATAAGCCGCCTTCGCCTCCCAAAAAGAAAGAGACTACTGCTGGAGTAAATTCGCAATTACCGTTTTGCAACACCGCTGAGAATACCGACCAAATAATTTGCATACTACTATTCATAATTCGCTTATTGTGCAATCTCAATTAGCTAAAAAGGGGTATAATACTATGTCAGCCGATCCCACTTCTTCTTCAAGCAACTAAGCTGCCTCTCATCCGCAAAGTTCGCAACAGAAACCACGACTGATGCTGTTGTTAATTATATAAAACAGAAACTTGGCTTTGATATTGATGTCAATAATTTTAAATTCAAATACTCTGATCGTAGAATTAAATCTTCTTTCAAAATAATTGTTCCGGAGAAATTTTTTGAAACTATACTCAACACTGATTTTTGGCCGCCTAAATCTATTATTCACGAATACATTTATAAAAATAATACTCGTTCGGAAATTGCCTACTTACCAGCTCAAAATAATGTTTCAAAACAACAATTCACTTGTCTACTGATAATTCAATAAATATAGTACATTAAAATTTCCGTGGCCTAAACAGAAAAATAACGCCTCCTTACGCAAGCAGTTTCAAGTTTACACACCACATTATTGTTTTTACAGAAACCTGGCTGAATGATAAGAAATACATTCATAACTTTGATATATTACGTTCAAAATACCAATTATTTAGATACGATCGACCTCACAAACTTAGTGGGGGAGTCATAGGATATATAGAGGCCAAACTGAAACTTCAAATATCTAAGTCTACTGTCAAAAACCTAAGTCTAAGAATTAATTAGTAGAATATTTTTTTATTAGTATTGGTTTAAAATGAAAACACAGCAATAAAACCGCGCTTTTTGCAATAAAAAGTATTCTAAATAATTCATACTTTTTAAACACGAATTTTCAGTCTTTTGTACAATTATTTTTGTATTAATTAATGAAAATATGAATTTAGAATGCTTTTTAATACATCCGAGCTCAAAAAATATTGATTTGCTAAAAATTTTTTTGCAATTTTTCTATTTGGTACTAAAAATTTTTATCCAAAAAAGGAACAAAAATGCAATACTGCTGAATGAAAAAAAAAATGGTTCAAAACATCGATATATTTAAACATACAAATCTCAATAAAATTAAATCAATATTTTAAAAATACAATGAAGAAAACAACAAAATTAGTTTAAAACAGTGTAAAAAAATTAATTAAAACTAAAAAGTGATGTGAAAAAGGTGCAAATTAAAGGATATTCAAGTACAAAATGTATGCTCTTTTAAGTGTGTTGAAAAGAGAAAAATATTCTCGCTCACGTAAGTTCAATTCACAGTACTCGTATCAGACCAACCTAAATTACGACGCAAAGCACAACGTAATTTAACGCTTAACTTTTACGCTGACATGGGTAACCTAAATTAGAGCGTTAACGTTGTGCCAGAAACAGTAATGTTTACTCACTTTGATTAATAAAAAACTCTAAATAGAAATAAGAAATAGAGATGAAGACGCTTAATTGACCTGAAAGTAGCTACATTTACATTACTGTAAGTATATGTGTGAGCATTAACAAAATAAACAACACTACTTTTGCACCCAACTTCACTTCTTTACGCGCTGTCAAAATTGGATTTTCCAATTGCAAAGCGTTGACGCCGCGTTATTTCGGTTGGTTTCATACATTTTGTATGGGCATGAGAAATTTTGACAGCCAGACAACGCTTTGCGTCGTAATTTAGGTTGGTCTCTATTTGTTAAGCGAGTTGTCATTATTTTATTGACAGTACACAGAAAAAACTAAATTTCATTTTCTACAAAGGAATTCAATGAAATAGTAAATATTTTGTCTATGAATGGACCTACAAACGAATTTGTAAATATAGACAAAAATACCTCAACAATTTCATTGAAAAAAACGTGTATATTTTTAATTGAATAAATTGTTTAAATCTATAAAACAATTTGTTTAAAAATATTTACAAATTTTGGACAAAACAATTTACTAAATCAAACAAAAATATTTACTTGATTTTCTGAAAAATATCAAACAATATTTCTGTCTCAATGTAATAAACAATTAGTGTAAAAATGCTAACAATTATTAAGCAAAATAATTTACTTAATCAAACAAAAATACAAAAAAAAAATTTTTGTCAGTGTCATCATCATCATCCATTAATCATTTATGAGATTTCACTTTGTTAAATGTCTTCAAGTCTGAATGTTTATCCAAATACGTAAAAAAAATGAATTAACGCAACGACATTAACTAATCGATTCACTAAAAAAGCTTTTGTAAACAAACTTGGTACAATTGCATTCCTCTTGCTATGATTGTTTTTGTTGTTATTTGTGTGTATGTAGTCATCGGGGTGGTTTTTGCGATACAGTTTTATTGTTGTTTTTGGTGTTTGCGTTCTAAATAAAAGTCAAACAAACAATTCATAGATGATGGACAGAACATTTACTGAAAATTAAATTTATTTTTAGACAAACTTTTGTTTGAAAAATTTTTGGTGATAATTTTTTCTGTGTACGAGACCTTGATATCTATGTTATCTATGTTCTTATTGTCGTATTAAATTGTTTTCCCTGTGAACGTATGGAATTATGGCACAGTGATAGTATCGAGTACGTTGCTGTCAAAATTAGACTTACAAATTGATTTTTGTTTATTACATGCTCCTACATCCCTCCTAATTCTTCTTCTGACATTTATGATGCACACATTTCTGCAATTAATACTACTTTGCAATAATCTAAATCATCTGATATATTTGTGGTACTTGAGACTTTAACCAATCAAATATAGTATGGAATAAATCTTGTGAACTTAACTATTTCATTCCGACAATATCAAATGAACATATTCAATTACTGTTCGACTTATTCCAAGTTCACCATGTATATAATGCATGTGGGAGACTTCTGGGCCTCGCTTTTGTTAACCAGCCGATGGATATACACATACGAAACTCACCTCCTATCACATATCCTAAAGATCGCTACCATCCTACAATAGATATTAAAATTTATCTCCCTTCAAATAAATCAGAACCATCTTCAAACAGATGCAAACATAGTCAAAACAAAGTATACTGCTTTCCACGTACAAACTATACAAAGCTTAATTTTTTACTATCTAATGTCAGTTGGAACACCATACTTTCCAAAAATAATTTGTTGCGATAATAAAAGCCCACCATGGAATAATAATTTTTTAACTAATGCAAAACATAAAAAAAACAAATTTTACAAGAATTATAAAAGGTCTGGCTCCTTAAGCATGGTACTGTGTTCATCATTTCGTGCGAACTGCTGTCAAAAGTTCATATAAAAAAAATTGTCACGAATTTCTCATGAAAAATTGTTGCAGAAGTAGTACTCTGTTTATTTTGTGAAAAACATATGAAATGTATCTACATACAACATTTTGAGTCTTCATGCGAAATAATATAAGCACCACATTTTTCGTGTGGAATTTACAACAAACACATTGGGGTTTTTTTTTTTAACGTACACAATTGCAGCATACTTTCAAGGGCTATTATAATTGGTTACTTGTCATATTTTTCGTATGAAAAAACTAATGTTGATCAACATTTTTCGCAAATTTAAACAGAGTACTTAGCTTTAGCTTATTTTAGAAACTACTCTATTGCGCGAGTTACATACAAACCACCTCACCAATTATACCGGCTGGCAAACTGTGGGAAAACGTACATACAAGTTTAAAGTTACATTTTATTTCCGTTCCCACATTTTGCCAGACAGCAACGTCAGCATAAAAAACTGTCGTTGCTCACATTAAGTTAGAATTAAAAATTATTGTAGTTAGTCTTAAGATTCAAATCAAATAAAAAACACTTAAAAGTGTAAAAACGGGTGTTTTTAATCAACACATTATTGGCGCAGTCGGAAACGGATTTAATTTCTAAAGAAATTAATAATAAAGAACAAATAAAATCTCTAACATAACTAATAATTAAATAAAAGTTAAAAGAAAAAAAAACAAAGTTTAAATAATAAAAAAAAAAGATATACAAAAAAACCTAACGTTAATGAATAGAAAACAAAAATTCGACGAAAATCGCCATATAAACATGGAAGAAGAATTGCAGCAAAGAATTGTAGAACTTGAAATGGTTCTAAAACAGCAGGAGCTGAAAATACAATTACAACATCAACAATTAGAGCAACAACAGCAGATACAAATGCAGCATCAACAACAGCAATCGCAACATCAACAACAGCAGATACAAAAGCAGCATCAACAACAGCAATCGCAAAATCAACAACAGCAGGTTCAGCAGAATCAAGTTCAAGGGTTTTATCTGAAACCAGAACACATAATAGCCGAATTTAGGAGAATAAGGCCGTTAGACAAAGATCATAATCTAAGGCAGTTTATAATGTCAGTCGAATCGACATTGGCTTTGGCAGGCGGTAATGATGACCTCATTGCTTATGGGTTGAGGATAGTGACGAACGAAAAACTGGAAGGAGATGCGGGCAAAATGGTTAGAGAGCTGACAGACGGAGCAACTTGGGAACAAATAAAAAATCAGCTTTTAAAAGGCTTGCAGCCGAGGAGAACTTATGGAGAGATTTTTAATTTTGCTAGAAATGCTAAAGTAAGTAACTTAAGTGAACTTTTCGATATATTTACTACGGTTAAATATGAAATAAATGAATTATATGAATTAGATGTAAGAAGACCGTCAATATATAATCCTAATTGTGTAGACAGGGACTTGGTTGACTTGATGATTGAAAAAATAGATGGACCAATAAGGGCCCATATAGGTGAAGATGAAACTTTGACTAGTATAATGTCAAAATATACGAAACTTAAGCTTCTATATGATACTAGAGCAATAGCATTTGGTCATAGAACAGACTCGAAAAATAAAGATTTTGCAAAAATGAACAGGCAAACACCTAAGAAGATTTGGCAGGATTTCATGCCGCACAATAGCGAATTTCAAAAGAAAAACAATTTCAATTATAATTTAACAACGTCAAATACTAGCAGATTTCAAAATAAAAACAATAGCAATTATAATTTCCCCACGTCAAGTAATAATAGATTTCAAAATAAAAACAATTTCAATTATAATACTCAAATATCAAGTAATGGAGGATTCCAAAATAGAAACAACATCAATGATAGGTTACAGATGGGATCTAGTCATAATAGAAATTATCATAATACACAGCAGTCAGGTTTTTCAAACCAGAGGAAAAATGATCAGAATGGAAATTGTTATAACAGTGGACAAGAACGCCGAAGGAATTATTATGGCGAAGGACCGGAGCCAATGGAAATAGGTACCTTTCATCAGGAAAGTGAAGTAAATTTTCTGATACCGCCTCAAATACCAACTTGCCTATAGTAATAATATCAATAGGAAAACAGAGAATTAGAAGCCTTATAGATACGGGTTCTACAACTAGTGTAATAAAACGAAATAAATTAATTGAAAATTACCCGGAGCAGAAACTTGTTAAACCAATCAGATATCGAACCTTGAATGGATTTGGTGAAATAGGTTCTCAATTGGTTACACCTTTTCCCAAGGAATTTTGTTGTTTGGGAACACTCAGTTGGAAGATTGTTGATTTTCAAAATGATAGATACGATGCAATAATAGGCCAAAATTTTCTGGTACCCCTTAAGGCGATAATAAATAACCAACTCGAATATGTAGAAATCCTAGGTAATAAATTTTATTTCGAAAAAACACACTACCCTTTTAATACTAATAATATATGTTCTCTCGAACCAATTCCACGAGAATCAATATTTGATAGGCTTAATTTTAGCCACTTGAATAGCGAGGAGGCAGAAAAAATTGCAAATCTTTTGAATGATTTTAAGGACCTTTTTTATATCGAAGGTGATAAACTTTCGGCAACAAACGAAATAGAACACCAAATTATTACTGATACTGAAAAGCCCCTTTATGCAAAGATATACCGCTACCCCCAGATCCACGAAAATGAAATCAGAAGACAGGTAGATGAAATGCTAAAAGAAAATATTATCAGAGAGAGCAACTCTGCATATAACAGCCCCTTATGGATTGTTCCCAAGAAAACCGATAATTCGGGGACGAAAAAATGGCGTATAGTTGTAGACTACAGGAAGCTAAATGAGCATACAATTGAGGATAAATATCCGATACCAAATCTGAATAGCTTACTAGATAGGTTGGGTAGAGCTCAATATTTTTCGACTATAGACTTGGCGAAAGGTTTCCATCAGATACTTGTCAGGGAGGAGGATAGAAAGAAAACTGCGTTTTCTACTCCATTTGGGCATTTCGAGTTCGTCAGAATGCCCTTTGGTCTACGGAATGCACCTTCGACCTTTCAGAGATTGATGAACACTGTGCTAAGGAACCATATTAACAAAACCTGCGTCGTTTATATGGATGATATCCTTATATTCGGTACTTCGTTGACAGAACATATTAGCAATATCAGGGCCATATTTAAAACTTTAAGAAAGGCAAAATTAAAGATACAAATCGATAAATGCGAGTTCCTACGAAAGGAAACTCAGTTTTTGGGTCATGTCTTAACGACTAATGGAATCAAACCAGACCCGAGTAAAATTTCAATTATACAAAAGCTTAAGCTTCCAACTACCGAAAAACAAATAAAATCATTTTTAGGAATGACCGGTTTTTACCGAAAATTTATCCATAATTACGCTAAAATTGTTTACCCAATGACAAGATATCTAAGAAAAAACGAAAAAATAGAAACAAATGATCCCAGCTATATTACAGCCTTTGAAAAACTCAAAGAACTTATTACAAATTCACCCATATTAAGATACCCAAATTTCAATAAACGTTTCAAAATTGTTACAGATGCAAGTAACAACGCAATTGGAGCTGTCTTAACACAAGATGGTCACCCAGTAGCATATGCATCGCGAACGTTAAATAGACACGAAACCAACTATGCAACAATTGAGAAAGAATTGTTAGCAATAGTATGGGGTGTAAAATATTTTAGGCCTTATATCTATGGGAAAGAGTTTGATTTAGAAAGTGACCACCAGCCCTTAAAGTGGCTCATGAGCAAATATTCTGGGAGAGATATAAGCCCGAGGTTGCAAAGATATCTTATCGATTTAGGGGAATATCAATTTAAAATAGAGTATATTAAAGGAAAGTGCAATTACATTGCCGACTTCCTAAGTAGAATTGATGTCGATACAAATGAAATAAATACATTAAAGCCAATTCGAGAAGATTTTATACATAGTGGAGAAACAAATAGTGAAACAGAATCTTTGGAAGTGCAAACGAGGCACTCACATGAAGAAGACTTCGATGATGGTATAGGGATTTTGGATACTGTCGTCAATCGCTTTAAAGTTCAAATCATTGTTGTCGCTGAAAAAGAGACTAATATTAAAAGAGTTTTTGGCAACAAGCGAATTTTTATAGATAGAAATGACATTGAACAGGAAAATGTGTCCAATATTTTGAGGAGAGAAATTCCCAAAGGAAAAATCGGAGTATATTCTGAATTAAGCGACCATGAGTACTATAAAGTACAATCATGTTTGATAAGAGAATTCCCCGATAGAAACACATACAAAATAGTCAAATGTTCTTACTTTGCTAGAGACATAGAGGACGAGAATGAATTGAATAAAAATATAGCTCTCTTCCATAAATATGAAAGCGGACATTCAGGAATATTGGCTACTTATGAAAATATCAAGCACAAAATTTATAATCCAAATTTAAAATTTGCAATACATAAGGTAATAAATAATTGTCACATTTGTTCATCAGCAAAGTATGACAGAAATCCAATCAAAAAGAAATTCCAAAGAACCGAAACACCTGCATCTGTAAATGAAATAGTACATGTAGATACATATGTGAATAGCAAGCAGTCGTTTATGATTTTCATTGATAAATTTTCAAAGCATGCTGTCTGTTTTCACATGCCAGATAGAAATAGTACAACTATAGTACAAAAACTTAGAGAATTTTTGGCAATAAAAGGTAAAACGAAAAAATTCATATTTGACAACGAATTCAATTCCAACAATGTTAAAAATTTTTTAGATGCAGAAGGAATTGACTTTCATATAACAAAACCTAATAATCATACCGGGAATTCCGACGTAGAAAGATTAAATAATACCATAACTGAGAAAATAAGAGCATTAAACCTCGAAGAACAATTACCAATAGAAACACAAATAATAAAAGCTATAAATTTTTATAACAATAGCTACCACAGTACGATAAAATGTACCCCTTTTGATGTGGTTAATAACAAAATAAATTTTGAAATAATAAAAGAAAGAATGGAGAAGTATAAGGACAAATTGAATGAAAAAAGAAACCTAAATAGGGAAAATTATGAGGAGAATAGAGAGGAAGGTTATATAAAAAATTACAGGGCTTTACGACACAAAGAACAGCCGAAATATAGGAAACATCTCTTAAGGAATGTTCACGAAACCAACATTAAAAGACCTCTTAAATTTTCAGACCCTGGTAACCGCCATGGTATTCCTTCTACTGGTGGTTCGGACTGAGGGATTTTTACAAATTAGCCAGCTACCGGAGAACAATGGCTATATTGATATAAAGATGGGTGAAGTGGAAATAGTTAATACTACTAACACAGTAGTACACATCGTAAATATTTTAGAAATAGTGGAAATTCTTAATGTCTTAGAAGAAAATATTAAAACTGTAGATATAAGTAATAGGGAAATCCTTTTGCAAAAGATACAGAGTATACATGAAAAAATTTTAACAATAAAACCAAAACAACAAAGGGAAAAGAGAGGTTTAATAAATATCATCGGCACAGCACAAAAATGGCTATACGGAACAATGGACGATGACGATAGGACAGAAATTATGGATCATATCTCCACAGTTGAAGAAAATAATAGGAATATCATTAGGACAGTAAACAATCAAATTATTATCAATGATTCGTTTAATGAATCACTTACTAGCTTAAAAAACTCTATAGATCAGGATAGAAATAGTATAAAATCTGCTTTTGAACAAATCAGAAAAAGTAATAACGAAATAATGAGACGTTACCTTTACTTAGACCAGTTGTCTAAATTAAATATGCTTGAAGACAATATAGAGAAAATACAGGATAATATCGCATCCGCCAAAAACAGTTTTATTCATCCTAGCACATTTACTAAAACAGAAATAGAAAACTTCAACATTGATTTTTATAAGTTAAGACTCCTTAAAATCGGAGTGATGACGTTCAAGGACAATTCTCTAATAATAGCCATACAGATCCCTGATAAATTCATTACTACACAATTGAGATTACTTACCGCTGTACCAAACACAAATTTTATGGAAATTGATGAAGTTAACGAAAATATTGTTGAAATAAATAACGTTATTTTACACTATAAGGAAAATGTAATCGTTAAACATCTCCAAAAAAGCAACCATTGTTCAATTAGAAATAACTGTAAGTACATATTTAATAATAAAACAGAAACAATAGAGTTGGATGAAGCAACTATTTTGTTGAAAAATGCTAGAAAAATTAAAATTAAGCAAACTTGTGACAATAGAAACTTAAGCTTATCAGGAAATTATTTAATAAATATAAACAATTGTAGCATTACAATCGATGATAAAATTTTTGAAAACAAACAACATATAATACATGAAAAATTCTTTTTTCCACCAACATCAATTATTAATGTAACAAACCCTAATTTTGAATTTCAAAATATTACTTTGCAACATGTAAAAAATGTAGAAGAAATTAAAGAATTGAAAGTTCATAGTAAAGTCTCATATGGACTGAACGTAACATTGATAATTGCTGTAACTATAGCACTTGTATTAATCTATTTTATAATAAAGAAGAAAAAGACGGGTGTAAATAAAACCCAAGTCGTAACGATATCTCAGAGTCCTTCTGACATTGAGAATATCATAAATAAGTATAGACCGAATAATTAATAATTTTTTTTTAAATGAACTCCAAGTTACAACGGTCAGTTATATTTAATCTTATAAATTTTCATAATAAAAGAAAAATATACTTATATATAAAATACCATCATATATATACTAAGATATAAGAATTTCTTCCAGAAAAACAAAAAACACAAACAAATATAAAAATATATACATGTATAAGAAATCCAGGAGGATTCCAAACAAGGGGTGGAGGAGTTACATACAAACCACCTCACCAATTATACCGGCTGGCAAACTGTGGGAAAACGTACATACAAGTTTAAAGTTACATTTTATTTCCGTTCCCACATTTTGCCAGACAGCAACGTCAGCATAAAAAACTGTCGTTGCTCACATTAAGTTAGAATTAAAAATTATTGTAGTTAGTCTTAAGATTCAAATCAAATAAAAAACACTTAAAAGTGTAAAAACGGGTGTTTTTAATCAACACATTATTCGCGTTCTGAATACAACACCACAAAGAAATTAGCATATGATAACTATATGGCCCGTATAAGATCACAGTTGAAATCAAACCCTAAATCTTGTTATAAATTTATTAACTCTAAACGCCGAGCCTGTGACTATCCCAAATATCTGAAATATAGTTCCTGTAGCGCTGATGATGATGCACAGATTAGCAATATATTTGCGAGTTTCTTTGGTACAACATACTCAAAAAATTCATATGATCAAAATTCTACATATTCATTTGATGTATCGCATTCGGTGACAGGTAATAAGATCAATGGAAATAAGGTCAATTGATATTATTTCCCACCATGGTGGGAAATAAAGGCAACAAAAATTTGGAAATAAAGTAATTGACTTTATTTCCCTATTAAAATGGAAATAACGTCAACAATGCTTTAAGGTATGTCGGGCTTAAGGTGTTTTCCTCTCAGTATATCGAAAAGCTGCTTCGCTGAGTAAAGATTTTTGCATAGCCGTCCTTTGACCGGGCTTTAAGTTTTTTTCTCTTGGTATAGCGAAAAGTGGCTTCGCTGAGTAAAGATTTTTCATAGCCGCTTTATGGTTTTTTCCTCTAGGTATATAGAAAAGTCGCTTCGCTGAGTAAAGAGTTTCGCATAACCGGCCTTGGGCCGGGCTTAAGGGGTTTTTCCTTTAGTTATATAGAAAAGAGGCTTCGCTGAATAAAGTTTTTTACATAGCGGGGTTTAATGGTTTTTTTCCTCTCAGTACTTTGGGAAGGCTTGACGATTTTCTCCTTTTAGTTAATAGTGGAATATTGGCTTCGCTGAGTTAAGATTTTCTCTTTGGGCGGGCTTATGGGTTTCCTTCTCTACGTTTGTTGAATATATATCTCTCATTAGTGAAGCCTGGCTAGGCAGAAAATCTTAGCTCAGCGAAGCCGCTTTTCAATATACTGAGAAGAAAAGGCCCTTAAGCCCGGCCGAAGGACGGCTATGCAAAAATCTTTACTCAGCGAAGCCGCCTTTCGATATACTGAGAGGAAAGGACCTTTAAGCCCGGCCGAAGGCCTGCTACGTAGAGAATCTTTAGTAATAAAAATAAAATTTCTTAAAATTTTGTATTATAATCAGTGTTGGCACATTTCTACTCGTCATTGACAACAATTTACTATTCCTATAGCCACACTGTAATTTTTTTTTCGTTATTGAATTAAAAATAGCGTTTCAAAATAGACCTATTTTTATTGTAAATATCAGTTTTAAGGCGCGTTTTCTCAAATCGCTAAGCTGTAATAAATAAGGATATCCTAAAGCTCCAGTCAATAAGGGTATCAAGTCACCTTGAGGCCTAATGTGCCCATAAATATTTCCCAAAGAATTATTTGCGCCTGGCTAAAAATAAGGATTTTCTTGCATGGTATTTACTAGAGATGTGCGCGTGAGTGAGTTTTCGCTCACGATCACGAAAAAAATATTTTTTCACGCACGCTCACGCACAGCAAATTATAAGACTCTCACGATCACGCACGCTCACGATCAAATTTGATTTTATCACGCGCGCTCACGCACGACAAAAGCTTAAGCGTTCACGATATTTATTTTTTTTATATCCCACAAAAACACAAATCGAACATTAAAGTTTTAATAATTTTGTAGTGTTCATATGAAAACGAGTTTTTGAAATAATATCCATGGGGATTCTCATTGTGAGTGTACATTTTGGGTTTTTCATTTTCTTTTTTTAACTTTACCAATTTAATTAATAGAAATATGGGAAAGTGTTATAGTTTTCGCCTCATTCAATGGATCCTAATATAAAATAACATTTTTCGATTTTTTTGACATTTTTGTGGATTGAGCGTTACATTTGCTTTCAAGGTTGTTCTGGGAATGACTTTTTGAAAGCAAATCAGAAATTTCTGAACGGATAATGCTCTCCATATCGTTTCTGCCCTTCCGCTGCTGTTAACTTTTTTTTACCACCCTAAAATTTATAGATAATTATATTTAAGAATTTTGTTAACGTAATGCTCAATATATTTTCTTACGAATTTCATATTTTTTAGAACCCACTAAATTTTGAATTTAAAACAATTCAGATGTATAATATTCGATAAGTCTTAACATTAACTCCTTATTTACACACTAAAAAATTTCAATTAAATTAAAAAACTACAATACATTATTATTGATTGATGAAACTTTTTGCAATTTAAACTATTTAACTAAGTTCGCAAAACTTTTAAATATTTAGAAGTGCAACCCTACGCTGTTATTTCATTAATTAAACTGAATATTGAAGCATGCTAAAAACGAGTAACGCTCAATACACATAACTGCGAACTACAACAATTTCTTAAAAAAGTTATAATTCCTATTATTTTTCAAATATTTGATGCAAAACACCATACAATTCCGATACATCAGTTTGTATGAAGAGATTATAAACAGTATTTTCGTTCTTTATTTTTAACACATAATCGTCAGTGTTACATTAAAAAAGCTTATGTACCTTTATTTATATATTAAATAATATATTAAATCATGATATGATGATTGATAAAGATCAATAAAATTTTGTGTTGCTGAATCTTGATAATTATATTTCTTAGTTTTGTATTGCTTCTAAGGATTCTTCTTTTTTTATTTTTTTTATTTAAGAAGAATCCTTAGAAGCAATACAAAACTAAGAAATATATTAAATCATGCTGGAGTAGATTTTATTTTAAAATGTAAGCGTTTATTGTATGAAATACTTTCAATATTTTCAAAGCCATTAACCCATTATGAGTGAAGTGGAATTTTAAGCATTTTTCACTTGGCTTTTTACGTAAAAACACTGGCATCTTAAAGACTGGACAATATAGCGGTACTCAATATTTTATTTTATAGGGAACCTTCCAAGCTTTTATTTGGTGTATATTTGTAAGCTGTCATTTATTAAATATGAAAGTTATGTAACTTCTAAAGCTTAGTCTAGACGATATGTTGAATCAGCATATTTATGGTAAAAAATTTGTTATCAGTGCCAACATATCGTGTAGACACTAAATTTTTTCAACATACGTATGTTTAACCACATATGGCAGCCATTTTTTAACGTTGTCAACAAACGTATGTTCACGATTTTAGCATAACAAATTTGCGGCGTATGCTGACAGATAAGTTATTTGTTGAAAAACGTACGCAAGATTTTCATCATATAACAAATTTTATAGCATATAGAATTTATATTTCAGACCAGCTCTCATAGTGTATGTTATCTATGTTGCCTGATTCGGCATGGGACATTGCAATTTCCGGGATGTTATCAATTTCTGGCGTATTTTCGCGACTTATGTATGTGATTTTCTTATTCTTTACAGTTTAGTAATTTCTTCGGAACAAGTCAAGAATACCAACGCTGTTGAAAATTAAAATAAAAGTATCATGAGGTAATAACACTTTTTAGACAAACAATATTTAGGAAAATTTTTTTCAGCGCTCTCTTTTGGTTCCGGAGTTACAGGGTTCAAAACTTTTATATTGAACTTGCCACAACTCCTATAATTCTGCACGGATATAAACGGTATGTACATAATTTTAAAGTGCTTTAAATTCCTTTCTACTGGTTTATATCCGTCAACCATTTTGATATCCGTTAACCCCTTGTGAACCAAATACTATTTCAAAATTTTTTAATCAGACTTTACGTAAACACACTGTTTTCTCAAAAAATTACCAATATATCGGTACTTAAGCATGTATATAATTTTGCAGAGAACCTTCAAAGCTTTAATTTGATGTATTATTTAAATCTGCGGGGTTAATGCCGGGGCACATAGAATCCGTCGTACGTTATACGTCGCCTTTTTCAACTGACAATTAAGTTGAAATACATATTTTCTTATGAGTATACACCAAATGAAAGCTTGGAAAGTTCTCTATAAATTTATATACATGGTTAAGTACCATTACATGGGTAAGTTTTTGAAATAACAGCGTTTTTACGTAAAAAGTCGGGTTAATTTTTATAAAATTGCATTTGGTTTACAATGGGTGATAGGATTTCAAATATGTATATACCGGCAGAAACGTATTTTAGAGCACTTTAAAATGATATACATATCGTTTATACTCGTGCAGAATAGTAGGAGTTATGGCCAGTTCAAAATAAAAGTTTTAAACCCCGTAACTCCGGAGCCAAAAGAGAGCGCAGAAAAAATTCACAAAAATTGGTTGTCTAAAACGGGATATTATCTCATGTTTTTAAAAATTTTTTTTAACAGCATTGGTATTCTTGAGTTAAGCGATTTCTTCAACACATTTTAGCAATTATTCACATATTTAATAACTTTTTGCGTTCTTCAGAACATAGCTAGTGATTTATACATCGATGGTATTATATTTTATTTTTTAAAATTTATTTCGCACTAAAAATATTAATTTTGCACCAAAAACGATAATTGATAGAAATAAGTAGTAAAGAAAGAGCATTGTAAAATTTATTTGAAGTTTGTAAACAAATGTTTACACGACTTTGCATATATATCATCATACGGAATTCAACATATCATGTAGACGCAAAAATTTTATGCTAACTGATATGTTGACATATCATCTGCTGTTATATGTTGACTTAAAAAAATTTGGTACTTTCAGCATACCGTGTAGACGCTCAAATTAAATCAAAATATTGTAGGAGTAAAGAGGAAATTTTTTTCAGCAAGCTACGAAATGTAATTTCGTGAGTGCGTGAAAATTAAATTTTTAAAATCACGCACGATCACGCACGGTATTTAATTTGTAAATCACGCTCACGCACGATTGCGTGATTATTTTTTAATTTAATCACGATCACGCGTGAGTCACGCGTGAATCACGCCTGACACGAAAAATTCACGACATTTGCACATTTCTAGTATTTACTACATAAATTCCTATATAACTGCAAAATTGCATTCGAAAGTATTATTAATCCACAATATTATAGCATTAAGAAAAAATATAATATGCACAAGACACCATATGAAAACGGTCCTAGTCGTAAATGCATCACTGCTGTGCATCATATAAGTAAACTTAACTTTGCAATGCCAATTCAAGTATGCTGATGCTCTTTTATAGCAGTACCCATTTTAATACTCCGTATATCATGCTTGTTTGTTTGTCATCTGCTTTAGCAAAGTATTTTAGGACACTTACGGCCAATTTTTAACTTGGATTTTAAAAGTCATTTATGTTTAAATTCGTTTTGTATACAAAATTCTGTTTTGCATTAAACACTTAAATCAAATTACCATATGCTTTTAACTGGTTGTTCTGGTTGTGCAAACAAAAAATTTGTGGCTGCTTACAAATCGACTCTTGTTGGCGTAAAATTTGGGCTTTCTTTGTCTATATTTCGTTTTCTACCATTTAGTAAGGTGTTTTTATTCGTTTAAAAGATTGCAGCAACCCTTCATTATTATTATTTCCTGAATGGAGAAAAATAAATTTTTTGCAATTTTTCTTTGTTTTTTTTTTTTTTTTTGGAAATTTATGGTATTTTATGGTGCTACCATACTTTTGTCACAATTATATAAGAACAACTAAATACGACTGAAAAACATAAGTTGTATTTAATTACAATTTAAATTTATATGAAAATTAACTAATTAACGTTTAATTACTATGTCAAAAACTGGCGGTTAAAGTTTAATTTGCAGCGCAGCGTTTCTTTTACTAACATGTCCAAGATTTTTCACCAGGTTTTGCAAAAGGTCTTTCAAAACTTATTAAATTGATACGTGATATGTCTACGCACAGAAAAATGGAATGTAAAATCCACATGCCGCAATTATGATTGCAAATCATATTAAATTTACAAGAAATAATTTGTCGTTTGAGTGTGTTAGTGTTTACTTGCTTTGTTCATTGCTACAATTCACTATTCTGCTTAGTTGTGTGACTTGTTGTTGTTTATTCTTACATGTGTCGTCTATGTATACGACAAAAAACGAATTACCAGCGAATATTTACTGCTGCTGGTTTTAAATTACCATTGTTTCATATTAATTTTAAACGGAAAATAATTAATCTAACCTTAAATCACCGTTAAAACAATTTTGTTATAAACGTTAAGTTTCTTTTTCAATCGACATGACTATATCTTTTATTTCAAATAAGTTTTATGTTAAATAATCATTTAAATCATGTTGAATTAAAATGAAATGCATTTTACATACGATGGTATTTATTTAGTGTATAAGTAAAGAAAAGTTTGAAGCTGTTGTGGCTGCAGTGGTTAGCGCGTGGACTATCATGCAGGTGGCACGAGTTCAAATCTTGGCTGGGGCAGTCAGCTACAACGCAAAGTTTTCTGATGACTATCACGTAAGTAAAATAATTAATAAAATAGCTACATTAAAGTCATGTTGTTTCAACTTGATATAACTTTAATTCAACATGATTCTTCGTGTTGTTCCAATATCAAATTCACGTTGTTTCAACTTGAAATAACTTTGATTCCACATGATTCTTCGTGTTGTTCCAATATCAAATTCACGTTGTTTCAACTTGAAATAACTTTGATTCAATATGATTCTTCGTGTTGTTTCAATATCAAATTCACGTTGTTTCAACTCGAAATTGCTTTGATTCAATATGATTTTTCGTATTATTTCAGTATAAACTTCATTTTGATTTAACTGTACTGGAATATTAAATCAACATGAAATATAGTTAATTCAAAATGAAAAATTTTATTTAAAGATTATTGTAAATCATGTTGATTTAACATGAAACACCTATGAAGCTAAATCACTACCGAAAAATGTTAAGTTAACCTGGTTTTCGACGAGTTTACATGGAAATTTTTCTGTGTGTACCTTTGTCTTTTAAACGTGTAAAATCAATGTACGTATAAGTAAAATATCGTACTGAAATAGCTTTACTTGGCCTGACCATCAATCATACGTATACTTAGTACTTGGTTTAAGTGCACATAATTACGGATATGCGATTAATCGATTAATCAAATTTTTTGATTAATCAAAATTGTGATTAATGAATAAATCGATTAATCAAGAATCCTGATTAATCAAATTGCTGATTAATCAAATAATTTTGAATTTGATTATTCAAAATGAGGATTATTTGATTAATCATGATTTTGAAAAATTCATGTTTTGATCAATTGAATAATTTGTGTTTTTAATTTTTGACTTGTGTTTTTTTATTTCATGTTTTTTTCAGCTTTTTGTATTTCTTTCGTTTTATATTTGTAAGTGTTAAATTCATTTTGTTTGAAATATTGTTTCATTATTCTGAATAATATTGTTTAAATTTGAATAAAAATTAAAATTATTTGATTAATCAGCATTTTGATCAATCAGGATTCTTGATTAATTAATTGATTGATTAATCAGAATTTTGATGAATCGAAAACTTTAATTAATCGATTAATCGCACATCCCTACACATAATACATAGTTGAACAACGGGGATAACTTGAGTTTGGTTTGATTATTGATATTTTCGAATGAAATTTTGCAGTTACATATATTGGAATTTATGTATTAAATACCAAGGAAGAATAAAATAAGATTTGCCTCTGGAAGCCCCACAATTCCCAAATAAATTCGAGGAAATCCCAAAAACGGGATTTTCAGTATTGTCGCTATTTTTCTTATTTTTAGCCAGACGCAAATAACTTTTTGTGAAATATTTAAGGACATATTAGGCCTCAAGGTGACTTTACACCCTTATTGACTGGAGCTTTACGATTTGAGAAAAACCTTAAACCTCATATTTAGAATAAAAAAAGATTTATTTTGAGACGCTCTGGTTAATTCAATAACGAAAAATTTTAAAGAGTGATATACCTTATATAGTAGTATTACCTTTAAAATACCGGGTGTTTTTTTAGAGGTATAGAACTTCGAATTGAAATAAAACACAAGAAAATCGTTTTAATGTCCATCAATTTGGCTTTATTGGAAGGATAATTTTATGCCATTAATGTTTAAATATGATTTCGGGCATGTGGCCGCCGCGGCTGGCTCGAATAAAGCCAATTCTACAGGTCCAATTTTCAACCACTTTTTCGAGCATATGGGGCCGTATGTTGGCAATAACGCCACGAATGTTGGCTTCCAAGTCCCCTAACGTTTCTGGTTTGTTGGCGTAGACGAGCGACTTCACATATCCCCAAAGAAAATAATCCAATGGTGTCAAATCACAGGATCTTGGTGGCCAATTGACAGGTCCATTCCGCGAAATTATGCGCTCATCGAATGTTTCCTTCAATAAATCAATTGTGACGTGCGCTGTGTGGCATGTAGCGCCGTCTTGTTGGAACCACAACTCATCCACATTCATGCCATCCAATTCGGGAACAAAATAGTCGGTTATCATGGCTCTATACCGGTGCACGGTGGCGAATCGATTCATTCGGGTCCTCTTCAACACTTTGCTCTACAGCGGCAATTGTTTCTTCGGTGCGCACTGTTCGACGTCTCTGCGTATTATTATCACATAGAGTAAACGTAGTGCGAAAACGATCCATGGTTAACCGAATTAATTGCTCTGATGGACGATTATGTCGACCATAAAATAGACGGAGCTTGCGGTAAACTTCGCGAACTGAACCATTATTTTCGAAATAAATTTGCACGATTTTCAAGCGTTGTTCTTTTGTCAACCTGTTCATGATGAAATGGCAAACCAAACTAAATATTAATCACTTGACAGCTGACAAAATGGCCGCCAGTTAAAAAAGTGATGCCAACTTAAAGTTCTATACCTCAATAAAAAACACCCATTAGGTATAATAATGGGGGAAGTATTATTGGAAAAACAATTTTATAATTCCGAAATAATTAACGCACTTTGGTCTGCAAAAAACGGGGAAAAATCTACTTTTTTCAAGATTTTAAATTAAATTGAGTATAACTTTTGACTGAGTTGTGATTTTTAAGCAACATTTTTCCAGAATTTTAAATTTTTTTATGAATCTGCGAAAAATAACTTTTTGCAAATAGTTCAAAATTTTATTTCTCCATTAGGAAAATAGTGGACCAATGTGGGTAAAAAAAGTTGAAATTTTAATTTTTTTTTTGTCGGATATCTTCTAAACTGTAAGTGGAAACTTCGATAGGCAAATCTGCTAGCAAAAACTCGAGCTGACCCACTTTGGGGTCTTGTGGCTCCACCCCGTTTTAAGATATAAATTAGAGTTTCTACTCGGGAAAATCCCGGGAATTTAGCCACGAACTATAAACAGAAGTCGGGAAAATTTTTGATTGTTGCCCCGTGTAATCGCAATCATAACTTAGTTAAATACGTTCAAAGAGACAAAAACTTACCTGGGAGCATGATTTGTAGGTACTATTTGTGTAGCTGGATGTTATATGTAAATCAATATTGTTGATGTATAGTTTTCCTAAAAAATAAAATGTCGAAAACAAAAACAAAATCAGTAATTTATTCTCTTTAAAGATGTACATAAAATAACAATTGATCCGTGTTGTCTTCATAATCTACATAAATAACAATTTATTTTATATGCATAAAAGTGACGGCAATAATTAATTTTTTATTAGCGTATACAAGATCAGCAATTGTCGCAAATAATTTGTTAGATTTTAAGATACATTTGTATAGAGAGAAGTAAGATTAATGCTTACCATCTTTGTTGCTTTCCGTTGAAACAACGTGAATAAATTCCGATTGCTTTGGTGAACATGTAAATTCACATAAATGTCGTACTAAATTAGCCATACATGAGGGACAACGATCTAGGAAATTTCCAGCTAATTTAATATTCTTATT
Source organism: Panzeria rudis (assembly GCA_956483635.1). Lineage (NCBI taxonomy): Eukaryota > Metazoa > Arthropoda > Insecta > Diptera > Tachinidae > Panzeria > Panzeria rudis. The sequence goes on along the minus strand of OY101449.1, from coordinate 44,682,871 downwards.
CAGTATATCCACCTTATTTCAATTTAAAAATATTGAAGATAGAAAGAAAAACAAAAATAAAATACATTTTATATAAGAAATTGAATTACAAATGAAAACTTGGAATTTTTTCTTGAATACCTGTTGGCTATCACAGCAAAAGTCCGTTGCATCGTTCTCTAAAAGATAACCACAACGTTCTTGTAAAAGTTTTGTGCCTTCTGGTGAAATCGGTTTTGCCGTACCATTGTAAGCACAATACTGGTTACGACTAAAATCATCTGTATTACAAACTCCATACCAGACGCAGTCCTAAAAACAAAGATAGTAAATAAAATTATATTATTTTTTGCATTATTTTATTACTGATAATTATAATTGTTAATTTTTTGTAATAATAAATTGTTGTTTTTTAGTCTCAAGAGAACAAAAAGCGTGTCAGTTGATCAAGTAGTCATTTTAAAGTCCATTGGGTGTAGTTTGTCACTCATCCATACATGCAAATAAATATTTGTAATAAAACAAATTTTTCATATTATTTCTTCTCGCTCTGGGAAGACTGTAGCCCGTCCAAAAACCTGGAAAACTGAAATTGTTTGCAAGTGGAAATCGCCCAAAACCAAAAATTAACAAATACCAAACAGTTTTGAGTAAATATCATAATGCCGTTTCCACAATCCTCCGAAAAACTTGAAAATAGCAAAAAACGAAAGAAGAAACAAACGCTATTGGGCGATCTTTCTTTACGGCAAGCTATACAAAAAGTTTATGAAAATTGTCCAAATTAAAGATATTGTTCGTTGTTGTGTCCACTGTATTTATTTTAAAATGTCAAATCGATTTTTTTTCAATTTTTGAACGTTTGCTCTATTTCGCTTTCAGGCGATATTCACTTGGGCTATTTTTCATACAGTCACATGATTTACAAACTAATCTGCCAAATTTATTTTCTAAATTCATTTTACATTTTGTTGAGAGCTCTCTTGATTGGGCTACCTGTCTTGCGACGAGTTTACTCGGAGCTCTAGTTATGTTCCTTTTTTTAAAAAATAGTCAAAATTTAAAATTCTATGGGTAAGTTTTTTCTCAGTATTTACAAAATTTTGATTTTTCGCTCCTTATATCATAACTTGAGAACAAGTCTCTCTCTGCCTGTTTTCTTACAAACCTTGACAAATTTGCATTTTAGGAGTCTTCAACTTATTTCGGGCATTATTTTTTTATATGCGCAACAGTTGAGTTATTCACTGCAAATGATTTTGGAATATCATCCAGACTTATCCGCCGGCCTTCATGGAAAACAGCGGAAATAAAAACAAATTAAAAAAACTAAAGTTTTCGATTTTGTACAAAGAGAAAACAAATTAGTTGGAAAACAGTTAAAACCATTAAAATTCAACTGACTTAATCAATATTCTATTACAAGTACTGAATTTTAACAGATGCAATATAATGTCTATTCTAATATCTAAAATAATATACCTCAGCTGTTATTTCAGTTACCATAATCAATCATGAAATATCATCGATATTTTACGATGGTAAGACAGAAATAAAAAAAGCTTAACATAGTTGAACATAATAAGAAAAAACACTTAGTGAAGTTCCAAACCTTTAGAAAAATCGGTAATTAGTGGCGATCGTCACGAGATGGCGATTGGTCTGTCAATTTGTTTAATAAAGTAACCGAATTTTCGCTCGTTGGTTGTTGTTGCTGCGTTGCTAGCAGTATGGTCTAGGAGAAAAAGAGCTCTGATGAGAAGACTGTGCTGGTTTCGAAACATCTGATGTCAGTTCAACCTTCCATACAGCCAAATTTGTCTTTGTTATTTCTTTCGAAATAACAATAATTTAATCGAAAGATTAAATTAAAAACGAACTTAAGCCAAAGCACTGACGATGGAAGTGTAGCGGCTTCCGAAAGTGGCGCTACTCTGTTCTGAAAAATTAAGTTGATCTTAATTTTTCCCATGTTTCCTTGGAATATTAATCATGCCCAATTCTTTCTGAATATAACGTTACGAACCTCAGCCTAATAATCAATATGGATTCACAAGCAAATACGTTCGAAATAATCATATTAATAAACAATTAGCTACTGGCTTGAGCTTTTCACATGTTTACATGTTCTTATATACTTAAATATAAAATCAAACCAAAAAAGTTTGTCTTAAGTAGAACAAAAATTAGAAAAATGGTAATAAAGAAAAATAAAAAAATCGCAACGCTAGGAAAGTGCAGTTTAATATCAACTTGAAAGCGATTATTTTCTCGTATTCAATTTTCACGAAAAAGTTGTATATATAAGAATTGAAATCGCATTCAACAGAGCCATCCACCTGACTAGTGGTGATAAGCAAAATACACGAGGGCACTGACGATGGAAGTGTAGCGGCTTACGAAAGTGGCTGAGTAGGTTGAAAAATTAAATTAATGTTAATTTTTCCTATGGAATATTAATCACTCCCAACTCTTTCTGAATATAACGTTGCGAACCTTAGCCTAATAAGCAATTTGGATTCGGAAACAAATACGTTTGAAATAATCATATTAATATTAAAAGTAATTAAGGTTCTATTAAAAATACAATAGCAGTTATATTTCATGAAATATTTCATTGTGTAAATTTAGTCCAAGCTTAGATTTGGGTAAACAAAAAATATACTTTTCTAATGCAGTATTAGAAGCGCCTTGAAACAACTTTTGAAATTATACACTGTTTTTTACATGTTGTTTTGGAACAAAATGTGAAATGCCCAATATATTATTGGAATTTTTAGAAAACAACCCGATTTTTAACTTGAGAAGAGTAACATAAACAAAAACGTGTTCATAAAAGGTTAGTCGCTCTACTATGCATGGATAAGTATTATTTAAACTATGAAAAGTATCCAAGTAATAAAAAGATGCTATTAGAAAGGAACTAAAAAAATTTTGCTATATTTTCTGGCTTTAAATAACATATTTTAGCTTTTTTAGCTCTGTTTGAAACTTGAGCTAGCTTTATATTAATTTAAAATCTGGTCACACTGATTACACCACCTGCACAGCTATGAATAACAATTCCTCGGGAGTTTTTTTCCAATTCCCTGTTCCCCTATTCTAAATAAAATCTTCCCGGGAAAATTTTCTCTTTTCTCATTCCTCCTATTATAAATTGCAATCTCCCCGGGAAAAACTCCCAGGGAAAAAGCAAGTATTCTAAATATGAGGGGAGAGGGAGAACTTCTTGCAAGTTTTTTCCCCAAGCATTTTGAAGGGAACTAATGCAAAATTTTAAAATTCAAATTAAAAAATGTTATGAAACAATGGTATAAGCATTTATTTAGGTCATATTTATCTCTTGTTTTAGGCATTTATGCAAACATGCGCTTCAAAAACATGAACTACTTCTGCCTTCGGAAGAAAGTTTTAAAACACTCAATTTTGCGCGCCTCCTTTAAGTTCACATAATGCGTAAATGGTAGATTTATTGCGGCTTAAAAAATTTACAATTTCCCTTTTACACACAATCATTGGAGATTTGCATCTGGCCCTGGCCCAGTTTTCGCCTCACTTCCTCAGCATAAAGCTCTGCCGAGAGCTTCTGCGTGACTACACTGTACACTTTACTTTTTATTTAAGCAAAAACAAATATTTATTTTAACACATAATCTTATTACACAGAAAAAAAGATTTGTAAATAGAGTTAATTTTTTAGTAAACACAATTAAAACTTTCACTGGAAATGAGCCTATAACGATTTTTGTAAATGCAAACACGGTATTTGTAATTTCAGAAAACATATTCCACTCATTTATTTTCAATTAAATTTACCGTTTTTCTGGCAATTTTATTGCCAATTTCAATAAATATTTTCAACAAACTTGTTTGTTGACATTTTTTGCGCTTTCCAAACGGAAAAAATTTGTTTTCATTTTATTTTTTTGTTTGATTACAAAGCTATTTCAGTTAAAGTTATTGTTATGTTAACAATGTGAATTTTTGAATTTCCGGACAATTTTGATTGTCATGATTTTTATATTAACTATTTTTTTTATACGCAATCACAACGCTTGAAAGGACTTTTTGCTTGTCTGTGAAAAACACTAAATGCCTTTAGGCGGAATCAAACCGGCGACCTCTGGACTAATATTTTCATTGATAATTGTCAATGAAAACATAAAATTTTTATTAATTTCTATTACTGAACTCTTGCGTCAGTGAAGAATAAAATGTAAGCAATAAACAGCTGATCCAGATTTCTCCCTATCCATTATCTGCTTATTCCTCGGCTTTTTAGAGGGGAGGGTTTTTCCCCGGGAACATATGAATGCGAAGAGAAAAACTCCCCGGGAAAATTCATAATTGGGTTCAATATGTTTATATTGTTCGAAAGCAAGTGTCATAATCTCAAACCAAGAAAAATCCATTAAATCAACTTCAAAAGCGACGATTAGAGTTTCACGCAAGCAATGTTTTAAAAGTTCACGATGCATGTATTCATTTTGTACTAATTAACTAGCTTTCAATCAGCATTTGATCTTTAATTAGAGAGCTACGAAAATGTATACACTAAAAAATCTTATCCAGCCCAATTATGAATAACAATTCCCTGGGAGTTTTTTCCCTATTCCCTGTTCCCCTATTCTAAATAAAATCTCCCCGGGAAATTTTCCCTTTTCCCATTCCTCCTATTCTAAATTACAAATTTCACCGGAAAAAAACTCCCAGGGAAAAAAGTAAGTATTCTAAATATGAAGGAGAGGGAGAAATTTTTGCTAGTTTTTCCCCAAACATTTTGAAGGGAACTAATGCAAACATTTTAAATTCAAATTAAAAAATGTTGTTAAACAATTGTATAAGTATTTATTTAGAGCATCAAGTTTAAATAAACACCGGAATGTTATATTTCTGTCTTGTTTTTAATCCACGCCGTGCAAACATGCGCTTCAAAAACATGAACTATTTCTGCCTTCGGAATAAGCTTTTAAAACACACTAAATTTTGCACGCATCCTTTAAGTTCACATAATAAGTAAATGGAAGATTTGTTGCGGTTTAAAAAATTTACAATTTCCTTTTTACACACAATCATTGGGGATTTAATGCGTCTGGCCCTGGCTTTGGCCCAGTTTTCCCTTCACTTGTTCTGCATAAAATTCTGACGGCATCTGAGTGACTGCACTGTACATCTTACTTTTTATTTAAGCAAAAAATATGTATATTAACACACAATCTTATTATCAACAAAAACATAAAATTTTTATTAATTTCTATTACTGAACTGTTACGTTAGTGCAGAATAAAATGTAACCACTAAACAGCTGATCCAGATTTTTCCTTCTCCCTTATTTGTTTATTCCCCTGCTTTTTAGAATAGGAGGATTTTTCCCCGCGAACAAATGAATGGGAAGGGAAAACTCCCCGGGAAAATTCATAATTGGGCTGATAAATAGTCAAGTAGAAATTTGATGGCATTAGAACGGGAACAATTAAATATGTACCTAATAAGCCACATCATATATAAAACTGTTATTAAAACAATCTAGCGACCATAACTTATATAAATAACTCAATTATAAAGCTTTTAAAAATTTTTAATCACACAACAATGAGTTAAATGAACTTCAAGACTTTGAAACGCTTGGGTTGAAGTAATTTTCGGTGGAAAAAAAACAATTTTTAACAGGTCGGCAGAAATTATCTTCATCATATTAATGAATGTAATTAAGAATGAATAAATATGTATACTTATCAATTTAACAGAGATATATTTTGATTTAAATTTAGTTTACCTCATGTCTGATAAAAAAAAGTATTTGATGTCAAGTATAAATTAGGAACCATAGACGCAGCGTTGCCAGAATGATGATTTTATCATATTTTTGATGATTTTTAAAGCAAAATATGATTTGATAATTTTATTTCTCAAAATATGATTTTTCTTTCTGCCAAATGATAATTTTTCATACTTGCTTGGAAATATTTTAAATGGTTGTTTTAATTTTTCAGATCAATTAATTTATAATTTTCCATAGTTTTTAACATAAAAGTTTTTGGTAGTGCGTGAACTTTCTCTGACTAAAATATTTTGAATTTTGGATAATAATATTTTTTTGTTCTCCGAATTTAGTTAGTTTTTCTAAAATGATCACTTTTCCATTTTAGCGACTTTTAATGTGTAGAGCGGTGTACATATTATCGAACTTAAGTGATGGTCAAAAATTCATCAGCTTTGAATGATGGGTTTGACTAACAAAACCATCATAAATGTTGGGTGTTAAAAAAGTCATTCAAGAAAATAATTTACTAGAAAACATGGAAAGTAAGAAAAATGGATGAACTTCGTTGATAATAACTTTATTTTTTCATAATGTTTAGCAACTCCTGAGATGCTTTTATTTTAACATCACTCATTACACCCTAATCCTGTTATATGTCAAGACAACATTCCATATCATAGCACCAGATATATTCTTTTAATAAATCATTGTTTATGGCAATTTGAAATTTTTATGCTACATATAAAACTCTTGACTGACACTTTTTGGCACACACTATTAGTCGAAAACCAATATGGCCGCTGACTGTCAATCAACCGTCATTTTTTAATTGACTGTTGAATGACGAAATTAGTGCCCACACTATCTAGTAAGCAAACATTTTTGAGCAAAACTGTCAGTCGTGTTCGATAGTGTGTACCCTGCTTGAGTATTCTTAGCAATTTTTTTAAAGATATACAGTGGTGGAAGAAATAATAGGTACAATTTCTTGTTTCACAATAACGTCTCATAAACTTTGTTTATCTGAAATTTTATGGAGTGACAGTCCCAATCACCACACTCGTATTCCATAGACCACCTCTGTGGAGCTCTAAAAATAAAAAGTTGAAACGTAAAACCTTACAAATAAACAGGTTATGTGGGACACATATCTGTAACCTTAGTACTGCGATTCGCCGGATATCTGCACCAATCTTGTGAGTTCAATGTCAGCAAGTATTCAAAGAGGAGCTTCTACCAAATATTGAAATAATATTAGGATTAAGTAGTAAAAACTAATTTTCTTCTGTAATATATAAAATGTCCCTATTATTTTTTCCAGGTATATGTTTATGTGTCCCTGTTATTTCTTCCACCACTGTATTAAAATACATGTTTCATGGATTTCTTTAGTTTTTGGCTGCGTCAAAAATATCAAATCACATTGTGATGATGCAGTTTTAGTAAAACAGAGCAACAAAAACATTTGTTTGACATAAAAAACCGTTACATAATATAAAAATATGTTTTTGGACACTTTTCGGAACTTGTATTTTATGAAATTAATTTTTTCGAGGAAATTTGTTAACATTTAAAACTTTTGGGAAACTCGTGCAGATGTAATATATGTAAGTATATTTGTTGAATTTTTTGCGATTTAAAAATTTTTTTGCAAAAATATCATAAATTTTTCATTTTAGTGATATTGATAATTTTAAAGCTTTTTTGCTAATATCAACATGTTTTCGATATTACTCGAGTTATGTTTTCCGAGCTTCTTTATAATTTTGTGCGTGAATTTGACCATTTTGACGTTCTTATATATTCTTACCGTCATGGCAATTTTTAATATATTTTGGGTATTGTTCCTGATCTTAATTCTTTTTCACGAATTTTTACTATTACATAAAATGTATAATTGAAAAAAAATTACATAAAATTTTAAAATGTACAAGAATATTTTATATATTTGGTTACCAAAAAAGTATTAACTCTTCTATCTAGAAGGAAATGTAAATGAAAGGAAATCATATAAACTTTTATGAATGCGTTTTTTTTTCGTTTTATACAAAAGTTTCATTGTTTGTCTTTGCTTTGAATAATATTTTGGAATAAAATATTCATGATGATTTTTTATATCAAAATATGATTCTTATTTCGTCAAATGATGACTTTCTTCGGAAAGCTTCTGGCAACTCTGCATAGACGATTGAAAAAAATAAGTAACTAGCAGGGTATTCATTTAATCCGGGGTTTGATTTAATCGGTTAATCATCGGTTCATTTCGGTATTAATAGGATAACCGATTAATAAAGTTTTTCATAAATTAAGTCATTTCAACAAACAAAAATTAATAAATTATTTATTATTTCGAGTTTATTAGTAAAAAAACAAGAACATAACAAACATAGCAATTCTTGAACTAAATCAAGCAAAACAAAATAATAAATATGTATTAATTAAAAAATTAACAAGTTTGTGAGATCATTTTATTAGTTATTTCCAGGGACGTAACAGTTATAAGAGAAATGGCAAAAAGGTCTTATTTAACCATTAATATTGATGAATTCAAATAATGGTTATAATTAGGCTTGCCACCCGTACTTTATAATAAAGTATTGTACGTTATATCGGATAATTGTACTTTATACTTTATGAGAACAATAAAGTACGCGAAAATACTTTATTTCGCATGATTTGATTTATCTAGAATTCAGAATAGCTTCAGGTTATATTAGTCAGTATACATCGAAAAAAAACACAAAATTAGCATTATCTGGAAATAGTCGAAATGAAAATTTTTTCTTTACTTTTCTTGTTATAAGCATATCCTAATATCTTTATACATTTTGCTGGTAAAGCAGTTTAATGTAAAAAAGTGTAATGTTGGCTCTCCTGAAACTAGTCTTGAACTTAGAAAGGTTTTAGTCAAACTGTTGTCTTCACCGGAACTGACTAGCGAAATTAACACGCATTCTTTATTATTTATTTATAAAGCCTTAAAATAGCTGAATAAATAGATGGTTTAATTCTAAAAACACAAATTTGTTATTTACAATTAGCAATATAAATTTAAAAATCAATGTTGAATTGGATAAAAAGTATGAATAAAAAAGTGTGTTAAAAGTTTGTTTCAAAATTCAAAAATTCTTAATTTTATATTCAATCATTTTTGTAATAGTTTTGTATTTTAAAACAAAATTTTAAGTAAAAAGCAAATATGTACTTGTTTTATTCATACTACCCAATATTGTTAACATAATCGAAAATTTAAATCTGAAAAAATGTAATATAAATATCGATGATCTTTGTGGCGAAATTGTGTTATTAAACAAACTTAATGATCAGATACATAGTTCTGAAAGTTTTGCCGAATTTTCTACTGCAAGTAAATAGCAGCTAGTATTTAATAAGACTGTTGATAAATTATCAAATTTGTATAAAATAATTTCATTTTTACTTTCTATTCCTGCCACGTCACTATTTCACAGAGTTTTTTCAGTAATAAAGAACAAATGGTGAGACGAAAGAAGCAAAGCGTCTATGAATCTGATAAAAATTAATTAATTATTTACTTTAATTTAAATATAGACTGTAAAGATGCTGTGCAATTGTTTAGAAATGATAATTATGTGATAAAACTTGCGAAAAGCAATAAAAAATACATTTTAAATATAACAATAAAGAGAAATAAGTTGTACTTTATTTTTATAGTGTGTACTTTTTTTTCTTAACCTTTAATAACCAATGTACTTTAGGCCCCTATTATGATTCACAATGCTACGACCCAAATCAACCATTTTTTTGTATTATGATTGACAACTAATTTTAGTTGTCTTCGAAAAAATGTTCGAAAAAAGGTTCTTATCTATACTCTCTGTTTTTTGAAACCATAGTAGCCATCACAAAATATTTTAAATATTTTTAGCTTTGGCCCTACTATTTTTTCTTGAGATTTTATGTTTTATGGATCTGGCAACAATATGGGTTGACAAATGGGATAGATTGGCGCCTAAAAGTACCATTTTAAAAGTAATTAAAAGTAACACAATAGTCGTAATAAAAACCAAAACACAACTGATAAAAAACTGAGACAACTGCTTTGATTAAGTTGTATTCCATGATATGAATTTGACAACTACGACTCAACTAGCAATTTAGTTGTGAATCATAATAGGGGCCTTAATTGGCATAAAAAAAGGTGGGAGCCTTAGTTATAATCAACCATTATCGTTCGTTCTATTTCATTTTGGTCATCGTAACCAATATAAGTGAGAAATATATTTTTTTTTGTTATTAATATCTATTACATCAACCAAAAAAGTTTTTTGGTTACCAATAACCACTATCGAAAGTAATTTTATTTTTCGGTTATTTCTACCCGGATACATATGGTATTTAAGATGTGATGTATGCATTTCTAAGGGGTTTGTAGGGCAAGAAATTGAAATGTCTTTGGAAAAGTAAACAAAACGGGCAGTCTAGTAAAATATTTTTTATTAATTTTATTAATAAAATCTTACTTAAATAAAACTCTCATAACCAAAAAATAAAATTACTTTCGATAACCCTACGTATATACCTGATATAATTTTATCATGATAAATGTCAAATTCCATATAGGAAAAACAGCTAACATAAAATAAAATATTTTTCAATATGAAATTTGACATTTATCATGACAAAAATATATCAGGTATAGACGTAGGCTAATGGTTATAGGTAGCCAAAATATTTTTTTGGTTGATATAATAGTTATTCATAACCAAAAAAAATATTTCTTATTTAAATTGGTTACGGTTACCAAAATAATATACATATATCTTACGATAATGGTTAAAAATAATTAAAAACAGATAGAGGTTATTTTCTCATAACCTTTTATTTAGAAATAAAAAAATAACAACTATTTCCGGTCCCCGGTTATTTCAATAGTATAAGGAGATCTTCTAAAACAATCTTTCAGAAAAATAATTAGGTTTAAATGTTTTGGATTTAAGCGATTCTTTTCTTTAGTTTTGATAAAATTTTACTTGGAAAAATATTTTTACTTATGGTTAGGTTAGGTTAGGTTGAACAGGCTGCCGGTTTCTACCAACCGGCCCACTTGGGTCCTTTGGTCCCTTTGTGATGCCTGGGATGGGTAGTAGGGAAATTCAGAGAGGTGCCCCTCCTTATCCCGAGGTTGGGTCGGTGTTAAACCAACCCGAGTAACGTATGAATGAATTTATTCCCCTAATATCGCATTCCCCCAGGTCTTCTAGTTTGGGTAGTGACGGATTTCCCAAGTATGAAGCCCTATTTATATAGTGCTGGACATCGGCAGAGGAGGTGCTTGACAGTTTCTTCCTCCTCCTCGTTCTGACAACTTCTACAGCAATCGTTAAAAGGAAGATTTAATCTTCTGGCATGGACACCAATGAGACAGTGCCCTGTTATGACAGCTACGAGTATACGCAGCTGGTGATATTTTGGTGGCACCCCCGCGTTCCCCGGTACCCAGAAGAGCCCTAGGTTCGCATGTCTCGCCATCTCGTTCAGAGATGCCCGGCATTCTTTAACCAGTTCTGATGTTGTATAAACACCAGATAGAGCATGTAGTGCCGACTTACTGTCGGTACAAATTCGGATGTCCTGATCGAATATCCTGTAGTACCTTAACCAGTTGGCTGCCCTTTTGATTGCCGATATTTCAGCCTGAGTGATGCTACATTGGTTTGGTAGCCTAAAGTTTATCCTACGTTGCATTTGTGGGATGTAGAAACCCCCGCCTACTCCGATGCCCGACTTTGACCCATCGGTTTAGATCTCGAGCACATCCTCATATTGGTGTATGTAGTTTGTCTCAGAGGATGTGCCCGAGAAGTCCACCACGAACCTCTTGTCGGGCATCAGAGTAGGTGAGCAATAGTCAGTGTAGTCGGGAAGATCTAAGATTTGCCCTAATATCGTCGCATGGCCTACGTTACCCCGCTTCCATGCACCTGAGGCATTTAGTCTAACCGCCGAGTTCATGGCCAGTTGTTTGATTATGAGTTCAGCAGGAAGCCAATGCAGTATGGTGAACAGTGCTTTGGATGAAGTAGTGCGAGGTGCACCCGTGATCACAAAGCAGATGTTCGAAGAATCTTTTCTATTATTTTAGAGTATGTGGCTTTATTTAAGGAAGTCCACCAGACGACAGACCCATACATTAGCAAAGCCCATACTAATGTATGGGTCTGTCGTCTGATGAAGAAATTAAAAGCCGTACATAATACAGAGTATCTAGTTTCTCAGTCCTTTTCCTGAATTTCTCTAAACATATAAAATCTTCCATTATGTATTGTTTTAATTTTATAAATTTCTTAACACTTCTAATTGTTTCGGTTAATTATGTTAAAAGATTTCTAGTATTACTATCGATAGTTTCTTCTGTTGTCAGGTGATCATCTCATACTGGCAGAGCTCAGCACCAAACATTCTGCAAAAACAAGTTTATTTCCGAGTTCCTTAGTTTCCGTTTTTGTACTGTATTTTAAAACACTGCTTCTAGAAGGATATATTCCTAAGTGAAGATAAAAACTAATTGAATCCGGCTCTCATTAAATCTAATCCTTAGATTTTTAATTAAATCGTTGGGAATAGTATTATTGGCTTTTATTAAACTATTAAATAAAATCTTAATACTTCCCTCAAGTTCAATTAGAGTAGCAGAGTCCAAAGGTTTTAAAGTTTTACTTAAGTTAATATCACTGCTTTGTTTGTATGAAAAATAATTTTTAAGCACATACCTTTCGTATATGAGACGAAACAAATAATTAAACACACAAAAAATATGTTATAATACTACAAAGAAGAATGTTATAACACTACAAAGAAGAAACTACGAAGAAGAAAAAGAAAACTAAAAAGCATTTATTGAATTTATTATTTGAGATATTCTCCCAATTTTATTTAAAATAATGATTTATTTGTTGAGGGTTATGCAATGTCTAAATAGATTCATATCGAATATAAATTGTTTGTTGGGTTTTGTATATGTTTCTAAGCCGACTACGCTTATTTTGTTCTCTTATGATTTTCAAAAATATTAATTGTAAATTCTCACATGGGTTTTGAAAGTCTGTGCATAAGATAAGAGGTTTGAAGCTTTTCAAAAGTATGATTAAAGTCTACTGATGATTTGTTAAAGTACCAATGAAATGCATATAGACATTGTTTAACCATCAACAAATAAATCATTATTTGAAAACTAAAAAGTTTATTTAATGTATTTGTGACCAATTATGAAGTAATACTTAGTTTGTCAAGATTTTTATATTTCCATATATTTATATCTTTGGGCTATTTTTGGTCAATGTTAATTTTTTCTGGCGATGTAAATAAAACCAATTATTTAATCTTTATCTCAACGTTTCGTCGATGGTTTGTCGACTTCATCAGGAGATGAATTTTATTAAATTCTGTTGAAGAAAAAATTTTTTTCCCTTAAATATATATTCACATATGTATGTATGTATAAATTTTTTAAAAAATATAATTGTTTGTAATGTAACACATAGTTCAACTTACGATTATAATTTTACATCACTGTCTATTTATTCGTTATTAAAATATTTGTGTAAAGTTGGACAACACGTACAAAAGTTTATCTATTTTTATGTTTTTGTTCAAAAAATTAATTTGTTGCCTTGTTTTTCTGGTATGTGATGGTTTGAAAAACAAATTCTACTGAAGGATAATTTATAGTGTCCGACCGAACGTTGATGTTCGGCGTTCGGTAAAATTTTCAACGAACACCTAACTTTGTAAAATTGTTTTTTTATTTGTATATCATAAAAAATACACAAAAATGTAGTCCTACAAAATATTATCAAAAAGTACTACGTACTATCAATTTGTTAATTTTGTATTTATTAAATAAATAAGTCATAGCAAAAAAAGTTAAGTTTAAAATTTTTTTTTTCAATAAAAAAGTTCGGTTTCGCGTTCGGTATTGCGTTCGGGTTCGGTACTAAAATTTTTACCGAAGTTCGGGTTCGGGTTCGGCCTGAAAAAAGTGCGTTCGATAGGACACTAATAATTTATTAATGTTTTTTTTTTTATTGTTTTCGAGGCTTAGAATACTTTATTCGATGTCACTGTATCGTGCGATTTACTGAACAACTGTTTGGTGAAATCGTGTGATTTAAAATCATGCTAGATTATCACTGAAATATGGAATAAAATATTTATTTCATATAAATCTAGCGTTTAGAAATCGGGGATTCCCGGGAAAAGTCTGCTCTAATATTCCCGGGAAACTTTTGAGATTTTCCCGGGAAAAGGGGAGACTTTTAATCTCTTTTATTTTACGTTATTTCGTAAATATATGGACTTTTTTGACACATATTTATAAAATGGCGTAAGTGGCCTCCAAATTTATTTTGATTCATATCAGAAATTTGTAGTAAAATCCTGTTTTTCTTTATTATCAACATTTTCAATGTTTTTTTTTAATACTACAAAAAAAGTTCGTTTGACGGACTGTACGACTAAATTTACATGATGAAATTGTTTAAGTTCTCTTTTAAAGTTGTTACGCTTTTCATTGTCTGTTTAAATAGTAATACCCTGTTTATGTCAATGGAAATTTTTCATTCTTACAATTTCTATTAAAACAAAAACAAATTCTAAAATTTTTTCTTGTTTCAAATGTAACTGTAAGAAAGAAAGAATTCCTTCGACATCGATAAACAGGCAGTAAAATGTCCATAGAATTTTTTTAATACAAAATAAAAATGTGAGCGGTTTAAACTTGCAGACCTTGTTGTGTAAACTGAATCCGAGTAAATTTCTCGTTTTCAAAAAAATAAATAATGCCCCCATTGATATATTTTAAATCGTATATAGAAAATTCATTGCAGATATGATATTTTAAGCTCTAAAAAATATGAAACTGCAAAAAAATCCGAAAAATGCATGTTATACGGAAATGTCATAAAAATTCAATTAATTTCAAGTCATACCATTTCTCCTAATCCGTCTACGAGAAAATCTATTGCTTGATTAGAAAAGTTCATGCAAGATGAATTTAGTAATCAGTGTCGTTTAATCATCAAAACAAAGTGGATTACTTTGTATAAGTATCAATGATTACAGTGCTCTAATCGTTTCCTAAAGTAAATTATTCGATATTAAAGGAACTTTGAGAGATTTTCCGCAGAATTAGTGAACAAATTTTGGACATAGTGGACATTTTAAACTCATAGAAGCTGTAAAAACTTTGAGTTGACACTACTTAAGTCGACGCAATGATTGACACACTGAAGGAGATATTTTAAGAGAAATAATATGAACAATCAAAGATATTTAGGCAGACTGCGGCTCAATGTATGTAAAATTTGGCACAGCTGAGATTAGTAGTGTAACTTGCTTATACTTAACGATAAGAATCCTCCTGGAAAACTTTGAAGAAAAATGAGAAAATTTCGGCAAGTTCTTAATAAAATGATTTGGAGGCCTTAAAATGAAATTTTCAACTAATTCGCTAATTAGTCTTAATAGGATCTGTTACTGTGTAATAACTATAAACTCTATTTGCTTGAATTCACTTAAAAATTTGTTTTAGAATTGCTTTTACATTAAATTTTATTTAAAAAGAATGATTTCATTAATAAAGCAATCGAAATTTTGAATCCAAATTGATTATTAGGCTAAGGATCGTAACGTTATATTCAGAAAGAATTGGGCATGATTAATATTCCAAGGAACAAGGGAAAAATTAACATCAACTTAATTTTTCAACGTACACAGCAGAACAAAGTAGCGCCTTTTTCGGAAGCCGCTACGCTACACTTCCATCGTCAGTGCTCACATTAAAAAATTAAGTTGATGTTAATTTTTCCTTTGTTCGTTGGAATATTAAACATGCCCAATAATTTCTGAATATAACGTTACGAACCTTAGCCTAATAATCAATTTAGATTCACAAAGCAAATACGTTCGAAATAATCATACTAATAAACAATTAACTGCTGGCTTGGGATTTTCACATGTTTACATGTTCATATATGTGACCTTCTCCGAGAAATGGGACCTAGTGTGTGAAAATGAAGTTTTGAGAAAAACTCATTTCATCTTATTCTACACCCTTTTAGGTGCCACTCTTAAGTCCAAACCAGTTTTTTGACACACTGGGTCCCTTTTCTCGGAGAAGGTCACATATACTTAAGTATAAAATGAAACCAAAAAAGTTTGACTTGAGTAGAACAAAAATCAGAAAATGGGAATGAAGAAAAATAATCCGTAGCAACACTGAGAAAGTGCAGTTAATGTCAACTTGGAAGTGATTTAATTCTCGTATTAAATTTTCACGAAAAAGTTGTATATATAAGAATTGAAAGCACATTCAACAGACCCACCTGAAAAGTGGTGAAAGCATATTATACGTGAGCACTGACGACGGAAGTGTAGCGGCTTCCGAAAGTGGCGCTACTTTGTTCTGCTGTATAATTTAAAAAATTAAATTGATGTTAATTTTTCCCTTGTTCCTTGGAATATTAATCATGCCCAATAATTTCTGAATATAACGTTACGAGCCTTAGCCTAATAATCAATTTAGATTCACAGAAAATAACTGTTATTTTTGTTTAAAAAAATAAAAGTTACAAAAATAAAAAGCACGACGTATCTGGAATATATTGGCGACGACGATAAAAATAGTGTGCGTGAATCTTATCTGCGGCATTTCTTTCTCTGTACTTTTTATGTTTAAAAACTCCCAAATAACTGTTCTTATCGGTCCCTGGTTTGTCCATATATTTGGGATGCACTATATTCGCCAAGTAATGAGCTGGAATAAGTAAGTTTTTCATTCGCTTTTTAACAAAATCCTGTTTTGACAGTAGTATAGCATTGTCCAACAAATTACATCAAATTTCAACGGCCATTGCAATTGTAGCGGAGTCACTTTGTAGATAATTTAGAGCTTGTTGAACTGGGAGTAACATTTGGTGAACATTTAAATCTTCATTATACAAATGAACAATGTTTAACGATGCGATAACAATTATTGAAGATGTTCATGCTAAATTTATACCGAAAAGGGTTAATTTAACAACACTACTCAGACCAGTTATTAGATCATTTAAAAACCCAAATAAAACCCAAGAAAAAACCCGCCAGGCTGGGTTTTATTTAAAAAACATGGATTTTTTCCAATTCTGTGCAGGTATTCATCAGATAATTTTGTCAATAATTATTCAACAATTTGTATATTTATGTATTTTTAATTGGTCAACGTTCAAATTTTAGTTTTTCAAGCAATCATTGAAGCAGAAACAAATAAATATTTAAAATGATATTGGTGTATACAATATATTTATTTATTGTTTTAAAAGAACTAATTATTTTATAGTTTTAAATTACTGTATCCAAAACAATTTGAATGAGATTAGTTTGTTCGATAAGTTGAAGGCAATATATATGTATTGTTTTCTGACGAAATCGTTTTTTACGAATTTATTGCAATTTTCTAAAGTTGGTAGCAATGAAATTTCAAACCATACGCATGAAGACATTGCAACGCATAGTTAAATATATACATACATATGTATGTACACGTATGTATGCACAATGTGTATACATTAGACTGGTTCAAAATGAAAAACTTTAAAATCATAGGCTCTACAAGGTTGGCTGTGTTTCAATCGTCAAAAAAAATATACATTGGCTCAAACGAATAATCGGACAAGCACATACCATACATATTAGTAGTATTATAAAGTATACAGTTAAGTTTAAATGAAGTTTATTTGCTGCTAGTTAAGCATTGTCTATATGCATTTCATTGGCGCTTTACCAAATCGTCAGTAGACCTCAACCACAATTTTGAACAGTTACAAACCTCTTATCTTATGCACAGACTTTCAAAAACCATTTGAGAATTCACAAATGATCATATTTTTGAAAATCACAAAAGAATAAAATAAGCGTAGTAGGCTTAGAAACGTATACCAAACCCAGCAAATAATTTGTATTCGATATGGAGTTATTTTATTTTTCTACACCTTTATACAATTAGAATCCATTGGATTTTCATTCATTTTTGTATGGAAAAATTACTCTTATATACGAATTGATATTTAAATAAATTGGTGAAATAGGCTCTTAGTCTGGTATATCCTCTATATTCAAAGACTCGCACAAATTTTTTTGCATAGTTTTTATTTATTTTTTATTTTTTTTTTAAGAAAAGTAACACAATCAGGCATTTAATGCCTACCAGTTAATTAATTAATGTGTTGCCTTCTTTGAGAAAGGGATAGTGTAGAGGGAACATGTGGTGAAGTGGGAGAGAGATAGAAAGCTTAATTCATTTACAACCCTGCTATTGCGTGTTTTTATGTAGAGCAGTGTTGCAAGCCCCTCTGGTGTCAAGTAGAGGCATTGAGTTGTTTAAGCTGTGTAGCCATTCTATTAGTTCTTTTACTTCGCCGACGTTTCTGCTACAATACCGACGAAGGAGGGTACTGTGAAGTACATTATGCTATGTTAGTATTAATCGCCGCCGGTACTGCCAAGGTGATCAGTGCTATGCCTTCATCACTTTAACAGTCCAACAACAACCAACACACCAATGCACATGAGAAAATGCATGATGTTGTTGGCTTGCCTAAAACTAGTCTTGAACTCAAGACCTCAGGGTTTGTAGTCAAACGCGCTAACCACTCAGCCAACAGCATCCTCATATACCAGATTAAAAAACCAACGCGATTTTGTGTTAGATCAAATGGCGTGCTTATCTACAGGTGTCTGCCCGCAATTTTTCATAGTACCAAACCTTTCATGTTCTTTCAAAAAAAATATTTTTAAAATCTATCAAGAAATGTTGGAGTTATGTGATAATTAATGTATCGGGCTACAACTTTGTCCGCCCGATTTTCACTTCTATGGGATCAAATTGCAAGCAATTCATTTGAAAGAAAGAAAAAAATTTTTTTAATTGGTTCATAAATGGAGGATAATCAATATTTTCGGGTGAGGGGAGAATGCCCTACAGATTTTCGAAAAAAGAATTTTGAAAATCGGCTCACATATGACAGACTAAAGCGAATGCTAGACAGGTCAATATTTAGGCTTCAATGTATGTGTTTGTGTGCGTTTGTTATGAAAATCAAAAGCATTTTGATATTCTTCAATATTTCCCCTTCGTATATGTGTAACTATTTTTTGTAAACAAACGCACACAAACACATATATTGAAGCTGAATATTGACCTGTCTAGCATTCGCTTTATACTTGGTGGAGCAAATTTTCCCACCAATTTTTGGAAAAAAATTATGCAAATTATGCAAGAACTTTGAAAATCGGCTCCAAAATGACAGAGTTATGACAATGCAAACATTAAAAAATATACACGAATAGCCTCCTTCTTTTGTGATGTCGGTTAAAAAATAAAGAAAGTTACAAATACCTTTTTCAGGATACTTTGGCATTTTAGAGGACTTTCTAGCGGGAAGCTATGTCATTTTTAATCAATACTTATGAGGAGGAAACTGAATCTTTTCGAATGGGACGAAATTTATTAATATCCGATGACACGCTCTAAGGCTATTCAATCTTGAATATGACGAATATTTCTCAAAAAATGGGTGAGATGCCCAAGTTTAGACGGCTATAAAAATAAACCATAAAAAGTATCGGGCTAGTTCTTACGCCAGGTGATGCGTATGTCAAATTTCGTGAAAACGGAAAGTTTTTGAAATCTGAAGTGACAAGCAAACGTACAAAATACGTACAAAAATTTGCTTTAATGGGGTTCGACAATTAGTTTCAACAGGGTTCGACAAAAAAAGATAAAAGATGAAGCACCGCTGATTGCTCGAATCAATTTTTTGATTCTTCTGCAAGACTGTACAAAACGTGTTCAGGAAATATGTAGTTGCATTAGCAAAGAATTTTACACTTGAAAAATATTTTTAGATAAAGAAATTAATTTTTTAATTTTGGGTTTAGTGCCACCGTCAAAAAATAAAAGCACCAAAAATTAGACTAAAAAAGCACCGAGCATTAACTCCAAAATTTTTCGCGTCGAAAAGTTGAAAGGCCACTAAAAACGGTGCGAAAAGCACTGAGTTGACAACGCTGATAAGCACATCTACAATCGTGAAGCTAATTTATTTTCAGTAAATAATTTATGCCGAAAAACGAATTTTGTTATTATTTACAGGTTTAAAGATTTCTTTAAGACAATTAGCAATTTTTCGCTAATTAGCTATTTTCGCGAATTTTTTTGTTTTTAACGGTGTTGGCAATTTCTAATCAATTTTAGGGCTTGTTTCCGATTTTGCAACTTCTCGCGAATTTTTTCAAAGTTCGCGAAAAAATCAACTTTTTGCAAGTTTTCAGTTTCCTTACAGTTTGCCGATTTTTAAGCAATATTAGACTTTATTATGCCGCTATTAGCAAGTTTTTTGTGCATTTTCGCTATTTACACGATTTTTACCAAATTTTTTGCATTCCTCACAGTTTTAGCGATTTTTAATCAAAATTATTGCTTGTGTAAAATTTTGCAATTTTTCGCGCATTTTCATTTTTTTTCGCGACAGGCGTAATTTTCTCAATTTTTTGGCTTTCTTACATTTTTAAAGTGTTTTAATCAATATTACGCTTTGTAATCTTTAAAATTTAGCAAGATTTTGCAAATTTTCATAATTTTCGCATTTTTCCCCAAGTGTTTGACTTTCCTTACAAATTTCGGGCTAGTTTAAAATATTGCAATTTCTCGCGAATTTTCGACATTTTCGCGATATCCTTGATTTACTCCAATTTTTTTTTTTTGCATTTTTAGAGCTCGAGCCACTTTTAATCTATATCAAACCTTAATATCGATGTTTGCATTTATTTACTTTTGATTTTGCAAATAATCATAATTTTGCAAAGTTTTTTGAACAACTCTTCTACAAGCTGTTATAACTGGTTCTTATTATATACCTTATATTTGTTTACAAATTATCCTAGCAAATAAAATATTCCCAGACAATACAACTGTTTGGAAAACATATAAAAATCAATCGACATTGCTAACAACAAAAATACAATATATAATTAGACGATTACAAAACACATACGACGTTAATACGAGCTTGTGAATTGAACAAATGTTTAAACAAACTCGGAGGTATGTCAGTTTTCCGATTTGTTGATTTTACATGGAATATCTGTTGCGTTTATTATTTTTTTTTTTCGAACGTCGCAAGTTACCTATTTGATTTATAAATGGTTTGTACTTGCACTGACGGCTTTTAGAATGTTGTTAATAACGACGTATTTAGTTGTAGGAGTGCAAATTTTTCCAGAATCATGAATTTTGATACGGTGGATCATAATCAATATAAGTCGATTTTAAATTTTGTGTAAGCCTTTTCTCATTTCATATGACGATATGTAAATATTTCGGAATTTGCACTTACATACATGTGCATAAATACATACACACATGACTAATTAAATGCGGATATATTCATGCAAATAAATATTGTTGAATTGGCCGTGAAAAATGAAATAAAGCAATACAAAACGTAAAACCGAATTTGTTTATACATATATCGCTAATTTATAGCGAATAATAAACAGATTGCTAAATTTCTTGGAAATTTTTACAAATGAAATTCATTTAATTGAAGATGCTTTCTGTAAACAAATTATAAAACACAATATACATCTTGCAACAATATAAACAAAAAAGATATTGAAAAAAGAGTAGTTCTGGCAAAAAACCGACTCCAAAACAGGGAGACGGACGGACAAGTCCACAATAAAAAAAAATTGAGCAATGGGATAAATATATACCCTCTCATACACAATAAAAGTTGCAAACGAATTGGTAACCTTCTTCTTTCCTTGAAGACGATTAAAAATTAAAATTTATGTGCAATTTCCACAATACAGACGATCTAGAAAGTTTATATGAAAAGCACTTGTTTGGTCTGATTTCTACACAAACTTTTTATGAAATCTAACGTAAAAACAAATCCGAGCACGGTGTAATTTTTAGATTTAGTGTGCATAAGCAACCAGTCGTATTCAAAGATTCCAACTATAAAAACCATTATGTAGTTCTACCTGAATGATAGGTTTACATTTTCCACTCATTTCTTGAGGAAATGATCGTGTAGACTTGTGTATGCAAATGTTTTTGTGTACAAAAAATTATTTTTTTTAATTATAACACAAGAACATTAGACGTCAAAAAGGTTCTAAACATTTGAATCTAAATTGATTATTAGGCTAAGGTTCGTAACGTTATATTCAGAAAAGAATTGGGTATGATTAATATTCCAAGGAACAATGGAAAAATTAACATCAACTTAATTTTTCAACGTACACAGCAGAACAGAGTAGCGCCACTTTCGGAAGCCGCTACACTTCCATCGTCAGTGCTCACGTGTATTTGCTATCACCACTTGTCAGGTGGCTCTGTTGAATGTGATTTTAATTCTTATATATACAACTTTTTCGCGAAAATTGAATACGAGAATTAAATCACTCTCAAGCTGATATTAAAGTGCACTTTCCCAGCGTTGCCATCGGTTTATTTTTCTTCATTCCCATTTTTCTGATTTTTGTTCTACTCAAGACAAACTTTTTTGGTTTGATTTTATACTTAAGTATATATGAACATGTAAACATGTGAAAAGCTCAAGCCAGTAGCTAATTGTTTTATTAATATGATTATTTCGAACGTATTTGCTTTGTGAATCTAAACTGTTTATTAGGCTAAGGTTCGTAACGTTATATTCAGAAAAGAATTGGGTATGATTAATATTCCAAGGAACAATGGAAAAATTAACATCAACTTAATTTTTCAACGTACACAGCAGAACAGAGTAGCGCCACTTTCGGAAGCCGCTACACTTCCATCGTCAGTGCTCACGTGTATTTGCTATCACCACTTGTCAGGTGGCTCTGTTGAATGTGATTTTAATTCTTATATATACAACTTTTTCGCGAAAATTGAATACGAGAATTAAATCACTCTCAAGCTGATATTAAAGTGCACTTTCCCAGCGTTGCCATCGGTTTATTTTTCTTCATTCCCATTTTTCTGATTTTTGTTCTACTCAAGACAAACTTTTTTGGTTTGATTTTATACTTAAGTATATATGAACATGTAAACATGTGAAAAGCTCAAGCCAGTAGCTAATTGTTTTATTAATATGATTATTTCGAACGTATTTGCTTTGTGAATCTAAACTGTTTATTAGGCTAAGGTTCGTAACGTTATATTCAGAAAAGAATTGGGTATGATTAATATTCCAAGGAACAATGGAAAAATTAACATCAACTTAATTTTTCAACGTACACAGCAGAACAGAGTAGCGCCACTTTCGGAAGCCGCTACACTTCCATCGTCAGTGCTCACGCGTATTTGCTATCACCACTTGTCAGGTGGCTCTGTTGAATGTGATTTTAATTCTTATATATACAACTTTTTCGCGAAAATTGAATACGAGAATTAAATCACTCTCAAGCTGATATTAAAGAGCACTTTCCCAGCGTTGCCATCGGTTTATTTTTCTTCATTCCCATTTTTCTGATTTTTGTTCTACTCAAGACAAACTTTTTTGGTTTGATTTTATACTTAAGTATATATGAACATGTAAACATGTGAAAAGCTCAAGCCAGTAGCTAATTGTTTTATTAATATGATTATTTCGAACGTATTTGCTTTGTGAATCTAAATTGATTATTAGGCTAAGGTTCGTAACGTTATATTCAGAAAAGAATTGGGTATGATTAATATTCCAAGGAACAATGGAAAAATTAACATCAACTTAATTTTTCAACGTACACAGCAGAACAGAGTAGCGCCACTTTCGGAAGCCGCTACACTTCCATCGTCAGTGCTCACGTGTATTTGCTATCACCACTTGTCAAGTGGCTCTGTTGAAAGTTCTAAACATTTGTTCAATTCACAACCAAACTATCGTCAGCGTTGTATGTCAATCGATTTTAAAATAGTTTACATAGCGTCTTCACGAGCCATTCATTTGTCTTGAAAAAAGGTCTGAAGTTTGACAAATGTTAGAAGAAAATTACGGCTCGTCCAGACGTTATGTTAAAGCTGTTGATGGAAATTTTTATGAAAAATATTTGCACTACACCAAAAAATTTTCCCCTATGTTTTCTGAATATTGTATGAAGCCAAGGATGGGAAAGTTAACACGAAAGACTTTTCTTGAAATATTTTTACTTGAAAATTTTATTTATTGATTTAAGTCTTCAGAAAACTATCAACATATTCGGAAAGATGAGTAAAAATTCTATTTTTGGCCACCAAGGAATTTAAAATGATCTAAACCGAGAAAAAAACGAAAAGTTTTTCTAAAATAAAAATTCAACTATCCATCTATGAGAGTCAAAAAAATTAATTGTTCAAATAGGAAGTTTTTTATAAAAAACGAAGAGAAATCTAAAACAATTTAAGATTCAACTAAGTACAATTTATTTTCAATCGAAAACCGCAATTTCTTTTCACGTTTTAATTTTTTTAAATGTATGACGTTTCGAGTTCACGTTGCAAACTTACGACAGACGGTTCACAAGCTTTATAGTTGTATTTGCTACAATATTGTATCTTTTACAACGGTTGTAAATTGAGCAATTAATTTTTGTTTTTTATTGGTGAAAAAAGTCTCCAGTTTGTTCTGCAGACCTTTGTGTAGAACAAAGATGTTCATTTCACCAAACAATTGTTTATACTCTCTATTTAGTCGTTAATGCGAGAGCGACGAGTGTACATGCATAGTAGCTGTGCTGGTGTTTTGCCACATACAGTGTGTAAAATAAATGATGATGGAAAAGAAAGTGCTTTTTATTACAAATAAAAAGATATTTTTGGAAAAACTAAGGGGACTGGGGCAAAATGTACTGAAAATTTTTCCATTTTACCAAGTAAAAAAAAAAATAGCAAATTCAATGTGAACTGCATTATTATACATTTTTACGACCAACATAATTTCTTGCAATAAAATTTTAATTAAAACCTTTCCATTTACTTTATCATGTTACTGTACTTCAAAATTCTCTCAGCAATACAGCTAAGTGATTCCACGTAAAACGGCCCTATGCAAGGAAAAAATAACTTTCTTATTTTTAATAAAAATCTCTCAATTGATTTTTTTAGAACATGACAACTATAGAAAAAAATAAGTTATTTAATATTTTTTAAGCAATTTGAGGCACTTTTAAATGATCATCTATGAATCATTTTGCTATCCCTCTTTGTATGTTTAATATTTATTTCAGATTTTCTTTTCTTCCCTTTCTCATTATTAATAAAAACCCTTATCTCTGAAAAGAATATACTTTTTTCGTTTTGTATTGCATTTAAAAAAATACTCAGCTAGAGTATTCTGCGTCTATAATAGAACGGATATCAAATAATTTAATGTGTTATTATTTTCTTATGATTTATTTTCATATTATTTATATTAATGATATCAATAAAAAGTTTTGTTTCTTCGAATTTTTTAAATTTTCATATTAGTTCACACCCGTCGGTCACACCCGTCACATTTTAAAATTTGTTTTTTGTTAGGAAAACTGGTTTTTTGTCAAACAGAAAATACGTAATACAGCTAAAAACACTTTTAACAGACAGCTATAGCAAAATTATTGTGTACGTTATCGTAAAAATTTTACAGAATTTCTGCTGAGTCATAATTTTTTAAAACTAAGATTTCTAAGCTCACACCCGTCACAGCTTTCTGACGACCATTCTGAGTAGGAGTCGTGTTCTTTCAGTGTCTACCCGGTATTCAACGACTTTAAGCTTAATGGCCTTGCGAGTCGCAACCTTTTTTTAAGTAAAAAATTTTATATTCTTTATTTATAACAAAAAATATGTGTAAGGTGGTCGCACAGCTGCAAAATATTTCTGGGCAGCTATGGTGTAGAATCAACAATTAAGTGCTTGTGGCAACCTGATATGCAGTTACAACTGCGTGCTGGCCAAATAACACAAGACTTCCAATGCAATTCCGTTTTGGACAAAGCAAAATTTTTTCTAATCGGTTTGATGCGCTAAAAAAAAACGTTCCCAGTTTTTTTCTATTACTTTGAGATTTGTTTCATAGGCGCATCTAATATTTCCACTAGGTACATTATTATATTGTATCCTAACACAGGAACAGTATGTCCGATTTTCATCAACAAAACACCAGCAGATGCACGATAGAATTGCCTTAAAACTATCTAAACATAATTATGTAAGCAAATGGTTTCTTAGTTATTCAAAAATTAATATCGAAAAAGTCTGGATTTTTATAAAAAATTAAAAAAGAGTTCCAGAAGCTCTTATAAAATTTAAAACCGCAAAAACTAAAATTTTTATGTAAGACAAGCTGTCTTAAGAACAAAATAAGCCATACATCATGAAAATCTATGGACAACTGTTGCTTTTATTCACAATTAAGTGAAAAAAGTCAATAGCCAAAAATTACAATTTTCATACCACACATACTTACCGGCAAAATTAAAATTTGTCCGTTGTATGGAAATTGTGATTTTTATCAATTGACTTCCTTTACTTAAATGTGAATAATATCAACATTAGTCCATCGATTTTCATAATTTGTCTTATTTTGTTTGTTAGCACTTATATTTAAAAATTTTCGTTTTTTTCAGTTTAAAATGATTAAGGCTTTTCGAAAAAATTGTTTTTAATTGTTCATAAAAAAATACTATTGTTCGATACTAATTTGTAAATAACTAAGAAACCACAGATTTGCTCACCTAATGGAATTAGTATGCATCATCATGCATCTGTTGATGCTCTGTTGGTCGAAATCGGACATACTGTTCTCCAGTTAAGGTGAAAAATACTGGTGCACCTAGTGGAAATATTAGATACACCCATGTGTAGCCTGGGGTTATACTACGCCAATTTGGATACACTTAGTATTGAGTTTCACTGCCTATAAATTACTTTTTTTTAATTGACTCTGGTTCTCGAGATTAACCGTTATATAGAAAACCAAGGAGGCTGCACCACATAAGTTGCTATAGCTCCAGAACTAACCGTTCGATTTAACTAAACAAAATAAATAATAATTTGCAACAACAATGCTTTGCTAATTTCGCACATTTTAATTCCGCATGGAGTACAGAACACACCCGATATTGAAATTATGTTCTAATCAATTCTTGGCTAGCCTTCTAGTTTTGGAGATATTGAGAAAGTTTTGGCAAACAAACACATTTTTCCAACAAATTTTTGATTTTTTTTTTCTCTTAGAAAATTCTAAAATTAATGAAATTTTAAATTTTATTCCTAAATTGTATGCCTACATATGCCGCAATTTGCAAATAAAATGATCCACGTCTTTCGATTTTATTCACAATTAAGTGAGGGAACACAATGGACAAAAATCATGATTTTCATACAACAGCAAATTTTTAATTTGTGTGTGCATGTGTGTTGTATGGAAATAGAAATTTTTCGCAATTGAGTTCCCTTGCTTAATTCTGAATAAAATCAAAATTTGTGGACCAATTTAAATGAAATATGGCTGAAATATGACAAACACATGTCGACTTAAAAAATGGCTGTCTACATATTTTGTTAATACATTTCAGCCAATTGTAACTACTTACAGATAATGAGAAAAATACGTACTAGGTTAGGTTGAACAGACTGCCGGTTTCTAAAAACCGGTTCACTTCGGTCCTTTGGTCCCTTTGTGATGCCTAGAATGGATAGTAAGAAATTTACGAAGATGCCCTGCCTACATATCCCAGAGGTTGGGTCGGTGTTAAACCAAGCCGAGTACCGTATGAATGAATTTATTCCCCTAATGTCGCATTCCCCAGGTTTGCTAGTTCAGGGTAGTGGCGGATTTCCCAAATATGACGCCCTATTTCTAAATAGTGCTGTACATCGACAGAGAAGGTGCTTGACAGTCTCTTCCCCCTCCTCGTTTTGACAACTTCTGCAGAAATCGTTGAAAGGAAGATTTAATGTTCTGGCATGGGCACCAATGAGACAGTGCCCCGTTATGACCACTACAAGTATACGCAGCTGTTGACGAGGCAGCCCCAGTATGATTGCAGATCTTGAGAAGTTATGCTGGGCTCAGATCGATCTAGAAACCTCACAAGTGATTTCATTTGTCCATCTGGTTTGCGCTTCTCTTAATAGTTGGTGCTGAATTTGTATTTTGCAGCTTTTTAATGGGACATCTACTAACCAGTCGATGTCATTTTTATGTAGGCGGGCGCCAGCCTTAGCTAGATCGTCAGCGAGAGTGTTACCGGGCACCCCAGCGTGGCCCGGTACCCCGAAGTGCCCCAGGTTTGCATGTCTCGCCATCTCATTCAGAGATGCCCGGCATTCTTTAACCAATTCCGATGTTGTGTAAACACCAGATAGAGCATGTAGTGCAGCCTTACTGTCGGTACAAATTCGGATGTCCTGATCGAATACCCTGTAGTCCATTAACCAGTTGGCCGCCCTTTTGATTGCCGATATTTCAGCCTGAGTGAAATTGATTCCGTAGCCTAAAGATTATCCTACGTTGTATGTCTGGGATGTAGATGCCCCCGCCTACTCCAATGCCCGACTTTGACCCGTCGGTGTAGATCTCGAGCACATCGTCATATTGTTGTATAAAATATGTACTAATTTTATTAAAAAACTGATGTGGTCGCCCGCTTTGTGCGCTTAAATTTCGACTATAAGGTGTTGAGTATAAGGTGTCTGTAAAATATAATAATATAGCGTTCTTTACATATTGTTTAAAGTTCCCGTTATATATACATATAATAAAACTGTGAAAAGGGCGTGTCTGTATGTACATGAAATATTTGTTGAAAATTTTTATTGTGGCGTAAACAGTAATCGATGTAGAGAACAAAACACCAAATTTTGGAATTTTTGTCTGTCTGTCTGTCTGTCCGAACACGCTTCACGCTAAAACCACTGAAGCAATTTTCATGAAACTTGGTATAGAGGTACTTTAGAGTCCTGATTCAAACATAGGCTACTTTTTACCGCGATAAAATATCTTATTTCTAAGTTAAAATAGAAAATAGAAAAAAAGAAAAATATACCCAAGTTTACTAATATAAATGCTGTTGGAAATTAGAAAGATGTTTTTATTTTTTTAACGGTGTCAACATTGTTTATTTTGTATAACGGGAACTTAAAAAAATTTGTAAAAAACGTTATAATTTTATATTATACAGACACCTTATAGTCATAAAGCCATCCTTAAGCACGCGAAGCGGGCGGGCATGTCTAGTGCAAAATAAACAGAAACATCTTTCTAGTTTCCAACAACATTTATATTATTAAAATAGGGTACATTTTCGTTTTTTTTTTTACTTAGAAATAAGATATTTTATCGCAGTAAAATGTATGTTTGAATCAGACTCTAAAGTACCTCCATAAACAATTTCATGAAAATCCATTCAGTGGTTTTTGCGTGAAGCGTGTTCGGACAGACAGACAGACAGACAAAAATTCTAAAACTTGGTGTTTTGTTCTCTACATCGATTACTGTTTACGCCACCATAAAAATTTTCAAAAAATATTTCATGTACAGACACGACCCTTTTACAGTGTTATTATATGTATAGAACAGGTAGTAGATCTAATTTGAGACGTAGTAATGAGATAAATAATAGGGTATTCATTCGGTTAACCGTTAATCGGTTAACTGGTTAATTACTACCCGTAGTAATGAGATAATGACGTAGTAATGAGATAAATAATAGGGTATTCATTCGGCTAACCGTTAATCGGTTAACTGGTTAATTACTACCCGATTAACTGATCGGTTAATTTAAAATTGGCTATTTTCGATTAACGACTAAGCCTGTTAATTTCAGTCGGTTAACCGATTTACCGACCTAACAAAATTTTTCATTCTTTGTAGTAATGTAACATATTTTTTGTGTGTTTAATTATTTGCTTCGTCTCATATACAAAAGGTATGTGTTCAGAAATTATTTTTCATACAAACAAAGAAGTGTGTTCAGTGATCTTAGCTTAAGTAAAACTTTAAAACCTTTGAACGTGGCTATACAAGAGCTTAGTAAAGACTATAACTGAACTTCAGGGAATTATTAAGTTATGGTTTAATAATTTAATAAAAGCCAATAATACTGTTGCTAACGATTTAATTAAAAATTTAAGGATTAGATTTAAAGAGAGACGGATTCAATTATTTTATACCTCCACTCAGGAAACTAAGGATTCGGAAATAAACTTTTTTGCAAAATGTTCGGTGCTGAGCTCTGCCAGTATGAGTCATGAAGAAACTATCGATAGTAATACAAGAAATCTTTTAACAGAATTAACCGAAGCAATTAGTAATGTTAAGAATTTGAAAAAAATTAAAACAGGACTTTAATGACATTATAGACGTTTTTATATGTTTAGAGAAACCTAGGACTGAGAAACTAGATATTCTGTATTATGGATATTTTCGATTTCTTCAACTTCTTCGACAAGTGAATGGCTTTTTCCAAGTCAAGGTTTATCAAAACTAAAGAAAATAACCGCTTAAATCCCAAACATTTAAACCAAATTATTTTTCCGAAAGATTGTTTTAGAATATCTCCTTAAACTCTTGAAATAATTAATAAAATTATCTCACAAACTTGTTAATCGCTTAATTAATACATATATATGAAATCTTTTTTTTTTGCTTGATTTAGTTCAAGAATTGTTGTTATTGTTTTTTTTAATAAACTCAAAATAATAAATACTTCATGCATTTTTAATTGTTGAAATTACTTGATTTATGAAAAATCTTTATTAATCGGTTAACCGATTAATGCCGAAATTATCCGATTATTAACCGATTAAGCCAAAACCTCGATTAGTTAATCGAGCGATTAACCGATTAAAGCAGAATTCCAATACTACCGATTACAAAAATGTCAAAAGTTTTTGCTGTGAATTTCGGTTTTTTTTTCTTTACTGAATAGGGAAACCCTTCTCAAGTTATGCTACTATATGTGGTGCCTTTATTTTTTAAATAACGCTATATCGCGAAAACTAGAGCTGATGGAAAAAATGGAGTGCAGATTCACGTTCAGCGTTCCAAATAACTAAAGAAAAACCAACTTTCATTTCTAGCAAACGAGTAATGTTTTAGAGTGTATGAAAGTAATGTTTTAGGGAGTATGAAAATTTTTGGAATTTGTTTCATTAGATTAAATATTTTTTACATACATAAATTAATTAAAATTTTTCATTGATTAATTTAAATTCGCATTTGTTTTAAAGATCAACACGTTAACATACAGTTTATTTAAATAAATTACCTTCTGATTGACGATTGACTGTCTTGCTGACCAATCAGGAGGAAAATCGTCTTCAGAGACCTATTCAGTTGTATCAAACGCAACGATTTAAAACTTATTTACTTACTTATTTTTATCTGCTTGCAAATATGTACATACATACTTATGTACGGTGTGTAAATTATGGGAACAATTTGCATTCATCAGTTTTAGGCGACGTGCGTGGCAGTAATGGTGCCTAATGGGTACATGTGATGTTGCTACTTAAGGCTCAAACAAAGCATAACATCATCTACATGGTCTACTACTAAATGGCAAATTTCCCCTTATTTTCTTCTTTCTTTCTTTTTTTATACGAGTAACTTGTGTCTGCACAATTGAACTTTAATTTAATTCAATTTTGTTTCATTAAAAAATCAAACCATACAAATACAAGTTTGTGCGTTTGTGCAACAAAATCTTTGATATTATTCTATATTTGATCTTTGAAACTTCGTGTTTTGTTTTGCGTTAATTTGTTTTTTGCTCTATTAGATTCATAGTTATTTTTAATTATTAAGTTCTGTGCATTGTTTTAATAAAACAATTAGTTGAGGAGTGATTTTTCAAAAGGGCTTATTTCCATATTAAGCAAAATTTCGGTGGCATGCAATAAATTCTAGGCAAATAATCTCCATGGACGTTATTTCCACTCTGGAAAGGAAATAATGACCTGGATATTACTTCCATTTTGGAAAGGAAATAATGTCCAACAAAAAATGGAAATAAGGTCCATGAAAATATTTGTTCAATTCACAAGCTCAGTCGTATGTCTTATCGTTTAAATAAAGACGATATTGGTTTATGTGCTTGTGAACAGACAAATTTGTTGTATCGTTATTTTGTCGTATTTTAAATGTCAATTTATTTAATAAGAAGGCACGGCGAATTAATACCAGGTGGACTCGAGAAATCAGGTGATTAAGAATATGTTTCCATATTTGAACTATCAACTAGGGATGCAACGATACGCCGTTTTGCCGATCCGATACCGATACCGATATTTTAAAATAAATATCGCCGATACCGATTCCGATACCGATACGAATATTGAAATTGAGTTTAAGTTTAGATTAACAAAACTCAAGCGCAATTTTCTTATTATACAAAATTACATTATAAGAGAGAATATTTAAAATTGATAAAACATTGGAAGTAATTTTTAAGCAGCTAAATTTTCTTTGCTTCCAAAAAATCTTTATTAAAAATATGCAGATAATTAGTAGAAAAGCAAGAAATATGTTTAATTCCTTTATAATTTTAAAAAATACTCGCCATGCTTTTTAAAAAATCGATTTTTTTAAAGGACATTTATCAACTAATATTTTTCTAAATAACTTAATAGCTTAATTATTAAAAGTCTTCTAAGTTTATATTTATTCACTTAAATTTACATGAAAATACAGTTCTGAGTTTAAATTCGCTTAAAAAAATTGTGAAAATGTTAAATTTTTTATCCTTTTTCCTTGAGGAAAAATCATTATAGAATACCGAAAAAGAAATTTGTCCTAGCATCGCTTCCAATTCGGTGATTGGTAATCGAAAAACAGAACTTCTTGCAATGGCAAGGATATATAAAACTAATTAGAAATTATCCAAATTTGCAATACTTCCAGATCGCGAATTCTACATTTTCATGACTTCTTTGGAGTATCTTTTTTTTTGCTGGAATAAGATTTATAAAACAACAACTTGAACTTGAATTCATGGTAAAATTAACAAAAAAAATTTTTTTTTACAAAATAACAGCATAAAATATTATTAATTTTTAAAATTGATATTAATAAGATTTAAAAAATAACGAAGTGAATTTAATTCATGGTAAAATCGAACAAAAATAAATTATTTGTTAAAAAAAACTCTGAAAAAATTTTTAAAAGCATCGTCGTATCGACAGTAAAATATCGCCGATACCGATGTATCGGCAAATCTGAAGTATCGCCGATATATCGGTATCGGTATCGGTATTCGTTACATCCCTACTATCAACTGTGTTAACATATCAGCTTTTTGACAGCCCAAATATAAATTCGGCATGCAGAATTTATATTTGGACTATCAAAAAAGCTGATACATTAACAGATTTGGCAGTTCAAACATGGTAAACATTTCGTAGTTACCTAATCTCACGAGGCCACCTGGTATTAATTCACGTTGATTTGATGCCATGAAATGAAACCAGCCAGGCATGGGAATTTCAATTTGACGCGAAATAGAATAACTTTTTTCGCGACAAGCAATTAAAATATATTTAAAATTTTAAATATTAAAATATTTTTAAAATTAAATTGAAATCAATCAAGTATATAATTATCATTAAGAAGAATGTATTTTCCTGTGTTACTTATCACATATATAAAAGATTTTAACAAATTAATCTAACAAACAGAATATTCCCAGACCTGGCCTCAATACAACTATTTGAAGAACATATAAAATTCAATCGTATAATTATAACGCACTTTTGTATGAAAATTACCAACAACAGAAATACAATACTGTATAATTAGACGATTTCACAACACATACGACGTTAATACGAGCTTGTGAATTGAACAATTATTGCACGGTAGATTGTTTGCATAGCCCGCCTTCGGCCGAGCTTAAGGGTTTTCTCCTCTCGGTATGTCGATTAGTGGCTTCGCTGGGTAATGACTTTTTGTGGGCAGAAAATCTTTAGTGTGTAAACTGAAATTCATTTTACATACGATGGGTATTTATTTAGTGTAAAGCTAAAGTAAAGTTTGAAGCTGTTGTGGCTGCAGTGGTTAGCGCGCGGACTATCATGCAATTGGCACGAGTTCAAATCTTGGTTGGGGCAGCCAACTTCAACACAAAGTTTTCTGGGGGCTAATTCTCGCATTCGCTTACGAGCGAATTCTTACTCGAACGTGCGAGTTTTTGCCCTTTTGGTATTCTCTTATTCGATATCTAATAAAATGTATCGAAATTTCTAATGATGACATTCGATAGCGATCGAGCATTCGAACGCAACCTTGCGAGTTTTTACTCGCAAGCAAAAAGGCAATCGAAATGATCTTTTTCAAGAATGAAAAAGGAAAAGTGGTGGTTACAATCAAATATTATGACATATATTTGCTATACATTTGTCATAACACCGTCTTATTTATATAAAATAGTGCTTTTAGAAAGAAACATTTGTCACATTTTGTGTAAAATCTACTTTTTATGTTTTAGCACACATACATGCATATGTTTTTGTGTACATACCCTATAAGCAGCTCAGTTAACTTATAACGCACTTTAAGCTAAATATTTCTCAACTAATGGTGGTTGATGACTGAATTACTTTTAATGGAGTCAACTGACTATTTTAACATTGCGATGTCCTAGGCGATAGTCAATTGTCCGACTCTGCATTACTTTCCAACTAACTTAGAGTTAACTTTATTTAAGTCAAATGGTAGTTAGTGTGCAAAAAGATGATGCTGGGGTTCGAACTATGTATCACACGTTTTGTAGTCAACGTGCTGACCACCCAGCTAAGGTACCATTTAAAATAATGATAGCAATAAGTTAATATAGACTCGAAATGAGTTTCAAAGTAGCTGAGAGAGTAAAATTGTTAGCTCTCACCAAATCCTATTATGCACTCAACTTAAGAATTGATTTTGGGTCAGTTCTGGATCACATTGTAGTTAGCTTTTAGTTAGTCTCAAAAAGTTAACTATAAGTTGATTATTTTTGTAGTCGACTACAGATTTGCTTATAGGGTATTTTCTTTATTATCATGCAAGGCACATTTAACAGGTACTGGCATTTATACAATAATAACAAATTTGTAGTAAAAACTACCTTAACAGTTGTAAAAAAAAACTTTGAACGATGGGTGGAATTATCAGTGCAGACAACTCTTCAAAGGCTCTTTCACATTTTAATACAAGCTTTGAGATTTTTTATTAGATTTTGTACTACGAAAATCAAATCAAAATCAGTCTGACTGTCAAAAAATGTTTTTGTTATTGCTACGTTTGTTTGTGCAAAAGACAACCCTGATGAAATAAAAATGTGATTGTTTAGAAATTTTCCTAAAAATGACGAATACCATAATACTGTCAAATATATTTAAGTATTATTTGACAGATCATAACAATTTGTTTTCACACTGTTGGATTTTTACTTAAGATTTGAGTTTTTGGCAAGTATTAATTCTAAATCTAATAGTTTGAAGGGCGTTTAAGTAAATATCAAACACCATACAGAAGGCAGTCTGTATATGGTGTTTGATAGTTTGAACATAATGGTGATATTATGAGCATATCATCAACATCCACTAAGTTTGACGTTTAATCAGGCTAGTCAGCTGTGCTAGTAATCCCACCTTTTAAAGTCTCGTACATATTTTTCAGTTTTCGTATCATATCGAGTAACATCATTAGAAAATTTCACACTATCGAAATTAATTTCGATTCGAATGTAATTTCGATCACGGCTGCGAGAATTAGCCCCTTGATGTCTATGCTAACAACCATCACGTAAGTAAAATAATTAATAAAATAGCAACGTTCAAGTCATGTTGTTTCAGCTTGATATAACTCTAATTCATTATGATTTTTACTGTTGTTTCAATATCAAATTCATGTTATTTTTACTTGAAATAACTTTGATTCAACATGCTTCTTCGTGTCGTTCGAATATCAAATTCGCATTATTTCAGCTCGAAATAACATGATTTTGCGTATTATTTCAGTATCAACTTTATTTTGGTTTAATTGTACTGCAATATTCAATCAACATGAAATATAGTTTATTCAAAGGGATAAATGTTATTTCAAGATTATTGTAAATCATGTTAAATTAAAATCACTACCGAAAAATGTTAAATTAACCTCGTTTTCGACGATTTTACATTGACATTTTTCTGTGTGTAGGATCTGGTGAAATGTACAGGCCAATTTTGTTATGTTTGTGCCCGCTTATTTATTACATATATTTGCTGAATTTCTTCTTCCTAGTTTACCTGCTTAGAGTATCGTTATTAACACACATCTGTTCTTTTCCGATCAATTTTTTTTGTGTTTTTTACGGTCTGAAAAGAACTCAACATGCTTTAGTTAGCCAAAATAGCAAATGTTGGATTTATTTAAAAGCTAAGTATTAAATGGTATGTTCATTAGAGACGAGTAAAAATGGAAAAAAATATTTTTCATTTTTTAAAGCTCTTGCATGGTTCACCGATGACCCTATAGAAAGGCTTAATTTACCCCGAATATCAAAGATCTTCGACTTTATTTAGAGGTGGCACACGAAGATTGAAGTTTTTAAAAAAATGTACTACGTATTTCAAAATTTTTTTTTTGTTCCGAAAATGTGTTTTCTTATTCCTGATTTTTGATATACTCAAGCAATATAAAGTCGCATTAATGTGATATTAATATTTATGTTACGCGATTTCCGACGTTTTTAATCCCCACTATCCCTTCGTAACGCTCCTTAACAAAGTTTTAGTATAAACTTTCAGCTCCGTAACAAGTTTGAAAGCCCCTTAAGTACGTTACGTAATATGTGAACAGTATTAAAGCTCGTAACTGAGGCTTCAATATCTGTCTGTGGACCAGAATCAAAATATTCTTACTTAAAAAATGGCTTGATTAAAATCTTCATGTCCTCTGCACCACCTCAAGAATTTAACAGAGGGAGCTAAATTTTCTCAGTGTGTTTCAGACTATAGAGCATCGATTTATAATACAGGAAAATTCGCTCCACCCTAATGTTCATGTCCACACAATATATACAAAATAAAAATATGTAGCTTAAAAAACTAAAATACACGCCTTTATTACACACTTAAAATTATAAAATAGTCAAATTGATTTGTATTGTTTACTATATATGTAAGTACCTATCTATTTTACCCCTGCCAATTACTTAAATCCATTGTAGAATAAAAGCCAACATATATTTTTGAAGAATATGTGATGAATAGTAAATATTCTCGAAAGTTTCAAGTTTCATAAGAACCGGTTAAATAGAAGTAGGTAATAAACGATATTTATATTGAGTGGGCGTTGCACTTCCCACTTCTTTAGTCATTAAATTGTATTATCAGGGAACTCAATTTGTACAAAATTTCGTAGGAACAGTAGTTTAAATATATTTACTTAAGATGGGCGTGGCACTGCGCACTTTTATAATCATCAAATTGTATTGTCACGAGTACCTAATGTGTGTGCAAAGTTTTAAGCTTATCGGACGTCTTAACAATTGTGAAAATTACGTTCACAGATTTGATTACAGTGTTAGTTTGTTACGATTGAAGCTAATCAGTATAATTCGTTTATAAGCCACACCGCTTATAGTAGCATTAGCGATATATTCCAAAATGTTAGTTTTTCTGTCATCTATAAGTTAAATACCTGCAAAATATTTTTTATTTAGTCCATTAGTTCTATAGTCCATTTTCGCTTATTCGCCACCAAGATTTGGTTTGAAATATATTATATATATATATGCAAGTTATGGAAGATATAATCCAAAATGCAAAAGTCAAAAATAATATATTTTGTAATCATAATTTTATGAAAATATTACTGATATTTGAAGTAGAAATAGTTTTTATTTTAGCAATTTTGATTGAAATATTTTTGAATTGAGTAAATACGGAAGTAGTTTCTTAACGTTAGTTTTATTTTTCTTTGTTAAAAGAAATAACTATATGGGGATTCGCATATAAGCCACAAATTGGCTTATATAAAAATCAAGATATACAGCCGTGTCACAGATTCCGTTCGGATTGACTTTGATTGCGTAGTTGTCATTCCGAAAAAGTGCATTTCTGGTGCTTCAGATTCCGCTTATTTTGTATTTCGTTTTTACAATGATAAAGTTTTTATACCTTGAGGCGTTTTTTGTTTATTCTTGTTTTTAGGTGCAAAGCTCACATTGAGCTTTTTATTAACATGGAAAGCTCATGACCAAATACTTATTTGACGCTCCTAAAAGTATGCACGTTTTTTAGTATTTACTGCAAATGAAGTCAGTAGAAAAGTGTTTTTCAATTCCACTTTGATTACGAAGAAAATTTTGGTTTTTCGTTTTCTGAAGAAGCAACTTACGGAATTGAATTCCGATCGGAATGGTATTCTGTAACATGGCTGATAGTCCAATTCGCCTTATAGTCCACAAAAAGGGTGCAAATGAGGCAGTGGACCGTAAACGAATTTTACTGTAAGTGTTTTAAAAATCAAGATAGCTGGTTGCAGCACCCAACTTTTTGTATTTTTAGAGATTCTACTTAATATTCTGGTGGCAGTCCGAGAGCTGAACTCGATTAAACAAATTAGTTCTACTCCATTAAAAGTTGTATATGAATCTTTTGCTTCCTTCCTTTTAGTGGATTTTTACTTTAATGATGTTTTGGCTAAATTAAACATTACATTCACCCCTATCGCGAATGTTTCGGGAATAAGTTTTTTGCGAGCAAATCGGTATCACGAATAATTTGGTAGTAAAAGTTTCTATTGTGAATTATTTGGCAGTAATATTTCCTATTGTGAACTGGTTGTTAGTGCTTTATAAATAATTTGTGTACATACCCAGCAAAAAAATATGTACATGCAAAAGAAATAGTTAGTGCATGGGTTCTACTGAAAATGAACTATGTAGTTCAATTTAGGTGCAGAACGCATGATTTTAACACAGGCGTGTCATTGGCGTTCATGGGTTCACATCTAACAAAACTGCTCATCATTGAAATGAATAGTTCGAACCAATGCAATTTCGATGATTCGGTTACGTTTTAATTTGCATATATAAAAATGAAAATAAAAAAAATATTGCCGCAGCTGGGATACGAACCATGCTCTTCTGACTGTTAAGACATGCTCTCTACCACTGAACTATTGTCTTCTTAATTTTTGTTGGAGCTAAAACTTGTTTTATGAAAATGTGTCAATGTGATAATTTAATTCCGTTTTTTC
Organism: Panzeria rudis; assembly: GCA_956483635.1. Taxonomy (NCBI): domain Eukaryota; kingdom Metazoa; phylum Arthropoda; class Insecta; order Diptera; family Tachinidae; genus Panzeria; species Panzeria rudis. The sequence goes on along the minus strand of OY101449.1, from coordinate 44,643,889 downwards.
ATGCCTTTTTATGTGGATATTTTATGCAATATGTTACCTAATAAAATCGCGTGCGTTTTTAATGAGTTCAAAAACTATAGCTTTATATACGATTTACGATGGTATTCAGAATGCATTCGAAGAAACAAGTGCTCAAGAAATCATGAAACACTTATTTCATTTTGAACGATGATATGTATACACATTTTGAAAAAATTAATTGCGTTTAACCGTGTTTTGTTGTGCTGGAAAAATAAAAGCAATCCATAGAGATTGCAGCAAAGATACATACACGAATAATCGGATCCGCTATCGTTAACGGAGACAAAGAAAAAATAATACAGATTTAAGTGCGTTTGTCTCTAAATCAAATGATCTTTGCAGATTCCATAGTATTACAGGTTGAACAAAGATGGATTTCGATACCTGTTGAGCGTGTTAAGAAGAAAATTTGTGGTATATTCCCGTAGTGAAAATGGCTGGCACTTTGACTGGCGCACATCTCTTCCACCAGACAATTGATTTGCTCTATATAGGCTTTTCATACTCAACAACATCCACCATCAATTTTCGAATTTTCCCATAAGAATTATACAGGGCTGAACAGCCAACATATTACAACATCATTATAAAATCTTCCTATCTTAAATTTGTTCCACCCACCATCATTCGATAAATTTAGTGTCATCACTAAAAAGCGGCATAATAAAGCGTACAGGTGGCAGCGTTACGGCTGCTACTTATTTTTTGCACTGGTAGTTTTGTGTCAAACACGTGCATTTTTTTTTGACAAGCATAATCTAGTTTTTGTTGTATTTGTTGCCCTCATATGGCCACCTGTACATTAACGCCAATTGATGGTAGATGTTAGATGTCGTTGAGTGTGAAAAGCCTATTATTAACACTTACGATTCTTTATTAAAATTAAAAATTAATTCATTAGAGTCCTACCTTAAATAAAAATTACAACTTGCATGTTAACTTCTCATTCCCGTTGCCATTTGTTGTAAATTTATGTTGTAAAAAAATTCGCGGGAACAAACATTGTCGATTAAATTCTTTTTAGGTTTGTGAATTCGCTACAAAAAACTTTGTTATGGGAAACATTCACAATAGAAAATCAGAAATTTTTTTTAGTTTTTTCATGGAAATAGTTAGTTATTCGCGATAGGGGTGATTACTTAAAAACCAACCAATACTATACAAAATGAACCAAATTTTAAGAAAAAGTAATAATAAACAGTGGTGGCCACGTATTTAAGCATAAGAATTTATGTCCCGAAGTTTTCGCCGTAGTTTTCGCCGTAGTTGTTCTATCAATGAACTTATGCACCTTAATTTGTACGAAGACATTCTATATAATACAATGATATATATTTTTGATCTGAAAATAACGGCCAGGTCCATAAAATAATGCTTTTCTGCAGAATATATTAATGTTAAACATTAGCCTAAAGCCCTTATGACACTACATTTTTTCTTCATTTTTCAAGTTTTGGAGAACAGTGCAAATATAATATAATGGGAAATTTTAACAGGTGCAAAGAGTTCAGCTATATTAAGAGAAATGCCAAATTGTCAAAGCTTTTACTAATGTTATCGATAAAAATGGGGGCCTGTCAAAAAAAAAATGTAAAAATGTTTAACTTAAAATTGACATTTCAAGCTTGAAACATTAAAGTGCTGCCAAGTTCGCGGATTATTCAGGAATTCAGCGATTTAACGCCTCTTTTTTCAACTTTTTTTTTGTCATTTTATTATAAATAAAAACTAGGCAGCACTTAAAGAAGCCATTACGTTTTGTTTACATTTTGTATAGTTGTTTCTTTCTATCATTTGCTATTTCTTTCTTTCAATCCTACAGCAAAACAATGCAAGAAAAATGTAGTGTCATAAGGGCTTAAGCAGAACCCGCGCTTGAACTTGATACAAAATATTTGGTTTGATGTCACAATAGCTTTGTAGAATAAAACAATAGAAATAAAAATGTTCGATACGTAGAAAACGGTTGAATGGATAATCGCCCAAAGAGCAATCGCCCAATGTGTTTAGGCTTTTATTCATAATGAACAAAAACCAAAAAAAAAACAGGTGCAAATCGCCCAAAATTTTTTTAAAAATCATCCAAATACGAAAATGAACGATTGCCCATTTATTTGATTCATTATTCATTACGTCAAATCACCCAAGTTTATGATGAACAATCGCCCAAAAATGCTGAATGAACAAACTAGCGATGTAACCGATACCGATATATCGGTGATACTTCAGATTTTCCGATACATCGATATCGGCGATATTTTAGTGTCGATACGACGATACTTTTAAAATTTTTTTCAGAGTTTTTTTAACAAATAATTATTATTTTTTGGTTATTTTACCATGAATAAAATTCGATTCGTTGTTTTTTAGATCGTATTAATATCAAACTTAAATATTAATAATATTTTATGCTGTTATTTTGTAACAAAAAAATTTTCTTTTTTCTTAATTTTACCATAAATTCAAATTCATTTCGATGTTTTTTAAATCTTAATCCCAACAAAAAAAACATTCCAAAGAAGTCATGAAAATGTAGAATTAGCGAGCCGAAATTTGGATAATTTCTAATTAATTTTACATATGCTGGTCACTGCAAGAAGTTCTCTTTTTCGACTACCAATCACCAAATTGGAAGCGATTTTATGAAAAAAAATTTTTCTGCGTTCTATAATAATTTTTCCTCAAGGAAATAGGATGAAAAATTACCCATTTTCGCAACTTGTTTCTTTTTATGCGAATTTAAACGCAAAGCTGTATTTTCATGTAAATTTAATTGAATAAATATAAACGTATAAAACAATTTTAGCAATTAAGCTATTAAGTTATTTAGAAGAATATTAGTTGATAAATGTCCTTTTTTAAAAAGCATGGCGATTATTTTCTAAAATTATAAAGAAACTACAAAGTTTTTCATGACTTAAATAAAATTTTACTTGCTTTTCTACTAATTATCTGCATATTTTTAATATAGATTCTTTGGAAGCGGTGAAAATGTAATTCCTTAAAAATTACTTCCAATTTTTTATTCTGGATTAATATAAATTTTAAATATTAATAGTCTCTTACATTGTAATTTTGTATAATAAAAAAATTTGCCTACTTGAGTTTTGTTAATTTAAACTTGAACTCAATTTCAATATGCGTATCGTAATCAGTATCCCCGATATTTCTGTTTTGAGTATCGGTATCGTATCGGCAAAAACGAGTATCGTTACAACCCTAGAACAAACGCTCGTTAAAAAATCGCCCAAACCACATAAATGAGCAAACGCGCAAAAAATTTTAAAAACAGTTTGGGCGATTGTTCATTAATTTGGGTTTTTCGACATTATTGAAATATTTGGGTGATTATTCATTATGAACGATCACCTAAACTTCAAAAATGTCAAAAGACCCAAATTTGGTTTTTTGCGATTGTTCATTTATCTTATTTTTATAAAAACGTAAAGTTTGTATTGCAAGCTAACTGTTCATCTTATGTAGAAAATTCAAATACTTTTTATTCAAAGAGTGTAAGTTAAGAACATTTACACCATGAATTATTGAATAGAAAAAAATTCCATTGAGTTCTCCTTCATCTGATAGAAGAACAATTACATTAAATTAAATCAAAATTTTCCCAGAAAACATACAATGTATGATGCTATCATAAAAATTGTTTTTCCCTAGTCGAACTAACTGTAGGTGGAAAATGCACCAAATCATTTAGAAATAAGGTTGAACACAATCACGGGAGTCAGAAAGACCTCATCAATGAAATCAAGTGTATTAATGATCTTCGATATACATAAATTAGAAAACCATTAATGATTTTCTAATCTATGTATACCACCACAAAGAGCATACATTTGCATGGAACTCTAAACCCTGATTATAACATATTTTTTGTGTCTTTAATTATTTGTTTTGCCTCATATGCAAAAGGTATATGCTCAGAGTTTATTTTTCACTTAAGTAAAACCTTTGGACGTGGCTATAAAAGCGTTTAGCAAAGACTCTGCTACTCTAATTGAACTTGAGGGAATTATTAAGCTTTTGATTAATAATTTAATAAAGGCCAATAACACTATTACTAACGATTTAATTAAAAATCTAAGGACTAGATTTATCGAGAGACGACAAGTTTTAAACACATTTATTTTATACCTCCACTCAGGAATATTTAATTCTAGCAACAGTGTTTTAAAATACAGCACAAAAACGGAAACTAAGGAATTCGGAAATAAATATTTTTGCAGAATGTTAGGTGCTAAGCTTTGCCAGGATGACTCAGATGATGACTTAACAACAGAATTAACCGAAACACGGAAGTATTAAGAATTTGAAAAAATTAAAACAGTACCCTAATAGCAAAATGGAAGATTTCAAGGATCATATGCATAACGAAAACTTGGTATGAAGATAGATAGTGAAGTTCGGTTGCCATCGATAATCGCGCCATTAAAGTTAATTAAAAGTTGCTGAAGCCAGGGACCGTAAATAACAGTTATCCAAAAAATTTTAACCCAAAAACTCCATTTTAGAGTAAACGGATGCCTATACTGTCATATACCAATTGATTCGTATTAGAGTGCTGCACGAAAATACTCGAAAGTACTCGTATGTATGATTGTGTGTATCCATGTATGTTTTTTTATATACGTGTGTATATATATGTATGTATCTATGTACATTTATTCGTGGCCATGTATTTACACACATATACATGCATGTATGCATAAGTATATACATAAGAACATACATCTATGCACACACGAAACTCATAGGAGTACTTGCTACGAATACTTTCAGAATCTACTTTCAGAATCTATGGGGATCTTAAAAGAACGATCTCATATCCAGAGTTAATTTATTTAACAATTGAAAAATAAAAGTTCAGATGAAACTCTCAAAAAGAGTTATATTATGCCGTCATAAATTGAAACTCATTTTAGGAGTTGTACTTTTCCCGTCCGAAAACTAAACTCATTTTATGAGTACTTCTGTTTTTTTTTCGTCTAAAATAAAACTCCTTTTGCTTATTTTCTTACTTTACTGTTTTTTTTTTTATTGAGCCTATCTGGATATAATGTGAGTAGTAATTTATTTAATTAATTTAACGAACATAATTTTTGTTTTAACTTTTTTTTAAGTTTTAACGCAGGTCGCTCAATATCAATTTAAGTGCAGAGAGTGCACTTCCTGTGTTGCAGAAATAAACTGTACAGTTTTTGCCTATTGATATAAGTACGGATAATTTCAATTTACATAAAATGAGTTTTATTTTGACGTGACAAATAAAACTCCCCAAAAGAGTTTTATTTTATGACGGCAAAATTAAACTCCCTTTTTAGGAGTTTCATCCGACTTATTTTTACGTTGAAATATAAATGTCTTAGATGGATTTTTTTATTTTAAATTCACAAAATAACTGTTATAAAATAATTTTTTGATATCGATAACTGTTCCCTGACTAAAACTATAAAGAAAAAAAGTATGAAAAAATCACTTGCATTGCGAAAATTACGAAAATTTACCCAAAATTGCTAATATAGTATATCATCGTTGCTCTGACGTAATCAGTTATGTGAACATTTCCGAAAAATTTTTTTTTGTTACACCATTCTTAACATTTTTTGGTCATACGTCAAAGCATTTAAGGATATCTTGATTGGTTTAGAAGTTATGTGCTCTTTCCACAATGCAAACAAGAACTTTGAGTAAAAAAATTTTATGGAAATCGCTCAAAAAACTGAGTGCTTTTCATATAAATTTTAGGCAAACAATGCTTGTTTGCATTGTGTAGGATGTTCCTACAAAAAAATTATGTGTATAAATTCAAACAAGAAATATATTCTTTCTGATGAAATTTAAAATATTTATTATACACTGCCGCTCACCTAAATACGACATTTATTGTTTTTGAAATACCGATCTCCATCTCTGAAATCTAAATTTATTGTAGATGGGCAACTTTATATGCATGAAACTACGTAAGTCGAGGCGAAAAGTAAGGAACGTCTTCTATAGACGCAAACTGTTACGTGATCGTCCATATGCCACTCGCGCAAGTTTTGATTGCAACGCGTTCTGTCAACATGCTGTAAAGCTGGTTTATTTTAGAAATAACCTTTTTAAATTAAAAACCTGTTATTAACTATTTATCCACTATAGCCAAAAAATAAGTATGTTTTAACTTGAACTAGCTTTAAGTGGATGACACATAAAATGTAGAATATATTTTCATACAATCTGTAACAAAATATCAGCCAGTGGCATCTCTGATCATAAGGCTTCGTACATTTTCAAAGCATGTATGTATATTAGGGTATTCATTTAATCGGGTTTCTGCTTTAGTCGGTTAAGCACTCGATAAATTAATTTGGCTTAATCGGTTAATAATCGGCTAATTTTGTTATTAACCGGTTAACCGATTAATAAATTTTTTCGTAAATCAATTAATTTTAACAAATAAAAATGCATAAATTATCTATTATTTTGAATTTATTAGTAAAAAAACAATAACATAACAAACATAACAGTTCTTGAACTAAATCAAGCAAAAAATCATATATATGTATTTATTAAAAAATTAACAAGTTTGTGAGATCATTATATCAATTATTTCAATAGTTTAAGGAGATCTTCTAAAACAATCTTTCAGAAAAATAATTTGCCATAAATGTTTAGGATTTAAGAGATTCTCTTCTTTAGGTTTGATATAACTTAACTTGGAAAATCGTTTCACTTATCGTGGATATTGAAGAAATGGAAAGCAATCCATAATACAGAATATCTAGTTTCTCAGTCCTTTTGCTGGATTTCTCTAAACACATAAAATCTTCCATTATGCAATTAGAGCCCTGCTTTAATTTTTCTTCAAATGCTTAACACTTCTGATTGTTTCGGTTAATTCTATTAAAACATTTCTTGCATTACTACCGATAGTTTCTTCTTTTGTCAGGCCATCATCTGACTCATACTGGCAGAGCTCAGCGACGAACATTCAGCAAAAAAGTTTATTTCCGAATTCATTAGTTTCCGTTTTTGTACTGGATTTTAAAACACTGTTGCTAAAAGGAAATATTCCTGAGTGGAGGTATAAAATAATTGAATTCGACTTTCTTTAAATCTAATCCTTAGATTTTTAATTAAATCGTTGGCAACAGTATTATAAGATTTTATAAAACTGTCAAACAAAAACTTAATACATAATTCACTCAAGTTCAGTTAGAGTAGCAGAGTCTTTACTTAACTCTTTTATAGCCACGTCCAAAGATTTTAATGTTTTACTTAAGTGAAAATCACTGAACATACTTATTTGTTTGTATGAAAAATAATTTCTAAACACATACATTTTGTATATGAGACGAAACAAATAACTAAATACTAGGGTATTCATTTTAATCGACTTTTCAATTGTGCGATTAATCAATTAATCGAAATTGAGGTTTTTAAATTACTCGAATTACTCGAATTCGAGTTAATCGGAAAATGTTTGAATTTCATCGGTTTTTAGTACATTTTTGTGGACAAAAATAGAACAAAACAAGTTTTTTTCGTGTTTTTATATATTTTAGTAATAAAAACAAAAGAAAACACAACATTTCTACATAAATTAGATCATAATCTTTAAATAGTTTTTTTCACTATTCAAATGTCGCGCTTTGAGAAAATTTTGCGCCAGGAAATATTTAATACCATTCCGGCCTGTCCTGTATTCAATGCAGAATAAAGATAATCGGAATTGGCATAACATTATTGTTGTTATAAATACGGTTACACTATGCAAATATTTGCCCCAAAAAACGTAACCACTACTTTTGCTCAGAGTAACACCATATTTACACTATGCAACTTTGTTGCATGCAATTTTCATTTTAAGTGAGAGTGCTGAAATAGAAATGTATACATTTTGTATTTCTTCTCTGTCTTTCTCACTGAAAAAAGAGAGTTGCATGCAACAAAGTTGCGTGGTGTAAATATGGTATTAGTTTGATTTAACTTGTTTTTTATATCACAAAATAAGTTATGCTGCAAAAAGCTATTTTTATATTATTTTTAATAAATGCGAACCCATATAAAAAAAAATATTGCAATTTAAGGAAATACAATTTTATCTTGTCTGTGGGTTACGTTTTTTTCGGTATTTGCAAAGTATGACCGTACCTTAAGGCTTTTATAATGCCAAACATCACATTCGATATTTTACGAAACATCTAGTTCACTAGTTGCTCTCGAAATATCTTCTTTATTTCAAATAATTTTTGTTTGATGTTTATATTTCCAAATTTTTTAAAAGACATTTGAAGTTAGTTTCTTTCTCCCTATTATTGCTACTACATTATTTACTTATGTGTTGTTTCCACAATGCAAACAAGCACTGCTTGTCTAAAACTTATATGAAAAGCACTCATTTTTTGAGTGATTTCCATATAAATTTTAGACAAGCAGTGCTTGTTTGCATTGTGGAAACAGCACATTAATTTTTTTGATCATGCGGATTATTAATATGATATAACGTTCGAATTGAATGGCAAATTTCATATAAATTAAAAAATTTGTCCACTTTTTATTAAGAAATCTACAAAAGCTCATTAAAAAAAATAAAATTTACATAAAATTTTTTAATCGAGTAATTCGATTAATCGACCTAAATTACTCGAATAAATTTTTACTCGAAATATAAATTTTTTGTTTGATCGAACATTATTTGACTTTAATTATTCGATTAATCGAGGAAACATTATTCGAGTGAATACCCTACTAAACACACAAAAATACGTTATAATACTACAAAACATGAAAAAAAAATTTACGTCGGTTAATCGACTAAAATTAACCGGTTTAACCGTTAATCGAAAATAGCCAATTTTAAATTAACCGGTTAACCGATTATCTTTACAAAGTAGCTGCAAGACTACACCTACAACAATAAGCGCGCACCTATTTTGTTTAAAAATGTTTAGATTTATCTCAAACTCAGCAGATTGAACAAAGCAAAAGCGCATTTTTCTTTAATAAGAAAATATGAAATTTACACACATATACGAGGGCGGATCAATAAGTCCGTGACTTTTTGAATGAAACACAGATTTTTTTGCAAAACAAAAATTTATTTTTCAACATAGGGGCCTGTTCCGTAAATCACGAGATGCCAAATCACGGTGATTTCAAAATATTAATAAAGGCTAGTTATTGCTTTCGCAAATTGGATGATTTACAGCGTCGGATGTTCGATTAAAATGTTCTATTGTAAATGACAAAAACTTAAAATACAATAAAAATAAAACTCGCTAACAAATCAGCTATTAACAGTTTACTTTTGAAATCACGCGATTTGAAATCACCGTGCTTTTCAGAACATGCCCGATAATCTCCTTTTAACTCAATACACTTAGTCCAACGTTTCTCCAATTTTTGTATCTCTTCCAAAAAATAGGATTTTTCGAGGTCCATAAAATAGGCATTTGTTTGGCCAATAATTTCATCGTTGGAGCTAAATCTTTTTCCACCGAGCCATTTCTTTAGGTTTGGAAATAGGAAGTAGTCACTAGGGGCTAAGTCCGTAGAATATGGCGGATGAGGTACCAATTCGTAGCCCAATTCATAGAGTTTTGCCATTGAGACTGAACACGTTTTACGTTTACGTTTATGGTCAATTGAGAGCAAACGCGGCACCCATCTTGCAGACAACTTTCTTAAGCCCAGCTGAACACTTAAAATCGAAACCACACTGCCATATGAAGTGCCTATGGCATCAGCAATCTCACGCACTTTTACTAGTGTTCGACCGAACGTACGGGTTCGGTGTCGGAGTTCGGCAAAAAGCTGTGTTCGGTTGATGTTCGGCGTTCGGTAAAATTTTCACCGAACACCGAACTTTATATAATTTTTTTTATATACATATTTATAATCATCAAACATACACAAAAATGCAGAAAATAAAAGAAAAAGATAAACAAAAACAGAACATTTTTGTAATTATTTGTGTATTGTTAGATAAAAGTACAAACGTGTTTAGAAAATAAATTTATAATTATTTTGGCAACAATTGCATTGCACATTCTTCAGAGAAGCAAAAAAATCAGGGACCTAATCGTCGCTTTCGATATCGAGTACACTATCGTATCGAATAAAATTTCGGTATTCCATACGATACTATCGAATGGATTACCGCATTCGATAGTATCGTATGGAAATGTTTAAAAAGTGTACCAAGTTTATTTTATACCGGTTGTTGAATCGACTAAAAATTTGTAATAAATTAAAGAAAAATTTTGTGTTTCTAGCAGCTAGTACAACAACCAAGTCTATTGGCCAACTGTAATAAGGTTTACAGGTAATGTTTCATGCTTTTGTGCAAAACAAACACAACAAAAGAAAATATTGTATTCGATCGCTCTAGTGCTATCGAGTGGAATTTAAACAGCAGCTACTCGATTATCGTATGCCGTAATCCCAAAAGGAAAAATTTCGATCAATTCTGCTCGATATCGAATGCGACGATTCGGCTCCAGATTTTAAGTGGTGTTAAAAACAACTTAAGCTAGTTTTAAATTTAATACAGACTTTAATGCGTAAAGTGTGGTTTTTCATGTTTATAGTATAGCGGAAGCTACTTTTAATTTAAGTTATCTTTAGAACTCATAAAGCATACTTTTTTGATAACTATGAGTATGGCCCATGATCTTTAAATTACCCAAGTAGCGAGTATATCTTAATGTTATTGCAAGGATGTTAAAAATCGTATTTTTGGTTTACTCCTCCGCTGATTACGAAAATAGCTTTATTATTTTCCTAGCAGCTCTACTTTCCGAGATATTGTTCATTATATTAAAAAAAATTACTTGAAATTTTTTGTTTTCTCACGCCATCCAAAACATTTGTTGATTATATCACGTTACGTATGAAAGATGTTGTATGAACAGTCCAGAAAACTTTTGTGTTATTTGTGCTGATTATATCGTATATTTGAAATTTGCAGCTTTTACGAAATAAAAAAAGCAATTTTAAAGAAAAATTTAAATTTGTAATACAAAATTATTATTGTGTGCCGCCAAATTTTGAAATCGTTAAAAGTGTGCCGCAACAAAAAAAAGGTTGAGAATCACTGTCCTAGACAATTGGCAGAATGAAATGCTCATTTTTTGTGCCGCTATAGAATTGTCAGCTTGGGCTTCGTTTTAATGTAAACAGAAGGTGGCATGAATATTTTTCAAAACCTCAATCTAAGTAGTACAAAAAAATAAAACATTTTAAAATGTATTTGAAACATTTTAAGCGTTAATACGTTTCCAGCGGTAAATGGAAGGAGTAATTAGGCCTTCTATAAGGCCTTATTTAGCAGGCTCTATTACTTCTACTCCCATTGCATATTCATATCTATTTTACACACGATGTCATTGCGGACCAAGGCCTTCCTCGACCCATTACTCAGGCATTACTGAAGGTATTCTTTCACAGGCCTATGTGCATGTAATACGTGGCATACCTCATAGAAGGCCTGGTCTGGGAAAGTCTGTTCAAAATCAAATGGAGGTAAATATTTTTATCTGGGTATTTTTATAGCGGCTTCTATATTTTGGGTTATAGTGATTTTTTTATTTCGAGTTCCTTCTTTTCATCCAAAGTAATTTTTTTACATACATATGAGGCTAAATTTCGTGTATTTATTAAGGACGAATTGCACATTATGTAGTAGCTGCAATAGCAGCATGTATGATGCCTCTTGTAAGTAAATTTCAGTCTTATATAAAAATTCTTTGCGAAAAAATTAGGGATGCTAGTCCCGAAATCCCGAATACCAAAAACCCTGGATTATTCTAAGAAATGAAGTCCCGAATTCCGGGATTTTTACGCGAAAATCCCGGGATTTCAGTAATAGTAAAAATATAGTAATTATTTTTAACCCCGACCAAAAAAAGGGGTGTTGTAAGTTTGTAGTGTGTGTCTGTATGTCTGTGTATCAGTGTGTCTGTACGAGTTCACGTACAGACCAAACGGCTGGACCGATTTTGATTTAGTTTTTTCTGTTTGAAAGGTGACTTGATCGAGAGTGTTCTTAGCTATGTTTCAAGAAAATCGGTCCAGCCATTTAGAAGATATCAGATCTTTTTTAGATGTGTTCTGCCGAATCTGTGTGTCTTTGACGCCGTAGCTCCCAATTCGGTCCATCGATTTGAATTTAGTAAATTTTGTTTGAAAGATGACTTGATCCAAAATCTTCTAACTTATGCTTGAAGAAAATTGGTCCAGCCGTTTCGAAGTTATCATCTATTTTCTTTGGGGGTTTTTAAAATGTTTAATTTAATGTTATTTATATTATATACATCAATGTTTATGTTTGTAAATAAACATGAGTTAACCTGTTAGAAATCTATATTTGAAATTGAATCATAACGTGACTTACACGTTGACTTTGTTCGATGATATTTTTTTGGAGTTTAATGACGAAAGAGGTAAAAAATGTTTAGCGGAGTAGCATCTTCAAACGAGAATTTAAAAAAGGTCACGCAACAAAGTTATCGCTCTCAAAATGCAACTTATGCAAGGAGGTTTTAAAGAACTTCAGGGAGTTCTAATAAAGTTTTCCTGCCACATATTCATGTAAGTATACTTTCACAGAAAAAAATAAGTTTCGTTTTTGATAACAAAAATCCCGGTATTCAATAATTTTTTTTTCAAATTTCCTGTGATAAAGAATTCCCCTATATTGATAACAGAATTATTTCAAAATAATAATATATATATAAATTAAAAAAATGTTGACATGGCTGGAATACGAACCCGGGCTTTCCGGACGTAAAGCATACACTCTCTAGCTGAGCCATATCCTATTTATTTTTTTATTTGGATACAACTTGTTTTAAGTACTTATGTATAAAAAGAAAAGAAATAACCGGCATGGAAAAGAAATACTTACAACGAAATATTTTATTATGTTAAAGATAAATGTTATTGAAATTCATATTTTTTTTAATAACATGGTCTTATTGAAAATAATTCTTGTCTATTTTTTTCTGTGTTGTCAGATAAATATTTTAAATATTCAATATTCGGCTACAAAACAAGATGAAAAATAACCACCCCAACCAATGTTATTAAAATGTACAAAGTTTCTTGGGCCACAGAAAGATGTGTTGCTTGGGGTTGTAATAGATAGATTGGCAACATTAGATGGTTTGCCTTTTTCTTTATTTGGTACTTCAACTGAACTACGAAAAGTGTCATAGAAAACCAAGATTTTAATATATCATTGTCTTAAGATATCGTGGTTGTACTACTAAAGGCTAGTCAAACATAAATTTATTTGATTTTTTTTTAATGTATAAAAATCCCGACCCGTCCGGGATCCCGTTTCTTAAATTAAAAATCCCGAATTCCGGGATTCGAAAAACCTTGGCCCGTTTGGCATCCCTAGAAAAAATAATACGAGAATGTTTTTTTATTTCTAAAGAACATTTTTTATTAAACGAACGATAAATCTAAAAATATAATACTCCTTCCAAAAGAAGGGAGAACGAATGTGTATCGGATCTTTTAGAAACGAGTGTAGAGGCCTTCTAGAAGGAAGAAAATAATTTGTTTGGATCTTAAATTCAGGTCTTTGAAAGCCTCTAAAAAGGCCTGTTTAGTGAATGCCTCGTAAGTTTTACCGCTGGGCTTTTAATAAAGGTGTTAATCACAGTTTTCTAATGCGTACATACATATGTACGAACGTAATTTAGACTATTTTCCCTTCCCGTGGCCGTTCACCAACTGAATGATCTAATTGCTAAGCTGTGCGAAAACATACAAGTTACAAATACATATAAAAAATTCTTATAATTTTATTTTTATGTCAACGATACTCCCAGTATCTTATATTCATGCGAATGCAAATATTTATTTTCCGATTCTTTTCTTATAAACAACTTACTTTTTTAATTATGAATTATTCGTTAATAGCATAAAAATGTGATAAGGTTAGCTGTTTGTATTGTTACTGATATGTGAGAATGAGTCATATGAAACTGACTCAATTTAATATAAAAAAAAGTTTAAAATATGCATGAAGAAGGCTATACACCAGGAATACTCAACCTGGAGCCCGCGGGCCGCATACAGTCCCCTGAGCTTTTCGTGCTGACCAACCCGTCATAGTAATCAAACTGTCAACCACTTTAAATTTCGCACAGAAAAATATCATCAGACAGCAACTAATAAATCAAATTGTTTATATTTTAATTAAATTCTAAAATTTATTTAATATAACAAACAAAGTTGTTGATACGACAAACATAGAATTTTTTTCTTCAACAAACTGAGTTGATTAAAGTTTTTGTTATGTATGGCGCAAAAATCTAAAAAAAATTTAGAGTTTTTTTAAATTAAATATGTCAATTATTAATCAATTAAATTACTCAATAGAATTATTTGTTAAATTATATAATAACAGAATGCACACATATAAAAGAAACATAAGAAATCATGTTTTGTGTGTTTGATGACGAATTGCTCTGTAGCTGAGAGGTAAGAACTCTTGTCTATTAGTCCAGAGGTCGTCGGTTCGATTCCGCCCAAAGACATTTAGGCCCTAATTGTGCAAATCACGTCACCAAAGTAAAATTTATATAGAGATCAAAAACAAAATTCCATATATTTTATAAATTTGTTTTATTTTTCATACAAATTTTAAAGTGTTTGACAGGCAAAGCAACGCTTGCATTTCTATGCGTTTGTTTGGTGAAGAATTTGTATGAAAAACAAAAACAAATTAATAAAAAATTTTCAAATTGGTTTTTGCTTTAATATAAATTTCACTTCGGTGATGTGATTTATACAATTAGGGCCTTAGTGTTTTTCGCAGACAAACAAAAAATCATTTCGAGGGTTTTGGTATTGTATAAAAAAATTTTTTTGATATAACAATTATGATAATCAAAATTTCTTCGGATATTCAATAATTCACATTGTTAATATAAAAATAATTTTAATTGAAATAATTTTGAAATCTTACGAAAAAAATTTTTGTTTTATTTGTCAACAAATTTTTTGTTGATATATTTAATTGGAAACATTTTTATGATTTTCTTTTGACTTACGATTTTATAATTGTATTTACAAAAATCTTTGTAAGTTCAAAATCAATTAAATATTTAATTGATATAACAAAAAAATTAATTGTATTTACAAATCTTTTTTTTTTTTGTACGCTCAGACAAAGAGAAACTGTGGGAGTACTTAGTCACATTATTCCATTAGGTATCTAAAAAAAATCGGATTGTTCGTCCAGTATTGCTAGATGCATCCAATGATTCGGAGTACCCAAGCCATTGCAGGCAGCCTAATTCAATCAAATAGTCTTTTGGTGTTGAATTAAATTTTCTCAAGAGTAAGTAAAACTGGGTTTTTATATATTTTGGACGCGATGTATGATTCTTTAAAGACGCGGAAAAATCAGTTGCTATTCCATAATCGCGAAACTTAGTTCATGTGTGCCTGGAAGGAGTTGCATGGAGGTAGTGTTGAGGTAAATGTGTTAGTATTAAGATAAACACCATTTACTGAATAAAATAAATTTTATAAGCTTTTATAATTAATTGGAAGGATAAAAAAGCAGTTACATAATGTATTTATCAATTACGCCTGCTAAAATAAAGTGAGGGGAAAAGGGAAAAAATCCAAGTGAAAAAAGTCATTCATGAAAAGGAGAATTTTTCAATTTTTTTTTTCTCTCGAGGGAAAAATATTCACGATAGGGGTGATTAAATAAACATACAATTCCAATCCCAATAAAAATTACTCGTACGCAATATGAAAAATCATTTGAAAGACGAAAAAAATATCAAAATTCCTTGAGCAAACAATTTCCTGAACAATAATTTTTGTTTTAGTTGACGGAAAAAATTTCTCCAGTAATTGATATGCCATATTTGTATTAAAAAAAATAGTGTTGATTTTTCTTTTCAGCTGCGTACTACCAAACGGAAAGTTGTCTGAAAAAAATTTCAAACCTGAATTTCAGTTTGTTTTTTTACCCATACTTTTCATGGCAGCCTGAAATTCAAACAGAACTGCGTACTATGCTCAATGTCGTTCAATTTAATTTTACAATTAATTCATTTTTATTGAGAAAAGATTTTTTCAAAGCATGTAATTAATAATTGAACAAGAACAGAGGTCAACTTCTCTACTTTTGTAAGGGTCAAACTGAACATCGACGATGGGGTCGGTGTTGATTCCGAAACCATCGATGATCAGTTCGTTCCTTACAAAAAAATCAAGAAATTGGTCTTCCTTGTTTTTCAATTATTACATGCTTTGAAAAATCCTTTCTCAATACAAAAGGATTTAAGCCTAGTATGCAGTTCTGCCTGAATTTCAGGTTCGAAATTTTGTATTTATTTCTACACGGAAAAATGGTTGGGTAGAGAAATTTTGTTTTCATTCACGTAAATTTCCTTAAATTTGGCAATTATAACGTGCAAAACATAAAAAATTATTCACAAGGCCACATAAAAACAAAACGTCGAAAATTCCGTGAGTAATTTTTGACATTTTTATAGTTGACGGAAAAAGTCTCCACTAATTGATATCACATCCCTGTATTAAACAAAATGTGTGTTGATTGTTCTTTTCAGCTGCGTACTACCCAACGGAAAGTTGCCTGAAAGTTTTTAGAACATGAATTTCAGTTTGTTTTTTTTTTTGCACATACTTCTTATGGTAGCCTGAAATTCAGACAGAACTGCATACTACACTTTAATTGTAAAGTGTTCCCACTACAATTGGATCTACGTTCCGGAACGAACCGAGTTCATCTCGGCCAAAGATTGTCAACTCAGCAACAGCTGTACAAATCGGAAGTTGTTTCCCCAGGTGAGCAAACTATGCCAGCAACTTTACTCAACCTATTATTAGTTATTGCTGGCATCGAGCAAAACCCAGGTCCCACCTGGAATTGCTTTGCGTGTCACGTGCGCCTTCAGTGTAACACCACCTCAGTAAGGTGTAATGTTTGCAATGGCTGGTATCACCTTAGAAGGTGCTCCGGTCTCACCAGGCACCGCGACTAGTCTCCCAGCTTCGTACATAGTTGTTGCACCCCACAACCCTCAAATCCCTGCACTTCCCCTCCTACTCCACTCCCACAAAATCCAGCTCCCTCAACACCACGTCAGGCAAGTGTACAGCCCACCCTACGGGAGTGCGCTATATTCCAGGGAGTAATTAGGAGCAACACAGTATCTATCCAGTGCAATGGTTGAAATAACTGGTGTCATATAAGAAGATACACTAACTTCCGATTTGAAAGAGATTGGAATGACAATTACGTAGCCCCCTGCTGTTCAAGCAGCATACCTGATGGCAACTCTTCAAACTCTTCTGAGCAGTCAACACACACCCATAGCGCAAGACAATACCCTATACAATCCTCTCCCCAGCAGCAACCCAATCCAACGTCGGGATCCCCTACAATTAACAACATACCCGACCCCAACATAGACACCCTTCCCAACGGCCAAGGTATAACCCTGACTCCCTACCTTCGTTCCAGATATTACAACTGAATTGTAATGGTCTCCGGAGCAAGATAGTGGAAATCACAAATTGTATGCCCTCCATCAACATACCCATAGCCGCCATACAAGAAACGAAGCTTCACAGCAGAAATAGTCTCTCGTCCCATGGGAATTATAATACCGTTCGAAGGGATAGAAAAAGAGATCACAGTGGAGGACTTGTCTTCATAATATTTAGAACGCAATGCATAAACTGACAGTCCCCCCTCCCCTCCCGATCCCGACCCATTCCTAGAGGCAATGAGCATCTCAATAGATACTGGAGATATTGAGTTGGAGATCGTCAATATATAAATCCCGCCCGTTAACAGCATAGGGGCTAGTTATCACCCAAGCATATCCCACCTTCTGCAGGGCGATAACAAAATAATACTTGGCGACTTCAATGCTCACCACGAGATCTGGTTTCAAACAGCTGTCCAACGACCCTCGTGGCAATCTCACTGCCGATCAGACTTCACTGCTATTAATGAAGACTCAGCTACGAGAATCATAGCTAGATGCTCAAGCTCCCTAGACATTTCCATTGTTTGCTCGTGGCTGCTTGCATTCACCACCTGGCAAACCCAAACAGCATTTAGCTCAGACCACATTCCCATCTTGGTCACAGTAGATAAGCCCAGCGACTTTGTGGAGCCGAACAAACGCACGTTTGTGAATTATAATAAAGCCAACTGGCACGGGTTCACAAACTTTATTGACGATTCCCTACGTCACCTCCCCCTCCCCACTTGTGCCAAGAAGGGGGAAGCAGCAGGAAGAATACACAACATCCGACCACATTTCCCATCTGGTGCTCCACGACTGACGCAAGAACTCGATCTCCAAAATGCCAGCAACCCGGCAGATGAGCGAATGAACATCGCCGTAGCAAATGGTTAGCCCATCTCAACCAATGCTCCTTCGACTATAAAAAGCTATGGTCAACGATCAGAAGTCTATCTGGATCGAATAAACAGAAAAATCTCGCACCTATTGGCTTCAACAACGCACAACATATAGATGCAAAAAGGGGTGGAGCTCTGTTCTGCCGACAATTTGTCGAACATCCCATCTCGCAGAACCGGTCCAGAAGAGCTATAACCCGGAGAGCCAAGAACCTCAAACGTGGGTCTGGCTCCCGATCCTTCACTTCCAGTGAAGTTTAAAGCATTATCTCCAAAGCCAAACCTTCCAAAGCCCTTGGACCCGATGGCATCTCTATGTTGATGTTGAAAAAACCGGCAAAGTAGCATTGGATTTTCTTGAACGAATTCTAGAGCTCTCGATTCGCCAACTGGTGATTCCAGATATCTGGATGGTTGCAAGGATTATCCCTAAGAGTGTTGTTTTTCTTCAGACCGGGTTTGTTTGAATTTGGAACGATTTTCCGTCATCCCACGTCAAATTTGGTTGATAAACAGATCGGTTTCGGCTATGTGCCATCTTCACTGTTCTATTGAATACTAAATCGTTTTCCTGTTGTCCGTTGTTTCTTTTACAATTCTTTTGTATACCTAACTTCCTCCCTTGATCCCTTTGTATTCTGCTCCCTATTTCTCTCGCTCTCTCTCTCGAATCTATATGATTTTGTGTGTCTCTACCTGTTACCTGTTTCTCTTGCAGGTAATGTTTACTATAATGTTTGTGTTTAATACTTTGTTTATAATCTGCTCTATTTTATCCCTACGTAGGTAATAATCCGTAATTGTACGTTTCTGGATGATCCTTTTGTCGTGTTCATTTCCTAGTACGTTGCTTGGACTATTGTTTTCTTTTGTGTAAAAATATTCTAACGGTTCAAATATTACGTCTGAAGCAGTGTTTATTTATGCATTTATTATTCTTCCGTCAAATGTTTTATGCTTGTATATTTCCATGTTCTCTAATACGTTCAATCGCCGTACTTTATGTTGTGAATGTAATAGTTTCTGTTTTCTAATATGTCCTGGTGTGCATTTGTTGTCGAATATGTGGTTTGCGAAATTCGATTCTGGATTCCTGGTTCTCTCAGTTTCTTGTTGTAGTCTCTTATGTGCTCGCGAAATCTTGTTTTTATCTTTCTTCCAGTTTGTATGATATAACTGTGTTGGTATGTGCAAGTTAATTTGTACACTCCTTGTTTATCTAAGAAGCCTCTTTCGTTTTTGCTGCTTTGCACTATTCTACATAAGTTGTTTCTTGTTTCGAATGCTGTGTTAATGTTGTGTTTTCTAAAAAAATTTTGCTAGTTTGTATGTTGATTTTCCCATACACGTAAAGGTAGCCCAAGTTTTATTTTTTGTTCCTGTTCTCTGTTCCGTTTCTTACTTGCTTCAATATCCATTCTAATCTTGTCAACTAGGTATTTTCTATATCCGTTGTTTTCCGCTATATTATATATTATTCCTATCTCTTTCATATAGGCCTCACGCGTTAGGGCTATTCGTTCAAGTCTCGTTTTTAATTTCCTAACTGCTGCGTTCTTATGTTGTTGAGGATGGTTTGATGAATTATGTATTATTGTGGCTGTAGCAGTTGGTTTTCTGTATATTTCGTATTAAACTTTATTTAAGCTCTTGTTTGCCCTAATCGTTAGGTCTAGGTAATTTATCCCTTCGTTCTCTTCCACTTCCAATGTAAATTTTATGTTTTTGTGTTGTTTGCTCAATAGATCCAGAATTTGCTCCTCCATATTTCCTTCTCCCCGCAGAAACTCCTATTCAGAAACCAGACGAACCCGCTACCCAGGGAGACTCTTATTGCCCGATTTCCCTTTTATCACCCGTAGCAAAGATTTTATAGGCCCTTTTATTGCCATCCCAACATGGTTTCAGGGAATCCCATAGCACAACGACGGCTTTTAATTTGATAGCTACCCAGATCGCTAATGGCCTCAAT
Organism: Panzeria rudis; assembly: GCA_956483635.1. Lineage (NCBI taxonomy): Eukaryota > Metazoa > Arthropoda > Insecta > Diptera > Tachinidae > Panzeria > Panzeria rudis. Next base: position 44,623,463 of record OY101449.1, on the reverse strand, counting down.
CAACATAGACCGTGTCAACGCACAATAGTGACGGTATTGGATCTCTCCAAGGCTTTCGACACGGTCGATCACTCACTTTTGATTTAAGATATCTTCCTTCTCAACGATACCAAAGCTGGATTGCGAACTATCTCAATGGTAGATAAGCCTTTGTGGAGTTTAGAGGCCAAAAATCAAGTAACCGCAAGATAAAAATGGGTGTTCCACAAGGAGGAGTGCTATCACCTATACTCTTCAACATCTATCTTGCCAAAATTCCCACCCCACCCCAGGGAGTCCCGCTAGTGTCATACGCTAATGACTGCACAATCATGTCATCCGGCGTAAACATTCCCTACATATGTGGCAAAATAAAGCAATACCTGGCCACCATCACAGACTTTCTGAAAGAGCGTAACTTAGACGAAAAAAATAAGGATGCAACTTGACATCTCTGCCGAAGGCAGACTTATACCTACGGTCAAAAATCCCAATATCCTAGGTGTAGTCTTTGACAGCCTCCTAAACTTCATATCGCATGCCACCTATATAAACCAAAAAGAGAAATCCCGAAATAAAGCCCTAAAAGCACCTTCAGGAAGCTCCTGGGGCATGAACAAGGAGGTCATAGTAGCAACATATAAGGCGATAGGTCGCTCCCTCCTAAACTACGCCGCCCCAATATGGACCTCGTTTCTTAGTTACACCAAATGGCGAGTGCTACAAACAACACAAAACAATGCACTCAGAATCGCAACAGGATGTGTAAAAATGACTAACATAGAACATATGCATGAGGAGACATTAATGCTACTCGTGAGGCAGCATAATGTACTACTAACAAAGCAGTTCCTGATGCAGGACCCTCTCCCAAGACAAATCCGATCAAATTTTCCGCGATATCGCGATGACAACACAAACGTCATCCCACCCGACGTCAACTCGGTATCTGTAGCGAACGCTATGAAAATATTGCATCAACAGTCGGTCAACGAAACTGTGAATTGCTATAGATGCAACAGGGTTCTCAATACCCGACACCCTGCGATCTCGGACAGTGAGCGCCGGTTGCTTAGACAATCTCGCTCAACACTGGCACAGTTAAGGAGCGGATGGAGCAGTATCCTGAACTCCTACCAGGAACGGATAGTTCCAGATGCCCTAAACCGGTGCCCAGATTACCTTCAAAGCCCCCACGACACTGTGCATTTGGTTAATTGCTCAAATAGGTCTACAACTCTCTAACCTATTGACCTATGGCTAAGGCCTATTGAGGTGGCGAGATTCCTCTAACTCCAACCTCCACCCGATGACACACCCCCTAATACCAATCACATAAAAGTCTAATATTTCCCGGAAGGAACTCCCGGCAACAGCAGCAGTCCTGTTATAACAACAAGAACACTTTAATTGAAAAATTAAATTGAACGAACTTAAACCTGAATACTAAGCCTGTAAAGAACAACAAAATTCGCAAAAAAAAGTGCTGACATCGCGGAAATTGCATTATCTAGTACACGTCATTGTTCTTTAATTTTGCAAATACATACATACATATTTATGTATGTCTAACTTACGTGTGGTATATGTAGAAATATCTCAGATATTTTAGAAGAGTTTAGTGTCTATTGAAATCTGGTCTGGCAACACCGAAATGTATTAGCACGGAAAATTTTTTTATCGCAAAGAAAATAAAATATAAATTATAAAATTGTATTTTAATGTGGTTTTTATAATATCAAAGACATGTTTTGAAGGATAATAAAAGTTTTAAATGAAGTTCGAATTGTAGTTCTGCTGAATTGGTTTTGTTTGGCTGAATTATAATAAGTTGATTTTGGCTGTGTTCTTTGGTGGTGATTACGAAGGAGTATTATGTATTAAAGTTTAATCTTATTCTGATTTGATTTTGGAACTACTAGTTGGTCTACTATTTACTGCTGTATCCTGCACAAGTCTTCATCTGTGTTCTTAGCCATTCCAATTGGAAACTTTTTTATTGTTACTGGGGCTCCATATTCAGGCTGTTTTGTTTTTTATACATACGTTGTTCACAGAGACGGGATTGTTCAATTACTACGTCTTTAAGATGTCGCCGCATATTGATGTTTGCAAATGCCCTAATTGTAGCAAAAACGTTACAAAAACTCAAAAAAGCATAGGATGTGCATACTGTAATAACTACTTCCACCTTCCGTGTGCAGATTTTTCTACTGAGCTGTATAATATATGCCTAAACAATAAAATTTTAAAGTATATATGTGATTCTTGCGCACGTTTGCCTAAATACTGTAACGTTCAAGAGGAGTTAAGAAACGGATTTGCTGCTCTGACTGCTTCATTGGAAAAAGACTTAGAAAATAAGTACCTTGAAAGCAAACGATTGCTGGAAGAACAATTAGAAGTTGGATTAAAAGCTATGGAAGCTAAGTTTGAGGAGTTGGCGAATAAGTATGCTAGTGCTGATGTTAAGGGTGTCGATAACTCACAATCTGATTTTAAAAAACATTATGATACGATCATACATAAAGTAAAACGCTTAGAAAACCAAAATAATATATATCAAAGACGTTTAAATAGATCTGATGTGATCATAAAGGGTTTACCCAGAAATATTAAAGACTTGCGTAAGCCTATCATCAAAATTGCATCACTATGCAATGTCGAGATATCTAATCCTGATATTCAGCACTGCACATATTTTGAAGGTGGTAAATCAGTGCTAATTAAATTTAATTCAGTACAAACCCGTGATTTAATTATGATTAACAACAGGAACAATAAAAATAGTATAATATTAAAGGATGTAATTGGTGGTAGTGCCACTACAAACGTATTTCTTAATGACCACCTGACGCCTATTGGAAAGCAGTTGATTGCCATTTGTAGAAAATTAAAAGATAAAGGTAAAATAAAAAAATACACCTTTAAAAATTTTGACATTCCTAAAGCTGAGTCTGTGTTGATGGATGGAACTGTTAAGTGTCTTACTTACGATGAGTGTGTTAGTTTCTTGGATGATGACCGTAGTTCCACCTCTTTGGATGTGGGCTCTGGTGCATGCTGTCTTTAATCCGTTATTTGTTCTTGCTTCAGGAAGTTAATTTATGAATTTTTAGAACTGTTTTTCTCTTCCTGCTTGTCAAGTTGTTGTTTTCATTTAAAAAATATTTTTTTTATAATTTAGAATTTATCTACGTTATATATATTTGATACCACATATTGCATAGTGCTAATATTTACTATTGCCTCGTATATTTATGTATTTTATATTTTAAGGTATTTCCTACTATTTTTATACTTTCTCTTCTTTCAAACCTACATGAATAATAATTTAGGACCAGTTGTCAGTGACAACACTTTTCTTAAATCTCAATTGCGTAATAGTGGCAATAAGTTGAATGTCGGACATATTAATCTTCAAAGTTTTGCTTTAGGAGGTACTTTGAATAAGCTTGATGAGTTGAACTGTGTACTTGGCAGTAACTTGTTTGATGTGATTGGTATAACAGAAACTTGGCTGAAAGATGAAATATCTTCAAATGCTGTTGGTCTTCCGGGTTATGTTATTTGTAGAAATGATCGTAAAGGAATTGTTGGTGGTGGTGTTGCTTTATATGTCTCGAAAAGTATTAAGTTTAAAGTCGTTTGTAGAGAGGCTGAATACCGTCCTAATAGGAGAGGAGATAGATCTTGTGTAGCTTTTGAATCCTTATTTATTGAAATACAACTCTCAGGCAGAAAAATTCTTATAGGTGTAGTCTATCTCCCTCATGGTAACTTGGAAGCATTCGAGAATAGTATTACTGATCTTACGACTAGGTACAATGACATTATAATATGTGGCGATTTTAATAACAATATGTTTGACAATATGAAATCAGCTTCTGTCAGAGATATGTGTTCCAGACTTAATATTAGGTGTCACCATATCTCTTTGCCTACTCATCTGAGTGTTAGATATGGTTCTACATCATTAATTGATTACTTTTTATTGTCTCCCTCTATGAATACACTGGTATCTGGCCAACTTCAAATTCCTGGTACTTCGCGCCATTCTTTTATATACATCTCTCTTGATATTATTGTACCGACAGTTGAGGAGTTTTTTGAATATTATGATTATAATGCTGTTGACTTTCAACTCCTAAATCATATTCTTAATTCTTGTGATTTCAATAGGATATTTTGTACCGCTGATGTCAATGAGCAGGCCAGTTTGATGTTTTCTTATTTATGTGCAATGCACCGTGCAGTACCACTTAGACGACGTAAAGTCTCTAAGTTTTTTGATAATTCCTGGTTTAATACTCAAGAAATATCTAATATACTATCAATAAGAAATGCTTCTTATCGTTTATTTCTACGTGATAAAACAAATCAAAACTGGAGTAACTTTTGTCGCCTTAGAAATCATGCGAAAACTGTTATTAGAAATGCGAAGCGAAAAGCACATGCCGAGTTTTTAAATAACAATAACTCAAAGCAACTTTGGAACAAGCTTAGGTCACATGGTTTGAGCAAGAATAAGTCATGCGTTGAGGATGTTGATGTGAATGCTTTAAATGACTATTTTTCTTCAAACCAAGGTAATTCTGCATTTAATGCAATTATATTTGATTTTTCTAATGATGGAGGATTTTCTTTTCATGCCGTTAATCTTAATGATATTAACATTGCTTTACAATCAATAAAGTCTAATGCTGTTGGTTGTGATGGACTTTCGCTTAATTTTTTAAAACTAGTATTTCCATATATAGGGATTTATATTTTACATCTTGTTAATAGTATTATTACTACATCTACCTTTCCTTTAGGTTGGAAAGTTGGTAAGGTGGTTCCCATAAAAAAAGTTGGCGAATCTAATGAGATTGATAACTTACGTCCGATTTCTGTTCTACCTGTTATTTCGAAAATGGTAGAAATTCTACTGAAGGATCAGCTCATGTCTCATATTAAAAATGTCTCTTTTTTTACTGATGCACAGTATGGGTTTAGATGTGGTAGAAATACAACTTCTCTTTTGTTGGGAATGACTGAAACTATAAGGCAATCTTTGAGTAAATGTCACCTAAATGTTCTTTTATCTTTGGATCTTACCAAAGCCTTTGATAAAATAGATTATGGAATTTTAATTTCGAAATTGCATCGAAATCTTGGTATTTCGTCTTCTTCTTGTAATCTTTTATATTCATATCTTACTAATAGATATCAATACGTCACAATTGGAGATAAAGTATCAGGGCTTTTACCCGTCACGAGTGGTGTTCCACAAGGTTCCGTCCTCGGACCTATATTATTTAACATCTTTATTAACGATCTTTTCTCCAATTTTGAATTTATATCGTCTTGTATTCCATTTGCTTTTGCAGATGATTTATTTTTTCTTTTCTGTGGTGAAAAACAGTTCCTGGACGTCATGCAAAATACAATTGATTATAGTATCGAAACTATTTTTTGTTGGATGAGCGAAAATAAATTATTTATAAATACTGCTAAAACTAAAGCAATGCTCTTTGGGCCCCCAAAAACTAATTTGGCCATAAAGATTGATGGTACTGATATTCAGTTTGTTAACCAGATTAAATGTCTTGGCGTATGGTTGGATAATAGGCTTAATTTTGAAAGACATATTAATTCTGTAGCATCCAATGTTAATTTTGCACTTCGACAAATTAATAATGTAAATCTTATACTGCCCGTGCAGGTAAAAGTAAAGCTTGTTCACACTCTGATTATGCCCATATTTTTGTATGGAGTTGAAGTTTATAGTCTCACTTTGGGTTACAACATTAGCAAACTTACGAAATTATTTAATAGAGTTGTTCGTTTTCTGTATAATCTCAGAAGGCGCACTCATACGTCGAATTATGTATGTAGATTTTTAGGATGTTCATTCCTGAACTACTTGAAATTAAGACTATTACTATTTTTTTATAAAACATACAAGAATGGGAAAATATTGCATATAATTTCATTTTTTACCTTTAGCCGTTCTCAACGAAATCGTCAAATACAAATTCCAAGGCTAACTTCAATTTTGGAACGATCATTTCATACTAGAGTTGCAAGAATTTTTAATAATCTGCCAGACAGCCTTAAATCATTTGTTTCTTCACATCAAACTTATAAAAGTAAAATTCTATTATATCTTGAACATAATAACTTATAGTTGGAAATTGATATGTATATGAAATTCGTACATATATACATATATATACATATGTCTTATACTCTGTTACTATACAAACGCAATTGTTAATTTATTTGCTTTCCTACAATACAATATTAGTCCTAAACTATCTCTTCTACTTTAATATTTATGTGATATTTTGATAAATATTCTTTACATATGTATGTTACATTTATTATAATAGACTACATTAGTTTTTAAGATTTTTACCGAATATATTATTATAAAGTTTTGTTATATGTAGTATTATATTATGTAGATAATTTGTTAACTAGTTATGGCCCTTTGGGCTCAGTTACTTAAAGTTGAATAATAAAAAAAAAAAAAAAAAAAAAAAAAAAAAAAATAGCCGCTATTTTAAAGGATAGCAATTTTATATTTGCTGAGTATGCCTGGTACTTAGAATTAATTAAATAAATTTCCTTTTTTTCAATTCAATTAATCTTTATTACAAAATAACCGAGCTCATAGAGCCATATATGGTTAACAATTCTACTCAGATTATAACAATATGCAAAAATTAAAAATAAAATATTTTAAGGAAAGAAGAATAATAAAAAAAAATTTAAATACTATATATAAAGGGCCCAATAAACTCACATACTCGTACATTAATGACATACTTGAAAACTGACAAACATTGGTATTTGTCAGTTTTTCTCCTCACACTGTTTGTTCATGGAAACTGACAAACATTTATTTAAAATTTTTTCAAAAGAAAATTGAAAAATGTTTCCAATTTTCAATCATATTTAAACTAGAAAAAATTGCTACAAAACCAATTGTGATTTCAAATTTGAATTGAAAAATATAAATAATTTAAAAAATATATGTCGCTGCATATGAAAAAATATGTAAATTTTGTACGTTTTCCTTTGATATTTACATTCAAGTATGTACACCATGTGAACAGTGTGAGCAAAGAAGAAATTATTAGAACTTTTTAATATTCGTCCAACATGTATGTCATACTAAAAATTTAACCATACACAGTCAAGGAATCTGTCCAACATGGCATGTATGTATGTATGTCATACAAATATCTGAGTATAGGCTACCCTTAACATCAGGTAAATAAATTACAAGATAAAGCATATAATGACAAAAAACTTAAGAATTAGACTAGTTTATAGAAATACTAATATAAAATATATAAATCTCAATTGGAACACATAGAAAGAGAAAAAAAAATCAGTTAAAGACAAATATATGTTTGACATATAAATATATGTATATATAACATGAGAGCAAAGATGTTGACTGACTGAAACATATTAAAAGCAAATAAAACTCTACACTAGATTAAAGCCCTAAGGGATAATCATACCCAAATTCAATCATAAATAATTCTCCTGAATATGTTTAAATATCCTACTTTTATACGCATGGTATGATAGTTCAAAAGTCTTGAAAGAGCTTGGTAACGCATTAAACTATGCGCAATTCTAACATGAAAAGAACGCTCCAATATAGAAGTCAATTTTGGAATAAGAATCTGACAATTACGCATGGACCGACTAAATTTAAAATATGAATTAAAATACAAAAGACTACCATTTTTAAAAGTTTTATAAAAAAACAATAAAACTCTGAATTTTACAAAACTACGAAATGAACATCCTAAAAATCTAGAAACATACTCAGAGATATGACTGCGAATATTTAGGCAATAGAGATAACGGATAACCCTATTAAAAAGCAAGCATAGTCTCCTGATGCAAGCACCAATAGTTCCACTGTTACTTCAAGCCCATATAAAAATATAGACATGACCACCGCATGAACAAGCATGCCTTCCTTCATCTGCAGGTACATATTAAAAACCTATCCAAGTGGGATTATAAATCACTGAATAAGCACCACTTCCTAAATCAGAAATTTAACTGCTTTGGAAAAGCGGTTAATAACCACATCCTATATATAAATTAGCTTAAGTTCAATAATTGAATTAATGTAAATTAAAATTATTTTTAAGAGTGGAATATTAGAATATGTAATCAGACTAGTAGATATTATAATATTCCACTCTTAAAAATAATTTGAATTTGCATTAATTCAATTATCGAACTTAAGCCAAATAATAATAGCTTCCGACTTAAAAAATACTGAAAAAAATATGTGTTTAATAGTATTGCCCAAACTCTTATAAAATTGTAGACGATGGTCACTAAAATGTACTAGTGAATCTTTGGTTCAATGTCTCTATATGGTTGTAAAATAAGTACCTTGTCAATAGCGCTAAAGTCTATTGGTAGATTTTCAATGGCAAGCCTATGTTATATGGCCATAGGCGATTGCATTAGCTAGGGTACACCTTGTCAGTAGTAGTATTGACAATGTCACTAGTAAATCACTACAATTTCACTATCGGCATCGAGCGAGGAAATATCAATACTGTAGACTAGAGCCCGCAAAATGTACTAGTGAATCTTTGGTGCCAATGTCTCCGTGTGGTCCCAAAAGAACTACTTAGTCAGTAGTGCTTTAGTCTACTGGAGGACTTTCACGTCAATAGATGATAACATTGGCTGGTGTCACAATGTCACTAGTAAATCACTACAATTTCACCATTCGCATTTTCTGCAGGGAAGTATTTAAAATACTGCCCAGCCATGTATATACATACATATACCTATGTATGTATATCTATATATATTTGTTCTGATTTTCATAAAGTAATATTGACAAGATTTTCATTTTTTAAGTCGCACATTCTAAGTTTAATTTGAATACAAGATTTTAATAGGCAGTCATAAAAAAATTATATTTTAACAGAAATTAGTCTGATTTTAGTACTTATGTACATATGTACATATGTATGTATTGTGCATGGATATGTACATATGTAACTCATTAAGAACCCAATTTGCATAATACTGTCTGTTTAATTGCAATAAAATATCTGGATGTCGATAAAAAAATAATTAAAAAGTTTATTGCCAAATGAAATGCCTAGAATAAATTATTTGTAAGTAGGTATATTTTTTACATGAAAAGAACAACTTAAATCACTTACCTGAATACTGGGAGCAATAACATTAAAAAATATCACAGTAAAGCATAATATATGTAACAACGACTTTGTTTCCGAACGCGATGAGGCGACCGATGATTTGTAGCAGGACGATGATGGAGACATTGAGAAAAAGTTGCGACGAGATCTATATAACGGCAATGAAACTAGTTCCGCCGCCATTGTCACCATAATAACTGAATTATAATATATAAATCTGACTGGTTGGAGTTGTGTATGTTTGGTAGCTGAGGAAAAATTGTCGTGGAATGACTTTTTTGATGTCGTTATTTACTATTTATTAATGTTTTTCTAGTATATTGGTAGTGAGTGCCCTTGAGAAGGCCAGCTATTTTCTGATTTTGTTTTTCAATTTTTACTTCCTTTTAAGGGTGTTTTTTGTTTTTAGTTCATTTGCTAAACAGCTGGTGTTTTACTAGAAATTAAAAAAATTTTGGTACTATAGTTATGTGCATATGTATTTATATGTATGTACATATCAAGTGCAATATTTTTTTCAGCAATAGCAACATTTTATAGGGTTGCTATAGAAACATACAGTTGTAAGGATGGTATTAATCAGGTTTTTATAATTGCGTTGCACTTCAATGTCACGACAAAACCGCTACAAAAGTTTTTAATTTTCACTTTCTCTCGCTCTCGCAAACGTTTATTGGAAAAGGATGTTGTGTAAAATTGGACAATTTGAAAGACCCACCCCAACACAAAATTTCTTTATAACAAAGTTTCTTTGTTTAACTGAATAATCAACCCCAAAGAGAGCAATAAAAAGTTATTGGGTGGTGTCAAGTACATACTAATACATATTTAAATGGTTCAATATATTGGAGTTGACGAAGAGAAAATGCGGCAGATTTTTTGTAATAATTTTTAATTTGCAACGTTTTAAGAAAAAAACAGCAACATATGAATGTATGTATGAATAATACATTCAAAAATAAAATCAAAATAAACCATACGCAAGAGAACGATAATTTACACAAAGCCACGCAAAGAGAACATTAAAAATCAATATGAGTTCAATACAATTAATATTAGACCAATGACGTATAACGGGTTGTTAAAATAATATATATGATTTATAATTAGTTTTGTATTGACCAAAATTGTTCTTTCTGAACTACTTCAAGAACTTCATTTTCCTTTTATCTTGTTTTTTAGGGAAATCAAATCAATTGTATTATTGCAATTAAAATCACTAGCAATAATTTTTTTAATCACTCATTTGAACTGTTTATCTGTTGCAATTTTTTCATTGTGAATAAATATATACTATGTATGTATAATTTTTTCCTTTGTTTTTACTTTCCGCCAGAGTTACAAGCCGATCGGCTCAAAACCGGCGGCTAACCGACGGCAGTCCTTTTCTCCAAGCCGCACCGCCACCGATTTACTTCAAACAACTTTTGTCAAATACCTTTTAGCTAAAAAAATATTTTTTAATTATTTTTTAAAAGTGGTTTGCATTATATTTTCGTTAAAGCCGACATTTGTCGCCGTCGAGTGCTTGTAGTAAACGCCGCCGCCGCCGATAAAAAGGCCTCCGCTTGGAACTCTGCTTTTCGTTTTCCCTTGTTTTTGTTTGTATGCTTTTTCATAAATTATTTTTCTATTGGAGAGAAATCGAATTTTCACACAGAGGCTTTGTAAAAAATCAATAAAAAAATTCACTCGTTTTTCTTTTGTTTAATTTTCATTTCACCTTTAACGAAAGAAGCCATTAATTTTTAAAATTTTTATGCAATATGTACTTGGCTTTTTTTTAGCTATAATAGTAATTTCCAGTTGTGGAAAAATGCACTTAATATTAAAAAATATCAAACGTTCATTCCTCCGTATCTTTTCTCAAAAACGAACACGAATCAAACGCTGCCAAACAGTGACTGATGAGGCACATACCGGGGGTGCCAGATGATTTTGATAAATAATCGGCATAATTTATAAAATATAAACGGCACTATCGGCACTTCAGTTTAAAAATATCGGCAGATTTAAATACCCATTTTATAGATAAGTGTTCTAAAAATAAATATTTATAAACTTTAATAATAAATTGAAATAAAAAAATAGCAATTACATGATGTATTCATCCAGTTCGCCTGCTAAAATAAAGAGAACAAAAGCAGAAGAATATGGAAAAAAATCTACGTGAAATCATTGATGATAAGTGGTTTTTCACACTATGCCATTTTAGCCTGCCTATTTTGAAAATTTCTTTTAAAACCTCTATGCACATTTACATTACAGACTTTTTCTCAACGCCTTTCTTGACATCAGTGTGGCCGCCCATATTAGCTTTTTTGGAGCTAAATGTAGCTTTATTTTTCCCTATTTAAGAATGGTACTCTGTTCATCATTTCGTGTGAAGTGCTGTCAAAAGTCTATATAAAAAAAATTTACAGAAATTGCTTACGAAGAATTGTTGAGGAAGTAGAATTCTGTTTATTTTGTGAAAAACATATGAAATGTATCTACAACATTTTGAGCCTTCATGCGAAATAATATGAGCACCACTTTTTTCATGTGGAATATACAACAAACACATTTTTTTTAAACGAACACAATTGCAGCATACTTTCAAAAGCTAGCTATGATTGCCCACCAAACCAAATGTTCCGATATCGTAATGAATTCGTAACGACTGTTCGGAAAAATCATCCGATTTCGGAACCGAAATCGAAACGATTTTTGTATGAAAGGGTTGACATGACTTCGTAACGATATGTAGTTATGAAATCTGTGCAAATATGAAGTATTTCCAAATAAAACTTTTTAAAAAATAAAATACAAATTTGATTTATAAGTAAGTAAAAACCGATGAAAAGTTTTCAGATTGTTTTGAAGAAATATAATAAATAAAGAAGAAAATTTAAAAGTAATATTCATTCGCCAATTACAGCTTTGAGTGTAAATTTTTATGGGCAAGAGTCTTTGCAGGAAATCTTTACTCGGCGAAGCCACTATTCGACATATGTATGTACATAGAGAAGAGAACTTTTAAGCTCGGTCGAAGACAGTATAAGTTGGAAATCTTTACTCAACGAAGCCACTATTCGACATACATAGAGGAAAAAATCCTTAAGCCTTAATACAGACTCTACACATTGATGTGAATAATTTTAGATATATTAAGATTTTAAAGGTACGTTGTAAGCTCAAATAAAACTAAATAACATATGTTATACTAAATTTTCCACATTTTTGCCGATACGTGCATTAACAATTAATTATAGCCAGACAAGCTACGTAGATGAAAGCAAAGAAATATTGTGACACCACAAAGAACCGACAGCAAAAGTCATTAAAAAGGCTTACGACTTTAATCTTTCAATTTAAATTATAGTTTTTATGTTATATTACATTAAATCATATAATATTGAAGTGAATAAATAAAATGATGGAAAATAATTTTTATATAAACAATTATTAAAAAAGTTGAAAAAAACTCTAAACGAATTCGTTGAGAAATCGTACCTACATATCGGTACAATTTCGTACCGACATGTATCGATTTCGTACCTACACGTCGTCGCGAATTCGTACCGACATATCGTTACGATTTCGTAAGTATACTTTGTCTGGCAAAACAACATAAAAAAATTTAATTTTGGACACAATCCACTTCACAAGCGGTCACCACTATCCCCAACATACATATTTTAGGAAACATTACCACAGAATATTGAACAGAATACTCTCTTTTTACAGCTAAAAAAGGCTGTTCTCATGTGCTATGCAGTTTTACATGCAAAATGTTGTTGTTACTAAGATTGTATGAAAGAGATAGTTAAATTAGAAACACGTGTTAGAAAATAAGATTTGCTTTCTCTTTCATACAATCTTCGGAATGTTGTTGTATAGTGGCGGGTCTTGTTAGTTGTCTATGACATTACAAAGTACTACAGTGCTTCGCACCGAAAAGAAATTTCAAAAGATTATAAAAATAGGTTGAAAAAACTATGCGTGTCTAGGCGATTTGGTGTAGCACGGCATAGTTTCGAGTTTAGTTTTTATGTTTTAGTTTTTGAAGACAGTCGAAATTTTCACAGGATGAGTAGATGACGAAACAGTAATCTCCAGATGCCGAATATATGGGAGTTCTCATCTGATTTTTAATATGAGAGTAACATAAACGAAAAAATCGCTGTACTACACATTAGTTCGAAGTGAAAATGGCAAAAAAATGGCTTTTTTTTATATTTTAAAATCTCCTGTATTGTCAAACGATGACGCTACAGAAAAGCTTAATTTACGCCGAGTGTTAAAGATCTTCGGCTTTATTTCGAGATGGCGAACGAGGGGTGTAATTTACATGAAATGTACTACACAATAAAAATATTTTTGGTTCCGAAAAAATTTTTTTATTCCTGATTTTTTATATACTCAAGCAATGGAAAGGCGCATCAATGTGCTGTTAAAATTTACTTAACGCCATTTTCGATGTAACGCTTCTTAACAGAGCTTTAGGGCTAGGCCACACGGGCGTTTTTAAAACGCGCGTTTCTGCTTTTTTGTATTAAATTTGAAGTTTTATAAAATTTAGAACTTTAAAATTTAATTTAAAAAAGCGCGTTTTAAAAACGCCCGTGTGGCCTGGCCCTTAGTATAAACTCTCAGCTCCGCAACAAGTGAAAAATAGTGAAGAATATCAAAATTCTTTTGATTTTAATAACAAACGCACACAATAACATACATTGAAGCCTAAATATTGGCCTGTCTAGCATTCGCTTTAGTCTGTCATATGTGAGCCGATTTTCAAAATTCTTTTTTCGAAAATCTGTGGCACATTCTCCCCTCACCCTTAAATATTGATTATAAAACCACCTTAAAGGTGGTTTTATACTATCTGTGTCTTACATCTGACTTGTCAAATTTACCACTGCAAAAGCTATACATGTCGTGTGAACCTTTTGAAGCATTGCCACCTGAAATTTACAGAACTAGTCAGGCGACAAAATTTTCAATTAGAGCGCGTTCTATTTCCATCTGACATCAGTTGTTTTGAGTTAACAAGTATGTGTTGGCGTCACTTAGAGGTTATTTCAGATTCGATTATACATGTACGTGTGAAATCAAAATTAAAAATCGTCTGTAAATGGAAAATTTTGACAGACACGCTAAGTTACATGTGGGTCTCAAAACTGACAAGTCAGATGTAAAACACAGATAGTCTAAATCCACCTTTAGTAAACTTCACATTACATAAATATTTTAGTGTGTCAAGTTCTCTTTTGAAAATCAAGCTGATTTTAGTCGAATGTCAAGCTAAAGTAATATTTGAATCTGACAACCCTATATATAACGTTCTTTACTGGGAGTCTCCAGGAGCAATAAACTTGGAAATAATTATGTTCTCAGCTTTCAAATTCATCATATGTTCACGTGTGGACCACAGAAACATTTATTTGCAAATAAATTGCGACATAATTGTTCAAACTTACACCCCGTCTTCACGAGACATAATTTTGTTCTAACATTTGTCAAACTTCATACATAAAAATATCAGAAAAATGTTAGTGCTATTTTTTCATATCGACAAATCAATGGCTCGTGAATACGCTATGTTATGTTCAGTAAATAATGATGAAGATAAGATGTCAAATGTGATCGGCATTTGTTGTTTGCGTGACTTAAATAAAAGAAACTTGTAGCTGTGGTAAAAATACAATGGGCACGTTCATAATGCGTCGCTGTTGAGCTAAACTGGTGGCAACTGTTGCGCCCAACAGTTACGTCTTAGAAACGGCTTGATGGATATACTGCAATATGAACAGCTGATAAATGTAAACAATTAAAAACAGGCACAAAAGACATATTTGAAATTAACTATATTAATTAGTTTAACACTCAGTTTTAAGTGCATTTTGGTTCCATAAAATATTCTATAAACATGGTATCCAATGCGATAGTCAGCACCGTATGAATTGTCAATTTTCATTTTATTTTAAAAATTTCACCACAAAGCAAAAAACACTGCAATAAAATAAGAAGGCTTCGCCGATAAGTTATTTAATTTAATGCTAAGCCGCCACCGTGTTAACAAAATGCTTCAACATCATAGTAAATTAAATACTATTTAATATAGTAATAAACAACACAATAAACATATGTATATTGTTACGTTTTTAGTCCTTTACATAAAAACGGTTTTATTATTTTCACAGGATTCGTTGAATTGCAATAAAATAAAACACAGATATTTATTTTACAAATAAATTCTCAGTAACACTTTATTTATTACTTTAAAAACACGTACAACTAAACGCGATGTACACACTAACTATTCTTGGCGATGTTTACTCGTCTAAGTTTAAAAACACACTTATTATGTCGTCTGGCAGCCTCCCCTTATATAGTCAATTATAAAACCTTCTGGTAACTTCGCTAACTTTCTGGAATACAGCCGTCTCTCTTTATCTTTAACTGTACTGTAATTCAGGTCTCTTTTCATCTTTAATTGTACGGCATGATCATTTTGGTCTTGCTATGGTGCAATGTATGTGCGTGTGTAGATGCATGAGATTATTCTTCTGTTTGTTTATCTTCGCACACACACATACTCTAATGCTTGCAACTTAACAAATTACGCTGTCATCAAGTCTACATCTCTTGCAGTTTAAGTTTAATGTCACTGTTTGTAATTGCGATTAAGCAGTCTCGAATAATCTTGAAAGTTCTAGCTACCGTTTCCTGAAGATTCCGGAAACTTCCATTTTCCGTTATTTTGAATTCTATTGGCAGTTGTCGAGTGATGCCAAGTTTAATTGTGGTACTTGGTTGCCAGGTTTTGATTTTATTACAGTGATTTAGGGGTATAAAGCAGATAATGATCGGGTTGTCAGTTTGTGTCGTTACATTTGAATCTGCATTTTCATTTCGTAACACTGCCGCCCACTTAAGCCTGTTCGTCCCGAATAGGCACACAATCACCTTTTCCATAGTGCGCCAGTGGTTCAAACTTAATTTTTGTCTTCCGTCCAATGTACTGCTCTATCATGTGTACGACGTCATTCATCCTTTCGATGATACCACGGATCTCTGCTTCCAACTTGTAGTTATCCCATGACAGTCTCTTTTCCGTGCTATAAGCGTGTGTACCACATCCACTGGGTACTGATCGATTATAATTATTAGCTGAGTACATGTGACTATTTCTGTTGTAATCTGTTCCTTTGCCGGTAGATGAACTGAAGACTTCTTTACTTGTACCGGGCGAAGTGTAGCTGTAACTACTTCCTTGACGCGCAGATCTTGCAGAGGCTGGAGTGGCATCAAATCTCATCGGAGAGCGTATATCGTCATACCCTGGGCCTTTATTACCTTTACGTTCATTAATACTGCACTCATTGGCACCACGTTGTCTTATACCTTTTATGAAACCATCACGCGCCGCAGAAATTTGCATTTGTTGACGTTTAATTTCTCGAAGCTCTATTTCTAGCTTCTCACGCTCTAATTTTTGGCGCTCCCGTTCCAAGCGTAATGATTCAGCCTCTCGTTGCAAACGTTTTCGTTCCACAGCCAATTTCGTACGCTCCTCAGCTAGTTGGGCTTCCTTCAGGCGCAGACGCTCTCTTATTTCTTTATGCCGTCTGTCTTCGTTACGTGCTTCAGGTTGATGACACTGCTCCTGTTGTCGCTCTTGATAACAGTCATCACAACGAGACTTTTGATGACTCTTCCATTTATTATTCCATGATGGCGAGACAGATTTTGTTTGCTTTCTTGTTGCGTTGCAGTTGCGCTGGATATGGCCTTTCTCTCCGCAGCTATAGCATTTTATTCGCACTTTGTTTTTATTTAAAGCCAATGCTTGCACTACTGCCTCTTTGATGTCCTTTTCCCAATTAGCTTCTTTCTCGGTAATCACCTCCAGATTTCGGACCATATACGCTTGCGGCTTAGAAATTATCCTTGCGGTCTCCTGTGCTAAAGCATATGTCACAGTTTCTATAAAAGTAGGCTTCGGTGTCGCATATACTGCATACCTCACGTCAGGATCACTAATGCCACGCAATAAGGAATCAATTTTCAGCTGCTCCAGCAATGGGTGATTTTCGCCAGGATAAGATAGTTGCACCAACCGTTCGATTTCCATTGCGAAATCTTGTAGGGACTCATTGGGCTTCTGTCCTCTACATCGCAATTCCATACGGTATATATCTCGCTTATGTTCGCCACCATATTTTCGCTGCAGTGCCGCCATTATGTCATCAAAATTATTTCTGCAGCTCCCTGGTACGGTTTCAAGTACTTCTGCTGCGGCTCCTTTTAAGGCCAAAATCAGCTCTATGGCCTTTTCTTCACTGTTCCAACCATTTTTGCTGGCAACTGTTTCGAACTGGAACTTGAAGATGTTCAAAGGTGCGCTGCCATCGAAACAAGGCGTCTTTACTCTGCTGGAAGCCTCTGGAATAACTCTCACTGGCCCTCCTTGACACTGCAGATTAACAATTTTTGCTTCCAAGTCATGCAATTTCTCGTCCACATCTTTTACATGCACTTCGACGCCACCAATTTCTAGGCTATGAAGTTTATTCTCTAGTTCTGAGAGTTTCTCGTCAAATTTGATGACTTGTACCTCAATGCCATCTACTCTTCTATTTATGACCTCAGAAATTTCCACTAGCTTCTCATTTGTGGCCTTAGATATTTCCTGAACTTCAGCCTTAACTTCAGCTAGCAGTCGCTCGTTGTTAGCTCTAGATGTTTCTTGAACTTCAGCCAGCATTCTCTCATTGTTCACTCTAGATGTTTCTTCAAATTTCTCATTTGTGGTTTTAGATGTTTCTTCAAATTTTTGCATCATAGCGGCGAACATTGTACTTAAGTCCATGCTGCTTGTCGTGGCACGAGTACGTACCTCTATTTCCTCTTTATCCTCAAATTCGTATGTCCCGATGTCGATGCCACGCTGCTTGAACTCATCTATCAGCCTCTTCTGAAGTTCCACTTTATTGCCTGTTGTTGGCAGTTCCAACTTACTCAGCTCTTTTTTTAGCTGCTCAACTTTTAGCTCTTCAAACTTCATGGCTTCTATTTTTTTTAATGTCCTTTTTATTATTTAATAATGTCCTTTTTTTATTTTATTAATTAATAATGTCCTTTTTATTTTATTTTGCAATCCCACTTCTGACACCAATTGTTACGTTTTTAGTCCTTTACATAAAAACGGTTTTATTATTTTCACAGGATTCGTTGAATTGCAATAAAATAAAACACAGATATTTATTTTACAAATAAATTCTCAGTAACACTTTATTTATTACTTTAAAAACACGTACAACTAAACGCGATGTACACACTAACTATTCTTGGCGATGTTTACTCGTCTAAGTTTAAAAACACACTTATTATGTCGTCTGGCAGCCTCCCCTTATATAGTCAATTATAAAACCTTCTGGTAACTTCGCTAACTTTCTGGAATACAGCCGTCTCTCTTTATCTTTAACTGTACTGTAATTCAGGTCTCTTTTCATCTTTAATTGTACGGCATGATCATTTTGGTCTTGCTATGGTGCAATGTATGTGCGTGTGTAGATGCATGAGATTATTCTTCTGTTTGTTTATCTTCGCACACACACATACTCTAATGCTTGCAACTTAACAAATTACGCTGTCATCAAGTCTACATCTCTTGCAGTTTAAGTTTAATGTCACTGTTTGTAATTGCGATTAAGCAGTCTCGAATAATCTTGAAAGTTCTAGCTACCGTTTCCTGAAGATTCCGGAAACTTCCATTTTCCGTTATTTTGAATTCTATTGGCAGTTGTCGAGTGATGCCAAGTTTAATTGTGGTACTTGGTTGCCAGGTTTTGATTTTATTACAGTGATTTAGGGGTATAAAGCAGATAATGATCGGGTTGTCAGTTTGTGTCGTTACATTTGAATCTGCATTTTCATTTCGTAACAATATATAGTGACTCAGTTTTATTTTAATTATATTCCTTTATTTATTTACTTTATCATATTTGTCATGCAAAATTTATTAAACTAGTTTGCAGCGGCCATATAATAAAGCGGCGTTGTATTAGAATATAAACGGCATTGCTCTTTTGATCAGCTGCGCATACTAAGCTCAACATGTTGACCATAGGTAGCGAAACGCCGCCGCCAAAGCTTGAAAACTTGAATGATTGGAATATTCCAATAAATAAGCTGGCTTTTCGCATTGAAATACAGAAACAGTTTCTACTCACACATCGAGAAAAGATGAAATTTTTGTTTCACACTTCATGTGAAAACTTTTACGATGCGAGAAACATATAGTACGTTTATACGCCCGAGTTATTTGCAAATAAAAACGTAGTGCTACCAAGTATGTATATTTATTGTAAATTAATAACTCACGAAAACAATTACCGATTAACGCGCTATTTGCAAATAAGAAGTTTGGGTTGTCTCCTTTACATATGTTTGTTAATAAAAAATAATAAATAGATAAATATATTCACAAATAAATGAATAATCAGTGAATTGATAAGTTACAATAAAAAATGATTTGGCAGCATTTTACGTTTTTATTTGCAAATAAGCTCTGCGTATAAACTAAAGCTGTGTTCTCACTATGTGTATTTGTCTTATGGAATGTCACTTTTTTATACACATGTGATTTCATGTGTATGTCAAAATTTGCGGATTACATAAGGTTTGTAATTTTTGCGTTCACCTGTTGGTATGTTACATACATTTGACATAACCTATTAAGCAAAACAATCATAAAACAGCCGAGTGGTTATACATATTTTATTGTTATATATACTTCTTTTGTTTAATTTTACACTTGTTTTATTTAATTTAATACTTTATTAATTTAATAATTATATTATCTCATTTTCCCGTTCGCAAACAATTGCTTTATTAAAAACCAGCTTATGTCAGATGCTTTGTCACTTCAAAACAGAGATCGTTCTAAATCATGTGTACTGTACACAGAGAAGTAACACAGGCTATTGTTTGAAGGGGTTCAGAATATATGTACAAATTTACCATGTGAAAATGTGACATTCCATATTGCAAATACACATAGTGAGAACACAGCTTAAGTAATAGACAACTAACTAGACTATCTCATTCATACAATCTTATGCTGACTTTAGACGACATGTATTTTACATCTGACTTGTCAAATTTCCCACTGCAAAAGTGATACATGCCGTGTGAAACATATGAAACATTGTCAGATGACATTTACAGAAGCAAAGTCAGATGAAAATTTTTCAATTAGAGCGTGTTCTATTTTCATCTGACGAGGCATCTGACATCAGCTGTATTAAATTATCAAAATTGTGGTTTGGCTGAAAAAACATTAAAAAGCAAAGAGCGCTTTTTATATATACGAAAATTGTGCAAAAACTCAGCTGTTGTGAGCACTCAGAGGTTATGTCAGATGTAATTGCTCATGTACGTGTGAAAGCAAATATTATAAACCGTCTGTAAATTGACAATTTTGACAAACATACGAAGTTACATATGTCTCACACACCTAACAAGCCATATGTAAAAAACATGTCGTCTAAAGTCAGCATTAGTAAACACAACAACAACATGTAAAACTGCATAGCACTGAGAACAACCATTTTTAACTGTCAAAAGTGAGGATTCTGTGTATCTGTGGCGAAAAATAGAGAACCGAGGTACTTAATACTTCACATGATACAATAATACCATGGTACTTGGCAACTCTAGTTTTACGTAACAAGTTGTCATGGCAATGTGAAAAATACGTAAAGCGAGAAAAAATTTATAGGTTGCCGATTTTTTAAATTTTTCAGTGAAAGTCATATTTCATTCAATATGATTTCATTTTCCCGTGGTTTACGAATTATATTAACTCGCATAGCTTTCGGTAATACGGGCTCAAGAATTCCTTCAGCAAGAGCAATACAAACTGCATGTGCACTAAATTGCGAACTTAGGCAAGAAGAAACTAACAGTCATATACCAGCTGACGAAGGAATCCCAGCAGAAGTTAAAGAACAACGTGAATTAAGCGAAAAAGAACTTAAACTATTGCTAAAAGACCGTTCACAGAAAATACCTGTAGAAACATCGATTCGCTATTTAAAGAGTTCAGCATACCAACAAACTTACGGTGAACAATTTGTGTGGGAGCAATACCGTCGCAATCACAAGGGATTGTTTCCCCCACGTAAAACTCGAAAAACTTGTATTCGCAAGAATATTATAAGTACGGGTAACCCCTGTCCTATTTGCAGGGACGAATATTTGGTTCTTGATCATCGTAATCTTGAATTGTTGAAACAGTTTATTTCACCACATTCCGGAGAAGTCCTTAGTTACTCAAAAACTGGTCTGTGTCAGAAGAAACATCTGCAACTGTTAGTTGCTGTTGAAAGAGCCAAGGACTATGGCTTGTTAACTTTCGACGTGCCATATCGCGAATTCGATTATAGTGAATTTTACGATCAAAAAGTGCAAGCAAAAAATTAGATACTTAAAAAATAGAAATAAAATCTTTTTCTATATTATAAGTAACTCCGAATGAAAAGATTAGAAAAAACATACAGGTAGAAAGAAAAACTATGGCCGAAGTACAGGAAGAATCAAAATATACATTTGTCATTGTGGGAGGTGGAATAGCTGGCGTAACCTGTGCCGAAACAGTAGCCATTTGTTGCCCCGATGAATCTATTTTGTTAATTACTGAATCAACTGTTATTAAAACTGTAGCTAATTTGGAACCAGTAGCACGTTACTTACATAAGTTCAATGTGCAGGAAAGAACATTAGCATCGACGACTTTGAGTGGAGCAAATAGTTGTTTAGCTCCAACAATTTTAACAGTAGTGGATCAATTAAAACAAGTAGAGGCTAAAGAAAAGTTTATATTGACAAAAGGAAACAAAAAAATACGTTATCAGTACTTGTGTTTGTGTACGGGAGGTACACCTCATCTTATTGAAGATAACAATCCTTTAGTTCTGGGAATACGTGACACAGATTCTGTTTTAGAATTACAAAAGAGACTAAAGACTGCTCACAAAATTGTGTTGATAGGAAATGGTGGAATTGCTAGTGAACTAGCTCACGAACTGCAGGGCGTTGAAGTACACTGGGTAATAAAAGATAATCATATTGCATCAACATTTATAGATCCCGGTGCAGCTTATTTCTTTCAGCAAAAAATTGACAAGATACAACGCATCGAATCCGATTGCTCAACAAAAGGCATAGTAAAACGCTTACGTTACGATGAAATCGCACCACTGGGTGACATCGGGTTTAAAAAGGGAGCTGCTTTGGGGCCCGACTGGCACCAGCACTTCGATTTAAGAGGCCCAGATTCTAGCAAAAACAGACCTATAATACACTTTCAAGTACTTATTGATAAAATAGAAAGCACAACTGACAAAACAAATAAGAACTCATTAAAAGTTCACTTAAATACCGGCGAAGTTATAAATTGTGATTTTGTCGTATCAGCTACAGGCGTAGAGCCGAGGCTTGATTATATATTGGAGCCAGGACTTACAGTAGACGCAGTAGATCATGGCATACAAGTTAATGAAATGATGCAAACCTCTAATGAGTTCATTTACGCTGCTGGTGATGTTTGTACTGCTTCATGGGCCAAAGCCGAACATTGGTTTCAAATGCGTTTGTGGACCCAGGCTCGACAAATGGGTAGCATGGCCGGAAGAAGTATGTCTGCTGCTTTAAACAAAGAAATTGTCTATCAAGATTTTTGTTTTGAACTATTTGGCCACGTTACACAATTATTTGATATGCCATTGGTTCTCTTGGGTAGATACAACGGCCAAGGTTTAGGCACAAACTACGAGCTGTTGATACGTAGCACTCCTGGTCATGAATATATAAAATTTGTAATACAAAATGGCAAATTAAAAGGAGCTATTTTGATTGGTAACACCGAATTTGCGGAAACTTGTGAAAACCTTATACTAAATGGTATCGACTTGACACCATTTGGAGATGATATTCTAAATCCCGACATTGACATTGAAGATTATTTTGATTAATCAATTTAAATAAAATAAAAACTTGTATAATATACATATATTTCTTGTTACTACTACAAAAATAGAAAGAAAAGTTTTATTTACTAGAACAATAAGTACCCGTTGACTATTTAGATTTCTGTCATTTAATTTTAGCTTCACTGCCTGCAAAAAAAGAAAAAAAATCAATATTTTTATTGGTTTTACATTTTCAGAACAATATATTTAAGAAAATAAAATTATTTAGTCCAGAAATTTAAAATTTTAGGAAAGAATTCAACTAAAAAGCTCACTAATGAAGATGTTTGAGATATTTTATCCGAAACTATCAACAGCCGGTCTGCTTCGCTACTCTATTGCTGCGCAGATATTGGAAAATTAATAATTAATACCAAATTTAGATAATCTCGCTATGCTGGTTCTCCAGGTAAGTAATAATTACACTGTGTTTAAATTTGCAACTTTTTTTTGTAATAAGCGGGGTACCATACTGGTAAAGATAATTCGAGTACGCTGATTTCAATGGTGCTAGACTTTTTTCAAAGTTAGCTCTCGTTTTCGCGTATTCACGATTTAAAATGTTCACATTGAATTGCCATAAAACGATTTTTTACACTTTTGGCATGATTTTCAGATTCAAATTTACCTTGAGTAAATACCCACCAAACCAAATGTTCCGATTTCGTAAAGAATTCGTAACGACCGTTCGGTAAAATCTTCCGATTTCGGAACCGAAATTGTAACGGTTTTGTATGAAAGTGTTGAAACGACATCGTAACGATATGTAGTTACGAAATCGTATCGATATGTCGGTACGAATTCGCAACGAGGTGTAGGCACGAAATCGATACATGTCGATACGAAATCGTAACGATATGTAGGTAACGATATGTTTTAACGATGTCTAATAAATATCAGATTTCGCCATATTTTTAATCTTAGCAAGTTTTGGCGAATTTTTCCGTGTTTTTCTGAATTATTGACATTCCTCACCATTTTAGCCACTCTTAAGCAAATTTAGTGCTCGTTTGCAATTTTTCGAGAATTTTCGCTATTTTCGCGGTAAAATTGATTTGAGCGATGTTTAAAGAAAGAGCTTGTTTCTAATTTTTCGCCAACTTTAATAATAAATTTAATAGAAAATGTTTAAAATAAATTCATGTTACATACTTTTTTGTAGGTAATAGTTTTATTGACTTTTGTTACGATAAAAAATTATCAGAATACCAATATCCAATTTTTTTAACTTTGGTTGCAAAATATAACCATGGCGACAATTATTACTGTGTCAGAATAGGCCCGTAAAGAATAGTCGACCTCTGGACTAATAGACTAAAGTTCTTACCACTCAGCTACAGAGCAATTCGTTATTAAATATGCAAATAATGAATACACACAAAACGGAATTTGCTTTGTTTCATCTACGTGTATGCATTCATTTGTTATATCAACAATGGGGATTGTTAATTTTTGCACAAAACATAACAACAAATTTGGTTAGTTCAGTTTGTTGAAAAAAATTTCTTGATTTGCTTTGTTTCATTTATATAAGTATGTGCATTCATTTGTTATAGCAACAATGATGATTGTTAATTTTTTTTCGCAATACATAACAAAAATTTGGTTAGTTCAATTAAATTTGTTGTATTAACAAAATATATTTTTGAATTTATATTACATATTAACAATTGAAATTGTTAGTTGAAGTTTGATGATAATTTTTCTGTGTAACCTTGAATTTTTAAAAAATGCATTTCATACTTAATTTTTCGCTTTGTAGTATATATAGTTTTTTTGAGATTATCAAACAGGTCTGAATTTTTTTAGAGTGATAAATATCAATATTAATGCGTTGAAAAGCACTCAGCTTTTTGAGTGATTTCCATAAAAAATTTTCACTGAAGTCACTTGTTTGCATTGTGGAAACAGTATATAAGTGTTGATTACTGCATCTAACAATTTTTTTTTTTGGAGTTTTTTACTTGTACCCCTGTGCTTCTTAGCCTTTCATTTATAATGTAATTTCTTCAACTGAAAAGTTGTAGAAATCAGTTTCGTTTTGTCAACGTATGACCTACGATATCCAAATGAACTTGATGCTCAAAATAAGCTGACGTTATGATGCATGCCTGGCAATGCTGGTAAGAGTGGGCTGACTGTCTAACCAGCAGAGGAGCCCAAAGTAGATTAATAGGACCGGAGTCGTTCTTTGGCATCTCACGAGGATACGTCAAAGAGAAAAATAGTTCCTGATATTAGGTGGTGTTTGCTCGCCATTTATTGCTAATGAGCATAAATTACCTCAGACCACTAGCCGGAAACAGTGGTCTCAGACGACAACAATTTGTTATTGCTAACTCTGAGACTCCATGAAACTCAAGAAAAGATGCCGCAACCTGTGCAATTACCCGGGCGTAATTGCTCACAGAATGAAGTTTCTTGGAAGAATAATGATGACTCCAAGTGAAGTATGTAACCTCTCATTGACCGGATTAATTGGCTTTAACGTAGCCTTAATCTGCACACATCTGGGCTGCACAAAAACCAAAAAATATAATAAACAAAACAGTTTTAATTTTTTCCAGAATCGCAATACTAACGGTTTCTTAAAACTTTGTTGCATAAAAAAGAAAAGCATTTAATTTATTTTATTTTTTTATTTATTATTAATTACGTACAAATATTTTATTTCTCTGAAATTTTATGGCTACTTTTAGAAAAAATGTTTCCTTATCACAGAGAGAAAGTGAATTAAATATAGCAATTCTCAAAGTATTAAAAGTTGTTAATTTTACTATACAGTGGAATAAAATACCAAACTGTGTAAAATACCAAAAGTGCCAAAACTATAAAAATTGAGTTATGCAGGAATCAACACTTAATGCCAATATCTATCACTTTACAAAAATTGAAGCCTGTACGATAACTTTAAAAGACGGTATGTATTAAGAACTAATAATATTATGCATGAAATGCATGGGAACGAAAAACTTTGAAGCTTAATTACTCAGAATTTTCTTTTCTGTACTTGTACCCTTTGCTTTTAAGCACCTCAATTACAAGTCCAAAATGCATAATATGCATATTACATGTTATGTAAGCATGTGGTTCATATATGACTAAATCAAAATAATACCATTATTTAGACGTAACAAAATACGTAGAGGATACATGATAGTGCTTATTATAAAAAATATATTTTGGGTACAAAATTGGGGTTTTTACTTTTAAAATGGGGATTTCTGGGGACAACATTTTTAAAACTGGGGACGTGAGGCAAAACTTTTCTGGCAACACTGATCATGTGTTTGTGCGAAAATTTAAATAAATTGATCTCCATTTCGCTATGTAAATTCGTCGTATGAAACACAATGGCGACGAAAACGTAACAGCTGTTATAATGGAAAAAGTTGTTTACTGTGTGTGCAAAGTGTGACTATATTAAAAAAATAGTACATACTTGAAAAATTTAACATTAAAAAAAACACAACTAACACCAATTATTATAGTTAATTATTATCTATATTTATTTAAAATGCTATAAAATAAAAATAAAACAATAATTAAAGTAAAAAGTAACTTTATTTACTAAAACACTTGAATACTAAAACCAAACATGGTCACTTGGTACTGATTTGTTCGTCGTTTGCCGGCGTAAGAAATAGAAACAAATCTATGCAGAGTTCGCCGTGTATGACGAATTTCGTCCGATGTGTGTATTTTCATATACACAAACATGTTTTATTTTTGGCGACGAATATTCGTGGACGAAAAATCGTCGTTCGTCCCAGCTGTGTTCCTAGCATTAAAACTAGAGTCGGTAAATTAAATTATGAAATATATGTATTTAGATGATGGTCGTGTGTGGAAAAGACATGTTGAACAGAGGAGGAAGGTTGGAAATAATGTAGAAAATTATGATAATGCGGGTGAACGCACTAATATGGAAAGAGACAAGAACGAGCACTCAAGTGAACGTACTAATACCGAAAAAGAGAAACATGAAACACAAAATAGAATAATAGAACCTGAACCCAACATGAATGAAGAAAGTATTGATTTACCCGAGTATTTGCCTGCAGTCACCACCCGAAGAGGCGGGCACCACCGAACCTGACGTGGTCGTCGGAAATAGACGCACGCGTACTGCATGGTTCCGACAAAAACCAAAACATTTACATGATTTTGTTACAGATTGAAAATAAAATGACTTGATTTTGTAGCTATAACTGAATTGTAAAGTCCATGTCAATATGAAACCACTTTTGCTTCTGCAACTTTCTTAAATTTTCTTTAGAAGTTGCATTCGTGTCCATATAATGAAATTCTTGATGCGCAGCTTTTGTTTTTTTACATAGAATTTGTTGTTGCTTAACATTACGAAGAAGAAAACAAAAGAGAGTTGTATGTACATGAAGCAGTGTACCCCTTCCCTATCTTCTCACCTCTCTCTCCCATAAACTCAAAAGATGCGCAGCAAAATTTGACTCGTATGGACATAGACAAAATACCATGTAGTATTATAAGTTTGTATATAAAAGTATGTACACAACACCAACAGTGGGGTAGAATATTCTGGAAGGAAGAGCTGTTGAGATTGTGGGTTACATAATATACATAACACTGCAATTTGTAGAATATAAACCCAATAGGGTAACACTAATTATATTTTATTCGTATGTAAAGGCCGTGTCAGATACAACTTTGTCGCTTTGCGTGACGTTTCTAACTTTGATAGAAAAGTGTAAAGCAAAAGGTGTATGACACAATGAAAACTTTGACAACACTCGCGCATTGATCGTTTACCAAAAAAGTAGTTGATAATTTTGCTATTTATATATATATATATATATATATATATATATATATATATATATATATATATATATATATATATATATATATATATATATATATATATATATATATATATATATATATATATATATATATATATATATATATATATATATATATATATATATATATATATATATATATATATATATATATATATATATATATATATAGATAAAGCACTTTTAACGCAGCATGAAGCGAAAAGTTCGCCAACTCTCATCTTTTTGTTTGCTTTGACAATCAGCTGGAATAATTTTCTTTTATTATATTGCCAAACGAAACATATTGCGCGTTTGAATCTGTTTTAATAAGAGGTAAATATGTATGTGGCATTTATTTATTTATAATAAATCGTAAAATAACATAATTGACTTTTATTTTTATAAATATATATATATATATATATATATATATATATATATATATATATATATATATATATATATATATATATATATATATATATATATATATATATATATATATATATATATATATATATATATATATATATATATATATATATATATATATATATATATATATATATATATATATATATATATATATATATATATATATATATATATATATATATATATATATATATATATATATATATATATATATATATATATATATATATATATATATATATATATATATATATATATATATATATATATATATATATATATATATATATATATATATATATATATATATATATATATATATATATATATATATATATATATATATATATATATATATATATTTATAAAAATAAAAGTCAATTATGTTATTTTACGATTTATTATAAATAAATAAATGCCACATACATATTTACCTCTTATTAAAACAGATTCAAACGCGCAATATGTTTCGTTTGGCAATATAATAAAAGAAAATTATTCCAGCTGATTGTCAAAGCAAGCAAAAAGATGAGAGTTGGCGAACTTTTCGCTTCATGCTGCGTTAAAAGTGCTTTATGTAGCATGTTTCGTATAAGTATGTACATTTCATCTTAGATGTCAAAGCGAATCTGTAACGCAACGCGAAGCAAAAGTTTTATCTGACATGGCCTTAAAGGGCCGTGGCAGTTTATCAAACTGTTTGATCAAATTCATGTATGTATTGCTAATATTTTGTTTTGCTGAGCACAGCAACACATCAAATTCATATAATCAAACTTCATTTGAAAGTTGTTGTGAAAAAGAAAGAACATGTGATTTTTTGGGCGGAAGTGTTTATTAAAAAACTTTTTGTTTGTTGAAAATTAGTTTTTTTACTCCCTTTTTTAATTCCTTTTATCTTCTTTCCATATGCAGTTCGAAGAGAGTTAAAATTTTGTGCGACATCCTTTTTTTAGCATTTGGGTTTTTTTCTGTATATGTTTCAAGCAATATCTCGTACTAAGCATTTTTTTAATTTCTATTGCTCGCCATAAAGCAGGCAAACCACGATAAACTTCAATAAATTTAATTTTGTTGTTCCGTTTTTTAAATAGTGCGTCTCCATAGAAATGATGTCGCTGCGAAAACTAAACAAAAAATGACATTTGAAGTAATTACACAGCCACACATCAAACAAGCTTCAAATTTCGTCATCGGTGGTAGTGAAAATCAAGTGTTTTGTTTTTCATCAAACTCACATCAAACTATACGTGTGAGGTTTTTTGCACTAATACAGTCACAAAAATCTCTGTTTGATCAAACAGTTTGATAAGTTGCCATGCCGCTTAATACAGTAAAAAAATCTCTGTTTGATAAGTTGCCATGCCGCTTAAGAATCAAGGAGAATTCATACTTGGTGGCCGCAAGAGGCCAGCTGTTCACGAAAATGATTACACATTTAACCTGTCAGCAGTGTTAATGTATCAGCTTTTTTGACACCCCAAATGTAAATTCTCCTGGTGTGGATCACCTTGGTAAGAATCTTATATATAAATAGGCCATAAAATTTTTTGTCGTACACTTTTAAGTATCATATTGTCCACCAATATTAATGAAACATATGGTTTAAAAGGTGTTTTTCTCTAGATATGCACAATATATTTTTTACCTAAAAACCGGTTACGAACAAACCCGATTACGGATCAAGTGGTCGAGTTTCGACCACTGGGAGGGATCCTAGTCAGAGCTGTGAAAGATTGCAATCAATTTGATTGCAATCACATGATTTCATGTTATGATTGCTAGTTTTTGATTGCAATCAAAATCGTTAATTTGATTTCATGAGTTGAATTTGAAATCATGAAATCATTTCAATAAAAATGATTGCAATAAATTTTTTTAAATTAAATCTATATTAATTGATTGCAATCAAATCCAGTGATTGCAATCAAAATGAAATCAGAATCATCGCTCTCTTCAAATGATACTCATTTTTGTACAAATAAAGCTTACTCTGATAATTAAAAAAACTACATGAAATGGCTCACTAACATACGTTTTGGTACGTTTTTTATACAATTTTGTTGGACTTACACTATAATAGTGAATTCAGGGAAATTGATTGAAATCAAATGATTTCAAGAAAATTTGATAGCAATTAAATTGAATGCAATCAAATTGATTGCAATCAATGATTAAAAAAAAAAGATTTCAAAATGATTGCAATCTTGACATGATTTCATTTTGAAATCAAAGATTGAAATCAATTTGTTTGAAATCATTTTGATTGCAATTTTTCACAGCTCTGATCCTAGTCATTGTAATAATGGCGCTGAAATAAAGTGGATTACAGATAGAAAATGGTGGTTTGATTAAATTACAGGGCGATTGTTCTTTGGGCGATTATTCATGCAACCAGGTTTATTAGATATTTTATGAATTTTTGTTTAATTATCAGAATAAGCTTTATTTGTAGAAGAATGATACTCCTCATTTGAAGAGAACGATGGATGACTTTAATTGTGATTGCAAACAATTAATTTCAAAAAATTGATTGCAATCATTTTTATGGAATTGATTTCAGATTGAAATCGAGTTTACAATTTTGATTGCAATAAAAAATCCAGCAATAATTAACATGAAATCATGCTCTGGTACATAGCACAAACGCTAAGTTCTGGACATAAGCGAAATATTTACAATTTGTATATTCCACTTACCAACATATTTAATTTCGTCAAAAGCTTTTCGAGCTTTCTTCAACTCTTCGTTCATTGTCAGTAAGTCTTTGACGCGAGCATATTTTCTAGGATCTTTACGCACTAAGAATATGATGTCTTCAACTTGTACTCGCCCAGTGCGACCAATTTCCATTGCTTTGTGCGTCATTTCAGTAACAAATTCTATCACAAGATCTTCTAATAAGTCAACACTTTCTGTGTAAGGGTTCTTGTCATCACCAAAACCATACATCATGCATCGCAATTCCTTGCTAAACAAGCGTTTGCGGCCAGCGTTTGTGGGCACAAATTGTTCTTCGCCTTCTTCTTCATCAAACTTGAATGAAATCAAATGAAGTACGGTATTTTCACAAATAAGGTATTTCTAACTTACATCCGGATTTTCGAAAGGTTCATCTACATTTGCTGCCATTTCTGTATATTTATTGAAATTTTTTGTTACATTCCAAGCAAAAAAAATTTTATCGGAGTGAACAAATCAAACTCACCACAGCAAATCGTAACAGCTGTTCGTTGTTTTTTTCTGTTCTTGTTACTGTATTATTTGATAAGTGGTGAATTATTTTAACTGAGAAAAGATACAGTAAGCAATGAATATAATAAAATAAATAATTTAAAAAATATTCTTTTAGGTATATTAGGTTAGGTTAGGAGGGCAGTCACGACTGTAGAAGTGACTCACTTGGGTCCGTTGATTCGGTCCCTTTGTGCATAAAATGATAGTTTTCATGCGATCCTTGTGTATACACAATTTCATGGTGTAATAAGTATACAGGTGGCAGCATAACTTTAGCTGATTATTTTTTGTTCTGGTAGTTTTGTGCACAAGCCACGTCCAGCAAGTGTATTTTTTTGACAAGCATTATCTATTTGTTTTTTGTATTGTATTTGTTGCCCTTATGCAGCCACCTGTATACTTATTTCACCATGCACAATACAAACATATGCTTTTGCACCATTTTTGTATAATAGTGTGGCACCTACAACGACATTTTGAAACGATTTTTAAAAGTCGGTTAGACTTTTGTAAAATTTTCCTGTGAATGAATCGTGCGATCGGGTACAAGAATTAGTTTAGATTTAACAAAAAAAAACCTTTTTTTGGGAAATGTAAAAGTTTGTTAAATTTCATTTAAACAAAGGCTCAAAAGCACCCACAAATTATTTTTCTCAAATCTTTTTCAAAATTTTAATTTTTAAGTCCAGCCAGTGCCAGACAAAAATATTTGTTTCAGCGGTTGGTTGTTTGGTTGTTTACGTCTCTCGTGTTCGGCTGAGAACAAGAGTGTCCCTCCTTCTCAGCCGAGTGTGGCCTCTAAAGTTAATGATGTTTCGGGCTAGGGGATTTAGGTGCAACTCAAGTTTTTTTATGTAGCTTGCCACGTATTTAGAAAACCTGTCTTTACCAGCGGCACATCTAGGTATTTATGAATTCGCTTGTTTCTGATATACCACGGGGCTGCTGTAATCGTACGGAGTATTTTATTTTGTTGCCTTTGAATTTTTTCTACATTTGATGCCGAGGCAGTGCCCCATAACTGGATTCCGTAGGACCATATTGGTTTTAGAATTGAGTTGTATAGTAGAAGTTTACAATCTAGGCTTAGAGCAGAGTTCCTTCCAATGAGCCAATTCATTTCAGCTGCTTTTAATTTCATTTGGGTCACCTTTGCATTTATGTGTGACTTCCATGTTAGACGACGATCAGACCGAGATATTTTACTTCAGTGTGTTGAGGTATAGTTTGGTTATTTATTTGTATAGGTGGGCAGGTTTCTTTGCACAATGTAAAAGTAATGTGTGGACATTTTTGTTCGTTAATTTTTATCCGCCATTGCTCCAACTGGGGTATATAATCAGCCGTTTGCGGGTGGCTTCTTGATGGCTTTTGTGAACACTTAGAAAAGCTGTATCATCGGCGAATGTTGATATGTGTATGTTACTGCTTACCGGCAAGTCAGAGGTACATATCAGATATAATACAGGACCGAGGATGCTGCCTTGAGGAACCCCGGCTTCAATGGGTTGCGGAGGGCTTTGAAAATTACCTTCTTTAACAACAAATTTTCGCTCAGTTAAGAAGCTTTCTAAAAGTTTAAGGATGTTTTCGGGTAGGTTTTACTTTAGTTTATGTATTAAACCTTCGTGCCATACTTTATCAAATGCCTGAGAAACATCGACGAAGAGCGCAGAACAATATTTTTTTCTTCGAAGGTTTTCCTAACCACGTTCACGAGTCTATGTATGTGTTTGTTCAATCGTGCTATGTTGTCTCCTAAAACCGATTTGGTGGTCTGAAATGCATCAAGTACGATTCAGTATGGGTGTTAGCTTACTCATAAGTAGCTTTTCAAATAGTTTTGACATGTTAGACAATAGGACTCCACCTTCGTATGATCTTTGCGTGGTTTAGGTATCATGGTAATCAGCGAAGCCTTCCATTCTGCGGAATAGCATTTGAGGCGCAAAATACTATTAAAAATAAATAGAATTATCCGTTTTGCAGTATAGGGTAGCTCTAAGAGCATTTTATTGCTTATTTTATCAGCGCCTGGAGCTTTTTCGAGTTTAGTCCCGCAATATAGTGTTCAATCTCACGAATATTGAACCTCAAAGTAACATCTGGTATAGCGAGGACTGGTGGAAGCTCAACTGTAGTATCAGACGTATTTGGAGTAAATACTTTCTGCAAGTGTATTACAAACAGAGTACCTTTTTCAGCGTCAGTTCTTGTCCAGTCTCCATTCGAAGCTCGCAATCTCATCTGAAGATTTGTAGTAGTAGCATTTAGAGCAGCTTGCTTAAGGTTCGCCTCAAACATTCTAATAGAGTCATCTATGTCAGTAGGCGTTTTTAATGGAATATTTTCTGGGCAATGAGCACTCAAATATTTTTTGTATTTCATCCAATTTATACGTGTGGTTATCATCGTTAAAACACAAGTGGGTGAAGAAGTTGTATGTGAATATATAGTGTAGTGTTTCCATAGATTTATCAATAAATCATAAAGAACTATTAAAATCCATTAATACAAACAACACAGCAACATGCCTAAAGAAATATTAAAATCCAATAAACTAGAATGTATACAAACTTCACAGCAATACAAGTAAACAAAATCGAATATTGAGACAGCTCAGTAATAATTTTAATTGCTAACACACTTGGTCATAAACTTTTGAGTTATTTTGGGTAATCTAATACTCTGTACGAAAACGGTCATTGTACACTTATTAATTTGGTTGCTAAATTTTTTTTAAGTCAAATATCTTCTAAACTATGCGAGATAAGGAAACACATGTACGAAAATTATTTCTTTCTCTTTTTTAAATTTTTTAAATCCGATAACATTTAAAAACATTACAAGCCTTAGAAGATTTTTTGGTTCAGAGTTGGTTAAATTTGGCCCACTGTAGCTCCTCTCGTGATTAAACTAGAAGGCCACCGAGATACGCCTTATAAGGCATGACTGCTCCTCTAAAGATGTTTTATGATTCAGCTAAATCCAATCTGCAGCTTAGAAGCTCCAAATTTATTACTATTTATTTTGCGAAAGTTCCCATTGTGCAATTTTAACAGCTTCGTGGTTCAGTAAAGGGTACATAAGATTCGGCATAGCAGCAGATTGAAGCCTTTTATGGATTTGTCTTAGTAGAAATACGCATTAATCAAACAATAAAATAAAAACAAAACATCTAGCCGTTGCTGAATCTTTAGTATTCATTAATTGGAAAAATAGTTCATATTCGTCATAGCTTGCTGATGTCAGTTGCTGGTTTAGTTTAGTTCTTGCGTACGCGAGAATTTGATATATATTAGTGTTAATTTGTTTGTTTTGTTTTTCATGGGTATCTCTGTTATTATTTTATGCATAAAACAGCCGGCTAATATGTACGCGTAATTTATATTTTGCAATAGTTTATACAAATTGTTACTGGATTTGACTGGATGGCATTAATTCACTTGTTAATATTTTGCAACGACACACACTGCTTGAAATAACATTTTAATATGGAAATACTTTTTAGTTAGTGAATTGCCTCTCAGTTGGACTCTGAGGAAACGGTTTTTATTTACAAGTCGAATTTAAAATTTTTATATATTTTTATATCAAAGTAAAATACTCGTAATTGCCAAAATTCGGTGGTTGGCATATTTATTTTATATATTATTTCCAAACATCTGCGACGAAAAAAAATATAAAAAATATATAAAAATATTATTGGAAAGCAAAGACTACACATTTCAAGTGTGTTTTGTTAATTATTTAATTGAAACTAAAAATAAGTAAGAGGGGCATATTCGGCTGTGCCGAATCTTATATACACTTCACAAAGCGATAAAAAGTATATACCCAGGAAACAGTTTTGGCCGACATGTCTAACATCTGAAAAAATCTAAAACTTTTCCAGACAATCAGCCGAGTTGTCTAAAATGTCCTCAGACATTTGGCGGAGCAGTAGGCAGTTTTCTGGTACGACGTTTCTGCACATTGTCTGAAATATTATCCGATTAATATCAGAATAGTCTGCACATTATCCGAAGGCAATTTAATATCCTTTAAGGCATTTAACAGAGTAGTCTGCACATTTTCTGATCTACGTCTTACGACTTTTAGCAGTCACTTCTGCACATTGTCTGATTTTAGTTTTCGTTACAATTCTCATTTATCTTTTGAGTTTATACGTACAAATATTTAAGTTTTTAAACTTATAAAAATATGGGTAAATGTTTTCTGATGAGCTGCCGTAAGCAGCACAACAATGCATGGAGAATTTCAAACGACATTTCTGATAAATTTCTAATTTTAGCTCTGACTTTTCTCTGATATTAATACGCCAGGACGTAAAACGTATCAGATAAATCGGAAAATTTTCTGATGTTTTGTCAGACATATTTCCGACATTTATAAGACATGTCGAAAATTCCTTTAGAATTTCCTTAGCAAATTCGTCGGAATTCGTACAGAATTCAGTATAGTTTTTAGAATTTCCTCAGACAAAGAGATCCGGTTTTTTGTCAACCACTCATATGATTTTCGGCATACCAGTGTTGCGAGGCGAAGAATAAAAAAGTTACGTTTTGCTATCAAAAAAGTTATGTTTTTCGTCGAAAGTTACATTTACAAATATTCCTTGAATAAGTTGTAAATTTATGTGATTTATATAAAATAAATATTTTTATTCCATTATTTCAGTGATAATATGGAAATCGATCGAACTTCTAAGGAACTTCTAAGTAAAACATACTATTTTTTCAAACTTCTTTTAGAAACTCTATAGAAATTTACTCGTTTTGGGGGGAAATATCCCCTTTTCACCCCTTGTATCCGCGCCTGATGTTATGCTTACCTCTGAGAAACATTTGACGGCTAGAAGCTTTTTTAAAATCAACGGACATACTCTCTACACTCTAAAATATTACTTCAAATTTAGGATCATATATTGTCTAAATTTGTGTTGAAAATTTCTCCTTGTCTAAAATTACATAGATTTTGTAGTTATTTTATTAAAGAAGAAACCTTTCAAATTAAACATATATAGTCCAAGTGGAAAAAATTTTACACATAGTATAATACGGCTATGGCTGAATGGTAGATACATCAGACTATCAGTCAGGAGGTCGCGGCTCAAACCTGCACGCAGCCAATCACTTTTTTAGTAAAAACATTTTGTTCAAAAATAATGCGTGTCTAATTTTGGGTCGATAATAATCGGTAAAGTGTTGCCGACTATTATCGACCTAATTTTCAACAAAAGTGTTTTAGAGTGTACGACACAAAGGACATCCAAGGTAGAGCTTGTGGTATACTAATAAATCGTGATTAAAACACTACTTAATGGGTGATCATTGTGAAGACTATCTTTAAGCAACTAACATCTGCATTGAAGCTGTTCATCAAAACCTGGTGATGTTATTAACTTACACACCTCCCAGGTACTCTATTACAGAAAATCAATATACATATTAGATTTTTTAATTCACTAGGCCCACGCTTTTTGGCCGCCGGTGACTACAACGCTAAGCACACGTTCTGGGGATCTCGCCTCATCACACCAAAGGGCCGCGTTTTGTTTGACACAATTTCTAAAATGTATTTGAATGTTATATCAAGTGAGCAGCCAACTTACTGGTCAACAGATCGCCGAAAAATACCTGATGTTATTGATTTTCGAGTGGTAAAGGGTGTGCCCAGCGTAATGATCCAAATTGAAGCATCTTTAGATTTATCTTCAGATCACTCAGCAATTATTATCACTATATATTCACATACATACAACTTCTTCACCCACTTGTGATTTAACGATGACAAACACACGTATTAATTGGTTGAAATACAAAAAATATTTGAGTGCTCATTGCACAGAAAATATTCCATTAAAAACGCCTGCTGACATAGATGACTCTTTTCGAATGTTTGAGGCTAACCTCAAGCAAGCTGCTCTAAATGCTACTACTACAAATCTTTAGGTGAGATATAATAAAATTTATTTAGCAGATTTAGAACGGCTTTTATCTGAAAAAAGAAGACTTCGTAGAGAATGGCAACGCTACAGATCTCCTCAGCCAAAATCTCGGCTGAAGGAATGTACTAAACAGCTTAAAACTCTACTAGAATATCAAAAAACAGCTTCTCTTCAAACATTTCCCAGTGAACACATTGATATCATTCTGACGTCAGCATGATGTCATGAAATGTCATACCTTACATAAGAAATGACTCATTATTGACTCATATATGACTCATAATTTCGCACTTAGGTACATACTGACATAAAATGACACAAAACTGATGTTAACCTGACATTATAATGATCTTTTATTTTATTATAATATTATATTTTCTTTATTACTCCAAACCACATATGTGACGCGACATGATGGAAGGGGACCTTATTTTGCCAGAGTAAAATTTTCAGTACAGGCCAAAACGTGAATTAAAGTCTAAATTTCATGTTTTGGGTTTTTGACACCTAACGCTACCTAAATCTCTCAAGATGAACTATAATTGATCGATTATTTGATTTTTTATCCGCAAGATGGCATTTTCCAAACCTCTACCCATGGTACAAGGATAAAGTTTCTATTATCTCGAAACTATCTTTTTTTAAATAATAACTTCAAAATGCTGTAACTTCGTCAATTTTTGAGATTTTTGCATTTTGTTCAGAAAAACATGTACAACAACAATAGCTTGATTTATCGTAGGCGGCGCTTACGTACAAGCAAAAACCAATAAAAATAAGATTTGGAAAATTGGAATAAAGAATCAGAAGGTGAAATTTGTTCGGCTCACCATATTAATAAAGGGAATGGGACTCATATTCTATTTCCTCATAAAATTTGGTTAAATAGCTGATGTTTCATTAATATTTGTATCCACGATCAAACGTGGTAAAAGCGAACAAAGGACGCTGATGATGAAATCGCATCGGCTGTCGAAATTAGTAGTACTAATCCGTTCTGCTAGTCTGATTAGATATTCTAATATTCCACTCTTAAAAATAATTTGAATTTACATTGATTCAATTATTGTGAACTTAAGCAAATTAATAATAACTTCCGACTTATATTATTTTTTTTAATGTTGAAAATCTTCCGTGCAGCGGCCTAAATAACTAAAAAAAAAACAATTTCAAGTTCTAGGGAATGAAAAAGTTTACCTAAATTTGTAGATTTATGGTATTTTTTTGTTATTTTCGAAGACAAATTTTCATAATGGGTCATCATGTCGTATGAGTGTATTTGAACAAAATTTCAACCGTAAGTCCTGTGTGGTAAAAGAAACGAAGTCCATAGGTCATAATCAATGATTTCAGGCTGACGTTCTAAGCGAGCAATCTAAGTACTTAGATTGTAATGTACGTGTAATCTAATATGACATTTACTAATAATAGCCTCGATTATTTTGCATT
This sequence comes from Panzeria rudis, assembly GCA_956483635.1. Lineage (NCBI taxonomy): Eukaryota > Metazoa > Arthropoda > Insecta > Diptera > Tachinidae > Panzeria > Panzeria rudis. Next base: position 44,584,363 of record OY101449.1, on the reverse strand, counting down.
GTGTATGTGATATTTTGGTTTTATTTCATAGAATTTATGTACAAAATAAAAAATTGTGGCCTATATTGGGGCTATATTTCACTAAACATGCATTATTCTTTCAATTACAAAGTCAGTGGGATTAGTGGTACCACATCTTAACCTTAGCTTACAAGCGCAAATTGAATTGTAATCTACATATGTACTTTACTTTCTAATTTGCCTGGCCTTGTAGACGCATCAACAAGCTCGCTTACAGTTCCACTTATGATGTACTGACATCATAGCTTACTTTTTAAGCGAGAGCGCACCGATTAAATAGCATATGACACGCTTACGTTAAATCTAAGTGGAAAAATAAGCCAAAGCGTCACCCCACCGGGTAGTGGTGGTAAATGAAACGAAGTACTTAGATAATAATCAATGGTGTCATGATGACGTTCTAAGCTAGCATCTAAGTACTTAGATTCATGGTAGAATAATATACAAGGTAGCACTGGAACGCCAGCTGATTATTTTTTTCGTGGTACGAACTATCAAATGTTGTGTATATGTGAAATAACTACGTTGCACACACAATACAACACGCATGTTTGGTGCTTCCCACTAAACCTGAGATTCGAAATAAAAGAAGGTTCGCTAAAACGAAGAATTTTCGAAACAAATTTGTTCGATAAATGCTCGTGAATCTAAAAAAATCGAATGTTCGCAAATGCGAGCTTTTGTCGATAATGTTGCGACAATAAGCTCAATTGCCAAATTTCATAAAATGTGAATGTTCGCAGCATCGAAATATGTCTCGATAAGAAGCGCAATTGCCAAATTTCATAAAATATGAATGTTCGCAGCATTGAACTATTTTCGATAATTTATCGAATGTGTAATTTACATTCATGTGTGCAATAATTGAATAGAAAAAAATTTGCCACGATAGCCTAGTGGATGTGTGCTAATCTCTTAGCCTGGAGGTACCGTGTTCGAATCTGATTAAATGCAGCGTAAGTTAAAATTTAAAATAAATAATTATTCCATTTACAATAAAATAGATAAATTAAAAAAATAGAGATAACAATCTTGAAAAATTATTTTTTCCTGCATTTTTGTGGTACCGATATTGGTTCGCTATTGATTTTTCAGCGAAGCATCGAAATCGAAAGATTTGCTGCCACAAACAGGGTGACCGTTGAAAATTTTTAAAAAGTGGCACAAAAAGGGGATTTTGAGGAAAAAAGTGGCACCAAAAAGGGGATTCTTCGAAAAAAAGGGGCAACTTTTTTAAAAAGGGAATAATTGAACTAAATTCTAGTATTTAATGAATTTCTAGGGCATATAATACTTTTGAATTAAAATGAATAAATTTTTATGTTTCATTGATTTCATTCTTTGATTTCAAAATGATTTCAGATTTCAAACTGAAATCATGTCAAGATTGCAATCTTTTTGAAATTATTTTTTTTTTTAAATCATTGATTGCAATCAATTTATTTGCATAAAAAACGTACCAAAACGTAGGTTAGTTAGCCATTTCATGCAGTTTTTTAATTAACAGAGTAAGATTTATTTCTAGAAAAATTAGTATCATTTGAAGAGAACGATGATTTTGATTCTGATTTAATTTTGATTGCAATCACTGGATTTGATTGCAATCAATTAATATAGAAATTAATTTAAAAAATTTAATGCAATCATTTTTATTGAAATGATTTCAAAATTTCAAATTGAAGTCATGAAATCAAATTTACGATTTTGATCGCAATCAAAAACTAGCAATCATTAACATGAAATCATGTGATTGCAATTAATTTGATTGCAATCCTTCACAGCTCTGACATGCATACATACGTAGTTATACCTGACTGCAAAGCAAAGAGAAAGGAAGACAGCAAGTTCAATATAAAAATTTTAAATAGTGGAGCAAAATGGTCTATAGATGGCGGAGTTCTTAGGTAGCATACATAAATAAAATACAAACAAATTCATAGTATTCTCCGTTTTTTGGTATCGGTCAAAAATAATTTTTGCTTTTATGTATAAGAAATGTTGCCCTGTCACACACCGTTTAGTGTTTTTTTAAGCTTTAAGGCTCAGTTAGCCGACCGTAACGTTCATGTAGCTGCACGTGCTGATCGTTTCTCTCTCATAAGTTTTCAATGTGACAGAAACGATCAGAACATCCAACTACATCAACGTTACGGTCGGCTAACTGAGCCTTTAGCACTAGTATTCGTGTAAATATAAAAATTACTATGGTTTTAAATAAAATCTTCTTGGATATTCTACACAGAATGTATTTTGTAACATGCATGATTATTTGCGAAAACCAAAGATATACGGGGCTTCATTATAAAAATTCGTCAATCCAATTTTTCGAATCGCGTACAATTTCAAAACGTTATTATTACTTTTGCCTTAGGGGTTGATTTAGTAAAAATAAATCTAACAACGTTCACTCAAAAATTGGAATGGCAATAACTTTTAAAATATTTAAAACAGCATGCTTTTCATACAAGAACGTGTTGCTAGTTCTTGTTCGTGTAAGTGAATCAGGGTGTTAGTTTCTAATAATTTTAGTGCAATAATGAATATTTATAGATCTCAACTCTTAAACTATTTCAAAATAGTTTTTTTTCATGATAATATTTTTTTGTAAAAACACTTTCGTGCAGTAAAAAAATCTCATATTAAAACAAAAAGTATCACTTCATAAAAAAGGGGCAGAAAGGGGCATAATTTTATAAAAGGTGGCAGATTTAGGTAATTTTAAAAAAGGGGCACTAAAAGTGGCAAGGCAGTTGAAAAAGTGGCAAATTGCCACTTTAGTCGCAAAACGGTCACGCTGGCCACAAACTGAGCGACGAGTGAGATCTAGCAGCTCTTATCTTTCCGACTTCGATAGCCGTTCGCGAGTGTTTTGTCCGAGAAACGTGTGCGCAACATTCGAATGCGATATTATTTTCGAATGTTTTGGTTTGCTGGGTTCTGTTATACAAACACACACATACACTCTCTATTAGTGTTTGACATTTCGGACCTCAAATGTACATTTGTATTAGTTATGCGGCTACCTTGTATAATGCTTAGATTGTAATGTATGTACATGTAATCTAATATGTCATGTACTAATAGTAGCTTCGATTATTTTGCATTGTGTATGTGAGTATTTCCTTCCATTTCATAGAATTTATCCCTTATATGTACAAAGTAAAAATATGTGGCCTACTTTTGGGCTATATTTCAACGACAAGTTCGCTTTCAGTTCCACTTATTATGTAAACGCACAGTAGCGACAGATACTGAAATCGTAGCTTATTTTTAACACACTTATGTTAAATCTAGGTAGGAAAATACGCCAAAACGTCATCGCTAGCTAAACGTAATGGGTATTTTTACCACTGCATCGGCACGAGAAGGCATGGTCCGATGGGCGTGAAATTTTCGGAGGGCCATGTTTGTGCATTAAGCCCCAATGTTTTGAGGGGTGAGACAAAAAATATTTCCACTTTAATGTATAATGGATACCCTAATGTACATATGTAAATTTATGTAACTTTTAAACTTATTCCATTTCAAAACTATTACAGTATAGTGTGGGACGCCCTACGCTAGTTTTGGTTTAAAAATAACAGAAAAAAATAAAAAAATTTGGCCGTAGCTAGAAATATTTCAATTTCCGGGTTTGAACATGACAAAATTTATTTTTGCGAATTCTCTTTTTTATTAAAGACCGAAGTATTTCCTATAAGAATCACTGATATTAATACATATTATTTGTACCCGACTGTCTAGGATGGATTATATTTATAAATATACATGATATTTGTAAATTTTTTTTATTACCTCGTATCTTCCAAACGGCTGGATGGATTTTCACAGTTGCGGTATCGTTATACTCGCCTTAAAAACCTAGCTGTCCTTAGATAAGTGTTTGAAACAACAAATCAAAAACAAAATAAACTATATTTACATTGCATGAACGTGGATCTGCCCCCTTTTCCGTCATTAAATCGTAGTGTCAGGGGAACTCAATATGCGTATAATATTTCATAAGAATCAGTTTAGTAGAAGTATGTAGTTGAAAAAGAATATTTTTTGAATGAGCGTGGCTCTGCCCATTTTCCTCATCATTAAATTGCATTGTCAGAGGAGTTTCATAACAATCGGTAAAGGAGTGTTGTGGATTTTCAAACCTATGAGCAAAAAGCTAAAATATTTCACCTTATGGCGGCCCTCCTTCCTCTATCTCGTCCGCTAAACACATGCATACATATATGTATATACAAATGACCAGTTGTGCCAATTTTCAAAACTCTGGAAATTATTTCCTTCCATTTGTCTAATTTGACTGGACTATTGGTAAAAATTTGTTTTTAATTTTATATGCAAAGCCTTTTATTTCATTTCATTTAATTAATTCTTGCGTTTGATTTTTTTGTTTACGGAAAATTTTTTGAAATTTTCATTGTTATTAACTGTTAAATATTTACTAAAGCAATTTAAAAATAACGGAAAATAACTTTAAATTTGAAGTGGAAATAAAAGCTACAAATACCGTCAAACAGTTCTCAAAAGCTTATTGCATGTCATACAAAAACAAATACATACATATAATAATTATCACAACAATAACAACAGAATTCCCCCAATCAAAGTGTTATTGTAATCATCGTCGGTAGTCAAGTGGTTGCTTAAACAAATACAACTTATAGTATCGGTAGTAGTAGTATTTTTGGAGCCGCAGCGAAAGGACACAATTTTAACGAATTTAAGTTTTAGATCACGTGCCTTAAACTTACATATATGCACATGTATATGTGTTAATGTACAGAAGTAGATGTGTGTTACAGTTAAATTTAAGGGAATTATTAGAGTATGAATGCGTGTGTTCATGTATGTGTGTTGTGCCGTTAGTAGCCTGTAGCCTTCTAACAAGACTGGCTGACTGGGGCACAAAGTTATTAAAAGTTCAAAAAATAAGTGAAAGAAATTAAAAAATAAAGAAAATAAAAGAGTTTATGCAAATTATAATACCAATATTAATCAATACTTTAGAACAAGTAAAAATCATTTTTATTCAATTAATACCTACCTTACGAACGCGAACGAATTGTTATTGAAACGAGGTTGTTGATTGTATAGTAAGTAGTTGGATTCACAAAGTGCTTTGTAACGCTAAAGTAGCTGACAAAATAATAAAGGAAATAAAATAAAAGTAAAAACATCGTGGCAAGACATATAAAGATTTGAAGCCAGTGCAACGTGCTTGAGGTGAGTGAGTCAATTTTTGTAATAATTATGTATATGTATGTATGTAAGTAAGTAACTATGTAGGTACTCAGTTTGTTCAATTCTCTAAAAAAATATTTCTTTTCCTAATGTTGTTTTTAGCCACAGAGAAATTTATTTATTACAATTTCGTTTTGACACCGACTTGATTTCTTTATCTTATAAAATTATCTTCTTTTTCCAAATAAATACTAGTAATTGCAGTTTGTTTGTGTGTAAACTTCAGCTGTAAAATAGAAAATCAAAGAACAAACTTAACAATTAAGTGCCATTTAGTAAAGAAATATAAAACTATCGCTGTAGGAAATTCAGCGATAATTTTATGAAATCCTAAATTTTAATAACATAAAGTAAGGAAAAATAACTCACTTTAACAGTAATAAATACTATACCGGACACATATACTACCAACGATTTATTTTGGGGATTCATTCTTAACACACAGGCAGGCCCCTGCATACACGTACTATATATGGCTATGCACTCATCAAATCAAAGCTTATGCAAATGTCGACACTATATAACCCGCTGTACGCTTCTCCATTCATAAATAACTCAATTAATGATGACGAAAATATTTTTAGCGAACGACACTCCAATTTTGTTTCCTATGACCCTATTTTTTTATGTGAGAACTTGTACTAATTTCACAGTTTCCTCTAATACTTAGTTACAGAGCAAAGTTATTGCACTAATTATGTTGATGTTTGGTTTGAATTGGAAATTAGCAGCCTTAATAAACATTAGTGATACATCCCACATAGCCTTTTCAATCGCGGAAGAGTCTATTGCGAATCGCATGCCGAGCGTTTTTAATCGTCGACGAGCGCATATTTTAATCATGGGAGATACATCGTATGTGAGAAACTGTTACATGTAGGCGATTCATCTGCAAGAGTCTTCCACAACGCCGCCGAAGATGCTTTTATTAGTCGTAGATGGACTCATTTGAGATTTATTTACAGTTTATCTTACAAGTCTTTTATGAAGAACATGAAGGTTCGTATGAGGCTCTTGTAGAGATTATTTTACTACTTCTGAGCCCCTCATCCATGTTAATCATATATGAGTCATTGAGAGAGTCGTAAATGGATCATTCAATGACGATTTGACGAATCGCAGAATGCTCAATAGGATTTTTTTCATTTTGCGAGCTATATATTAAAAAAAATAATTTCATTTTTGTAGTATTTATTGATTATAAAGTATTTTAGATATTAAAGTATCATAACTCAAGTATTTTTTGTATTCTTAAAAAAATACTTGAAACAACCGGCACGAGTCTTTTTCAAACCATAAATGAAAACATCAACGAACAAATAAAGAAAAAATAAAAATTTATAACGGTAAATTGCATGAAAATAGAAACAATAACAAACATATTTTGGCAAAAAATTGTCTATTAAACATTGCAAGATTAAAAGCCGAGAGTTTAAAAAAAGATAAAAGATAACTCTTCAAAAAATCTTCAGAAAATTCTTTTGAGAGTTGTATATTAAACATTGCAAGATTAAAAGGCGATCGTGCCAGAATATGTTCCAAAAACTAAAAATAAACAAAATATATAACATTGTTTAGTTACTGTTACTCTTCAAATAATCATTAGGAGATTCACTCGAGAGTTGTATATTAATCACAATCGTCTATTAAACAGCTCTTGGCTAGCTGGGATAGTAGTGTTAAACATTGGGGATACTTATGCTTCGTACCCACTATGCAATTTTGTGACATCGCAAGCAAACATGTTAGTGTGTACTAGTGGCAACGTTTGTCATTTCCGATATTTGTCAGTGTGTGGCATTGTATTGCAAACTGCTTTCGCGTCTAATACGCAATTTATACGGTGATTTTTTCACTTGTCTTTAAATCACGTCTTATTTTGTATGAGAGTGAGCGGGGTAGAGAAGAAAGCGGGGTAGAAAAAAAGACAAGATTTCTGTTTTCGAGATTTTTTTCATATATTTCTCTAGTTCCATTTGAATTTTCTCTCTCTTATATGATTGTGTTAGGGTTTTTGTTGTTATGAACGAGTAAATAAAGCAAATTTTGAGAGTAATGTACAAAAAAGACATGAAATGAAAAATCAGTGTATAAATGCAAAAAGTTTTTGGTAGCAACTTTAAAAGAGAATTAAAAAAAAGACATGTCTTAAAAATCACGTTGTAAATTGCGTGTAAGGCTGAAAGTTCATAGCACGCGCTTTTTGCGTCACCGCATTCTAACTTTCTACGCGTTCTGAGCTTTTCTGCATTTCAAGTTACATGCGGCGCTTTTTCGCGGCATTTTTTTTTGTTTTCATCAGCTGTGCTGTAAATTTCTTGAGTTAAAAAAGTTGAAAACGTTATAAGAGTTTGAAAAATGGAAAGTAAAGTTGAGGTTCTTAAGCAACTTCTAAAATTTATTGAGTTTGTCAGTCAAATATTTTGTGCTACAGGTGCTTACAAAAAGCTCCAAAACAACATGAAAAGATTTTAGGTGCGTCCCTTGTAATTGGAGCATGAAGTGACTGGATTTTTTTGCCACGACTTTTTTGTAAAGGACTTCGCGTTTTTTACAGCTTCAATCAATTTATCTTTCATTCTGCTTGCTTCAAATTGCTAAAATTAATAAACAAAAGTTGAGAGATGACATTAAGGACGTAATAATTATTGATAACTATAATGTTAATTTTGTTAAGAAAGAATTGTGTTAAAGAATTCAATTAATTTTATGCTTGAAAACACATATAACATCTATTACGAAAGTTTTACATTCTTTTCAAAACTTATTTTCACTATATAATAGATGCAAACTAATAGAAACTTTAAATTAAATTGAAATTTAATGCATACTGCTCAAAATTACAAATTTAAATTATTTTTGATACTATATTGTTGAAGGTTGCGAAAGAAAAACAATCATATCTCAAAAAAGAAAAAAACAACTCCTCTAAATTTTCACGATTTATTAAGGACATTTAGAGGTATTATATAAAAAAAATTCAGACGACAAAAAATATAGGTTTTTGATTTAGTCAGTTTTGAAATTTTCAAAACTTTGCAGATAAGTAATTTTTCCAAAATAAATTTTTGTTCTATGTATTTTTTGTTGAAGCAAATATCCTCTTTAAAATGGCATACAAAACATCCTTGTATATAAAATAGTTTTAGAGATATTTAAAAACTAAGCTCAACACATTCTGTAAATTAGGCGAAATAATGACATTTTGAATATGTCATAACTTTTGAAATAAACATTTTGAATTTTTTCCTTTAACATAAATTCGTTATTGGATGAATGATAGCATCTGACCAAATTTCATCAAAATTGAAACGGGTCGTGTCTAACTCTTAGTTCATTTGACATGGAATTACCCATTTTTCATATATTTTTAAAAACCTAAAATTTTCTAATTTCGCCTATAAAAATATGTATTTTTTATCATTGCGGTATGAATAATTCCGAAACCATTAAGTATACAAAAAAAATAATGTTAGAATGGCTTAATGGTAATTTTATTCCAAGTTTTTTATTTATTTACTTTTTTGAGGAAATTGGATAATTATGATAAAATCGGTGGATCAACGCCTCTAGTACTTGATTTTTTGCAAAAATCGAGTAATTTCACTTTATTGTGTATAAAATCCATAATTCTATGGATTTTGGTGAAATCAAGCTTATTTTATTTGTTGTATATGTGGCTTAACGGTCAGTGAATAAAAATGGTAACATTTTCCAATTTTCGTTTTTTATGAATTTTTAACAAATAAAAATATTTCGATTTTGCATAAAAAAAATAAATTTTTCATCATTGCGGTCTGAATAATTCTGAAACCATTGAGTATACAAAAAAAAATGTTAGAATGTTGAAAGCTTTTGAGTTGTTTTTGCAATAAGATTAGACAACCCCTTTCTTTCTGAATATTACGTTACGAACCTTAGCCTAATAATCAATTTGGATTCACAAAGCAAATACGTTCGAAATAATCATATTAATAAACAATTAGCTACTGGCTTGAGCTTTTCACATGTTTACATGTTCACATATACTTAAGTATAAAATCAAACCAAAAAAGTTTGTCTTGAGTAGAACAAAAATCAGAAAAATATTTTTGACGATTTTTTGGAAAAAGAAGACTAACAGCCCTGCATCGACGACTACATGAAGACCATAAGAATCTGTGTGAAGAATGTGGTACTTTTTTTCCGTACACAAACTTAAAATTATAGCTGGCTAGTCCTTCAAACAGAATAACAATAATAAAAAAAAAATAATAATAATAAACAACTTTTATCGCGGAAATAGCGAAAATTTGCGATAAATTGCAAAACTGCAAACAAGTGTTACGATTTCTTAAAAATAGCTAAAATTTGAAGGAATGCCAAAAACTCGGGAAAATTACGAAAATTTACAAATACCTGTTAACACTACAAACATAGTGAAATGTGATAATTTAAAGTCGACAGAACTTTGAAAAAGCCAAGAACTGACAAAAAATTACTTCTATCAGGACAATGGCGGCAATCGCTTGAGGCAGAACTAATTTGTTAAAATTATGCACAATAGCAATAAGTTTTATTAAAAATTACCTGCATCGCAAAACTTACTAAAATTTGCAAATAAGTTCTAAAGCCTTAAAATTTTAAAAGGACAAATTCTTGAAAAAATTTGGTTTCACATTGCAATAATTCGCAAATAGTTTTCGGATACAAAAATACTCCTGTGGAATGTTTATTGAACGAAGAATTAAAAAAAATACTACTTCCAACTTCCCTTCTACAAGAAGGCAGTTGGCATGTGTATCGATCTTGCAGGCCTTCAAGAAGGCCTGAAATTTGACTTTTACCACTGGGAATAGATATTACTGCTATAATATTGAACCAATCAAATGAAGGTACTCAATTGATAAAAATCACAATTTCCATACGTACATATATATGTGTGTTGTATGAAAATCGCAGTTCTTGTTAATTAAATTCCCTCTAAAGATGTTCGAAGTTTCTGATGAATCCAATCAGCAGTTTAAAAGTTCCTGATTTATTACCATTTATTTTACAAAAGTTTCCATGTATGTATGTTTTAATTTTTAGCCGTCCACGAAATTAAAATATAGATATAATCGTACCTGTACTTTTCTTTTTGCCGTACACGTACACGTAAATTGCGTACATCAAATTTTTTTACCACACACGTACACGTACACCAACTTAAAGTTTAGCCACACTCAAGCCTGTCTATCGTACATTTACTGTTTTTGTCGTACACAAACTAAAAGTATTGTTACACTCGAAAATGTTTGGTTCAATTCAGAGTTGCCAGTCTAGGGGTTTTCCCCCTAGATTTAGGGGTTTTTATTTCACTTAAGGGCAAATTTAGGGGGCTAAAATTCTTAGGGGGAAATTTAGGGGGCATAAATTTATATTTAGGGTTTACTATGCTTATACAAGACGTAATTTTTATTATATTTTACAACTGGTCAACATCTCTTTCGCAGTAGATAATTCAGTATCATTGTTATATATGATAGCTAGAAGATTTCCCTATAACTAATAGTTCTGTATTTTACAACCGATCTATTTAGTTTTCGTAGGAGATAAAGTACAATCAAACTACATACACTTTTTTGATGTGTAAACATCTATACGCTAGGGGGTAAAAATCTTTTTCACAATACAATCACAAATTTTGATTAAGATTAATCTTACTATAACGCGGTGTGAGCTGTGTATGAGTGTATTAGTGTAATCATGCGGACAACAAGAAGTACAGAGAAACTTAACAGCTGCATAGAAATACACTAACACTGGCAAAGGGAGTCTCAAGGTCAAACTTCTGCAGTAAGGTCGTACGTTTGTTGGTTGGTGCTGTGTTGCCGTGTTTTTGAATTGAGTGAGTATTTCGGCGTTGCCGTTTTTGATTTTTGCCGGGAACTTCTGGGATTTAGGGAATTTTGTGTCCAGTTTTTCGGGACTCAGACCCGGTTCGTCTCGGATTTTGAACCCGGGTTCTTTGAAAAAAATCGGGTTTTCGGTTTTACCGAATTTGTTGCTGAACTTGATGCGATATTTGGCTGACGATTTATTGACTGCGTTTGTCTTTGACTGTTGGTTATTTTGCTGTTTAACTGCGGTAATTCCAACTATTTTGTACGGGTATATTATTATTTTTTTATTTTTTTTTTACTTTATTATGTTTGTACACGCATAACTCTGTCATTTGTGAACCGATTTTTAAAATTCTTTTTTTATTGGAAAGGGTTTGCTTGCAGTTTGGTCCCATAATTTTTTTTCGAAAATCGGATGGGGAAAATTTGCTCCCCCCCCCCATGCATAACTCTGTCATTTGTAAACCGATTTTCAAAATTTTCCTTTTATTTTAAAAGGGTTTGTCAAAAATTGTTCCAAAATTTTTTTTCGCAAATCGGAGGGGAAAATTTCTCCCCTCCCATGAATGACTCTGTCATTTGTGAACCGATTTTCAAAATTCTTGTTTTGTTAGAAAGGGTTTGACAAAGATTGGTCCCAAAATTTGTTTTTCGAAAACCGGAGGGGGAAATTTTGAGTAAGATTGTAATAACGCGGTGTGAGCTGTGTATGAGTGTATTAGTGTAATCATACGGAGAACAAGAAGTACAGAGAAACTTAACAGCTGCATAGAAATACACTAACACCATCTTGTGCGCAATAGTAGTAGTAGTAGTAGTAGTAGTAGTAGTAGTAGTAGTAGTAGTAGTAGTAGCTACTAATTTTCACTAATTGTCGTACATTATGTTATCGTAGGCAAATAAAAAAAATAAATAAAATGAATACAAAAACATTTGATTTTAATAACTTTTAAAAAGATTTTTTGCACTTTTAATAAGAAATTTACTAAAACAAAGCAAAATAACGAAAAGAAAAAACTAAACTTGTCAAACTTAAAGTCTTCTTCGTCTTTGAGATTGTCATTCATACTTAACAGCTGATTAATAGCTTGTCGACCGCAACAAATACAACATAATAAAATATTTTACAAAACACCAAAAAAATTATAACTCTGAACATAAAAAAATGTTTCATTACTAGATAGTTTTTGTTAATTCAAGCGCAAGATTTAAAAAGAAGTCTTTTGAAAATATGTATGTTGTTTTTCAATTTTATACCTAAACTTTTTAATTCTGATAACATGTACATATAAAGTTAGCGATGATGATTTGCCAGCTCTTGATATATTTGAAGAAACTTGATTCCTTCAAATGTTTATAAAAAGAAGTTTTTTGCTACCGCTACTTTGATATAAAATTCAGTTTATATACATACTTACATATCGTTATTTAAAATGCAAAAGGGCCTGTTATCATTTTTAAAAATTTTCCAGGAGAGATAAAAAACATAATAACAAGCAAAATATTGGGATTTCAAAAACTGGTTTTTCAGGATAGTATCATTAATTTAGACTTCATTAATAATACTACCCAGAAAAAATCATTTTTATAATCATAAAAGTTTGCTTTTTATTAAGTTTTTTATCTCCTGAAATTTTTTTAAAAATATGATATGCCCTTTTGCTTTTTATATGAAGATATGTATGTACATATATACTAGGGTGATCGATTAATCGACATTTTCCAGAAACCGGTTTTCGAATAGTTCGACTATTTACGGGTTTTGAAATTCAGAAAAAAACCGGTCGACCGGCTTTTTTTGTGCGAAAATTATAATGCAAAAGTTTTAATTTTAATTTGCTTTAAAAGAAGAGTTAACAGTTGTAAGTAATATCCGCATAAAAACATAGCTTTGAAAAATTTCGGCCGTTAAAAGTACTGAGATCAAAATAAGGATCAAGTCCTTGATATGTATGATACCATTTAATTTCTAAGCTAACTAGGCATCATTTTCCCCATAATTCTTCTCGATATCAGAAATGTGAACAAATATTGCCAAATAGCAGGTTTCCTAAAAATGAGATTGTATTGTACCTATCAAGAACTTGGTCCTCGTTTTGAACTCAGTACTTTTAACGGCTGAAACAACCCTAGTACAGAGATTTCGATTTTTTTCTTTTTTATTTCTTGACATTTCCCGCAACAAGCATTTTTTGTTATAATGGATATCGAGCTCCATATAAAATATGAAGTTTGACGTACATTCTACATCACAAGGCGAATTTAGTTTGCCCCTGCTACCACCTTATAAAATTAATTCACCTTAATTGCATGCTTCAGTAAATGCTCTTGAGCAAAAATATTTAGGAAAATCAGCAGTAAAAATTCGTCAAGTTTTAATATAGTAAAAACTAATCAAATATACGAATCGAAAAGCATTAGATTGGGCCGGTTTTTTAATTTAAAAAAACCGGACTATTCGACATTCGAAAAATCAACATTTTGAAAAAACCGCAGGCCGTATTGTGGAAAAACCCGGTTGAAAAACCGAGTCGATTACCCTAGTATATACGTAACAGTATTTTATTAGTGTTATTTTTTTTAATATGTATTTTATTAAATAAAAATATTCAAGAAACTAGAAAAATATTTTTGGGGGGAATTTCAGAAAAATTTTTAAAATTTATGGTGTTTTTGCTCTATTCAGGTAAGGATATTATTGTATGTAAATTGAAACTGAATCAAGTTAATTTACTTTAAATTAAACTATTACATAAACTTTTACATTCAGGGGTTTTATTCTCAAAATGGGTTAAATTTAGGGGGTTTTAAAATATTTTTGGGGGGAAGAAAAAAAGTTACCTGGCAAGACTGGTTCAAATGCTCATGTTCGTGTACGAAACCAAATTTTTAAACAAAATACATTCGTGTTTGTGTTCGGCGACGTACACAATTTAGGGACACACATAATTGTTATGAAAATAAAAATATGTATTGATTGTTTTGAGCTGTGTTTGTTTACATTTATGTACGAGATTTGTACGCCGTGTGTGTACTTTTCTGAACTCTGGTATTCATGCTAAATACAATGAACTATTCAACGAAATACATTTCTGCTTTTGTTTTATTTGCAATTGTGCGATTGAAATGGGATATTAAAGCATGCAGATGAGTGAAAAGCCAATTGTTTTTTTTTTCATTGTTTGTCATTGCAAAAGTATTTGTTTTAGTTTTGCTCATGTACGAAACGATTAAAAATATTTTAAAAGTTTGTGTCTTCGCATGAAACGTTTGCGAAATTTTTTTTGTTTACACACTCTGATATTAACAAAAGTTAATGTACATATATCACATAGGTATGAGTATTAAATATATTAAATATTAAGTATACGCCACGTTATACACCACGTTGTCCATTACCTCTCAGGGCATGTCAAGTTTTTTTCAATACGGGTTTTTACTTATAAATCCATAAATTTTACACGTATAAAAGAGAAAGGTAGATATATCACATATAAAAATTTATAAAATTATGTATAGTTTTAAATAATTTGTTGAGATTTTACTAATTTAAAGCTTTTTCAATGGCTTTTTGTAATACAAGGGGAATAATGTTATTATGTGGTGTCTTGTGCATATTACATTTTTTCTTAATGCTATAAAATCGTTCACAGTTGATATTTTATATGTACTAAGTACAAGGGAAGAAAAAAATAAAGTTTTTCTGCTGAAAATCTCAGAATTCTTAAGAAAGTTCCACGAAATCCAAAAAAATTCAATTCTGAACAATCTTTCCCATAGCGTACACATTGATCCAAGGCCCATTTAGCACTTTGCCAAATAGCTACGTACACATAAGGGTTTTCCGAAATGGCAATGGTTTTGAAATCTCAGCTTTGGGATTTAAGAACATGTGGACTAAATTCAAAATTTCAGTTTATAATATGTCGCATTAGGAAGTGCCCAGGTCGAACTATATTAGGAAATTCAATTATTTGTTTGCCGTCGAAATACATCTGTACAGATACCTTGAGATAAATATACATATATGTTCCAAAATAATTTTTTATATATGTACATATGTATATATAAAAGTTGGTGATGCTTTTTTTAGCACAAATTTACGAAAATTAAAAATTTTTTCAAGTTTCAATTTAAAAACTTAATATTTTTCAACTCAGACGACAGAATTTCATGATTTTTTTATACTCTTTGAAATTTTGTTCTTTAGCTAACGAAGAAAAAATTTTATAAATCGGATGATAGTTTTGTCCGATATCTGGAAAATACTGGAGCAAAGTTTTGAAAAATTGAGAAATTTAAATTTTAAAATGGGTACAACTCACTAACTATAAGAGATAAGTATACGAGATGTATTGTGGAAAAAATGCTGGAATGCCAAATACATAATTAAAAAAATGCTAAAAATAGTGCTAACTGATAAATGAAAAATTTGCAGCTAAATCAAAATAAAAATGCTAAATTTATATGCAAAAATGCTAAAATGGCCACTCTGAACATGGTATTTTTTAGTACAAAAAAGATACATAAAAAGCAACAAGTTTAATTGGACAACACAGTTTTTCTCTGTATTTCTCGCGGCTGAATTAAAAGTTGCGCAACAAAAATTGCCCTGTGTGAACCCCGTCTTGATGACAGTGAGGCTCAAAACTTAGATGACGAATTTAGAGAGCTCCGCACAGTAGTTCCAATTAAAAAAACATAATAAATCTGCATCTTCGAAACTTGCGATCCGATTACAAAAAGATATACATATGTAAAAATCATAGAGGATAACCTAAGCTTTAAGGGTGTTGAAACTTAAACCACCCTGTTGAAACACAAGGTGAGGTACAGGGTGTCAATGTTGACTTCATGGGGCATGCAAAACCTTGTTGGCCTCATAACTTTTACAAATATTATCCGATTTTAATGAATTCAAACTTGTTGTAAAGTTTATAAACAGACAAAGAAAATACATATTATTTTAATTATATATCTTCAATGTTTTCAGAGATATTTGGCTTTGAATTTTAAAATTTTGGTTTTTGGCCTCGACTTTGTTACGGATTTCCTAAATATCTCCGGTAATAGCATAGCTAAAATATTTAATATGCAAAATAAATTTTCAAGTTATTTCAATTCATGTAGCTGTGAAAAGGACTTTGAAATGAGGATGAAAAATGTCTAAATTTTGACAAAAAGAAGAGCTTAATTGGTGGACGTTTTTCTCAAACATTTTTCAGAACTTTTAAATTTTAAATCGGTTAAAGAATGTACGCTACATCCAGCTTTGGGCGAATGTAGTGAACTTTTCTACGAACTTCTAAATTAATCGCTTAAGAAAAAAACGGCCATCGATTTTCTTAAATTTCTTAACTAATTATATTAGATACATTTAAGACATTTATTATTTGATATATTGTCATAATTTTATTTTAAATGAAATTTATTTGCTGGTTCTTAAGCTTTGTCTATATGCATTTCATTGGTGCTTTACCAAATCGTCAGTAGACTTCAAATACAATTTTGAATAGCTACAAATCCTTCATCTTGGATTTCTAACTGTATAAAGGTGTAGAAAAATAAAATTGATTCATATCGAATACAAATTATTTGCTGAGTTTTGTATAATTTTCAAAGCCTACTATACTTATTTTTGAAAATCATTTACATATTTCTAAATTCTCAAATGGTTTTAAAAAGTCTGTGCATAAGATAAAATATTTGTAACTGTTCAAAATTGTGTTTGAAGTCTACTGACGATTTGGTAAAGCACCAATGAAATGCATATAGACAATGCTGAAGCACCAGGAAATAAATTTCATTTATATTAGATACATTTAAGATAATTAATCTGGCTATTAATTCTTAACCGCCTGCTAAAAAATGTGGCCAGGAGAGCAGATTTTCTAAAAATAGTAAACAATTCAGAGCCATATTATTTACCAGCATGAAAATTGTACTAAACTAAATTTTTTCAATTTTGGCTCTTTGCTATTTATTAATAGAAATTACAGTCTTCTTAAATTTAAAAAAAAAATTTAATGATAGTACAGTATTTTTCGTTTAGCTGCACATTCAAGTTTGTAGGAAAATTCGTGCACATACACAAAATAATCTAAAATGCAGTTTTCACATAGCAGCTTAAATAATGCTGCTAAGTGAATTCACTTACCTGTCTAAATATGCGCTTATGAAAAAATAGTTTTTTATTACAAAAATAAATTTAGGTGTGCAATATCTTTAATAATTAAACTCAGCAAATTTTTTATATAAAATTTTTAATTTATTATAAATGAAAGCATTAAAAAAACGAAAAACAATTCATTAAAACAATTAAATAGGTGCATATGTAAGTAAAATAAATTCGGATTTCATTAAAACGAAACAACAATGTCAATATATACGTAATAAATGTACATAGCTACTATATACAATGTATATTATACATATCGATGGCTTAATATAAAAGGCGTATCTAGATTTTTTTTGAAATCGAGTTTTTAACGTTTTCTGGTAGCCAACTTCTAAATACATCATCCCTAAAGAACTAAGTAAGCCACTGTTGACAATAACGATGTTATGGTCACTTAAAAATTATTTTTTGTATGTAAGTGTTCTAGTTTGTGTTCAGTTTTTTCCTTCTCCTATAAAATAACGAAAATTCGATCTACGCCTTTTTTATATTAAGCCATCGATATGTACTATGTATGTACCAGAGAACGAAGCCGATCGGCTATGAGTCGGCAAGCAGCCGCCGCCGGCAATTTTTGAAGAGTCTCAGACACCCCTGACCTATGCGGCTACATTTTGGGCTTCGGTTTAGCCGCTTTTTTAAGGAAACCCCCTTAAACACTCCCATTTTTAAAATCAATGGCAAAATATGTGCCCGCTTTTTTCAATATTAAAGATTTTGTTGACATTAGCCGACTTTGATTTGTATACCATATCTGGAAAGTAACACTTTTGCGCTTCCTTTTTTTTAATGGCGATTTAAATATCGTTGGCATAATAATGATTTTTTGTTTTTATGAGGCAGTTAAGTATAGTATTTTGTATTAAAAATAAACATTGTTGACCAAAAATCGAATGCAGTTGTCGGATTTCTGCTACAGCGTTGTTGCCACTGTCAGTGGTAGTGTAGGTAAAGGACTCTGATGAGTAGACTTGGTAGCCTCGAAACAGCTGTTCAACCTTCCGTACATCAAAATTTGTCTTTGAATGTTCAATATTTACATGCTTTAGAATTTCTTTCTTAAATAAAAAATAATTTGATCGAAAGATTAAATTGAAAATGAACTTAAACCAAACTAATTAAATAACTTTGGATTAAAGCCATATAGTTCGACTAAAAAAATTCATAACTCATTTATTAAAAACTCTAAGGGCACTTAGCTAAAACATGAATGTGTACTAAAAAGGGAATTATTAAATTACATTAATTTTAATTTTTAACGTGCTTTTTCCCAAATTAATATTTTACTTCTTAAATTTTTATTAAAATACATTGAAATTGATTATGGAGGGGTATAAGCTAGTTCCTATGCGCATTTGATTGGTGCTAAGGCAAATCGTCAGGGAACCTTTGCCCAAAAATCTCATAGAAAAACTAAAGATATTATATTTAACTCCTAATCATAAGAATAAGAAGTTTACAATATCAAAGTTGAAACATGAGCTCCATAATCAATCATGTTTTTTATTTTCTTTACTTGCGTAGTACAACAGGTTGGTTTTTTTCCAACTCTAAATTGTAGTTATAAAGGCAGTTGAAAATAAATAAAAGCAACAACAGCTACAAATTGTTTTCGCAATGAGCTGTGATGCCAACATGTATTTTTTTGCGCGGGCACTCGCATATTTATTAAAAGTTCTTTTCCAAATCTGTTCCAAAAAACTTGGCCAAACTAGACATGAGAATATCCCAGCATTGAGAATATCGATGATATTCCACGCTGGTAAGACCGAAATGATAAAAGCTTAAGATAGTTGAGCATGGTAAGAAAATACAGTTAGTGAAGCTCCGAACATTTAGAAAAAAGTTCATTAATAGGTGCGACTCGCCGCGAGATGGCGACAGTCTGTTAATTGAGCTTACTAAAATTAGTAGGATTTTCGCTGCAGTGTTGTTGCCACTTTCAGTAGTAGTGTAGGTAAAGGATTCTGATGAGTAGACTTGGTAGTCTCGAAACAGCTGTCAGTTCAACCTTCCGTACATCAACATTTTTTTTGAATGCTCAATATTTATATGCTTTAGAATTTCTTTCTTAATTAAAAAATAATTTTATCGAAAGAATAAATTAAAAATGAGCTTAAGCCAAACTAATTAATATGCCCATTCACAGAAAAGGTATTAAAACAGTCACAACTTTTGTTAAGACCGAGTGCTATATGTATTCATGTGACTCGGTCTTAATAACTTTGTATTCTAATAACATAGTCACAAAGAAATAAATTTTATAGCTAACATTTTATGTTAAATAAAAAATATGACTTTAAAAATTATGACATTTGAATAATGAAATCGAATGAAGCTAGTTAAATAAACAAATGGACGAATTCGCAGAAAAAATAAGTAAGTATCAATGCAAAAATATCGATACATAAGTACATATATGTAAATAATGTAATTTCATATTTTAGTCAAAAGAAAACGTACCACTAATGAGCAGTTGGAGTTTTTCATCAGCTTTTGTGACAGAAATTTGTGACAGGTTCCAAATCTACTGGGTGATTTGTGGTAAAATCTCTCCAGTAACCTTAATGGAATGGCAGGTCCTACAAGATCCCCAAAACAGTTGAAAGAGGTAAATTAGTAAAAAGCTATTAAGTGGTATTCTTGCTTTTAAAAATTTTGTAATTAGAGTCTAATGCATTGGAAGAACCAACTAAAAAGTAGAGCTCGTAGATCCGTTGCTGACATAAAACTTACTGGGGGTGACCCGCCGAAGAGGGATACTCTAAACGATTTCGAGCAAAGAGCCTTAAAAGTTTTTGGCCAAATTACTGTCGATGGAATAGAAAATGTTCCCATTTTGGGGCTTGTGGTATATGGGGCGTAAATGGGGATTTGTATGTCATGTTACAGAATACAATAGCAAGATCTTCAAATGAAGAAGAACCGAGTTCATCAAAAAAAAAGGTAAAACTTATTCTCGACAATAACTATATACAATTAACTGGTGCAGAAATGGCTGAAACAGATGTCGCAATAACCCTATTAGAAGAAAAAGAAACCCAAACCGATAGTCTTACCACCAGCAGCACTTCAACTAATAATATTTGTAAGAAAAAGAACAATACTGAGGATGAAAAAATTGAGTTGTACACTTATATCAAGACGTATGCAATTGCAAATGAAAATATTGCAAAATCATTACAAATTTTAAATGCAAATGTAGAAAAGCTTTTTGATAATAACAAATATTTTTAACGAAATAAAATAATAAAATGATTAAAATAAAATAAATAATCTTTTTATTAAAAGAAAAGTTGGAAATATCAGTGGCTAGATGATAAGAACTAAAATAACCATTATTTTAAACTATATGACTGTTTTCACTAACGTTACAATCACCTGCAATAACAGTATCGAGTACAGGAGCTCTACTTTGAATGCAGATGTTGTGTAAAATAGCACAAGCATAAACGATATTTGCAGATATTTCAGGGGAATAGTATAATTTGTTACTTAGGAGGCACCTCAACTTAGATTTTAAAACCCCAAAAGATCGTTCTATTACATTTCTTGTTTTGATGTGAAGCTTATTGTATTTCTCCTCATTTTCATTTGTCACATTGAGAACAGGTGTTATTATCCAAGGTTCTAATGGGTATCGCGAATCACCAAGTAGCCAACTATTTGGAAATTGATTTGGAATCAATAAAATTCGTCCTTCTGAAGTTGTCCAAATCCCTGAATCGTGACATGATCCAGGGAATTTGGCATTAACTGAAAGAAGTTTCATATGATGATCACAAACCTGTTAAAAAAGATTATAATCAGGGATTTCATTATTTAATGTTATATTAGCCGTTTTCACTCTTTGTGTTAAGTTTATAAGTCTATTATATTTACTAAGATTTATCATTAAAATTCTACAGCGTGAGTTTATCTTTCGCTTGTATCATAAATTAACGAGTCAGTTGTTTTGTTTTTCGTCAATGTTTTGTCGTGGTAAATGTAACACACCTGCTTATTATAATAAAGTTCACTTCAAATTGTTGTTGCGTGTGATAAATACTACTACTTTAACTGCATCTACTATATTATAAAGATGTACAAGGATACTCTACTGCAAAGAGTGAAACCGGATTAATAATTTTCTGTAGTAAATTTACTCCAGATAATGTATTCGCGGAAAACAACTCTTTCATATACTTACAGCTTCCACGTTGATACTGTAATACCCCTTGCGATTCATATAAACATTCTTTTGTGGGCCAGAAGGGCTTACTATAGCTACATGGGTGCAATCAATGCATCCAATAGTACCCTTTATTCCAAAGGTCCGAAAAAATCTAAAAAATATAATTCGGAAGGGTAAAATCTGCGTGTAGCAGGTTGTGGAAAAAGCTTACTCGGTTTTTAGCAGAGCTTGTTCTTCGATTGTTTGTGGAAATTTTACTTCACTACCAAAATGCGCTATTAGTAAAAATGTTATATATCTGATAGTCCTTGAAAGTTAGGGCTGACTCATCGGCATCAAATAGCTATTTGAAATGGGTTTTTGGTATGCTCCATGGGCATAAAAAAACAATGTAGATAAAAATCTAACTTCTAAGGGCATTTGCATTCTTTGGTCATCAAAGGGTCTTAAAATTTCAATTATTTGCCTGCAGATTGCTTTTGGTAGCCCATAAAACTTTTTGAATGTAGACTCTTGTAAAGAAAATGGGTTGCTATTATCACGCAATAGCTTTATCTCCCTTTTTCTTTTAATAATTTGATTTCGGCGCTCCTCTTCAGCCAAATTCATGCATACCACGTACATTCCTTCTGCCATTTCTTAGTTTCTTTTTTAAAAATTTTAATATTAATTGTTATTATTGCCTGTCACAATTATTATGATCGTCTACATTCCAGGGGGTTACTCTGTAATTCGATTCGAAAAGAAACCTGTTCGAATTTGTATCTTATTTACATTACAATTCGAAAGCATTTGCTTTCGATTCGAAATACAGAGTAACCCCCCAGGTCTTTATTTAAAAAATTATATTAATAGAATTTTATTTTCTGAATCGGAAATTTTAGTCTTTAGTCACAATGTTAAAGCTATGACTATTTTTCAGTCACAATACTTTCTGTGAATAGGCATGTAAAAAACTTAACTATGACACAAATTATTTTGTATTATTTTGTGCAGCTAGGCAAAAAATGCAGTTAAGCGAAATGTAGCTAAACGAAAAATACGTATATTAAACGGGAATTTGTTTATGAATGTTTAATTTAAAAAAAAAATATGTGAAGAAAATAGGAATAGTCAAAATTTGAGGAAAAAGTGTATACGTAATATGATAGTATACTATCATATTGCTCATACGTCCCGTATTTTTTAGTAAATTCATTTAAAAATAATACAATTTTAGTAAATTCCCCCAGAGATATCTGTTTTGTAGGCATTTTATTTACTATTGAAGAAAGTCAAATATATATGTATTACATATGAATGGATACATAAGTAAGTGTGTTTTAATATTTTGTGCGAATTAAGTTCTTCCTACAAAGTAAATAGGGAATTTTATTGAAAAAACCTAGAAATTGGACATTCGTATTTTCTTCAGATATTATTTTTTGGATTTGAAAATTCATAAAAAAAAATTCCCGCAGAATATATCGTTGAAATTTTTCAAGCATAAGAGAATCGTTACGTTCTTTAATAAAAAGTGAAGAAATAAACACTGAAAAATAAAGTTTAGTACTATTTTCATGCAGAAAATGATTCTTACAATTATAAGCCAAATTAATTATATTAACATGCCTATTCACAGCAAAAGTCTTGACAGAGTAACAGATTTTGTCGTGACTGAGTTCTATATATATTCTTGTAACTGTGTCTTAACTTTGTATTCTCCAAGATGCATTAATACAGGCAGTGGTAAAAACACAGCTGTTTATCTATTTTCATTATTGAAAGTGTCAAAAGTTGTTTATTTTTTACAACCTGTTGAAGTGATGAAAGAAGTTTAAAGAAAAAACTAAAAAAGTAATTTGAAAATAATATTATTAATTAAGTTGGGCAGAGTTGGGAGTAAGGTGCAGAATAAATGTTTTCCTTGTTATAATGTTAATTTCTGTAGAAAATTGTTGCACATCAAAATCGCTATTATTTATTGAGGCTAATTTTTTGCAATTCATTACTAAACTGCAGTAGTAGAAGTGACAAATTTTTCACTATCATTAGTTTGGTGAAACTGAAAGTTTAGTGCAGTACTCCCACCTTTGGAATTTGGTTTGTGTTCTCGGAAAATTTTCTTTTGTTCAGACTCGCTTTTTTGACACTATTGGCAACGAAACAATAATAAAAACCCATGTTGCTTTTGTCATGTTGTATTTGTTTTAGTATTACCACTACCTGTATTAATGTATTCTCATAACATAGTCATAAAAACCCAAATTTTATAGTTAACATTCTATGTTAAGTGAAAATTATGACATTTGATTTTTAAAATCAAAAAGAAATATTGAAAATATGAAAAACAATATTTTAATGAAAAATATTGATTTTGCAGCTAATGAAAATGTTTTTTAGGGATGTAACGAATACCGATACCGATATATCGGCGATACTTCCGATTTTCCGATACATCGGTATCGGCGATATTTTACTGTCGATACGACGATACTTTTAAACATTTTTTCAGAGTTTTTTTAAACAAATAATTTATTTTTGTTCGATTTTACCATGAATTAAATTCACTTCGTTATTTTGTAAATCTCATTCATACCAATTTTAATAATTAATAATATATTATGCTGTTATTTTGTAAAAAAAATATTTATTTGTGGTTAATTTTACCATGAATTCAAATTCAAGTCGTTGTTTTTTAAATCTTATTCCAGCAAAAAAAAAGATACTCCAAAGAAGTCATGAAAATGTGGAATTCGCGATCTGGAAGTATTGCAAATTCGGATAATTTCTAATTAGTTTTACATATCCTTGCCCTTGCAAGAAGTTCTGTTTTTCGAATACCAATCACCGAATTGGAAGCGATGCTAGGACAGATTTCTTTTTCGGTATTCTATAATGATTTTTCCTTAAGGAAGAAGGATAAAAAAGTACCCATTTTCACAATTTTTTTCTTATGCGAATTTAAACTCAGAACTGTATTTTCATGTAAATTTAAGTGAATATATATAAACTCAGAAGTCTTTTAATAATTAAGCTATTAAGTTATTTAGAAGAATATTAGTTGATAAATGTCCTTTAAAAAAATCAATTTTTTAAAAAGCATAACGAGTATTTTTTTAAATAATAAAGGAATTAAAATTTTTTTCTTGCTTTTCTACTAATTATCTGCATATTTTTAATATAAACTTTTTGGAAGCAAAGAAAATGTAGATCCTTACAAATCACTTCCAATGTTTTATCAATTTTAAATACTCTCTCTTATAATGTAATTTTGTATAATAAAAAAATTGCACTTGAGTTTTGTTAATCTAAACTTGAACTCAATTTCAATATTCGTATCGGTATCGGAATCGGTATCGGCGATATTTATTTTTAAATATCGGTATCGGTATCGGATCGGCAAAACGGCGTATCGTTACATCCCTAATGTTTTTATCTTTGCATAATTTGTGCATGTACACATGTACATATACGCATACATACATACATTTGCTAAATTTCGAAATTGCAAATAAGCCCTAAAATTGATTAAAAATCGCTAAAACTCTAAGGAATGTACAAAATTCGCAAAAATTCGTAAAAACGGCGAATATTCGCAAAAACTTGATAACAGCGGAAAATTAGCAAGTTCTAGTATTGACTAAAAATCGGTTGTATTGTAAATAGGCCAAACACACAAAAATTTTAATTATTCGCGTAAATGGCGGAAATTCGCTAAAAATTTCTATATTAGAAACAATTCTTAAAATTTGTGATAAATTACTAACACTGTAAGGAATGCACAAAATTAAACCAAATCGCTAAAATTATGAAAATTCGCAAACAGTTACTAATATTGAGAAGATAAAATCGTTAAAAAATCCCTAAAACTGTCGAAAGGCCCAAAAACGTTTAAAATCACCTATATCACGAATGTGGAAAAATTAACACGGACTAACATCATTAATAAAAAGTATATAATCAAACTTATATAAGCTTGTTGGACCTCAGCTTTTAACACGATTTTTAATATGTTTTCCTTTTTGTGCCACAAATTCCATAATACGGGATGAACTCCCAGCAAAGTTAGGAAGCGCCATGCAAAATATTTTCATATACTTCCCGGAAAATGAAACGAGAGTAGCAGCAGCTCCTTCTCTCTTGCATTCTTGGTGTAGGTTCCATCTACCATTTTGAGTGTTACTGATGAATCCACATGGAGTTTGGCCATGGTTTTATGTAATCTGACCGCTGCCGAGGTGGTTGACATCTTCTCACAAAAGCTCCTAAAGTTATTTCTCTTTGCCCTCCGAATCGCGGAATTGTAGGCCGTTAGACTTTCGGTGTAGGTCCGTCAGTCTTCAGTACACAGAAAAAAATAGACAAGAATTATATTCAATAAAACCATGTTATTAAAAAAATATGAATTTCAATAACATTTATCTTTAACATAACAAAATATTTCGTTGTAAGTATTTCTTTTCCATGCCGGTTATTTCTTTTCTTTTTATACATAAGTACTTAAAACAAGTTGTATCCCATAAAAAATATATGGGATATGGCTCAGCTATAGAGAGTATGCTTTACGTCCGGAAAGCCCGGGTTCGTATTCCAGCCATGTCAACATTTTTTAATTTATATATATATTTTTATTTTGAAATAATTTTGTTATCAATGTAGGAGAATTCTTTATCGCAGGAAATTTGAAAAAAAAATTATTGAATACCGGGATTTTTGTTATCAAAAACGAAACTTATTTTTTTCTGTGTACGCTTCGCCTTATTAAACAGCTGCGCGTTTTTTTCTCCGGAGGTCTGACAGCTACTTACTCCACCATTGTGCCTCACTGTTTCGAGTAGATGATATGCTCCAATGATTGCCCCGTTAACTTTATCTAATAGATAATCTATCTCCTACTGGTGCCTTGATGCCCTGTTAATGTTATTCTCCAAGTTGACGTTTAGGTATTCTCTGTAGAGTGCTAATCGATCTTTTTCGGATTCCAGGATGTAGTAGTCGGTTCTACATTCCTATCTATGTCGAACCTTATAATTCTGATCCGACATTGATGGTTCGTCGAAAACTCTCCAGTTTCCGATTTCACCCGCTCAGGTTGCCTCACAGGAAATTGTAGACTGAGAAAACACCGCAACAGATTTGGCATTGAGAGTAACAGCCTGTGCAGATTCTGTGACTATGAATACGAAACTCCAGACCATATTCTGAAGGACTGTGAAACATTATGCCACAGAAGATATAGCCAATTCGGAAAGCACCTATTGGAGGATTAGGAACTGCCAACACTGGAACTACTGGCAATATTAGTGTTGCCATAAGATGAAGGAGTAAACGTGCTAGATTGTAGAACAACAAGTGCTAAAATGTTCTACACCACATAAAAAAAGTGCTAAAATTATTTAAAATTAGTAATATCACTTTTCTTAGAAATTTATTTTGAACCAAAAAAGCATGGTGTTGTAAGTTTGTAGTGCGTGTCTATATATCCGTGTATCTTTGTGTCTGTACGCGCCATCGTACAACCCAAACGGCTGGAGCGATTTGAATTAATTTTTTTTAAATGATTGAGAGTGTTCTTAGCTATGTTTGAAGAAAATTGCTCCTCCTCTTTTCTAGCTATATACTCTTGAATCTGTGTGTCTCTGGCACCGTAGCCTCCCAAACGGCTAGACCGATTCTATTTAGTTTTTTTTTTGTTTGAAAGGGGACTTGATCTAAAATCTTCGAAGAAAATCGTGTCAGCAGTTTGGAAGTTATTATTCATTTTCTTCGGGGGGTTTTAAAAATTTTAATTTAATGTTATTTAAATTTTGAATCCAGCTGTGAACGAAATATTAAAATAAGTTTATATAAATATGTTAAAAGACGGGTTCAGATGAACCGATTTCATCGACACTGCCGCCAGCTACATATACCAATTGTATACGTTGTATAGTTCCACTAATATATACTCTCATATCTGACAGCTAAAGTTCTTGGCTTATTTTAGTTTTGAGTTTGGTTTTCATTAAGCCGATTAAACTAAATATGTAGACGCTTTAAACATTTAAATTGGTCTTTTAAAAAGTCAAAGAAAAATATTTACAAGTCATCAAATTGTATTTCTTTAATGGAGTAGTTCAACTGGAATACTTTAACGCAATTGGACCCATTCTTACATTGCAAACCTGTTGAAGTATACAGCGCTAGTGACAATAAGCGCTATCCGAAGAAAAATGTATTAATCTATAACATTATTAATTGCTTCGTAATTTAGTTTAAGGTATTATCTGTAGAAAATAAATTAATTTAATAAAATTAAAACTGACAAGTGCTAAGCTAGCACTTAGCACTTTCTTGAAAACTTTTAATGCTAACTGAGATAAAAAAGTGCTAAATCTAGCACTAAAAATTCTAAAATGGCAAATCTGGGCAATATTGACATTCCTCAGAAGAGTAAGTCTAGATGATGTGCTCCATCACCGGCCAAGGTATACAATAGATCTTCGTCGGTCGCACTATCCGGTGTCCCGTTTAGTTTAAATTCATGCATTCATTCATTTAATGTACAGAGGTCCACACATATATGGCTAAATCAAAATAATACTTTTATTTAGACGTAATAAAATATGCAGAGGGCTTAAAAAATGTTAATTTAATTAATGTTAGTGCTTATTATAAAAATATTATTTGGTGATAAAATTGGGGATTTTCACTTTTGAAATGGGGATATTGGGGTATATCATTCGTATATCATTGGGGACATGAGGCACAACTTTTCTGGCAGCACTGCTCCTAACCAGTGATCAGAGAAACAAGCCGATCGGCTCAAAGCCGGCTTAAGAGCCGCCGCCGACTTTCAATGTAACTTTAAGCTGCCGCCGATCCATACGGCTAGCCTCAGCTCAAAATTGCAGCCGGCTAATTGTTTTTTTAGCTGCAAATTTGTACTACATGTGTTCGAAAAATTATATATAAAAATTTCTTTAAAAAAAATTATAAAAAGAAAATTTAATAAAATTTCTTAATCAAGAAGTTCAACATTAAAAAGTACAATTGATTATATACATTTTATCGCAAAATTCGTGAAATACAAAACCAGCCGCTGTCAGCCGGCTATGAGCCGCCGCCGAGTATTTTTTCCCAAGCCGCCGCCTCCGATTTTTTAGGACGGCTTGTTTCTCTGCCAGTGATGTTATACGTAGGAAAAAATCCCTACTCGTAGGAATTTTCGTCTAAAAAAATTACCATGGGGAAAAAAGGACAGATTTGTCCAAATCATTTATATGGATTTTTCAAAATACGAGTTTTTTTCGTATTTTTTTAATAGTATAGTATTTTTAGATTTTGCCCGATTTCGGTCCATCATGGCTTAAAATTTTTGTAATTAACTGACTATGCAATGAAATTATAAAACTATTCATTTTTTATTATATGTGGTACATAAAAGCTTTCGAAATAATAAAAATTGGCGAAAACGTTAAAAATTTTAAGTTTGATCCTTTTTTTATCCGATCAAAGACAAATGGCCAATATTCGGCGGGTAATTTATTTACGATTTTTGTAGAAAATTTTTTACTCGCGTAGGGAAAAATAGGAGTTTTTTCGGCATGCGTAAATACTTTTCTAAAAAGTATATAACATCAGTGCTCCTAAACGAATAGCACCCTATACTTACTCCGGAAAAGACTAAAATATTCACTGCAAACGACGATATAGCTCCCTAAACCATAACTCCGCTACCTCCATGTTTAAATAACGGTGTAGTATTCTTCATGTGAAGTGCAGTGCTTAGCTTTCCCTACATTTTCGACTGGCCATTATTTCTGAAAATTTTATACTTACTCCTTTCGATAAATAGGTATAACGAGTCCACATTTTTTAGAAACCAGGCTACCCACATGATCCAAGTAATATTATTCCGTGAGCTAAACTAAAAGCTACTATTTTCCTGAACTATGCACAAAAATTTTAAATACATATGAGGAGCTGCAGAGCAAAACGTGCATTTTTACTCAAAAAATATTTTGAGAAAATTGAGCTTTAATTAATTTATTCTCATAGAAAACTATACGAAACTGGAAATATTAATAGGCTTTTAGTCCCAAAAGAAATTAAAAAATTATTCTAAGAAGAAGTCGTCTAGTAGATCTCGGCACAAATAATACAAAGTTATCGAAAAAACAATTTTAAAAAAATGCAAAATAGCACGTTTTGTTCTGCGGCTACTCGTATGTATTTATTTCATCGTTGCTGTATGGGTTTGATAATAGGTTTTTGTCTAAAACGAGCTGCTGAGCGAGTTCGAACGAGTTGCACCCAAGTCTAATGTAGTATATGTGTTTATTCTTGTTGTGACCATCAGAGAGCTGCAACAAGTGTGATCAAGCCGTCTTATTCACTAGCGCTAAATCAAGCCAATCAAACCTTTGGCAGTTTTGTTCACATTCAAGTATAATACACGAACCAAAAAAATCAGCAACAAGTATGTCTTATTCGCAACATTATACTTGCATTGATTAGTTTACAAATTATGCGACTTGCTTATGATGACTTTAGACGACATGTTTTTTACATATGGCTTGTTAGGTGGGTGAGACATATGTAACTTCGCATGTTTGTCAAAATTGTCAATTTACAGACGGTTTATAATATTTGCTTTCACACGTACATGTGCAATTATATCTGACATAACCTCTGAGTGTTCACAACAGCTGAGTTTTGCACAATTTTCGTAAATATATAAATCGCTCTTTGCTTTTTAATGTTTTTTCAGCCAAACCACACTTTTGATAATTTAATACAGCTGATGTCAGATGCCTTGTCAGATGAAAATAGAACACGCTCTAATTGAAAGTTTTTCATCTGACTTTGCTTCTGTAAATGTCATCTGACAATGTTTCATATGTTTCACACGGTATGTATCACTTTTGCAGTGGGAAATTTGACAAGTCAGATGTAAAATACATGTCGTCTAAAGTCAGCATTACGAACAATCACTCACTTGTAGCTCGGCTGTTTATGTGCATGATTTGATGGTGATCGAAACAAAAACACTCAAGTTACTCTACAATAGACTTGGGTCCAACTCGTTCGAACTCGCTCAGCAGCTCGTTTTAGACAAAAACCTATTATCAAACCCATTTAAAATACATGGGTTTAATCATAGGTTTGTGTCTAAAACGATCTGCTGAACGAGTTCGAAAGAGTTTGACCCAAGTCTAGTTCATACCAACTTCATGGTTAATGTAGACCCTCAGTTAATAATTTTTAAAATTTTTGTTGTTATTATATCTATAAATTACTTTTTTATTTTAAGTATAAACATATTTATTAGTACCTTAAATATTGGCATATATTTTTTTCTATTTTTTTTCTCCAATTCCCTCAAATCGCAAAATTGGTTGCTGATGTGTAGGGGTTTTCTTTGCTTGTACATATGTATATTTAAAAATCTGATCTAATATGTGTGCTAAGCTAAAACAAAAAATGTTTAACAAGTTTTTATTTATAGAAAGAGCAACAAAATTATCCAATTCCAGTTAGTCATAAAAAGTACTAACATAACATTCTCTTACCTCTATTTCGCAAAACTACTCTACACATTGCACGAAAATCCAAGAATTTAGGTGTGTGCGAATATACTACATCTACATATGTATGTATATGCAAAGTATAATCCTTCAAAAGGGAGTGTACAGTTTTGGCGACGCAACCAAACCAACGATAAAGAACTTTTTGCAACTTTCCTTCAAACCAGGGTTGCCACTTTCGTCTAATCAGACCAAAATTAGTAGATTTTTTAAATGACATACGAAAATATTTGAAAATCCTGGCTTTTACGTACTATCTCCCAATTTTATTTGAGTTTTGAATATTAAATCGTAATCTTATATGCAAAGTTTTTGGAAATAATGACCCACAATGACTTCTTTTATTTTATATTTGATTAAATTTCCTTTTCATAAATGGATTTACATAGCGATATAATAAATAAGTTCAAGCGAAATGGTAGGTTTTATAGAAACTTTTGGTAGCAAATATTTTTTTTGACACCCCTGCTTTAAAGTGTATTTGATTGCGGATCAAAAGCCAAAACACACGCGCACACATATAAGTACATATAAACGACGGGTGTTGAAACTATAATGCCCGTTTCTAATAGCATAATGAATAAATAACCCACTAAACGACTTTAACGCTGTCAGAAAGAAAGACAAGCATAACACTCTTACCTGTACAAGGATAAATGTTCTTGTTGCTGCCTATTATTACATTTTACACAAGCAAAGTAGTCTAGACAAGACTTGACTGACCATTCGCAATGCTTTTTATCAGAAAAATTCAATGATTTTGCTTTTAGATGGTTGTTTGTTTATTTTGATTGAACAAAATTGATTTTTTATAATAGTATTTATTTGTTATTTAGTGAAAATATTATGTTTGATCATTTACTGTCATATGGGCCAAATTGACACTTAAGGTAGAAACAGCGAACCGTACCGTACTGTTTCTTTAAGAAAACGTGTCAGCTGTTCGTATATGGCATGGGAAAACCAATACAAAAGTGCTACGCACAGAGGACCATTTTACGAGAAGGCGGCAAAAACTCATTTTTTATGGTCACCATTGTAACATGTTAAAGTTCATTCGAAAGTAGACACTAGTGTACCTCGGGAGCCAAAAAATTAAAACTTTCTTTCAACTAAATATCTGCAGCGAGTAACTTTTTGCTGCATATGTGAAACTCGCTGTCGAATGTAATAAATATTTGTTCTCCCGCTCACAGCACAAGCAGTGAAGAGTATAGACTGTTTGTGTGCCAAATACCATTGTGTAAGCAGCCGAAGTTAAACATCCCAGTAAAAAAAATTGGAAGTCCTTTTTGAGGAACTACATTTTCATTGCTTCGAAAGAATCGATATTCAAAAATGCAGATAATTAGTAGAAAAACAAGTAAAAATTTATTTTAGTCACACAAAAATTTCTAATTTCTTTATACTTTAAAAAAATACCCACCATGCTTTTTAAAAATTCAAATTTTTTAAAGAAATTTATGAACTAATTTGCGTCTAAAAATTAACAGTTATTTACTGAAATTTACTAAAAACACCGTTTTGCGTTTAAATTCGTATAAAAAGAAACAAGTTGAGAAATTGTGTAACTTTGTACTCTTTTTCCTAGAGAAAAATATTAATATAGAACGCCAAAAAGGATATATTTCTTAACTTCGCTTCCAATTCGGTGATTAGAAATCGAAAAAGAGAACTTCTTGCAATGACAACCCTATGTAAAAATCATTAGAAATTATCCAAATTTGCACTACTTCCGGATCGCAAACTCTACATTTTCATGACTTCTTTGGAGTGTCTTTTTTTACTGGGATGTTTCGCAAACAATGAACATGCAAAAATGAAGACAACAAAAAGAAGTACTTTAAAAATTATGTTCACTTCATGTAATACTTGAAGTATTTTTTTAGCGATTTATTAGTAAGGTTGAAAGTAACATAGTAAAGTTTTTGACGGCATTTACATTCATATATTGTATATGGGACTCCAACTACTATGAGCCATATGTGCACGTACAAGCACACATCTATACATACATATATATGTATGTATATGTAGATGTATCAGGGTTTTGACTAATTTTTTACAAAAAACTTACCATTCACTATGTGATAGCCAATACTATATCAATAATAAAAATCGTGATTGCGGATCATTTTGGCAGAAAATCCTTCAGCACCAAATGCAATTTCTAAAAACATTTAGATAGTTTTTTTTATTAAATTAATATGCATATGCATTGTTTATTGATTTTGATTAAATTTAGTACGAATGATGCCGCTGCACTATCGCAAATCGTATTTACTTGATTTAAACATAAGTCGGCACGGCTTAATGGTCCTAAAAAGGGTCAATATTTTTTCCAGGAGTACATATCATCGTTACGAAAGTATTTGGAGGGTATGCGTCAAAAATAAAAATCGAAGTCGAAAAATAATGGCAAATACGTGAATTTATATGCATCAAATATTCAAATATTAGCCTGTCTCTTATGTTTCGAAATCGATTTTTTTACGTATACCCTCCAAGTTTTTTTTAGGAATAAAAAAGTTGGTCCTTTTTATGAACGTTAACCCGTGCCGACTTGCTAGGCAATCAATTACAAATGTATTTAAAACTTCAAAAAATGTGGGACAGTCTAATATACATACATATATATGTATAACACATTTTTTAAATGATTTTTTTTTTTATAAAGATAAAATCAACTGGCGATTTTTCGTTTTGCCATTTTTTTAATTTTAGAATTTATTAGTTTTATCGTTTTTAAACATTTCAAGAGTTTGCCTCTTATGGTTTTCAAGATACAGCAAATTACCTAAATTACATAGTCAAAATTATATTAACTTATACAACACCCTTTAATTTTTATTGTTTTAAATATCAGTGTTAATTGGTGTAGTCTATTCTACAGACTACACAAATTAACACTAACTTTGAAAATTAAAAGTATCTATATATGTATGTATACATAAGTGTCTGTATATTATATTAGTATTTCAATATATTTCGTTGCTCGCTTTAGAACGCCTTTTAATTTTTAACTTTCATATATTTGTTGTTGGAGCGGCCAAAGTTTCACATATTCTGTGAAAATTTCAGGTCCGTAGCTCTTACATTTCCCGAGAAAACAGCATGTGACAGACAGACAGAAGGACACCATAGCGAAAACAATAGGGATCCTTTACACTTTTGGTGTACGGAACCCTAAAAAGGAAGCCCTAATAAAAATTAAGCCTTTATACATAATATGTATTGTATATATGCAGATTACGAAAAAAATAATTTTCACATTTAATCATTAAAGCTATGTCTTAAAATAATGCCTTAATTCATAAAAAATATTTCTGACTTATAACAGACTAATAAAACAAATTTTCATACAAAAATTTCTTTTAATCAAAAAATTTTTTATGAATAAGGTTGTAAATGTTAGAAATGAACTGATAATAATAATTTAAATAAATATATGACTTAATAAAGAGTGTAAATAAATACATTAATTAAAAACTTGCAGCATTTAGTTCCATTTTGTTACACTTCACTCAACAAATAAGAAGAGATGGAATGCACAGAGCAATAGGTCTTTTTATTTGCCAAACTTCACGTGGTACTTTTAGTACTTGGCATGTTCGCCTTATATATGTACGAATGAGAGTTAAAAACAAACGTGCATTTACCTAGCACACACACAATCGAGTAACAACAAATGGTTGTTTTTGGTGATTTTTTGATTGCAAAAACATGTACATTGTCTTTTAGTATAGTTCGAGTAAGTGTTCATGCTTTGCGAGTTTGTATGTACTTCTTAACAACAAATCCATTTGCGCAGGGGTTTAATTTCAACTATATTACAGTGAACAGGGTGATTCAGAATAATCATTCTCAGTATTTTGCTAAAATGAGAAATTTCTTAGTAAGCTTTTGATTTTTAAACATCTATAACTTTTTTGTGTTAAAAGATTTTCAAACGAAATAAATTTTGTATACTTGCCTAATGTTAGTTGTTAGCTATTAGTACTAGAAAAATAAAATGTTTATGACTTTTAGAAATTATTTTTTTATTTTTATTTTTAAAGATCCAAAGTTTCCTAAATTCTCCCACTTAATAGAGCATAACTTCTAAGGAACATAAGGGAACAAAAAAAGGTTAGCATTTTTTTCTTGTCCAAACTCTCTTCTACACCCCTATACAGCGTGACCGTTTTGCGACTAAAGTGGCAATTTGCCACTTTTTCAACTGCCTTGCCACTTTTAGTGCCCCTTTTTTAAAATGACCTAAATCTGCAACCTTTTGTAATAGTATGCCCCTTTTTTATTAAATTATGCTTCTTGTTTTAATATAAGCTTTTTACGGCACGAAACTGTTTTATAAAAAAAATCTCAAGACAAAAATTTGTTTTTGAGTCTATCATGTAAAATCTTATGACAAAAACTATTTTGAAATAGTTTAAGAGTTTAGATCTATAGATATTCATTATTGTATTAAAATTATTAAAAATAACACCCTGATTCACTAACACGAACAAGAACGTCTTGTTAAAAATTTTTATGAAAATCACGCAGCTTTAAATATTTTTAAAATTATTTTCATGCAAATTTTGTTGCCATGTCACAATATCCAGTGACATAATGTCCAAAGACATTATGTCACTGCTAAAAATGGCATAACATCAATTGACATTGTGACACTTTTAATAGTGCCATGGACTTTATGACATTATTATTATGACCATTATGACACTTTGAAATGTGTCATAATGTCCACACTTTTAAAAATGAAAACAAATTCAAATACATGTACATGTTTTTGACTATTCACTTTTTACTTCTGCAATCGGTGACAAGTAATAAAAGATCAATTGACTTTAGTGCATTTTAAAAAGTGAAATAAAATCAAGAACAATTTGCAAATAGCGTCAACAATGCTTAAAATATGTCCAATCGACATCGTCGATTCAAAGAAATATTTGGAAATTAATTAAAATTGTTAAGAAATTTTTTTTTACTACAAAATATTCTTTGCGTAACTGGCCTTCGGCCGGGCTTAAGTATTTTTTCTTCTTGGTATATTGAAAAGCGGCCTTCGGGTGGTCATAACGATTTTCTCCTCTCAGTATATTCAGCGGCTTCGCCGACCGAAGGCCGGCTATGCAAAAATCTTTACTCAGCGAAACTGCTTTTCGATATACTTTACTAATGTGCTGTTTAATGGAAATTGCTAAAAAAAAATGTGAGTGCCTTTCACATAAATTTTATACAAACAAGGCTTGTTTTCATTGTTTGTCTAAAATTTAAATAAAAAGCAGTCAGTTTTTGAACGAAAAAACATCAAAATTGATTCATTTTATTTCAAAAGCATTATATGCCCTAGAAATTCATTAAATATTAGAATTTGGTTCAATTATTCCCTTTTCAAAAAAGTTGCTCCTTTTTTTTGAGGAATCCCCTTTTTGATGCCACTTTTTTCCTCAAAATCCCCTTTTTGTGCCACTTTTTAAAAATTTTCAACGGTCACCCTGCCCCTATACCCCATTGTATACCCGGCACGATCCGACCGTGAGCACCAGAAAAATTTTTCTGACAAGGTTAAATTTTTTGCAAAATTTGAGTAAGAATTAAAAAATTTTTTTTTCTGTAATGCTCTTTTTTTGAAGTATTTTAGTTTCTTATAAAATCGCATTTATGAGAGACGGTTTTTAGACGGATATGCGTTTTTTTTAAAAAGAAAGTTAATAATTGTTAGTCAATTTCTAAATCTTGTACAGTTGGTCACAAAAATATTTTGCCTACTTAAAAAAAAGTAAATTTATATATATCTGGTCACAAAAGTACTTTGGTTTTTAAATTGATTTACCCTGATTATAAAGGTATAAAATAGCATTCTTTTCTCGGAATTGTTAAATTGTTTTGCTTTGGGCGTAATATATACATATATTCACAACTGCGCACAATAAAAAAACATTGATATGTAACAAGCGCTCTTACTCTTACAGGTAGAAGTACAAAATCAAAAAGCATACCCCTATTAGCGAAAATAATTATAGACTTCTGAGCATGGTGAAATAAGTATACAGGTGGCTGCATAAGGGAAACAAATACAACAATACAACAACAAAAACTACATGATGCTTGTTAAAAAAATATACGTGCTGGACGTGGCTTATGCACACAACTAGCAGAGCAAAAGATAATCACGTGACATTATACTGTCACCTGTATACTTACATATTTCACCATGCTTCTGAAGGTCATTTCACATTGTAATACAAGCTTTGAGATTTTTATTAGATTTTGTAAGACGAAAATCAAATCAAAATCAGTCTGACTGTCAAAAAATCTTAAAGAAAAATTTCTCATTACATTTTGTTTCTACACTATCACATTCCATATAAAACGTAGCATAAATAATTTGCAATAAAGCACATTTTTTCGTTCTTCTTTTTCTTTATTTATACCGGCAAGCAAATACACAACTGTTTTTGTTATTCCTATGCTTATTTGTGCAATATACAACCCTGATAAAATGAAAAATGTTATTGTTTAGAAAAATTTCCTAAAAATGACGAATACCATCGAATACCATAATATTGTCAAGTTTCTTTACAAATTATTTGACAAATCATAACTATTTGTTTTCACACTGTTGGATTTTTACTTAAGATTTGAGTTTTTGACAAGTATCTATTAATACTAAATCTAATAGTCTGAAGGCCGCTTGAGTAAGCAAAATACTTTTGCGAGCATATAATTTATGAGTTATAAAAAAAACACAAAATCATAAACGACCTGCAAATATTTGCTGTTTTTTATGATAATGTCATCAAAGAGGGTCCAGAAATTGATGTATGGAAAAATTAAATACTCTCGTCAACAAAGTATTGCAGACCAATAAAATTTACATTCAAAAAAGAAACAAAAGATGTCATAACTGAAGAAGTCAAAAAATAAAAGATCAAATTAAAGCCCTTCAACCTGTAATATTTACAGTTGATGACCAGGAAATCGAAGTAAATTTTAAAATGTGTCTCACAATGATTGATGGAAAATTTGCACAATCTTTAACTGATACAAAAGCATCGGCAAGCTGCATTATATGCCAAAAGACATCAAGTCAATTAAGCCATCCCATTCCAGAAGATGATAGTTTTAAGGCAGCATACGAATTTGGATTGTCCCCTCTGCATGCTAGAATACGTTTTATGGAGCATATTCTTCAATTAGGCTATGATTTGAATTTTGGCCCGCTAGGCGAAACAGTGAGAAACAATAAGGAAAATGAAGAAAAAAGAAAGCAAAAAAAAACAATTTCAAGAAAAATATTTACAACTAGGCCTAATGATCCATCGCCAAAGCAATGAAAAGGAAATACAAATGATGGAAATACTACAAGGAGATTTTTTTCAGATTCAGAAACTGCATCATCTATCACAGGTGTAGATTTGGAGCTAATAAGGCGATTCGACATTATATTACAAGTTCTAGCATGCAGCAGAAAGATAAACGCAAAAAAATTTGGAGACTATGCCAAAAATAAAGCTAGACTTTATAACGAAAAAGTCTCTTGGAGATATATGCCATCCACAGTTCATAAAATTTTGTACCATGGGAAACAAATAATTCAACACAATATGCTACCAATAGGAGATCTACCTGAAGAAGCGCAAGAAAAAAGAAACAAAGACTACAGACTCTTTCGCGAGCACAATACAAGAAAAATGTTCAGATGTTGTACTAATGAAGACCTGATTACTATTTTATTATGCACATCAGATCCCTATATGTCCAATATCCGACAAAAATGAAAAACTAACTCTATGGAATTAGACGTAGAAGCTAAACTACTTCTAGAAGATGAAAATCAATGCTATTTACTAAAATTATTTAATTAATACGTAGTAATTTTTCAAAACACTAGAGGTATCGTTATTTTATCGTTTTAACATTTTAATTTACAAATTTATAATAAAAGTTTACATATGATATTTATAATGCCTATTTTGGACTTAAATAGTACTGTATTCATTTAATCGGGTTTCTGATTTAATCAGTTAATCGCTCGATGAATTAATCGAGGTTTTGGCTTAATCGGTTAATTTCAGTATTAACCGGTTAACCGGTTAATAAAGTTTTTCATAAATCAAATAATTTCAACAAATAAAAATGCATAAATTATCTATTATTTTGAATTTCTTAGTAAAAAAAGACAATAACATAACAATTCTTGAACTAAATCAAGCAAAAGAAATCATAAATGTGTATTCATTTAAAAATTAACAAGTTTGTGAGTTCATTATATCAGTTATTTCAATAGTTTAAGGAGATCTTCTAAAACAATCTTTCAGAAAAATATTTTGCTTTAAATGCCGAGGACTTAAAAAATTCTCTTCTTTAGTTTTGATAAAACTTGACTTGGAAAAATCCTTTCATTTATCGTAGATGTTGAAGAAATCGAAAGCAATCCATAATACAGAACATTTAGTTTCTCAGTCCTTTTCCTGGATTTCTCTAAACTTATAAAATTTTCCATTAGTGTGCTGTTTTAATTTTTTTTTCAAATAATCAACACTTCTAATTGTTTCGGTTAATTCTGTTAAACCATTTCTTGTATTACTATCGATAGTTTCTTCTGTTGTAAAGTCATTCTGCAAAAAAGTTTATTTCCGAATTCTTTAGTTTCCGTTTTTCTACTGTATTTTAAAACACTGTTGCTAGAAGGAAATATTCCTGAGTGGAGGTATAAAATAATTGAATTCGTCTCTCATTAAATCTATTCCTTAGATTTTTAATTAAATCGTTGGCAGCAGTATTACTGAATTTTATAAAACTATTAAACAAATCCTTAATACATAATTCCATCAAGTTCAATTAGAGTAGCAGATTCTGTACTAAACTCTTTTATAGCCACGTCCAAAGATTCTAATGTTTTACTTAAGTTAAAATCACTGAACACACTTATTTATATGTACGACAAATAATTTCTAAACACATACATTTTGTATATGAGACGAAACAAATAATTAAACACACAAAAGATACGTTATAATTAGGGACGTAACGATACGCCGTCTTGCCGATCCGATACCGATACCGATACTTAAAAATAAATATCGCCGATACCGATTCCGATACCGATACGAATATTGAAATTGACTTAAAGTTTAGATTAACAAAACTCAAGTGCAATTTTTTTATTATACAAAATTACAGTGTAAGAGATTATTAATATTTAAAATTGATATTAACCCAGTATAAAAAATTGCGAGTATTTTTTAAGGACCTACATTTTCTTTGCTTCCAAAAAATCTATATTAAAAATATGCAGATAACACAGTGCAACAGTCCAAAAAACAAACGGACTTGACAGTATAGATTCGATTGTACTACCACGGGGTAGTAAAACCCTATACTTAGCTTGGCGAATTTGGTGACCAATTTCGTTTTATGCACCTCCAAAGTTTTGGAAAATCAGCGGGCCCTCAAAAAAAGGTGTCATCAACTTTTGGCCAACAGAAAATTCAAACTCGATGATACGGCTTAACTATATATGGCAATAATGTAGCTAAGAGTTCGCTAAACAGATTTTATTACCATTTTATACCAAAAAATTTTTTTTGTGCACCTTTTTTGAAAAATTAAGGGAAACAAATTTTTTTTCACTTTTTCCAGAATAACTTACAGGGACTTGTAATTTTTTATTAACAATATTTGGCAAAGTTATAGCTACGGTAAAGCTGAACAACTTTTGTAAACATGTCAATACAATCTGAATGTATCTGGGCACCCTAAACAGCCCAGAAAAACTAATTTCTACCTTAAAAGTTTTCGTTTTTTACGAGTTAGGCTATATTTTTATTGCATTTTTTTTTTGGTTTCCTTGTTATTGTTCCACTTCTTATGTTGCTGATTTTAGTATTTACTATTTTTTATTGTTTGTTGTTGTTTTGCCAAATAATGGTAATGAAAAATTTGGAGTCCCTACAAGTTATACTGAAAAAAGTGAATAAAAAAATTTTTTTTTTAAAAAAAGTACAGGAACATATTATTTTTCTGGGCACAAAATCTTAGTGAAACACAACAAAGAAGTATGCACTTGAATATACTGTTTTCAACAAAAAACATTTTTTTTGCATAAAAAAATAGTGAAAAACTGAAATTTTTAAGGTAAAAAGTGGTCTGTGTGAGCTATTAGAGTGCCTAGATACGTGCAGATTGTATTGATGTTCACAAAAGTTGTTCAGCTCTACCGTAACTATAAGTTTGCCAAATATTGTTAGTTAAAAATTACAAGTCCCTGTAAATTATTCTGAAAAAAGTGAAAAAACATTTTTTCCTTAATTTTGTGAACAAAAAGTTAACGAAAAAATTTCTTTGCCATGAAATGTTAAAAATAAATCTGTTAAACAGACTCTTAGCTACATTATTGCCATATACAGTTAAGCGGTATTATAAAGTTTGAATTAGCTGTTGGCCAAATACTGATGACACCGTTTTTTGAGGCCCCACTGATTTTTAGAAAATTTGGAGGTCCATAAAAAAAAATTGGTCACCAAATTCGCCAAACTGAGTAAAGGGTTTTACTACGCCATTGTAGGACAATCGAACCTGTACTGTCCAGTTCTTGTGTTTTTCCAAAAGTCTTTATTTATCGCATAGTGTAATTAGTAGAAAAGCAAGACAAAAATTTAAATTCCTTTATAATTTTAAAAAATTCTCGCCATACTCGCATTAAAAAAATTGTGAAAATGGGTAATTTTTTATCCTTTTTTCTTGAGGAAAAATCATTATAGAACACCGAAAAAGAAATTTGTCCGAGCATCGCTTCCAATTCGGTGATTGGTAATCGAAAAACAGAACTTCTTGCAATGGCAAGGATATGTAACACTAATTAAAAATGATCCAAATTTGCAATATTTCCGGATCGCGAATTCTACATTTTCATGACTACTTTGGAGTGTCTTTTTTTTGCTGGAATAAGATTTAAAAAACAACGAATTGAATTTGAATTCATGGTAAAATTAACAAAAAATAAATAATTTTTTTACAAAATAATAGTATAAAATATTATTAATTTTTAAAATTGATATTGATAAGATTTAAAAAATAAGGAAATGAGTTTAGTTCATGGTAAAATTAACAAAAAATAAATAATTTGTCAGAAAAAAACTCTGAAAAAATGTTTAAAAGTATCGTCGTATCGACATTAAAATATCGCCGATACCGATGTATCGGAAAATCTGAAATATCGCCGATATATCGGTATCGGTATCGGTATTCGTTACATCCCTAGTTATAATACTACAAAATATCATAAAATTTGTTACGTCGGTTAATCGACTGAAATTAACCGGTTTAACCGTTAGTCGAAAATAGCCAATTTTAAATTAGCCGGTCAGTTAATCGGGCAGTAATTAACCGGTTAACGGTTAACCTACGTCTTTTTCATTAAAACCTTTTTATCTAAAGTAAATTTAAACCAATGTTTGTATTTTTAATGCTCGCTACTTAATAAACTAATTTTTAACTCAAACTGCTTCAAAAAACCCAACCTTTGGCCCTTCGTACTAAAAATTTCACGGGGGCCGAAGTTTGGCACTTTCTGAAAAAATTTAATAAAGTTTCGTGTGTATGTTCTTTTTTTTACTTTTTTTATGTTTGTACATTTGAACCGGTTTTTAAAATTCTTTTTTTTGTTGGAAAGGGTTTGCCTGCAGTCTGGTCCCATAATTTTTTTTCGAAAATCGGAGGGGGGAAATTCGCTCCCCTCATGCATAACTCTGTCATTTGTGTACCGATTTTCAAAATTTTTGTTTTGTTTGAAAGGGTTTGACAAAAATTGGTCCCAAAATTTGTTTGTCGAAAATCGGAGGGGGAAATTAGCCCCCCCCCCATTCCATAAGTCTCTCATTTGTGAACCGATTTTCAAAATTATTTTTTGATTGAAAGGGTTTGCTAGCAGTTTGGCCCAATAATTCTTCTTGAAAATGATAGGGGAAAATTTGTTCCCCCTCGGCCCCCCCCAATCCATAACTACGTAATTTGTGAACCGATTTTCAAAATTCTTGTTTTGTTTGAAACGGTTTGACAAAAATTGGTCTCAAAATTTTTTTGTCGAAAATCTGAGTGGGAAATTCACTCCCCCCAATCCATAACTCTGTTATTTTTTAACCGATTTTCAAAATTCTTTTTTGTTTGAAAGGGTTTGTTAACAGTTTGGCCCAATAATTCTTTTCGAAAATAGGAGGGGAAAATTTGCTCCCCCTCCCCACAAATCCATAACTATGTCATTTGTGAACCGATTTTCAAAATTATTGTGTTAGTTGCAAGGGCTCACTAGTAGTTTGGCCCCACAACTATTTTCGAAAATGGGAGAGGGAAACTTCTTTTTTTGTTGGGAATGGTTTGCTTAGAGTTTGGTCGCATAATTTTTCTACGAAAATCGGTGGGGCAAGTCTTCCACGCCTCCACCCATAATATTTATATGAAAGGCCATCAAGTATATTGCTCTTTGTACTGAAGTCAGTTTTTTTTGCCAGAATTATTTATGTGTATTAAGAATAATTATTATTTCCAATTTTTATATTTAAAAATTGATGATAACTATTATGGGTATCAAATAAAATTATTTCTCAGGCATAATATTTACTATTCGATAGATATATTACTAATTATGTTTAATAGTTATGAATAAGAATAACATTATAGTTATAACTCATTTTATATAATAAAGTTTAGTCACACAAATGGTTTTATAAAGGATGTTTTATTGTAGGTAAGAGGTTTAAATTGAAACAAAACATAGAAAAAATTGTTTCTTTAATTCATTTAAAAAGAAATTGAATACGAGAATTAAATCACTTTCAAGCTGATATTAACTGCACTATCCCAGCGTTGTCATTGGTTTATTTTTCTTCATTCCCATTTTTCTGATTTTTGTTCTACTCAACAAAAACTTTTTTAGTTTGATTTTATACTTAAGTATATATTAACATGTAAACATGTGAAAAGCTTAAGCGAGTAGCTGATTGTTTATTGATATGATTATTTCGAATGTATTTGCTTTGTGAATCTAAATTGATTATTAGGCTAAGATTCGTAACGTTATGGTTATAT
The DNA here is from genome assembly GCA_956483635.1 of Panzeria rudis. Classification (NCBI taxonomy): domain Eukaryota; kingdom Metazoa; phylum Arthropoda; class Insecta; order Diptera; family Tachinidae; genus Panzeria; species Panzeria rudis. Next base: position 44,540,242 of record OY101449.1, on the reverse strand, counting down.
TAAAAAAAACTTCATCTTCAAGATCAAAATCGCTTTTTCACTTTTGCGGCTACCTAAGCCCTATCTAAACGGTGTTAAGAATCATTCTTAGAAAGTTGTTTACTGAGATCTTAGGTACAGTTTTTTAGTTGATTGTTTCCTTGAATTTTGAACGATTTGCTAGCTATTTTGATTTTGAAGATGAAGTTTTTTTGATGTGCCTCAGAGAGTAAATCAAAATTCCGAACGGTTTGCCTGAGAAAATGATCAGTTTCTTGCAAAAATGACACCGAGGCCCCAAATCTTTGGGGGCCCATAAAAAAGGGCATGACTTAAAAAATTACACACAGTGTAACTATAGCATCAAATGATGCTGACGACAATTTTCGCTGCCGAACACGACATTGCAAAGTGAAGGAAAGAGGATAAAGGATGAAATTGCCAACACTTTATTTTAAATAAAACAATAGATAATTAAAATGCACTTAATATTTTTTATATAAAACGAAAACATGAATTCATTGAACATTAATGGTAACTAAAATTAAGGGTTTTTAATAAATATTTTTAACAATCTTTTTTCATATTACATACATATCTTTAAAATATAATACTAAAACGATAAGGCGCACATTTTTAAATATTTAAGGAACACAAACACTTTTCACTTTCCTTTGCTTTTTCGTATTCAAACTTAAGTAAGTCTAGCTCCAATTGCTTCATCTTTTATTCATTTTTTTCTCGCATTGCTTCCAAAATATTTCTACTTACACGAGAAAATTCGTTTTTTAATTCGATCCTTCATTTGCTGTGCATTCATTGCTTTTTTCAATAGCTCTGTATCAGTGACCTGTAACAACCCAGCAAACAATTTTTGCCGATTTCGGTCCGAAGTCGGTCAGAAAGTCTGCACAAGATGCCGAATTCGTATCCGATGTCGGTCAGAAAACGTAACGAAAATCATATGAGTGGTTGACAAGAAACCGGATCTCTGTCTCAGGAAATTCTAAAAACTATACCGAAAAGTCTAACAGAATTCTGTACGAACTCCGACAAATTTATTAGGGAAATTCTAATGGATTTTTCGACATGTCTTATAAATGTCGGAAAAATGTCTGACAAAACATCAGAAAATGTTCCGATTTATCTGATACGTGTTACGCCCTGGCGTATTAATACATATCAGAAAAAATCGCAGCTAAAATTAGAAATTTATCAGAAATGTCTATTAAAATTCTCCATGCAATGTTGTGCTGCTTATGGCAGCTCATCGGAAAATGTTTACCCATTTTTTATAAGTTTAGAAACTCGAATATTTGTGAGATAAATGAGAATTGTAACGAAAACTAAAATCAGACAATGTGCAGAAGTGACTGCTAAAAGTCGTAAGACCTAGATCAGAAAATGTGCAGACTACTCTGTTAAATGTCTTAAAGGAAATTAAATTGTCTTCGGATAATGTGCAGACTAATCTGATATTAATCGGATACTATTTCTGACAATGTGCAGAAACGTCGTACCAGAAAACTGCCCACTGCTCCGCCAAATGTCTGAAGGAAGTTTAGACAACTCGGCTGATTGTCTGGTAAAGTCTTAGATTTTTTCTGATGTTAGACATGTCGGCCAAAATTGTTTCCTGGGAAGTATCAAACTTTCGAGTATACCCAATCGCATACTCTGATTTTTTTTGATGCAATGGTTTTTGTTCAACAACAAGTAATGATTATAAACATAATAGCTCATATCAAACACTCAGCTTTAAGCACTCGTACTCACAATGATTCGTAAATGTTTGTGAGTAGTTTTTTGGTATGATTGTAACCGCACCGGATCGAAACGTTTCTGTCTCATAGCTTTTCAATGTGACAGAAACGATCAGCACATGCAAGTACATCAACGTTACGGTCGGCTAAAGGCTCAGTTAGCCGACCGTAATGTTGATGTAGTTGCATGTGCTGATCGTTTCTGTCTCATAGTTTTTCAATGTGAAAGAAACGATCAGCACATGCAATACATCAACGTTACGGTCGGCTAACTGAGCCTTAAATCAGCCTTTAGGCTGCTCGCATTTCCTTTTTCAATATTTATAAGCTCGCCCAACTTTTCATTTATTTCAACCTTGCTCTTGTTGTCTTCTACAAGAAACTTCTTTAAACGGTCTGCAGTACTTTCCACTCTTGGCCTTTTCGGTGTAGTGCTTAGAGGTGGAATGCACTATCGATAATATCGATATTAATTTTTTTATGACTATCGATGGTTTTATTCGTCAATCGATTATTATTTAAAAACAATCGATAGTTTTTTGCCGCTATCGGTAGTAAATGATCCACTACTATTGTTGTGCTAGACATATTTTTCAACGATCGTCCGTTAGTTAAATTGGATTTAAAAATCATTGAACTCACGGCATTTTTCTTATATTGAAATGATACAAGAATTTTACTTTTATTATTTATTGAAGTAAGAAATAAAGTTCTGTTTTGTTTCAAAACCGGTCTTATTTATCATTTTTACACACATATTTAGTGCTTTCTCTAAGAACTATAAAACTTTGATGTATCACGATAGTATCGTCGATGTATCGATAGTTTTTCTAACTTTTGATAGTTTAGAATCGATATATCGATATATTTTTTCAAAATATAGAAAATTTTCGATAGTGACACTATCGATAGTTTTCCACCTCTAGTAGTGCTTGCTAAAAGTGGAAACGCTTGCCGCTTTGTTGTTGGTGGCATTTCGTCCTCACTTATAGCACCTACATCTTCGCTGAGACCAATTGCAAAGCCATTCACCCTTTTCATCGACTAAGGAATGCCACATATGCGCTCTATTGTCTCATCTGTATTTGTCAGTTGGTGCTTGAAAAATGCTCCTCCACCAGTTGCCCGGAACTCAGCTTTGTTTTGCGCGAATTTTCTTTTTATGTTGCTTTTCTACTCAGTCCATGTCTACATACGTAAGGAACACAGAACAATTTGCTTTTACTTTAACTTATGGTATCAATTCAAGTTTACCTTTTCCCATCCGTTGACATCCTTTTGTGGGGCACCAGCACTGTTTCTCTCCAAAGAGATTCCACCATTGCTTTATCGTGATCCATCCATCATTATGGAGTTTTGGGTATTAGTCTTATGCTTTCTCCTAGTACAAATAAAAAAATAAACATTTAATTTTATATAATAAACATAAATTTACTTATATTAAATAAATAATTCTGGCAAAAAAAAACCGACTTCAGTACAAAAAGCAATATACTGGATGGTCTTTCATATAAACAATTTTGAAAATCGGTATGCAAATGGAGGAATTGTACTCTAATAAATATTTTTGGTGGAGTCGTGGAAGACTTGCCCCACCGATTTTCGTAGATTTTCGTTATGCGACCAAACTCTAAGCAAACTATTCCAAACAAAGAAAGAATTTTGGAAGTTAGCCCACAAATGGAGGATCTATGCGATAATCAATATTTCGCGCGAAGGGGGAAAAACTATGGTACCAACCTGCAAGGGGCGTTTGCAGCAAATTTCCCAACTGATTTTCCAAAAAAAAAACTATGGAACAAAACTGTAGTCAAACCCTTTCAAACTAAAAAAACAATTTTGAAAATCGGTTCACAAATGACAAAGTTATGCATGGGGGGAGTAAGTTTCGAAAAGAATTGTGGGGCCAAACTACTAGCGAACCCTTGTAAACAACACAAGAATTTTGAAAATCGGTTCACAAATAACATAGTAATGGATTTGGGGGAGTGGGCGCCGGGGGGGGTTTTGAGCAAAATTTCCCCTCCCATTTTTGAAAAGAATTATTGGGCCAAAGTGCTGGCAAACCCTTTCAACCAAAAAATAATTTTGAAAATTGGTTAAAATATTACGGAGTTATGGATTGGGGGGAGCAAATTTCCCCCTCCGATTTTCGACAAAAAAATGTTGGGACCAATTTTTGTCAAAGTCTTTCAAACAAAACAAGAATTTTGGAAATCGGTTCACAAATGACAGAGTTATGCATGGGGGAGGAAATTTCCCCCCTCCGATTTTCAAAAAAAAAAAAAATATGGGACCAAACTGGAGGAAACCCCTTTCCAACAAAAAAAGAATTTTAAAAATCGTTTCACAAATGACAGAGTTATGCGTGTACAAACATAAAAAAAGTAAAAAAGAACATACACACGAATTGATAACCTCCTTCTTTTTTGAAGTGGGTTAAAAAAAATTTCCAACTAAAAAATAAAACCAATGAGCGCAAATAAAATTCTGTCAGCTGTGACATGCATGGTTTATTTCCAATAACAAAACCGATAACATTGGTTTCTATAGTTCGAACATAAAATTCAATTTTATCGATTTTTTGTCGTATTCAAATCCAATACCGACAAGATTACATATGTATGTATACTCATTCTTAACAACCATAACGACTTGGGATTTGATGCACGCACGCATTGATTAGCTGAAATATAAAAAAATAAATAAAAAATAGTGCCCATTGCACGCTAAGAACTCCTGAAGACATAGAGGCCTCTATTACACAGTTAGAGGCAAACATTAAGCAAGCTGCTGAAAATGCTACTTCTACCATTCGACAGGTGGTATTTAACAAAGTTTATTCTAAGGATGTGGAAGGGCTATTGTCTGAAAAAACAAAAGTTCGAAGTCTAGAATTGTAGCTAACTTTAAACAGAAGTATTCCTTAAGGTGGAGGTACATACCACGCGTTACGCACCAACGCTTTTCTTTCTTTTCGAACTTTTAACGCTTTAAGAATGGCAAGTTACACACCACGCTTTTGATGCTCTTCTGCTTATACAATTTCAAGCCTTTGCCGGCTATATTTTGTCTTGCCTTTAAGTTTTATTTTTCTTTATATTTTTAATGCAGTTTTCATCCATTTTTTAATAAAAAAATTAATTTCTATTAATTTATTTCCATTAAACAAACATTTTAGCATATGAATCTGGCAGCACTACCTGTCATTTTGTATACGACGCGTGAAAGTTGAAGAATGTTCAACTTTTTGCGAGTTACGCGCGTCGCAAACTTCGTCGGAAACACACTATTTAAACTTTTTTGACAGATGTCTGTAACGCATTAGCGCATTTAGTGCATGCTATGCAGAGCACGAAGCCGTTCGGCGCATAGCCGGCTTAGCAGCCGCCGCCGAATTTTTTTTCTAAATTGCGCCGCCGCCGATGTATACGGCTGTGATCGGCGCACGACTCAGCCGACAAGTGACTATTATATAATATAAGTTTGGTACAAACACAACAAAAAAATTAGATAATGCTTGTCAGAAATATAAAAATATTCAAATTTTTTTTTCGCTAGATATACATACTACGTGAGCCAGTCGACAGCCGACACTTTTCATTCAGCCGCCACCGAGGAAAATTATCGGCTTACAGCCGGCGCTTAGCCGCCGCTGGTTACTTTTTGGGTAAGCCGCCGCCGATAATCGAATGATATCGGCTTCGTGCTGTGATGCTATGTACCTCCACCTTTAGAAATATACATATATTGTTACACTTTAATGTCAATAACTGTAGAGAAATATGATCAACTTTTCTGTCTCCATGCAATATACATATGTATGTACATTAGGGAGTCCGTTATTTCCCAAGTAGGTTTTTTCTTTCGTGCCGTCCCCTAAATTTTTAGGTTTTACTTTGAAAATAAGTATCCGGCTGAAAAAAATTTTAAATTAACCCGTGCCCTAATCATGTAGCATTTTCTATATAAAAATAAATGGGAATTTCGGACTTTTTGCATTTAATTGTTTTTCTCTGAAACAAAAGAATTTAACGATCTACAAAAAGGTAGGATTTTTTTTTATAATTTCACTCCTTCGAACTAGAGATGGGCACGTGTCGACATTTTCCAACACGACACGAACACGAATCCTGATTGTCACACGTACGAAACACGCACGCCAAAAATTTTCAAAACACGAACAGAACACCACACGCACGAAATCCAATCCAAAAACCAATACAAAAACATTTTTTTTATATTCAAAGACATGTTTTTCTTCTATTTTAAAGAGTCATGTTCTATTTGTATTTTTATTTACATATTTTTGTTGAGAAACATTTCGTAATGAGTCGTGAGTGTTCGTGTCACGTAAAAAACGCGACATGCGCCCATCTCTACTTCCTTCAAACGTTATTTAAGATTAAAGTCTTGATCATAGTGGATATTTTGTATAGTTTCTAAAAGTTTTTGTTTTTTTAAAAATAAAAATAAAAAAGTCCGTTATTTTTCTATGGGCATATAGCTAGATATGTTCTAAATGCAACAAATACTATTTCACTAAAAGCGATCCACAATTTTTGATTTTATTCGCAATGACAATTTGGTATTTATCTTAATATAGCTGAACTCTTTGCACCTGGTAAAATTTCCTATTATATTCTATTTGCACTGTTCTCCAAAATTTGAAAAATTTAGAAAAAATGTCGTGTCATAAGGGCTTTAGATGTCGAATTGTTTGATAGATCGGTTAAAGTACCGATCGGTCATTACTATAGGGAGCTCAGTGACTGGGTGTCGAATAGGGCCAACCGTTCATGGGGGAGCATGGAGGATTGTAGAGTCTCGAGGTCCATGTGGCCAAAGCTTGACTTAGGCAGATCCGAACTGTTACTGAGCATGAATAGGAAGGTGATAGGGGTCGTAATAGGCGCATTGACTGGTCACTGCTCGGTCAGGGCGAGGACCAGCATTTGGGAGATTGGCACTCCAGATTTTTGTAGGATGTGCGATGATGAGGAGGAACCAGAGCATGTTGTCTGCCATTTTGGTTTTTTGAGATATGACTATGTTGCAATAAAGGAGCGATATGTGTATTACTCATTTAATTATATATATCACGTCAATAAACATTTAATTAATAAATGGTTTATTGATTTCTACAAACAAATTTATTTTAATAATTTATGAACTTTATTATTTTAACACACTTTGAAGTAATTACTGGTACGTTTTTCTAAATGGCATAAAAACGCAATGAGGCAAATGGGCAAAAGGCACACGTTTTTTTTATACAGGATATAATGGTTTCTTTACAATAATGCACGAAAAAGTTGGGTGCGTCTGTACATTAGAAATTAACTGAAAATTTATGAAAAAAGCATGTCAACATCATACTCAAACTTAGATGTAAATAATGTATAGTGACGACATTTAACTGTTTAACTTCTAGGTTTTAAGAAAATAAGATATATAACCAAATTATTTTAATTATTGTAAGCGTGTAATTCAATTCAAGTTAAATAAGAATGCAGGGTTGTCAGATATGGCCATTTGTCGCGATTTTTAACATGGTATGGCGTCCAATTTTTTTATTTGGCTCCATGTCGCCTATAAATAAGTTTGTTTACGATTTTCATGGCTATTTTTTAACAAAAACTAATTTTGGCCAAATGTTTATGATTACTTTGCGAAGGAATTCAACATTCGGCGTAAATGGCCTCGCGAAAGTGCAAATGCGAAGACTTCTTATGCAAAACAACAGAAAAATACATAAAAATGTTGTTGGATTTCATAAAAAAGCTGTTGGATTTCATAAAAAAAGCTAAAATTTTACTCCAGACTTTAATGAATTGAAAAAAGACAAGCAGTGCTTGTATCCAGCAAAAAATAATTTATATCCTTTTTATTAATAAATATATTTTAAATGAAATTTATTTGCTGGAGTTTAAGCATTGTCTATATGCAGCATTTCATTGGTGCTTTACCAAATCGTCAGTAGACTTCAAACACAATTTTGAACAATTACAAACCTTTTTTCTTATGTATAGACTTTCAAAAGCCATTTGAGAATTTACAAATATATAAATGATTTTTAAAAATAAGCATTGTAGGCACTGGAACTTATACAAAACCCAGCAAATAATTTTTTATTCGATATGAATCTATTTTATTTTTCTACAAATTTATACAATTAGAGATCTATCGGATAACAATAAAAAATTTATAAGTAAAAATGAAAAATAAAATTGAAATTAAATCTTTAAGAAATTTATTATTTAACATGTTGTCATAATATTATTTTAAATGAAATTTATTTGCTGGAGTTTAAGCATTGTCTATATGCAGCATTTCATTGGTGCTTTACCAAATCGTCAGTAGATTTCAAACACCTATTTTGAACAGTCACAAACCTTTTTTTCTTATGTACAGACTTTCAAAAACCATTTGAGAATTTACAAATATATAAATGATTTTTAAAAAATAACAATATGTCAAATAATAAATTTCTTAAAGGCTTAATTTAAATTTTATTTTTCATTTTCCCTTATAAAACTTTTATTGTTATCCGATGGATTTCTAATTGTATAAAGGTGTAGAAAAATAAAATAGATTCATATCGAATAAAAAATTATTTGCTGGGTTTTGTATAAGTTCCAGACAAAGATTATACCATAGAATAACATAGAAGCCTGACTGGCCGCAAATAGTTGTCAGAAAAACCTAAGTCTAAGAATGTATTAGTTGAACATTTTGTATTAGTATTGGTTTAAATAAAAATTTCCCCACCGCACCAAACCATACTTGGTTGTACAAAAAGTATTTTACAAAATTTATATGTTTTAAACATGAATTTTTAGTTATTACATACAATTAATTTTGCATTAATTAATGAAAATATGAATTTAGAATAATTTTTAATACATTTTAGTTAAAAAAATTTTGATTTGCTAAACACTTTTTTACATTTTTTCTATTTGGTACTAAAAATATTTATTCCAAATAGTAACAAAAATGCAATACTGTTGAATGAAAAAAAGGGTTAAAATCTTTAATAAATTTCAACACACAAATGTCAACAAAATTAAAAAATTATTTAAAATTACAGCAAGAATAAATATAAAATTTATACCAAAACAAATAAAACAATTAAATAAATTGAAAAAAGTGTTTGTGTGTGCAAAAAAGATACATTTTACCGCGTTTTCAAGTGCAAAAATTACGCTCTGTGATGTGTGTTGAATTGCCTCTCTCAAGTTTGTTGAATACACAAGACCTATACGTGTAAGAGAGTTGTCAATTTTTTAAAGACAGGCCGAGAGTTGGAAATCTACGTATTTATCTATGGATTATACGTGGATAGTCAACTGGCGACCTGTCAAAAAAAAAATGACAACTCTCCTTCACACGAACAAGCACTGTCTATTCAACTCACATGAGCGGGGTTATTCAACACACATCGAAGAGCGTAATGTTTGCATTTAAAAATGCTGTAAAATCTATCTTTTTTGCACACACAAATACTTTTATCACTTGATTTAATTTTTTTATTTGTTTTGGTATAAATTTTATGTTTCGTCTTGCTGTAATTTAAAAATATTTATTTCATTTTGTTGATATTTGCATGTTGAAATTTAGCAATGTTTTGAACCATTTTTGTATTCAGCAGAATTGCATTTTTATACTATTTGGGATAAATTTTTTTAGTACCAAATAGAATAATTTTAAAAAAGTGTTTAGAAAATCAATATTTTTTTTTAGCTCAAATGTATTAAAAATGATTATAAATCATATTTTCATTAATTAATATAAAATTAATTGTATATAACAACTAAAAATTCATGATTAAAATATAAACATTTTGTAAAATACTCTTTGTACAACTATGTATGGTTTTGGTGCTACGGTGAAAGTTTTATTTTACACCAATACTAATAAAAAATGTTCTACTAACACATTCTTAGACTTAGGTTTTTGACTGTAGACTTAGGTTTTTGAAGTTTTAGTTGACTATATACTTATAATCTATGGTTCCAGAGCCTAATATGCTTATTTTTTAAAAATCATTTATATATTTGTAAATTTTCAAATGGTTTTTAAAAGTCTGTACATAAGAAAAAAGGTTTGTAACTGTTCAAAATTGTGTTTGAAATCGACTGACGATTTGGTAAAGCACCAATGAAATGCTGCATATAGACAATGCTTAAACTTCAGCAAATAAATTTCATTTCAAATAAAATTATGACAATATGTCAAATAATAAATTTCTTAAAGGTTTAATATATATATATTTCTATACATTTTTTGTTTATTTTTTTATGAATTATATATATTCGATTTCCGCTCAAAATTTTAATTTTTAATAAAAAAGTAAATGGAAAAGTAATAGCAAGATCATTTGGACTATAATTTTTGAAGAATTTGGTCCTCACACTGAAATGAGTTTGACATGCCTGACAGACAAAATTTACATGATGAAATATTTCATGAAATGCGTGGCATGAAACTTTCTTTATTTGCTAAAAGAATGAACAGGGAAGCAAATTGTGTGGAAAAAGTGGTAGGAAATATAATTTTAGAAGATTTCGTAAAATTTTCCTTACCCCATTTGCTTTTCCGTGCTTGCAATAAGCAAATAAAGAAAGTTTCATGTAGAAAATTTCATTAAATATTTCATCATGTAAATTTAGTCTTCGTCATAGAAATGAAGTATGTAAAATGAAATAAAGAGTGTTTTCCCAGAAAACATGAGGTAAAGTATTGTCTGAAATATAAAGTTTTTTAATAAATACGAAAGTTTGCAGTTCTCAAGAAAAATTTGATAAATGCGATGAGTTTGACCAAGCAAATAATATACAATATATAGAAAGGTATTTAAAATACTAAAAAATATCAATATTATGTTAATACAGTGGTGGTGACATAATCAAAATAATGTCTCTAACCCTTCCGGACTTCTCATTTTTATCTTGCTTATGTTGGCTTCAGTAGCAAATCCTTTGTCAAAGATATTTTTTGGCGACATATGCAAATATCTTAGACTAAATTCTTGAAACGTTTTTATTTGCTTACGGCAACTGTGGAGAGGCAAAAGAAATAAAAGAACTTGACAAAAACGATCTGAAATCTCATTTCGTATCACTATCGAACAAAATTTCGTTTAGGTTTAGCTTATTTTGCTGTTCAACAGACTGCAGACAGGGATGTCAAAGGCGATATAATAATATATTTTTCGGCTGAATTTGTTTTATGTACATAATACCTCTAACAGCTCAACCCAAATCAGAGCATTGCGTAAGCAACAGGGGACGTGTTTACTGTACATTTTAACACAAAATATTTACTTTGAATTTACTGTAAAAACGTACCCTGCTGCTTGAGCAACACTTAACGCTCTGACTTAGGTTGTGCAGTAAATGTCCTTAAAAAATCCTGAAATTTTCAAGGAGGTGTTGTTGTTTTCTTTCTTGAGATATGACAAAAATTTTAATTTTTTAACACGAAGTTTACAACATAAAACTTCAACAAATAAACAGAAAAAAAAATTTTTCATTGTTATACTTTTTTTCCTTCCAACGTTTTAGCAGCCTTCAGAGTTCGGATTGGAGCACTCCTTTTGCTCATTACGCATTGCGCATTTCGTACAAGCGTATTAAAAATGCGAACGAAAAAAAGCAGCAATTGGTTAGCGCAGCGCAAGCACATTCGATTTATTGGCCCCGCTCTTTGCGCAATGCGCATTTATTTATTTTTTGTCTAGCGCTTTGCGCTGCTTATTGCGCATATTGGGCGGCGCATTCTCTTTTTTATGCCAACGGTGGTTAGTTTGAGTTTATTCAGTGCTGCAAAATACATACATCTTTCGTAGTGACGTAATTTTAAGACATTTTGATTTGTAGCATTATATCGTTCTTCTTTACTTTTTTATTCTTGATCCCATACAAATATGATGCCCCTAGACGGGTCAAACTTCCGGACCGGAACCGGAAATATGAACTGTACTACCGATCCAACTTCCGGTCCAACCCGGAACCGAAAATATGAACTGTACTACCGACCCAACTTTTGGTCCAGACTGCAACCGGAAATATGAACTGCACTACCGACCCACTATCCGGTACAGTCCCTAACCCGCAAGTGTGCACTATTGCACTATTGACCGAATTTCCGGTCCAGTCTCTAAACCGGAAGTGTGAACTGTACTACCGACCCAACTTCCGGTCCACACCGGAACCGGAAATTTTGACTGCACTACCGACTCAATTACCGGTCCAGCCCCTAAGCCGGAAGTGCCCGTTGATTTAAAAAGAGCTACGATGGCATGTAATAACATCCATGGGAATAACGCCCATGCTTATTGGCTCCGCTCTTTGTGTAAAACGCAAAAAGAGCGGCGCTGCGCTGCGTTTTTTCGTACTCTGGCAGCCTTATTCTGGCAGCCTTATTCTGGCAATTTGGTAATACATAGTCAATTTGTAAACGAATGTTTGTTACCTTATTGTAACTTTTATTTGTTCCGGTATTTCGGCAACAAGGTAATAAAAAAATAATTCAACAAATGTGGTGAAAACAATTTACAAATTTTTGTAATAAAATTTAATTATTTAAAATTATATTTTTAAATAAAAATAGATTGTGTAATGCACAAAGGTAAATGTATAAAAATTTTGAATTCTACACGCACAATCGAACAAGATAAAATCGCCTTAACCGCCTAATTTCTTCACAATTTTATTCATATTGAACAAGAGCAAAAATAATAAAAATAGTTGCAAGACACCCTAAAGATTTTGGAAGAACAATCTTAATGGCAAAATGATTGCTCATACTTTTGAATCATTATTGATTATGCCAAATTACGAAAATTCGCAAAAACTTGATAACTTTTAAAATACAGAAAAGCGAAAATTTGCGAAAAATTGCAAAATTGTTAACAAATCCTAAAATTGTTTTAAAATAGCTAAAATTGTAAGGAATGCAAAAAACTTGGAAAAATTCGCGGAAATGAAAATTTGCAAAAACATGTTAACATTAAAAAGATAGAAAAGTGTTTAATGAAAAGTGAATAATTCTGGCAAAAAAATTAATGGGACCAACCTGCAAGCAAGCCCTTTCAAACAAAAAAAGTATTTTGAAAATCGGTTCATAAATGCAGGAATTATACGATATTCAATATTTAGGGGAGGAGACATTGCCATACCGATTTTCGAGAAAAAAAGTGGACCAGACTGTAAGCAAACCCTTTCAAATACCAAAAGAATTTTGCAAATCGGTCCATAAATGGAGAAGTTATACGATAATCAATATTTCTGAGTGTATGGTGGGGGGTGGCGAGAGGGGGCAAATTGCACCACCAATTTTCAAGAAACAATTATGGGATCATACTGCGAGCAAAGCCTTTCGAACAAAAAAGAATTTTGAAAATCGGTCCATAAATGGAGGAGTTATGCGGTAATCAATTTTTTTTTTTGGGGGGGGGCGAATTTCCTCTCCCGATTTTCGAAAAATGTATGAGACCAGCCTGCAAGCATGCCCTTTCAAACAAAAAATAAATGAGTTTTTGAAATCAGTCCATAAACGCAGAAATTATACGATACTTAATATTTGAGGGGGGGGGGCACATTGCCTTAAAGATTTTAAAGATAAAATTGGACCAGACTGCAAGCCAACCCTTACAACTACCAAAAGAATTTTGAAAATCGGTTCATAAATGGAAGAGTTATGCCATAATCAATGTTTTGGGGGGAAGAAAATTTCCCCCTGATTTTCGAAAAAAAATTATGCGACCAATCTGCAACCAAGCCCTTTCAAACAAAAAAAGAATTTCTAAAATCGGTTCAAAAATGACAGAGTTATGCGGTTACAAACATAAAAAATGAAAAAAAAAACACACGAATTGATACCTCCTTCTTTTTTGAAGTCGGTTGAAAATGATTAAAATTCGGTAAAACTGTAAAAAAGCCAAGCTAAAAACCATTTTTATGCCGAAAATAGAATTTGGGAAAAACTGCAGTATTGCAAACAAGCCTTAAAATTGCTTAAAAATAGCTAAAATTGTAAGGAATAATAAAACCTTAAAAAAAAATCCCGAAAATGACGCAAATTCGAAAGTTTTACGATAAAAGTGATTTATTTGCCAGTTTTTTTTTTGGTTTTTTTTTACAGTTTTACCGCCTTATAATCAATACCAGACTTCGCTATCTTTTCAATCTTGGCAAGTTTTGCGAATTTGCGTAATTTTCGCGGGTTTTCCCGAATTTTTGGTATTCCTTTCATTTTAGCTATTTTTAAACAATTTTAGGGCTTGTTAGAAATTTAAAAATTTTTCGCTATTCGTCGCTATTTTCGCGATAAAATTTATTTTAGCGATGTTTAATGAATTTAAAGGCTTGTTTCCAATTTCGCGAACTTTAATAACAAATTGAATTACAAATTTTTAAAAAAGTTTTTGTTACCTACTTCTTTGTAGGTAATATTTTTATTGACTTTTGTTACGATAAAAATTTTTTCAGAATACCATACCATATTTTTATAACTGTGCGTACAAATTATAAACATGGTGACTATTATTACCAGGGCTCGGACTTTCATGCAATGAATGTTTTTTTTTTTTGTGATAGATAAACCCTTATTGACTAATTATCTATGCGAATCATCAAATTTTAAATAGTATGGCATCCATTTGTAGTTGTATATTTTTGCATATTTTGGTGGTAAGTGAATATTTTGGCAATAAATGCATATTTTTGGAGTTATAAAAAGTTTTTAATGCACATTTCTCAATTTAAAAAAAAAATTAATAGGCCGATGATGGATGGCAACCGAGCCGCTGTTGAGTTGTCAGTTGCTGAAAATTATACTACGGATAGACACTGGCAACTGAGAGTTATCAGTTTCAGTTGCTATTTAGTACCTTTCGGGCAGCCATTAATTTTCAGTTGCCTACTGGCAACGCAACTAATGTTCGGTTGGATTAAATAACAGACCCAATTATGGTTGTTTTATGTTGTTTTCTCTAATAATAATAAAAAATTTCAAATTATTTTAGTTTGGAGGCTTTGTTCGTAGTTAAATGTAGATGCATTTGTTATTCGCTTAAAATCAATTTTTAGTTGCATGAATGTCCAAGCCCTGATTATTGCTGTGTCAGCATACTCCTGTAAATTAAATTTAACATATTGCTCAAAGGTACAAAATTAAAGTTTTTTATACTATTATGTTAAAGGTTGCGAATGAAGAAAAATCATATCTCAAAAAAGCAAAAAACAAAAACAAACATTTTAGCTCTATATATTTTTGTAGCCCCAAATATCCTCTTAAAAATGGCGTACAAACCATCCTTACATAAAATAGCTCTCGAGATATTTGAAAACTAAACTCAACATATTCGGTAAATTCGTCGAAATAATGTAGTTTTTAATATGTCATAACGGCTCCATGAAAAATCGCCCAAAAATGGAAATGAAAAATCACCCAAAAAAAAAATGAAAAATCGCCAAAAAAAATGAAATATCGGCCAAAATTAAAAAACACCAAAAAAAGAATTTAAAATTATAGTAATTTAATTTTTATATTGAAAAAAAAGAAAACTTACTTAAAACTTCGTTTCTTACTGAATTGCAATAAAAGTATGAATAAAAGGCAATATTTTCCATCGGTCAAAAAATATAGTATGGCACTCCAAGGGTGATTTAGATAATTATCATAGATACAACAAAAATTTATAAACATATAATACAGTAATGATCATTTATCGAAGGTCGGAAATTTAAGACGTCAAGGAAACCGGAGCTCAAAATTTGACATATCACATAGAGTCTAAAGTCCTTCCGTCCGCCAAAAGCGCGTTTAAAATTAAATATTCCAAAGGCAAGTAATTTAAAAAACTTTCGTAAGCGAAGCCGAGATTTGACATACCATAGAGTTTAAAATCCTTCCGTCCGGCCAAAGCACAGTGGAAAATCGTAGAGTAAGACCAGCCCATAATTCATTTTTAAAAAGGTTCTAATTACACCAAAAATTTTTTTATCGAAAAGCTAAGATGTCGAACTTAATAATTTGAGGAAAATATTTGATGTTTGGTCAATAGCAATACTCGGAAATAAAGACCGTATTCACATCTTTTTACGACAACGATTTATAACTATAAAAATAAAACGTATTTCAGAGCATATTTTTAATATAATTCACATTACATTTAAGGAGTTATATACATTATTGGAAAGGTGATTTAATGTAGATTCCGATTTTATAAATAGCGGATCAGGTTTTAGTGAAAACGTTTGAAATTTTAGCTTCTGAATGATGTAATGTTGTTTTGACTGCATGTAAAAACTTCGGTAAGGCTTTTTATTAGGAGCTCTGCTTAGCTCTGCGCTCATATGTAAAAAATTGTAAAGCTTAATATATTAATAAAATACTATAAAAATATTAGCTGCGTATTCCTGCCTAAACAGAAGTTACATTCAATAATGTTAAAAAACTCAGTTATTTAGATAATTGAACAAATGATTTTTGTTAAAGTAGCTTTGTATTGTTATGTCATTTTTTTTGCTAGATTAAAAAAAATTAAAAATTGAGTTAAAAATAAAAATCCCGTTATATAAAAAAGTTGACTAGTAGGCTATTGATGGAAAGTTTAAGAATTGTCACAATTAATATATGTTTTTTGGTTATACTGTGTTTTTTTTTTGTGAAGAGATTATTAAAAATCAGTATTACATTAATTAAAAATGAATAATTTTAAGTGTTCAGTGCGTCAAATTATTGATACATATATATTGAAAGTGGGAGAAATACACAAAGTATTAACTTTTTTGTTGAAAAAAATTATCAACTTTCTGAAGAAAATATAAAATATATAGTGAATAATATAAAAAAAACTGTCATACCAAGTTTTAATAATCGGTGGAAGAAATCAAACAGATCTTCATTTTTGGTTTGAAATGGTTTGCTTGCGGCTTAGTCCCATAATTTTTTTTTGAAAATCGGTGAGGAAATTTCTTCCCTACCCCCCCCCCCCCCCCCACATTCCTTAACTCTGTAATTTGTGATCCGATTTTCAAAATTTTTTTTGTTGGAAAGGTTTAGCTGCAAGTTTGGTTCCATAACTTTTTTGCGAAAAACGTGGAAGGGGAGAGAGGGAATTTCGGCCACCCACGCATAACTCCGTAATTTGTCAACCAATTTTTAAAATTCTTTTTTGGTTTGAAAGTGTTTGCTTACAGTTAGGTTCCATAATTGTTTTTCCAAAATCGGTGGGGGCCATGCCTCCCCCTCCCCCTTTACTTAACTCTGTCATTTGTCAACCAATTTTTAAAATTCTTTTTTTGGTTTGAAAAGGTTTGCTTAGTACCATAACGTTTTTCCCCCCATCTCCCAACTCTGTCATTTGTGAACCGATCTTAATTTTTTTTGTGTAATGGGGTGTGCCTAAATTTTAGTCCCATCATTTTTTTTAAATTGGTGGGGAAATTTACTCCCCACATGATTAACGCTGTCATAATGAACTTATTTTCAAAATTCTTTGCTTGTTTAAAAGGCTTTGCCTGCAGCTTTATTCTGTAATATTTTTCAAAAATCGATGGGAAAATTTCCTCAACCCACCCCCCCCCCCCGCTTGCTTAACTATGCCATTCGTTTTTGGAAAAGGAGTAGGAGGGCTGATGGAAGTTTGGTCTTCCACACATAACTCTTTGATTTATCAATAGATTTTTAAAATAATTTTTTGGTTTGCCATATTTTTTTTATTTTTTTAAATCGATGGGAAAAATTGCTCGCCCTCATGATTATCTCTGTCATTTGTGAACCGATTTTCAAATTTATTTATTTTTTGTTTAAAATGGTTTGCCTAAGCTTCAGGCATAATTTGTTTTCGAAAATCGGTGGTTAATTTGCAACACCACCCCCCATGATTAATGCTGTCATATGTGAAATGATATTCAAAATTCTTTTTTTTATTCTAAAAAATATTTTTTAACTCGATGGGGAAATTCGCTCCCTTCATGCTTAACTCTGCCATTTTCCGATGAACCGATTTTCAAACATTTTATTTTGTTTGAAAGGATTTGCTGAGATTTAGTCACATAATTTTTTTTCGAGAATTGGTGAGGAAGTTTAAGATTAACTCTGTCATAATTGAACCGAACTTCAAAATAGTTTTTTTTTTTTGAAAGAGTTTGCTTGAAGTTGGTCACATAGAAGTGGATATGGAGCGGACAAATTGGTATCCCGATATATTGATTACCGTATAACTATGCCATTTCTTGACCGATCTCAAAAACTTTTATTTGAAAGGACATAAAAGGTTTTGTAGTACAAAAAATTGCGGACGAACACACAGTTAGTAGCAGGATACACTATTTGATCTAACGCATAATTGCGTCCGTATTATAATTATTATAATCTGTTCAATGGGATCTTTGTAATGAAGTCGGTTTTTTCAGAGCTATTTCGTCCATATTGCTAGACCAGATAGACGCATAAAGGACTTTTCCTCAAAATGTTTAAAGCCCGTGTATCGCCGGGTCGAAAAAAGCTAGTATTTAATAAATTCACATTCCTGTGCCCATGTACTGTATTTATGTATGTACTGCCACGCGTGTGGGTATTTTTGTGGCAAAATACTTCTTCTAAAGGGTTGTCTGTGTGTCGACGTTTTAGAGAAATAAATTTACCTTCAACACGTGTCGATTCAACTAACAACAGGTGTAATCTCAACGAAATATTCTCATGCTAACATTTTCTTTGTCTTCAAAAAAATAAAAAATAAAATAAAAATTAGATAAAAATAAAAACACATATGCAATTAAAATAAATACATATAACTAATAAAATTTAAAAGCAATACTGCGCAGTTCAAGTTCTTACAGTACACGTGTTATTATTTACTCTTTAGTATTACTCGATAACTAATTGAGATTTATTGGTTTGTTCTTTTCATTTCATTTGCCAACAATAAAAGATGTCCTTAAAAAGTGATCAGGAGATTTTGGAAAACTCAATGCACGAAGATGATCCAAATGGCAATTCCGCCCTGGAACAAACTTTTACAGAAAAAGCCTCACCAAGATGGGGCCCACAACATAAGGGAGCTCAGGAATTGGCTAAACTATATAGTCCAGGTAATTTTTAAAATATTTATTGTTTTTATTACCTGATATATTTGTATCATAACAAATAACAAAACGTCGGCAGAGCGTTGTCAAATTTTTGTTAAGCTGAAAGTCCATAACACGCGTTTCGTGCGTTGCGCGTTTTGTGTGTTTCATACTTTAGACGCCTTTCTAAATTCAAGTTACATGCAACGCATGGTAGAATTATACTACAGGTAGTAGCGAAGCTACAACAACCCAACAACAGCAAAAACAACACGGCTTTTTATTGTTGTTTATGTTTGATGTTGTCAAAAAGCACAAAAGAAAATTTGAAAAAAAATTTATATGTTCACATGTGTGTGTTTACTTCGCCATGTTTTTTTCAGTAGTGTGGGTGTGTGTTGGTATAACATAAACAACTTTTGACAGAGTCGAACTCAAAAAAAAAAGTTCGTTAACGCTTCACCACTACCTGTATTATTCTACCATGATGCAACGCTTTTTGTGGGCCAATATTTATGTGTTGATCAGCTGTAGTGTAAATATTTTTATCAATTAAAAATAATTTTTGCAAAAATGTTAATTGAAATTGAAATGTTAAAAGAATTTGTGGAATTTATTGAGTTTATAAACATAATATTTTGTGCAACAAGGGCATACTCAAAGCTCCAAAATAAAACGAGATTGTTTTGGGTGCGTCCCTTGTATTTGGAACGGGAAGTGAGTGGTTTATTGAACTCAGCGAGAACTATTCCAACAGATTGTCGGCTCTTCTTGACTTCAATGTAAATTTAATTGTGTCAGTACAATATTGAATAAAGTGTAAAGATAAATTGATAAAATAAATAAACATAACAGAGATGAAACTTATTACATAAAATTAATCGATAAGAAAATGAAAATTTTGTTAATGAAAGAATTGTGTTACAAAATTAATTTTAATGTATTTTATTCTTGAAAACATTTGTAAACTCTATTGCGATAGGATTTTTTTTATTAAAGACTTCTTTTTTGTAAAAAAATTAAAAAAAAATCCACCATACAAACATATTTATCGAAAACATTGAAAATGTAATATAATTTGTCATCCCTGGCTATCAAAAACAGCTGTCATTTTTTCATGGCGCATGCGACGCATACAAAAGTAGAAAGTAAACCTACTTTTCGCGTCAAGCGTTTTACGCTTTGTGCTATGTAACTCGTCAGATACATTTACACTGATTCTACTTTTTTGACAGCCGCTTATAACGCGTTACCGTGTGTAACGCGTGTTATGGACTTTCAGCTTTAGTGCAAGCATACATGCGAACACGTTGTGGTTTTTTTGTTATCATAAATCACAATTTGTTTGTCGTCATGAAAGAAGTTTGTCACTATTTATTTTTTCTTTAATCATATACATACTGTTTTGTAAAAATGGTGTAAAAATTTTAGTTTTTCAAAATAAATTAAAACGTCAAACAGTTTGTTTACGTTTTTTATCAAGACAAATTTGTCTGAGCTTAAGCTCTGACAAAATTGTAAAGACACTGCAATAACACTAACAAATGCAGTCTATACCTGATGAATTTTTAGCTTGATAAAGTTTTGACATTTATCATGATACAAATTTATCAGGCGTTGTCCAACCGGAATTAATTTTTGCTCGTTCCTACGTGCTCCATCTGCTAAACATCATACATACTATAAATTTATCCAATATGGGTAGCAAAGTTTGTCTTCAATTCCAATTATGTGACTATGGTGCCCCTTTTTTTACTGGGCACTTCCAGTATAGCTAGAAAGCTGGTGAGCAATTAACTAGAAAAATCTGAAAAGGGCACTTTTCACCCGGGAGGGACTAGGCTGCCCCATTTTTGTATGGGGCACTTCCAGTATAGCTAGAAAGCTGAAATTCTATATACAGGTAGCAATTAACGAAACAAATTCAAAACGGGCACTTTTAATCTGGAGGGAGTAGGGTTCCCCTTCTTTGTATAGGGCACTTCCCCTTCTTTGTATAGGGCACGTCCCTGCTGACTAACTAACCAAAACAAATTTGAAAACGGGCACTTTTCAGCCGGGGGGAACTAGGGTGTCACTTCTTTGCATGGGGCGCTTCCGGTGTAGCTAGAAAGCTGAAATTTGGTCCACAGGTAGGTCTTGATGAGCAATTAACGAAAAACAAATTAAAACGGGCACTGGTAATCTGGAGGGACTAGGATGTCCCTTCCTTTTAATGGGAATTTCCAGTATAGCTACACTCTAAAACACTTTTGTTGAAAATTAGGTCGATAATAGTTGACAACACTTTACAGATTATTATCGACCTAAAATTACACACGCATTACTTTTCAACAAAATGTGTTTACTAAATAAAGCGATTGGCTGCGTACAGGTTTGAACCGCGACCTCATGACTGATAGTCTGACATATCTACCATTCAGCCATAGCCGTATTATACTTTATGTCACATTTTTTCCACTTGGACTAATTATGTTTAATTTGAAAGTTTTTTCTTTAATAAAATAACCACAAAATCGATGTAATTTTAGACAAGGAGACATTTTCAACACAAACTTAGACAATGATCGTAAATTTGAAGTAAAGTTTTAGACTGTAGAAAGCTGAAATTTGGTACACAGGTAGGCATTGTTGAGCGAACAACCAGAAAAATCTTAAAAGGGGCATTTTCTCCGGTGGGCCTAGGGCCGCCCTTATTTATATGGGACACTTCTACTATAGCCAGAAAGCTAAAATTTGCTATACAGGTAGGTTTTGATGGGAAAGTACTAAGAAAGGTGGGACAACGGAAATTTTTCATCTAGAACTTATTGTATAAGGCACTTATTGTATCAATTAAAAGCTTAGAAAAAAGAACTGTTTGCTTACTTTTTCAATACTACAAATAATAAATTAAGAAGTAAGTAAGAGTAGTTCTTTCTTTATGGTAAATTTGAAAAATACACAGTTATACATAATATATGCATTTCCTACACTTTTGAAGAAAACACCCATTCTTTGTAGCAGAAAATGATTTATATCCTAGAGGTGCAAATATGCTACCAAGAGTGATTTCCGCTGATATTTTTGGTAATAAATAAGTGATAAACTCTCATCCCAATCATCGAACTTTTTTCCGTTAAACTGTGTGAAGGTAGAAACATTCTGAAAACATTTCAAATCAGCATATTAATATTCATCAGAAAAGTTGAATTCGTTTTAAAATAATTACGTTCTTACAGACTTCTATGAAAATTTCGCAAATACATTGTCGATAAACCATTTCGCCTTAAAAAGTGTGTATGTACATAGATAAACCAAACAGAAAATGAGAATAAGTCGCAAATAAATCAACATTTTGATCAGAAATTCATACCATAGGAAAAGTGCACCACAGGGAATAGTTTAGCATCAAAAATTCATTTTTACAAAATCTGCAGATAAACCATTTTGGATAAACGCCGTCGATATACTGAAAAATATATCGTCATATAAAACGTAAAATCATGTAAGTGAAAAAAATTCAAAACCGAGGTTTTAACCAATTATTGTATGTTATATGAAAGCCCATACCCCTACAAAATTTTTAGTCTTCTACTACCATGCTCGGTGACGTTATAATCAAAAATAAAACAATGTAGCTACTATAGCTTGCACTATTTCATAAACTATCTTCCCTCTCCTGTAGTATTTAAAAAATTGTATTTACATGGTTTTACGTTTTATATGACGATATGCAACGTACAGTGAACCAATAAAGTTTAAGTACAACTTGTAATTTCTTAATAATGCTATTAATTACCATATTTCTCTTAATAATATTAGCTATCTTTGCAGAAAATAAAATAGATTCATATCGAATAAAAAATTATTTGCTGGGTTTTGTATAATTTTCAAAGCCTACTTTGCGTATTTTTGAAAATCATTTACATATTTGTGAATTCTCAAATGGTTTTTGAAAGTCTGTACATAAGTTAAAGGTTTTGTAACTGTTCAAAATTGCGTTTGAAGTCTACTGACGATTTGGTAAAGCACCAATGAAATGCTGCATATAGACAATGCTTAAACACCAGCAAATAAATTTAATTTTAAATAGAATTATGACAATATGTCAAATAAATTTTATTAAAAAAAATATCTTTTATAAATAAAATAATAGTGTACGTAAACTTTTTTATATGAATTACGGATATTGTGGAGTTTTTGTTGCTTTTTCTATAAACCTGTGGTTATATTTTAAGAAAGTTCTGGTTTACGTTTAATAAATCTTTATTTAAATCATAATGTATTTTATATGTTTGTTTTTTTAATGTTAGGTGTACTTAAACTTTATTGGTTCACTGTATGCACGAAACTTATCGTATATATTACAAAATATTTCATATTTTCGCACCACGAAAATCTTTCGTACATACATACGTATACGAAATGCAATATTGGATAAATCTGAGATCGCTTACATGTATAACTATTCTATGTATTTTCAGGAAAACGTGCTCAGGAATTTCTCTGTGTTTACACATGTATTGCTCTAATGATAATAGATTTGATTTTAATATTAAAACATTTTCATTTCGATCGTATAATTGTTGCCTGCATATCGGCCATATGTGGTATAATTACTGCGGATTTTGGCTCCGGTCTTGTACATTGGGCAGCCGATACTTGGGGATCAGTTGAACTACCTATTATAGGAAAGGTATGAATTTAAGTCTATAAATTAATTCTACTAAAGTTTAAAAAATATAAACTTTCTTTTTTGTTGTAGAATTTCTTACGTCCATTTCGAGAGCATCATTTGGACCCGACATCTATTACACGTCATGATTTTATCGAAACAAATGGTGATAATTTTATGGTCAGTATACCGATATTAGGTTTTTTGGCCTATAGTTTTAACACAAAATCGCATAATGATATACAACAGGATTTCGGTTGGATTTCATATCTATTTTTATGTTCGATTTTTGTTGCAATGACCAATCAGGTGAGTTTCTTTTTAACAATGTTTATACTCTAATTGATAATTGTATTTGAGCTAAATACCCTCACCTTCTTCAATTTTGATAAAGTAGTGGATACCAATTTTTGGGTTTCTAACTGCTTCGGTTGTGGAGATATGGCGTTCTCAAGCTTAAAAATATAAATTTATAGAAGTGGAGTTTGCGGAAAAAATTGTCAATATATCGAAAAGCGCTTAAGTTACAGACTTCATACATATACATACATACCGTTCAAAAGCTAATGAAGCCCTCTCCACGATGACGTAACCTAAAAGTTTCTGGGAACTCAAAATTTATATATAATAATGTTACCACTCTCATAAAAACTCGATTTGCGATTTTCATGTTTTCATGACACGCTTAGCCTCGTATCGGTGGACATGAAAACATGAAAGTGATTGTTTGTAGGAAAAACTCGCAAAAGCACATATATCAGTGATGGAAAACACAGATTTCGGTATGGCACTGAACTTCAAATTAAAAAGTACTTTTTGCGCCTAAAGGGTACTTTTTTAGGAATTTAAAAAATGGGTTAGGTATTTCAAATTATCATACAAAAGAACCATTCTTGACATTTGAATATATGTATTTTTAACTTGCCGCTATCCAAAATATTAAGTTGCTGATTTCACCTCAATTTTCGCAAATAGAGTTTTTATGAGATCTCGACTTTTTGGGGTTATCAGGCATGTTCTGAAAATCACATGGTTTTAAATCACATGTGATTTTAAAATCAATAATGGTCCTGCAGACGTTTTTAAAATCATATACAATAATTTTCTTTTAGAAATGATATTTGATGCTCTATACAATAGAAAATTTTAAAAAAAGAGTGAACAAATATGTGATTTAGGGCCATGTGATTTTCAGAACAAGCCTGTATGTGAATCTATTCTGACTATTTTTACGATGATGTCCTTATGGATCAGCGTTGCCATTGTTGGTAGGCTCTTACTAAATTTGGTAGGAATTTTTTCGTATGGTAGGATGGTAGGCTAAATCTTTTTTTGGTAGCTTTGAGAATATATATATGCATAATTATTAAAAAAGGTTTTAAATGCAGCTTGTAAAAAATTTAATGAATTATATCAAAAAAGTTTTGTCGATATTGCAGGATACGTATTAAATTTTCATTGACATGCCGTTTCTTTTCTAAGCAAACTGTAAAAATTCTTTAGCTTTTATGCAAAAATTGCAAATTAACGTTATTTTAAGATAAAAATTTATCCTGGTAAGTGTTGATATCAGCGTGACCGTTTTGCGACTAAAGTGGCAATTTGCCACTTTTTCAACTGCCTTGCCACTTTTAGTGCCCCTTTTTTGAAATAACCTAAATCTGCAACCTTTTGTAATATTATGCCCCTTTTTATGAAATGATGCTTCTTGTTTTAATATAAGCTTTTTACGGCACGAAACTGTTTTTATAAAAAAAAAATCTCAAGACAAAAATTTGTTTTTGAGTCTTATCATGTAAAATCTTATGACAAAAACTATTTTGAAATAGTTTAAGAGTTTAGATCTATAGATATTCATTACTGTATTAAAATTATTAAAAATAACACCCTGATTCACTAACACGAACAAGAACGTCTTGCTAAAAATTTTTATGAAAATCACGCCGCTTTAAATATTTTTAAAATTATTTTCATGCAAATTTTGGTGCCATGTCACAATATCCAGTGACATAATGTCCAAAGACATTATGTCACTGCTAAAAATGGCATAACATCAATTGACATTGTGACACTTTTAATAGTGCCATGGACTTTATGACATTATTATTATGACCATTATGACACTTTGAAATGTGTCATAATGTCCACACTTTTAAAAATGAAAACAAATTCAAATACATGTACATGTTTTTGACTATTCACTTTTTACTTCTGCAATCGGTGACAAGTAATAAAAGATCAATTGACGTTATTGCATTTTAAAAAGTGAACTAAAATCAAGAACAATTTGCAAATAGCGTCAACAATGCTTAAAATATGTCCAATCGACATCGTCGATTCAAAGAAATATTTGGAAATCAATTAAAATTTTATTTTACTAAAAAATATTCTTTGCGTAGCTGGCCTTCGGCCGGGCTTAAGTATTTTTTCTTCTTGGTATATTGAAAAGCGGCCTTCGGGCGGTCATAACGATTTTCTCCTCTCAGTATACTCAGCGGCTTCGCCGACCGAAGGCCGGCTATGCAAAAATCTTTACTCAGCGAAACTGCTTTTCGATATACTTTACTAATGTGCTGTTTCCATATGCAAACAAGCGACTTGAGTAAAAATTTTTTTATGGAAATTGCTAAAAAAAAATGTGAGTGCCTTTCACATAAATTTTACACAAACAAGGCTTGTTTGCATTGTTTGTCTAAAATTTAAATAAAAAGCAGTCAGTTTTTTGAACGAAAAAACATCAAAATTGATTCATTTTATTTCAAAAGCATTATATGCCCTAGAAATTCATTAAATATTAGAATTTGGTTCAATTATTCCCTTTTCAAAAAAGTTGCCCTTTTTTGGAAGAATCCCCTTTTTGGTGCCACTTTTTTCCTCAAAATCCCCTTTTTGTGCAACTTTTTAAAAATTTTCAACGGTCACCCTGGTTGATATAACTTGTAATAAATTCAGTGTTTCAAAAATTTATTCTATTGCAAATTTTCAATGAAAAAGGTAAAAAATGTAGAATGTTTTTCTAAAGAAAGAGCCAATAATTAAAAAAA
Organism: Panzeria rudis; assembly: GCA_956483635.1. Taxonomy (NCBI): domain Eukaryota; kingdom Metazoa; phylum Arthropoda; class Insecta; order Diptera; family Tachinidae; genus Panzeria; species Panzeria rudis. The sequence continues at coordinate 44,513,718 of OY101449.1, read as the reverse complement.
ATGTTCACATCCATATAAAATTATTTTTATTTTATTTATTTTTAAATTCACAAACACAACCCGCGAAGCGATTTGGACTGACTGGCTAGCATTGCTACCAATCAGTCCATAGTCCGGATTAAGTATTTTTTGATTTTTTTTTTTTCTTAACGATTTTTTTATTCCTTAATGATCATCTGATGCACTATTTAATTTATATATTAAATACCATGATACCCATTTTTTGTCGATTGGATTTATATTTACATTTTAAAAATCAGTTTATAAATGTGAGGAAAATCCCGGTTCTAGATTTAGATATTTCTTATTTCTTAAGAAGAATAAAGCGATCTGCCTATCTTTGAATTAATTCAGTGTAATTTTTTTAACAATATAATGCAAATTGTAAAGTTTACTGCTAGCTTTGCTTTAAAAAAAGTTTAAAGGACCTTCTTGAGGTATGACAACTTTATCACTGTAAAATTAAATATAAAAAGAACGGAATCTGGTTATAGTAAAACTAATAAAAACGATAGGAATAAAAGAACAGAGCTCAGATCAATCCCGATCGGAATATGTGTGTGCGATAAATCCATTAAAACTCGAAAAAATTCTTTAAGAAGATGTATTTCAAACTTGATACCAGAATGTTTTAAAAAGCGCAATTTAAAAATGTTAAGAAATTTGTAGGTGTTAAACGGTTTTGGTAGATTTTTGTGCAAAATTTGGTAGAAAAAATTTGTTCCAGTGACAACGCTGTTATGTATGCATGTATGCACGTATGTATGTAAACCTCGCATAACTTAAGAATGGCTTAGCCGATCGGAACCACACTTTCGTGAGATAAAGAACCGATTCGGATAGGTAGATGTTTAGAATTTTCGAAAATAAAGTTTTCAAAAAAATTTTTGAAATAAATTTTAAACTAAATTTTAAACTGAATCCAATCAGCTCTTACACTCAAACAAATCGACTGCATCAAATTTTGTTAGAACCGATTGATTCGTTCGAGAGATGTCGTTGATGAAAAATTTCGATTAAATCATACTATTTCAATAACTCCAAAAGTTCTTGTCAAATCGATTTTCAAGATTCATTACTTATTTGGACTTAAAAAACTGCCTTGAATGCGAACGAGATCCTAAATGTGATCAGGTGATTCTCATATTTTATTTGTAGAATTCTGCATATTTTATTTTTATTAAGTGTCAGATTCTTGACCTCGACGATCTTACAAAAACTCTATTTATTGTGTGCAAAAGCTGGAGTGGTAGAAAATTTATAAATTTTCGGCCGCTTTGCGGTTGAGACTAGCGACAAATTCCAGGTATGTCCTGCAAGGTCAACTGTATTCCATATTTTTTGTTATATCCTCGGTTTTGTGAAGCAGATTTTGATGGTATCACTGTTTAATTTTCGTAGAACTTTATTTTTTATTTCACCAGAATAAAAATTTTGAGGACTACGTAAGAAATATTGCTATAAATAGTTTCAGTAACAACAATTCCATGAAAACTTAATATTTCCATTTCGAGTAAAAGACAGAACAGATTCCACTATATTTGTTTTAAGAATGTACAATTTTCCAATCGGAATTTTACCAGCAAGTTAGTTGAACGGCTGTACGAATAATCGCCCAAAACAGCTAAATGAAGAAACGCCCAAAATTGTGGGCGATTCGTCATAGTGAAGAAACACCCAAAAACAGTGCCCGATCGCCCAAAAAAAGTGAAGAATAACCCAAAAGTGTGAAATGAAGAATCCCGCGAAGTTTTTGGGCTTTTGTTCATTATCTAAGATCACCCGAATTTGGAATGAACAATCACCTAACAATTTTTTTTGGGGTTTTTTAACATTTAACAAAAATTTGGCATTTATTCATTATGAACAAATACCCAAATATTTAAAAATGTTGAGTTGCCCAATCTGGAGACAGATCGACAAAGAAGTTGACAAGACGAGAAAAAGCTGGTGTGAGATGCTCGCAATGTACTGAATGAAGTGATTGAAATTCGGAACCGAACTGGAATTCCAGTCATCAAACCACGAAATGCTATTTTAAAAAGTAAACAACTTCATAGTGAATGGATGTGATTGGAAAAGAATAAATCGCGGCAGACATGTACCGAAAAATTTAAAGAAAAACAATTTTCTTTAAAACTGGGCAAACTTTTCAACATATCTCTGAAAAAATCCCAGATCAGTTGTCGGAAAAACAAAAGGGGATCGTTCAAGACCTGCTTTAGAACATTCAAATTCAGAAACAGCAATTGAAGAAGGTGTTTACTTTAACTAAAAAATTTTATATTTTGGATTTTAATTTAAATCATTCCTGCTATTCAATGAAATTCCTTACAAACCTAACGATAATCTATCAGAAATTTTTGATAGTATCTGCAAAACTATTAATACGTCGGTTCCTGCAATTAAAACGATTTATCGGCTACAAAACTATAACAATAAACTCACATCAGACTCGAGAGATGCGGTAATAATTATGAACTTTTGGTCTCCTTATGATAAGAACTATTTTCTAAAAACATTTGCTAATTGGCGTAAAACTAATCGCGGTTTTTCTTCACACTGAGGCATATTGGTGAAAATTCTGACCATAAATTTTATGTCAATGAAAACCTTACGTCTACAAACTTTAAAATTCTATGCGCTGTTACTCGCCTTAAAAAGGAGAATCGCATTTACTATACGTGGCTTGGTTTATGTCAAAATTTCTGCTGATGACCAGGCAATACTTATTGATGAGTTGGAACATCTCAACAATTTATTTAGAGTTTCAGACGGGTCAAAGAATAGGTATTAAAATATGTTACATCAATGCCCAGAGCTTGAGACCTAAGATTGAAGAGTTTAGATTTATTTTTGAGAATGCCGGTGTTGATTTTATATGTGTATCTGAGACATGGTTTAAGCCTGAGCACACTGATATATATATTTCAATATCAGGAGAGTTAATAGAAACGTTTATGGAGGCGTTGCAATTTATGTAAAGAAAGGAATTGCAATCAAAGTTCTCAGTAGATCTACAGATAATTTAATGGGTACTGGTGCCGACAGTTCTGAAAATCTGTTAGAATATTTATTTTTGGAAGTAAGCTGTGATGGAAGGAAGCTACTTTTAGGTTGCGTTTATAGACCAAATAATCGTATTTGTATGGAGAGATTTATGAACACTCTGGAAATATACACAGTCTCGTTCGAAGATGTTATTATTACATGCGATTTCAATTCAAATATTTTAGTAAGCCCTTACCTGCCTGACAGCATGCTTACATTTGGTCTTAGTTCCCCAAACACAAATAATGCTACACATTTTCAAATAGATTTATGCCAAATGGTACTTTGATATTGCATCCCAATTTGCAGAAACTATTTAATAATATTTTTGTACAAGATACTATTTTCTTATGTATTTAATTTTTAAAATTTACAGGTAAGTTATCGTTATGAGGTTCTGTATATAATAAGATATTGTTGAAAGTTTCAATTAACAACTTTATATATTCATTTATTTTGTTTTGATTACTGGAAATTGGGCGGTTTTGTAAAACCCTCTTTTTAGCTATGTAGAATCTGATAACAATTCCTTAAATGTTTTAATTTCAAATTCATTCGTTGAAATTTACCTATTTTGAGATTTGAATATACATATGTATATTTAAATATATTCATATACATATGTATGTAAATATACATATGTATGTATACGAATATACATATGTATATTTACCACCATATTCATAGCATTTAAAATGAGTTTGATATGTATTTTATTTAAAATTTTTCACACAAAATTTTCTTAAAATTGATTTCAAATACATTTAGTTTATTTATGAATATGGGGGTTAATGTTTTATGTATACATACGGTATAATTAAAATCAAATATGTAATTGTTTTTGTCCATCAATAATTTTTAGTATGACAAATTTTTTGTAAGGTATTGTTTGTTTTTATTTTAAAATTATTTGCATTAAAAATTTATGAAAATAATTATATAATTTCATATATAATAATTACATAGTTGATTAGTAAATAATAGTAAAATATAAGTTAGTATGATTATATATTTACTGCTTGACATGGCTGGAGATCTCTGCACGTGATTACCCCTTTTTGTATATGTTTAGTTACTTCTCTCATATTTTCTATGAACTCGCTGTTGCTCTCTCACTGATATTGTTGTCACAAAGTACATTGTTGTTGATGATTTCAACGCACTCTTTAGTCCACTCACCAATTTTTATTTCGCTTCTTTTTTTGTTTGCTAAGAGCTTGACAAAGCCTTTTTCTCCTGTTAGATGTATTTATGTCAGTGTTGCCAGTGAAATTTCGAGAAAGATACATTTTACTTTCCAAAAAGATACATTTTTTCCCAAAAAGATACGGTGTGAAAAAATTTTCAAAATCCGTTTTTAACGTTTAATATATCGACCCCTCACCGCCAAATGATCGTAAGCGACAAAAATTTAATTAATCAGAAGGAGGGTTTTCTATTGTATTTAAACATGATTTATATTCATAAACTGTCGCTTGCGATAAAATTTTATAGCCTGTATTTCAAAAGTTATCAAAAATTTTGATATTTTTACGATTTTAAGCTATAAAATTTTGATTTCAATAAAAAAAATTTTTTACAAAATGTCGCTTACGATCATTTCACGCAAAGAGGTTGATATATTAACAACACATTTTTATTTCATATTTAATGAATATTGTAAAGAAAATGTTATCATATAAATTCATTTTTATATTTATTTAAGTCATAAATATTAGGTGTGTAATTTTTATAAATACAGTAAGCAAACTTTAAAATTAATTATATATAAAGATAGTTTGATGTTGTCAAAACAAATAAATTTTTGTAAAAATTAATATACGAGTAAAGGCGTTTTTTACTATTCATAACGAAATGATAACTTTAAAAAACTTTGTCAGAGACGGAAAGTATAATATTTTATTTCTGTACATTTTGCGTACAGATTCAAAAGATACGAAAAATGTCAGGATTATACATGTTAGCTAAAGACATCAAAAGATACGAAAAATGTATCTTTCGCATCCCAATGGCATCACTGATTTATGAACAAAATAACTCTTTTTTTCTTTACCCTAGGTCTTCACGAGCCATTGACTTGAACATGACGCCGGAAGAGCAACTGCAAAAAATTCATCAACTACTTTGTTGTGGTGAATACGTACGATGTCCATGTTCTGCCTTATCAATGTGTTTTTTTGGTAGTGAAATAGAGCTGGAATAATTACCAATTTTGTTCTGTCTCTTTTCTTTCTACTGAAAATGGTTGTTGAAGGCGAATCTCATGGCGAACATGGATGCTCAGGCATATGTTCGGGGATCGATGTCAGAGCATGGACATGAGCGGTCTACATTAGCCATATGCGATGTTCGACATGAAGTTCATACCAACTTCATGGCTAATGTAGACCCCCAGTTATGTTTTTCAATTATTCTATATTTATGTACAGTAATCCCTCGATTTACGTCGCGTTTGGTTCCGGAAAATTGCGACGTAATTCGAAACAACGTAAATCGAATTTGATATTGCACGTAATAAAAATTTAATTTACATATATTTTTTCTTTTAATAATTGAGGCGACTTAAATGGAAATGACGACGCAAATCGAAATGGGAGTGAACAAAAATTTCCCCTACCGAATAAAACACCGAAAAAATAAAGATTTTAACTAAACTCTGGGACTCCCCGGGTTTTCCTAATAACTTGTAAGCAACTGAGGCGACGTAAATTGAATGCCGACGCAAATTGAATTTGGAAGTTACCAATAATTTAACGACGCAAATCGAATGGAGACGCAAATCAGATTTGATAGGTACAAAAAATTTTACGACGTTAACAGAAACAACGTAAATCGAGGCGACGTAGATCAAGGGATTACTGTACATATGATTGTAAGAAATGTATGAAGGTTTGTTGAAATAATTGTGCACTTTTATTTAATTTATAGTTTTTTTTTAAATATGAAATTTTTGTAGCTATTTTGAATTTTGTGTAAATTTTAGTGTTTTAATTTAAGTAGAGTTTGGTGAATTTCGTAAATAGCAGAAATAGAACAAACTGTACATCAAAAAAGACATTTTGAAAAAATTAAGTAATTTACGTTATATTCGCGTTTAGGGCTCGATATCTATATATTTTAGATTTTTTCCAGTTTTATTGGTATGCATAAATTTCAAAAAATTTTAACTTTATAATGTATTTTCTTTTTAAGTAATAACGGTTTTACGCAAATTTGAATCTTTCTTCGCCCTTTTCATCACTTATTTTATTGCATTTTGTTCTTTATAAAAACTGTAATACTGGGCTTTTAGTAACTGTTATTTTGTAAATGTTATCCAAATACATTTTTCACTTTTGTCATTGGAACTTTCACCTTTATATTCAATGTCACTTAGGACACAATTTTTAACTATAAGGGTTTGCGTTTGTTTTCAATTTCCAAAGTATGAATTTTGTTAATTTCCCGTTTTGCGAAATTATTGGTTTATTTTATATTAATTTTGTTTTTTTCCAAAAATTTAGTTTTCTCTTTGAGATTTTTCTTTTTTTGTTTTTTTTATGAACACTTTAAAATTTTTGAATTGCAAATAATTGTGTATTTGCACGCATATTTCAGCTTATTCACTATTTTTAAAGTTTTATATTAGTTTTTCGGTTTTTGCTTTCGTACATAGTTATGTAGGTAGTACACACATTTGTTTCACCGTTAAACGTTTTTAAAATTTTGTTTAAGTAATTTTTTAATTATTTTTACAAATGTACATAAAAGTCTACAATATAAAACACTTTTTTAACACTTTTTTACCGAGAATGTTCAAAATTATTTTGATTAATCTTCAATTTAATTTAAGTAATTTTCAACTTAAAAAATATTTTCAACAACCAGCTCGGTCGGCATGTGATGGATGAAGTCGCGAATAAATCAAGACCAAGAGATGTTGTTTCGTTCATCCTTCAATCAGAAAAATGGGAATGAAGAAAAATAAACCGATGGCAACGCTGGGGAAATGCACTATAATACTTTGATTTAATTGTCGTATTCAGTTTTCACGAAAAATTTGTATATATAAGAATTAAAATTACATTCAACAGAGCTACCTGACAAGTGGAGATAAGCAAATACACGTGAGCACGGACGATGGAAGTGTAGTGGCTTCCGAAAGTGGCGCTACGTTGCTCTGTTGTGTACGTTGAAAAATTAAGTTGATGTTAATTTTTTCCCTTGTTCCTTGGAATATTATTCATGCCCAATTTTTTCTGAATATAACGTTACGAACCTTAGCCTCATAATCAATTTGGATTCACAAAACATTTTTCGTTTTTATTTTCAAGTGTTATAACCTCAAAAATTTCTAGTAGGTAGAAAAAACCTCTACCTTAATATCAGCTCCATATTTTGATTCTACGCGACGTTCAACGACTTTAAATTTTTCCATACAAATTACATGGAAGAATTTCTTTTTTATTGGCATATTCTTGTAGCAAATTAAACTTTGCACAAAAAAACCTCTCTATGGCAAAAAGTTATTTTGATTCTTCGCGACGCTCAACGACTTTCCATACAAATTACATGAAAAACATTTTTTTCGTATTTTTCAAACAAAACTTGTAGAAAATTAAATTTTCAACAAAAAAAACTTAAACGATTTTTTCGTCAACTTTGCGGATAAAGTTATCAGACTTTCAATAATAGCAACAAAGTGGGCATAAGTTATGAAGTAATTGCTTTAAGTAATTTAATTATTTTTTTTAATATATAACGAAATTTGTATGATTAATAAATAATATTAGGTTTAAAGTACATTTAATAATTATAATTAATTTTTGGCACGCATTAAATTGTTAATTACAAATAATTTGCTTTTTACAAATAGGGTATTTTTTCTGTGATCGGAAACTACTTGTAATAAATATTGTTTTTGTTCCTCATTTGTGGTCCCGAATTGGTTATATCGTTCAATTAATGCCAACCCACGTTCCGCAATGCCATTGACCACTTTGAGATCTTAATATTTTTAAACAACTGATATAGCTTTCATCTACGTTTCATTTCAGTACGTTGGATCTACATCCAGAAAATTACATGGTAAACTTAATGTATCAAATAAAGCCATAGACTTTTTTGTAATAAATTCATTAATATCTTTAGTGGAAATAATATTGATATCTGACTTTTTTATAACAATTCTTTTGGAATCACATATACAATTTTGTTTGTTTTATCGATTCAATCATTTGCCGTTTTATTTCAAGAGATATGGAATCATCAAAAAAAATAGCGAAGTGAGCTCTTCTGACAAATACCACCCGTGTCTAGAAAATTCTGTGATTGCTGCGTTCGAAATTTTTGGATTTATATTATTGTATTGGTTCAAGTCTTTTAAAAAATGTAACTCCTGATTAGGAGCTTTTATAGCTTTAGGAGATACGATTTTACGTACATCATAACGATGTAGAGACATACATAGATGTATCACGAAGTTGGGGAATTTCTCTGACTGATATTTAAAATTTTTTTTAAACATGAACATTTTCAGACAATAAATAGTTTCGATAGCCATCGTGCATGGTGCATAGCTCCAGGTTGTTTGAATGTTACACCATTAGATGGAGTTCCTCCTAAGAAAATGCAACTCAAATCCAACAGTTCTTTGTCTGATTTGTCTGTCGTGGTTGATATTCCTGTAATGATTACATGAGTATAATTAACTATGTTAGCTGAAAATTGATAGACTAACGCTTTGTATAAATACAAATTAAATAATTAGAATATTACTTTTTTTGATTTGAAATGAATTGTAATATTTCTTCTTTAGTATTTCTTCTTTAGTATTTCTGGTCGTTATTTCTACATAAGAATCTTCAACTCCAGTCTCCAATTTCCAATTATTTGTGAACCGACTAAATATTTCTACGTTAGGGACATTTGTACCAGGCCAACAAGATTCTATGACACTTCTAAGTACCAATTCGTAGACGTTATGCCGACAAGCCAGGTGGAGCAAATTTCTATTTAAATATGTGCTAAAACGTGAGCACGGTTTAAATTTGCTAATGTATTTTTTAGGGCAATTAGGAATGATATGCTATACACTGAAAAAAGTTCACTTCAGCCATTGTTCATATAACGGTACATTTGTGTTTTTTGATGTATGTGCATATATTTACTTCTCTTTAAAGCAGGGTTGTCACATTTTTTCCGACCTATTTCGCCAAATTGATTTTAAAAATCGCCACATCAATTTTATGTAGTTTTTCTTAATATATATATTTGATAAAAAATTTGTTTTTATATAACACTTTTCTTAATATACATTTTTATAAAATAATCGTATAAAAATTTACCAGAAAATCGCCTAAAGCAGAAATAAAATCGTCAAAAGCAGAAATAAAATCGGCAAAAACTATTTCTTGTAAATTGTTCTCATCCAAATTCAAAACGCATTAATGACTATGTGTCTGCTCGCAGGATCCGATACGCAATTGGATTGGAAACGGAATTTCAATCGAATTCTAATTTTGAATGCGTTCATGAAAACGTAACGAAATTGCTTTGTTCAAAAAGTGTTTATTTTTGTTTAAAATTCAAAATATCGTTTACTAAGTTGCGTATTTAGTAATTAGAGGCTTGAACAAGTTTGTTCTACCTGATAAATCCATAAATTAAAGGGCTTCTGAACTTCAATTCATGAACAATTAATTTCGTTTCTCAATGGAAATTTCGCAAATCCAAGTACAAACGGATTTCATGAACGCAATCAACCGGTTTTGTAGAGAAATCGATACCAAACCAATCCGTATTGGATTTTGTGAACAGGCTGTATAATTAATATAAGAAAATTCATCAAAATCAAATTGTTTTGATCTCTTTGGTAGGATTTATTTTTGAAACTACTCCTTCAACAAACAAAATTTTCTGAATTAGAAAAATTTTTAAGTTCAATTTGGTTAAAAAATAGCCATAAAAATCGCCAACAAATTTATTTAACGCCAGAAAAATCGCCATGTCGCCAAATAAAAAAATTAGACGCCAAAGGAGTTGAAAAATCGCTACGTTTGGCGAGAAATCGCCATATCTGACAACCCTGCCTTAAAGCACCATCCAAAGTCGATTATAAGATTCTTCTAAGGACGCCGGAACAAAGCCGATGAAACATTGCGAAAAAAATGGAATAAATTGCTTTATTTGCATCTAAAGTAAAGAAAAAATCTGATCGTAAATAACCTAAATAATAAAACACAGAATATAAGATATTTTGTTTTCACCAGATTTAGGTCCATTATGGCTTAAAATTTTTATAATCGAATGGACTATTCAATGAAATTATAGAACTATGGATTTTTGTAATATTTCTGGTACAAAACAGCTTCCAAAAAGGCAACAATTGGTTATGAGCTTTAAAAATTTCATAGAATTTAAAATTTTATCCACTCTAACTTGGTCGCCTTTTATTCGATCAGAGCCACTATTCGACGCGTAATTTAGTAGCCTTTCAAATAATATATAATTAATTTTAAACGAACCAGCCTTTGATGCTGAATGGCGTTTTAACAAGAAGTATACACTGAAATTTTTTTATTCTTTTTTGTGTTTAGCACATCATAATTATTCTAAAAAAATGCTTTAGAAAATTAAAAACTTAAAAAAATTAAAGTTTGTAGAGCAGTTTTATTAAAGGCAATCGATTTTTTAGTGGTATTGTTAGTTAAACAAATCCATAACCGGATTCAACAAAAAAAAAATCCCCCTCCCCCTAGAAAAAAAATGTCTAGCTACACTAATGGTCAAAATCAAGGTATATTACTTAAAATCAGTATAAGGTGTCATTAAGACAATGTACACTTTCTTGAAATTTAGTAAACTTTTTCCTTTTATATATAAAAGAATGAGCGCGTTCCTTAAATACAACGTATTATGTATACGTTAAATCAAAAAACTAGTTAATTGTTTAATTCAACGAATAAAACAAAGAATGGTTTCAACCGTTCATTTCATACCTACACTGAAAAAATTCCATGCAACATATGCACGAAAGCGTTCGTACATATTACGAAATATTTCGTAATTTCGCACCACGAAATTCTGTCGTAAAATAAACGAAATGTACGAAAATAATCAAAAAATAAAAGTAAGAAAAAAGTATGGCTCAACCGGGGCACGAACTCGCAATCTTCATATTTCCAGTCATGTACTCTACCCACTGTGCCACTTTCTACTTATTTTATAAGAGCAAGAAATTTGTTTTATTTACTTACATCTGAAAAATACGTTAATTTATAAAAAAAATTATTTTAATTTATTTTTTTATTTCAAATATATTTTTTAACAAGGAAACATGTTTACGAAAGGTATTCGTTACATTCGTAAATTCAAAAAAATATTGCCTAAATGTTTTTTCGTGATATATACGAAAGTTTCGTATATTCTACGAAAAAAGTCAGTACGAAAGTTTTTTTCGTAAAATGTTGCATGGATTATTTTCAGTGTACATAAAATTGTACTTTAAATTTCAATGAATTTTTTTTTGAAACAACGTACGACACGTTGAATAAAGGTTTTTTTCAGTTGACTTTATGTAATATTTTTTTATTTCAAATATATTTTTTAACAAGGAAAAATGTTTACGAAAGGTATTCGTTACATTCGTAAATTCAAAAAAATATTGCCTAAATGTTTTTTCGTGATATATACGAAAGTTTCGTATATTCTACGAAAAAAGTCAGTACGAAAGTTTTTTTCGTAAAATGTTGCATGGATTATTTTCAGTGTACATAAAATTGTACTTTAAATTTCAATGAATATTTTTTTTGAAACAACGTACGACACGTTGAATAAAGGTTTTTTTCAGTTGACTTTATGTAATACAGTTTTTTCAGTAAAGGCATACATATATATTTTGGCATATCAGCAGTTTTTACCCGACTGCGCGACGCACAGAAGGGTATAGTGTTTATCATCCTATGTATGTATGTATGTGTGTTCCTTTGCGACACTATATAAACCGAACACCAAAATTCAATATGGTGGCCAACAGACGCCATTTTGTTTATACGAAAAAATAAAAAGTCGGCGAACTATATAAAAATGGTTATCAATCGACAGGTATTTGAAAATCATCTTTAGGTTTCTCTTGTGATTTTTAATTTCAAATGACCATTTAGGATCTGTGACGGTTTAAAGTTGTTTTCTTTTATTTTTTACGCAGTCGGGATTTTTTGATTTTTTAAATTTATGTCTTATCTTCTATTTTTATTTCCAATTCTATGCAACAAAAAAAAAAACTGCAACAATTATAATAAGAAATATTTGTTTAATATTTTATTAGAAAACAACTTTGCACAAATGTGTTTTGCTAACTTTTTTCAATAGAAACTTAAAAGTAGAAGAGTTAAATATGTGGCAGAAGTATTTTGACATATTTTTGCATAGAGCTTTAAACTAAAGAAAATGGATACTAATTATTTAAATTAGTAAAAAAATATATTCCTTCTTTAGCATTTAAAAGTTTTTGAAAGCGGTTTGGAACAGAATCCTCCAAGGACTGAAGAAACTCTGTTGAAGTCTCGTTCCAACCATTTCTGATGTCTCTGACCGTTTCATCTCTCGTTTTTGTCAAATCCGTGGATCTATTTCACTTTATATAGCACCAAACATGCTCTATTATATTTAAATCTGGAATTTAGTGTGGCTAGCCCACAGTTTGAACAGCAGTCTCTATTAGAAAGTTCGCAATTACCCTGATTTTATGACATGGAGCATTAACCTGATGGAAAATAAGTGCATATCCCATCAATCTATGGCCAAAGGACAATGCACGTTCATGTAATAATATTAAATACTGATGTTGGGTAGTGGAACGGTCAACGGGAACCAAATCTCCTAATCCATTATATGAAATAGATACCCATACCATAACACTACCGCTTCCATGGCTTACTTTCTGGCATAAGCTGCCACTTTTTGTAGATTTTTTATTAAATTTTTATGGGTGTTGTACTTTATATGACAAAAAATAGTGTTTGGTGTACTCATGGCAAGCTATTAATACCCAGCAAAAACTTTGCGGCTTATATGTGCCTACACTGTAGGGTGTTTAATTTTGAAAGTTCTGTTAATTTATTCTACATATTTGTCTGTAACTTTCGTTATAATAATTTTATAACTTTGAGCCTAACTAGTTTATGTAGACATGAAAATAAACAAAGGCATAGACATTTTGCAATATTTAAACATTTTTTCTTTTTTAACCCCCCGCTTAACCTGAGATTCGAAAAAAGCAAACATTCACAACTGCGAAGAATTAGTGAAAGCAAAATGTTCGCTAAATTTTCGAAAATTTAAAACAAAGGTGAACGCTCACCACTGCGAAGAGTTAGCGAAACAAAAATGTTCACTAAATGTTAGAAAATTTAAAACAAATGTGAACATTCGAAAAAACAAAGTTTATGCGAAGAAATATTGAACTTAATTTTGAGTAAGTTAACTAAAAACCGTTATCTGCGCCAACTTTGCAACAAATCTTTATAAATGATATTGCGGTCTTTTTTTTAGTGAACATAAATCTTTAAGAGCAAAAATGCTTTGCAAAAAAGAAGCAAAACAAAAAATTAAGAGAAAAAACTCGAAATTAAGGGAGAAGTTGCAGAAGCTTCGCTCTCGAGCTATTGCCAAACTATTAAAAACGAATGTTTAGCGATATTAAAATCGAGTAACTATAATTATTTGTTAATATCAAAGCAAACCTTCGAGATCGAAAGATTTTCTGCCACAAACTGAGCGTTTCACTAGCAATAGTCGTTCTCGAACGTTTTATCCGAACAACATTTGCCAATTGTTCGATAGCGATATTATTTTCGTCTGCCGTGGTCAAGCGGACCCCGACAAAAAAGTTGTATTATAAGTTTGTAGTGTGTGTCTGTGTGTCTGTACACAGAGAGAACAGATTAGTTGGAAAACAGTTACAACTATTAAAATTTCACTAACTTAACTAATATGTATTCCATTATAAAAACTAAATTCTAATACATTCAATAATATTTCTGTTCTTATATCTGAAATAATATACCTCAGATATACATTCAGTTCCAATAAAGAATCATTATTATACAAATTCGGCTGTTATTTCCAAACGGATAGATATTTAGAGCAATTAAAAAATTAGTAAAAGGATTGTTTGACAGAAAAAATTAATTAATTCTAAAAAGTGTAATATAAACTCAAAATCAGTTAACCAATATTGATCCTTATCATTGGTAAAAGGTAAGTTTTGCACTATTAAGTCCGTTTCATTGTATAATAATTTTTTTTTTCAATTTAATTTTATTTTCTTAAATCAATTAGTATAATACAAGTGTACAAGTTATGAGATTTTACGAAAAGGTACTACAGCAATTAACATCTAATTAATTGAATATAAAAACAAAAGACTAATGATATCACAGTATTAAGGAAAAGTTGTTCTTTAAAAAACCTTGCGCATACATAAAAAGAAATTTTTAAAAACAACCACTAGCTAGATTCTTTCAAAACAAAAGAACCTCAGTGGTTCCTTAGCAAATCCCTTATAGTTTCAGATTCAGACCTTCTGCATTTCTCATTGAATGACAGAGTCAGTTCCCTTGCAAATGTATTAAACATCTTGTGATTAAAGTTTTTGTGCAGTAACTCAGTTGAGTATCTAGGAATAGTTTGTGTATTATTTTCAGATTCTTGTTTTGAATTATTTGCAGTTTCTTTGTATGTGTTCTAGCTGCTTTGTGATACCATACTTGGCAAGCGCAGGTCATAATGGGACGAATACACATTTTATAAAGTAATATCTTATTTTTTAAGTTCAGCTTTGATCTCCTGCAGACTAATGGATACAGAGCACGACCGCACTTAATTGCTTTATCGCAAACGTAAATTACCTGTTGCTTGAAGGTAAGTTTCTTATCTAGGATTACTCCTAGATATTTAATATCTTCTTTTAAGGGAATACTTATTCCTCTAGAACTGAGATGTAAAGTTGGTAAACGTTTAGGTGACTTATTATATGCGAATATAATAGCCTGAGTTTTAAGATCGTTAACTGTGATTTTCCATTTATCGAAATATTTCTGTGCTGAATGCAGACAGTCTCGCATTCTTTTAATTATAGCATTTGAGACCTTACCGCAGCAAATAAACGCGCTATCGTCAGCATAAAAAGCAGCTTTATGATCTTTATGTATTACAATATCAGACGTATAGATTGAGTATAGTGTAGGAGATAACACCGACCCCTGAGGTAAACCAGCAGGTATTTGCCTCTCGCTGGAAAAAGTACTGTCGACGCACACAATAAACGTGCGATTGTCTAAAAAGCTTCTAATAATCTTTTGAAGATAAATCGGAAAACCACTAGGCCATCATGCCAAATAGAGTCAAAGGCTTTTTCAATATCGAGAAATAAAACACCAGTGCTATTACGATTAAGCTTATTATTTTCGATAAAGTTAATAACTCTTTTTAGCTGATGAGTAGTCGAGTGTTCCTTACGGAACCCGAACTGTTGACTATTAATAATGTCATTGTCGTTACAAAAATGTAAAATTCTGTTATGAATAATTTTCTCAAAAACCTTATCTATTAGGCTCAAAATGCTGATTGGTCTGTAGCTGGTGGGTAATTTAGGATGTTTTCCAACTTTTTGAATAGGAATTACTTTAGCCTTTTTAAATATATAAGGAAAGTATCCAAACAATAATTAAATAGATTACATAACGTTTCAAAGAAGTAATCCGACATATTTTTAAGAATAATAGAATTAACGCCGTCAAGGCCAGGAGCCTTGTTATTTTTTAGCAGAATAACTTGTGATTTAATCTCACCTAGATTTGTTAGCTCTGCGTTTGCACTAAAGTCAGAGACACTGCTAAGGCGATGAATGTAATTTGAAACTTTAGGGTCAAAAGGTGAAGAATTATTAATAGTAGTGGCATGTGAGCTTGCGAAAACGTCAGCCAATGCATTCGCCTTCTCAACACTGGTTATTAATGTTTCATTGTTTACGTGTAACTCCGTACAAAACGATTTCTTCTCTTTCATAGCTTTTGATAGTTTCCAAAATTTTTTAGAACCGGTAGGTAGTTTTGATATAAATTTTGACCAGCATTCATTTTTGTCTCTAATAAGATGGAATTTAATTAATCTATTTAATTGCTTTAATATGCAATCTATTTGAGTTCGCTGACTTAAATCCCTACATCTTTGAAATTTGCGATTGTACTTATTTCTCTGTCTAATTAAAAATTTACTATTTTCGGAGATTTCTCTCTGCCAGGAATTTTTCCTACCGGCAGAAATTTGATTAAGAGATTCGCTAGCGATTGTTATCAATTTACTTAGAGACAGCTCTAGGCCATCAGAATTACTTACAGTTTGATCAATGTGCTGATTCCTAATTTCATTATCGACCCAATTCCTGATTGCTGGCCAGTCTGCACGACTGTACAGGGGAACTGTCTCTATCATATTCTGAAGCTGACCAAAAATGCAGCAGGTGATTGGTACATGGTCTGACTGTTGTATGTTAGGAAGGATTTCTAAAGTGGAAACATTAAAATTGGAGTTAGTTAGGAGAATATCTACCGTAAAGGGCTGAACTTGGTATAAATTCTGACTAGAACGCGTAAAGAAACTTGGATGGCGTATGTAGTAGTTAGAACGCAGACAATGACTGTAGAGTTCATTCCCAGTAGCATTGTTCGCCACACAATTCCAATGGGAATAATGAGCATTAAAATCGCCAAATAAGAAAAAATCGCTTGTAGAGTTGGTTAATAGATCCAGATCAGATGTAAAATCGGCAGAGTTGACCGGTGGCATATACGCTGACGTAAAAGTTACTGGTTTGCTATTAATCAATATTTGTACCGAAATATTCTCGATTATGCGCGTTTTAATCTTAAGTAATAGTTTGTTTTGAATGATACATTTGATTGCGATAAGTACACCTCCGCCATGAGTAGGTCGGTCTTCCCTGTATATTTTATAGCCTCCGAGTTTGAATTTGTGGTGAGGTTTTAAAAATGTTTCATTTAGGAGTAGAATATCTACTCCTTTGTTACGTAATATTTGCTCCAGCTGGGAAGCTGCTGACTCAGTCGTTATGCCTTGGGCATTCCAGTGCATAAATAACATATACATTGTGTACAACAAATGATTTATATAGCATGTTTAAGCATCATGCCTAAAACTCTCAGTTTGTCAAATTTGTTTTGACACCTTTGAAGTGCATCGACAGCGTCAAAGAATATTTGTAGCAGTCTTTCATTGGATATATCATCATTGTTATTTGTAATGTTTTTGCTTTTTGTAATCTCAGAGAAAAGATTTTTGTTTAACGGGCGAGATTCACCTGTAACAAAATTGATGAATCTATCAATCTTGCCAAACCACATATATCTAAGGAATTCGACAATAGATTGGCTTTGTTAGTCGTAGTTGTGAAAATAAAGGAGATCCCCTGGAAGCTAAGTATGTAAACTCTCCGAAAGTACACTGCAATCATGAACTGAGAGAATTGTTCATATCAAGGAAATATTTCAGTGCAGTTAAATGAAAATATGTATTTAATTTAATAAAAGGGTTTTTAAAAGGTGAAGTCCTGTGAAAATCGGAAGTGGGCAGTTTACCGTATATAAGGTGCTGTTTCAACAATGCAAACAAGCGACTTGCGTAAAATTTTTTGTGGAAATCGCTCAATAAACTGGATACTTTTCATATACATATTAGACAAACAATGATTGTTTGCATTGTGAAAACAACACATAACGAAAGCCAGTAGCGAATGTAAGAAACAGAACCTCTTGTTCCTTTTCATATTTGGTATGTAAAAATATACAAAATGATTTAAATGCTTTCAATATGTTAATAAGTAATTATATTGCAGACAATCTTGGGAAGGTCAGAAATGGAACAAAAATCTAGTTCTATCCATGTATTAATTGTACACCTTATTTTAAAGTTTCTTTTACTTCTGTATGTATTTGCATTTTTTCATTTTTTTGTAAAAGCTGGTTTTTGTCTAAACTAAAATAAATTGACCAGTTTAATTTTTTTTAAATTTTATTTTAATGGCTTTGCTGGTATATTCAGTTTCATGTGTGGAATTTGATTAGAATAGACAACTGAATTTCAAGATAGTACACGTAACCGACTAAATTCGATTGGCAACGAACTCTGTTATCACAATGAATCTGTTTTCTCTGTGTAGGAGTCCACGCACAGACAAAACGGCTGGACCGATTTTGATTTATTAAATTTTGTTCACTGTTTGAAAGGTGAATTGATCGAGAGTGTTTTTAGCTATGTTTGAAGAAAATCGGTCCAGCCATTTAGAAGATATCACATATTTTCTAGATGTATTCTGTTAAATCTCTGTGTCTTTGACGCCGTAGCTCCCAAACGGGTCAATGGATTTTAATTGAGTAAATTTTGTTTGAAACTAAAAGGCCTATGTAGATATGAAAGCGAACCAAAACATATATATTTTTGAAAAAATTCATTTTTCTAATACATATATACAATTTTATTTATATTTTTAATTTGGCCCGAGAAAATTTTTAATCACACCATTGCCAGCCAAGAGGTTCTTACTACCTTTCAAACGATCGTCGGCTTATAGTGTAAACCTGCTAAATCCATTATTTATATATGACATTTTGATAACGGTCGACAAAAAAATCTTCAATTTGAGATTTTAAGTGTCGAAAAAGGTTTGATGCGTAATAGTGCTAAGTCCAATCAATTAAATATGTATAGCTCCTAACTCCAATATCACCGCCATTTTTTGTAAGCTTGTTATTCTGCTACAAAAAACTAGTTTTTGTGTGTAATTCTACTGTTTTAATTACGTATGTAACGATATGCCTTTTTGCCGATATGACACCAATACAAAAAAAAAAGAAATATCGGCAATAAAGAAATATCGGCGATACCGATAAACATTTTTTAAGATATTTATAATTATGTAAGTAAACTCAACTTTTTTATATATATATATCTTTTAAATATCGATGACGTCATATCTCCATAAATATACGACAGAGGAACCTAACATTTCATATCTGTGTTGTTTGTTATATTAAACTAATTCCATACAGAGTTTCATTAAAATCAGAGGAGGTGATGCCATTTCACCCATTTTCTTAGTTGATTTGAGGTGGATTAACTCATTTCGTTTTTTTATTTCAGATTCACAAGTGGTCTCATACTTATTGGGGTCTGCCGAAGTGGGTACTATTTTTGCAAAACTATCATATTGTATTGCCTCGCAAACATCATCGCATCCACCATGTTGCACCGCATGAAACTTATTTTTGCATAACAACCGGTTGGTTAAATTGGCCATTAGAAAAGTTGAGGTAAGAAAAGTAATTAAGTCACACTTTTAGGCAGGCTTCGGAATATCCCTGCAAACAAAATAAGTAGTATGTGGTTAAAAATATGTGAAGATCCTAATGAAAAGGAAGCAAGAATTTTTAAAATATTTGTTTGTAATTATAAAGTGGTTTTGTTTTGGCTTAATGTCATTAAATCAATTACGGAATTCACAATGTGTATCTTAAAATTTGGAAATAGCAATATCGTTACACCTTCAAATTTCATTGTGAGCAACGATACAAAGCACAGCATATTAAATTAATAAAAGTAACGACGAAGTTTGCCGAATATTTCTCACTATTTACATGTATAGAACACGAACTCAAAATACACAACAAACAAAACAAGAACACAAGCACGATAGTGCTTGGTACCTATCAACATGCCAAAGAAACACCAATACACTTAAACCACATACAAATTCTTTATTTAAAATATTGCCGCATTGAAAAAAACATGCTTCTTTGACGTTTAAAATTGTCATCTGGTAGTAAATTTCATTTACATGCAAAACAAAAACAACAAACTTGCCAACCCATAATAAAAGGCTAAAATTGAAACGTCGTTATATTAAGACACATTTTAGAACGCTGTTGTGAACTCCCTAAATATTTTTCATTATTGTATCGGCATTTAATTTTATTTTATTTTTCCAAACAACCAATATTTCGATCAACTTCGTTGATCATCTTCAGGGGATCTAAAAACATTAAGGTAATAACACAAATTAACAATAATCATAAAGCACTGTGTATGTATATCTGTTTGTGTAAATTTTGTCGATTTCGAGATATACAGGCCTATTCTGTAAATCATGAGTTGTCAAACCACGGTGATTTAAAAAAACTAATAAAGGCTAAATTGTTACTTTCGTAAGTTGCACGATTTATAGTGTTGGAAGTTCGAATAAAATATTCTATTGTAAATGCCAAAAACTTAAAATACAATAAGAACCCACGAACAAGTCAGATATTAATAGTTTGTTTTTGAAATCACGTGATTTGGAATCACCGTGATTTTCAGAACATGTCCGTATGGCTGGTATCACTGCTCAGACATATTCGTCCCAATTTACAAATGGACTTACCCCTATATTCACCACCGAAATGTTTCCAACCTTTACCCTACGTCTATACCTGATATATTTTTATCATGACACAAGTCAAACTTTATATTGAAAAATAGTTTGTTTTATGCTAGATGTTTTTCGTATATGGAATTTGACATTTGTCATAATAAAAATATATCAGATATAGACGTAGGGTTAGAGAGAAAGGGGCCTTAACTTCCCTCATGTGAGGGATTTAGTATCAAACACTGCTATCTCCACATTTATAGTTTCTTTAATAAATAGCAATAACCTGTAGCACTAAGGATATTCATATTTATTGATTGTATGTTTAGCTATTCAGTAAATAGGAATAGAATAAAGTCATAACGCAAGCTTAAACTAAATCGATATTTCGATTTGCTGGCGATTATAATAAAATTGGAGATTGCTGTGTCAGCGCTAATGAAATGGACATGGCTGATTTTGAATTAATCAAATACGGATTTTGATATTTGATCTGAGATACATAATATAAGTAGATTTAGTTTAAATTAAAGCTATTTTATTGTAGTCTGAAATGGGAAGGGGAAAAAGGATAGATGGGAAGGTGGAAAAATATCCCCTACCTCCAAGATGAAAAAAATTATCACTTGTGTGTTGAGTTTTTAAAACAAATTTTTCAAAATGTTACGTTTAATTTGAAAATTCGCCTCTGGATCCACGACTGAGGTTGAACAATATATGTAGTACATTTAATCTTAATTTTGTGCTTTTCTGAAAAAAAATAATAATTTATATACATATTCGAATAATTGGGCATGCCGGTTTTTATGTATCGATTAACTGGGCTTTTTATGGAAAATAATTTTCAATATTTTTGTAAAAAAAAAATAGTTTTTTTTATTTTTGTTTCAGCAATGTACTTCAAATGTTTATTTCTTCATTTTTGAAATTTTTATATTAGCAAGCGCCTATGAGTTGTCTGCTGGCATTGCTATCACACGCTCTACTCCATCGACCTCTTGTGTCAGTATGGCGCATGGGCCATAATCGCTGGCATGAATCTGCAGAGTAAAGGTTTTGGAAAAACCCGCTAGTACGGAAGCTTCGGTGAGTTCAGTTTTAAGCCGCCACACTTCCATCGTCAGTGCTCACGTGAATTTTGTTTATCACCACTTGTCAGGAGGCTCGGTTGAATAAGATTTTAATTCTTATATACACAACTTTTTCGTTAAAATTGAATATGAGAATTATATCACTCTAAAGCTGATACTAACTGTACTTTCCAAGCGTTGCCATCGCTTTATTTTTCTTCATTCGCATTTTTCTGATTTTATTCTACTCAAGACAAACTTTTTGGGTTTGATTTTATACTTAAGTATATATGAACATGTAAATATGCTAAAAGCTCAAGCCATTAGCTAATTGTTTATTAATAAGATTATTTCGAACGTATTTGAATATTAGGCTAAGGCTCGTAACGTTATATTCAGAAAGAATTGGGCATGATTAATATTCCAAGGAGCAAGGGAAAAATTAACGTCAAGAAGAACAGAGTAGCGCCACTTTCGGAAGCCGCTACACTTCCATCGTCAGTGCTCACGTGTATTTTGCTTATCACCACTTGTCAGGTGGCTCTGTTGAATGTGATTTTAGTTCTTATATAAAGTGGCGCTACTCTGTTCTGATGTGCACGTTGAAACATTAAGTTGATGTTAATTTTTCCCTTGTTCCTTGAAATATTAATCATGCCCAATTCTTTATGAATATAACGTTACGAACTTTAGCCCAATAATCAATTTGGGTTCACAAAGCAAATACGTTCTATATAATCATATTAATAAACAATTAGCTGCTGCCCTGAGCTTTTCACATGTTTACATATTCATATATACTTAAGTATAAAATCAAACCAAAAAAGTTTGTCTTGAGTATAACAAAAATCAGAAAAATGGGAATGAAGAAAAATAAACCGATGGCAACGCTGGGAAAGTGCAGTTAATATTAGCTTGAGAAAGATATAATTCTCGTATTCAATTTTCACGAAAAAGTTGTATATATAAGAATTAAAATCTCATTTAACAGTGCCACCTGACAAGTGGTGATAAGCAAAATACACATGAGCACTGACGATGGAAGTGTAGCGGCTTCCGAAAGTGGCGCTACTCTGTTCTGCTGTGTACGTTGAAAAATTAAGTTGATGTTAATTTTTCCCTTGTTCCTTGGAATATTAATCATGCCCAATTCTTTCTGAATATAACGTTACGAACTTTAGCCTAATAATCAATTTGGATTCACAAAGCAAATACGTTCGAAATAATCATATTAATAAACAATTAGCTACTGGCTTGAGCTTTTCACATGTTTACATGTTCATATATACTTAAGTATAAAATCAAACCAAAAAAGTTTGTCTTGATTAGAACAAAATCAGAAAAATAAACCGATGGCAACGCTGGGAAAGTGCACTTTAATATCAGAATGAGAGTGCTTTAATTCTCGTATTCAATTTTCACGAAAATGTTGTATGTATAAGAACTAAAATCACATTCAACAGAGCCACCTGAAAAGTGGTGATAAGCAAAATACACGTGAGCACTGACGATGGAACTGTAGCAGCTTCAGAAAGTAGCACTACTCTGTTCTGCTGTGTACGTTGAAAACTTAAGTTGATGTTAATTTTTCCCTTGTTACTTGGAATATTAAGCATGCCCCATTCTTTCTGAATATAACGTTACGAACCTTAGCCTAATAATCAATTTGGATTGGAATTTTTTTTGCGTTTTTGAAAATTTGAAGAATTTACCTCTTACGGTTTCCAAGATACAGCATATTGAGTGTTGTGTTTTTCTTCCGACGGGGTTTTTTTGAATTTGGAACGATTTTCCGTCATTCCACGTCATATTTGGTTTGTAAACAGGCACATAGCCGAAACCGGTTTGTTTACAAATCAAATTTGACGTGGGATGACGGAAAATCGTTCCAAATACAGCATATTGTCTAAATTACATAGCAAAATTACATTAACTGATAGAACACCTTTAATTTTTATTGTTTTAAATATCAGTGTTAATTGGTGTAGTCTATTCTACAGACTACGCCAATTAACACTAAATGATGAAACAGAACCAAGTCTGCAACTTCAGGCAAAAACGCTGCCAAATAAACAGGCCCAAAACTAAACCGACGGCAGTAGCTTGAAAATGCTCTCACATTATTGTTTATTTTCTTTTGTTCTTATGTTTCGTATAAAAAATGTATGAAATTTTATTAAAACACGGCAACATTATTGAAAGAATGAGTGGCTAAAACTGAGAGCATGAGAAAAAACGTTCTCAAAATAAAATAGATTCTATCCCAAGACTGCTTTTTACGGCGTATGATTAATGACAATTTGTATGGAAAAACTCGTCTAGCCCCAGTTTTGTTTCATCATTCCCCCCTATTGTGAATGGCGACGTCGACGTCACACCAACTCGACAGCAAAATATTGTCACTTGTTTACTCTTTGTCGACAACAATTGACTAATATTAACATGCTCGGCTAATTTCATAAGCCTCAGAAAATTGTATGAGACTGTGATTAGTAGTCAATTGTTTTCGACAGCGAGTAGACAACTGAAAATTTTTTTGTGTCGTATTGATGTGACGTCAACGTCGCCATTCACAATAGGGGGGATTAACTTTAAAAATTTAAAGTGTCTATATAAGTGACTATATATTACTTTAGTATTTAAACATGTTTCGTTGCATTTCAGGTCCGTAGCTCTTATGGTTCCTGAGAAAACGGCCTGTGACAGACAGACGGACAGCGTAGCGAAAACAATAGGGTTTCCTTACACTTTTGGTGTACGGAACCGTAAAAATGAGGTGTATGTTTGTTTGTTTGTTTGTTTGCAGATTTTTGTTACGGCATCCCGCCTAAACGGCGAAACCGATTTAAATGAAATTTGGAACACAGATAGATATTTGGCCCACAATTAATATAGGCTATATTTGCTGTTCGGATTGTGGACCGCGAGGGTATAAAATGGGTCAAAACCTCCCCCTACACGTAACTCTGTCACTTGTCAACCGATTTTGGAAATTCTTTATTCGTTTGAAAGATTTTGCTTTCAGTTAGGTCCCATAAATTGTTTTTCAAAGTCGGTGGAGATATTTGACGAATTGCTTAAATCTGTCATTTGTGAACCACAGATTTTTGTTACGTCATCACGCCTAACCGGCTGAACCGATTTAATGAAATTTGGTACACAGGTAGCTATTTGGGCCACAATTAATACAGACTGCAGTTATTTCTCGGATTTCGGACCAGGTGCGGATAAAATGGGTCAAAACCTCTCCCTACGCATAACTCTATCGATTTTCAAAATTCTTTATTTTTTTGAAAGGTCCCGTAATTTTTTTCAAAATAGGTGGGAATAGATGACCCCCGTCAAACCCCCACCCCAGCTTAACTTTGTCATATATGAGCCGAATTTAAAAAAAAAATTATAAGGTTGTGGGGGCGGGGAAATTTTGGTCCCCTACGCATAACCTTGTCATTTGTCAACCGATTTTTAAAATTCTTTTTTGGTTTGAAAGGGTCTGCTTCCGGCTTATTCCCATAGTTTAGCTTTCGAAAATGGGTGGGAAGATTTGCACCACCTCAATTCTTAACTCTGGCAGATGTGAACCGATTTTCAAAAATCTTTTTTTGTTTAAAAGGGTTTGCCTGAAACCCTTTTTGAAATTTTTATTTTCGAAAATCGATTGGGAAATTTGCTCCTCCAATGATTAACGCTGTCATATATGAACTGATTTTAAAAAAAAAAATTTTTTTTGTTTGAAAGGGTTTGCTTCAGTTTTATTCTGTAATATTTTTCCAAAATTTATGAGGAAATTTGTTCCCCGTGATTAACTCTGTCATTTTTTAACCGAATTTCAAATATTTTTTTGGATTAAAAGGGTTTGCTTGAAGTTTGGTCTCATAGAAATGGAAATGGGGCAGAAAAAGTGGTAGCCCCTATTCTTGACCGATTTCAAATTTGTTTTATTTGAAAGGACGTGAGAGGTGTAGTACTATAAAAATTGCGGACGAGCACACAATTAGTAGAAGTACACACAATTTTAAATAACGCAAAATTGCGTCCGTTTTGCAATCTGTTCAATGAGATCTTTGCATTGAAGTCGATGGCTTTTGGCATCATTTCAACCATATTGCTAGACCAGATAGACGATAAGTAACGCATTAAGGATTCCTTCTCAATATGTTTAAAGCCCGTGCATCGCCGGGTCGAAAAAAGCTAGTTGTTTTATAAAAACACATTGACATTGATCATTGAGGTATTAGCTATTTCCTAAGCACATTTCACTGTTGCTAAATGCACTTCGTCTGGGAAACTTTACCCAAAAATCTCATAGAAAAGCTAAAGATACTGCAGCAAACTTAAATAAATAAGAAGCTTAAGCAATATTAAAACATAATTTTCTAACTTTGTCATACATACTACACAGAGGGCTTTTTTCCCCACTTTACATACATTTGTACCTTCTTAAGGTGGGTCCACATCTAAAAATATTTGGGCCGAACGTGTTAGCCGAAAATATTTGCGGCACAAATTTTAGCTTTTAAATATTTATCACACAAATACTTATTCACGAAAATGATAAAGCAATAAAATTATCACTATTTCTACAAATGCGTCCACACCAAAACTGCATGCGGCACAAATGTTTGCATTGTTCAACAGAAACCAACAAGCCATGGTTCGTGTGCGTTGAATGTGACGAAAATTTTTGCATCGTTTCTGTGCGCCGCACACGTCCACACTAACTAAAATGCGCCGAACGCGTTCGCCACAAATATTTCCATTGTGGATCCACCTTTACACAGCGTCTTCACGAGACATTAACTTTGAGATAACATGAGAAAAAACGTCGGCAGAATACTAAAAACAAAACGTCGAGTTTTCTCTTAGTCTCATACTAGGGGAAGACGTAATTTTACTTTTCCGATAAGATTTCATTTCATGCAAATGCTCATCGAGTTAACATGTACTACTTTTACATAATTAGTTACTTTATTATTAATTTTTCACACAAATTTAAATTTATAAATCAATTAAACACATTTATTCATTTATTTAACACAGAAATCAAAAACATCGCTTTTCATTTATTTTAATAAACACTCACACATGCACGCTATTTTATTTTCATGTAAATGTGTTTTTTGACAGTTCATCTCATAAGATTTTTGTTATAAGAATTCTTATAACAACACTCTCATAAAAATTTTTATAACATTGAGATAACCAGCGTTGCCAGAATGATGATTTTTATCATATTTTTGATGATTTTTAAACTAAAATATGATTAGATGATTTTTCCCCCCATATGATGATTTTTTTTCTCGCAAATGATGATTTTTTTATACTTGCTTGGAAATATATAAACAGTTATTGAAAGGTATCATGCCTTACGTTTACTAATTGTTTGGATCAATTAATATATAATTTTCAATAGTTCTTAACATTGAAGCGCATTGAATTAACTGTGTGAACTTTCTCTGACTAAAATATTTTGAATTTTATACTATATTTCCCTTTTCTTTGAATTTGGTTAGTTTTTTCCGGTTTTAGCGAATTTTAGTGTACAAAAATTTGAAAAATGGTTTTGACAGATATATTTTGTGAAATATATTTACAAAGTTTAATGCGCTAAATTCAAATCCATTTTCAGTTTTTTCTATCACTTACAAATTTTTTAACTGACCATGACTAATATTTCCACTAGGTACATAAGAATATTTCACCCAAGCTCAAGAACGGTTTGCCCGATTTGAATAAATAAGCCACACCCTGTTTCGGAGTTATTCAGAAATTAGCGCGAATTTTCTTTTTGCAATATAAAATTTTTTTGTTTGCAAAAACTCTTGAAAAACAGCAAAAAATTTACACTTTTATCATTAGATGTTAGCTAGGATAGCTACAAATAAAATAAGTTCTAAATCATGAAAATCGATGGACAAATGTTGATTTTATTCACAATTAAGTGAAGGAACTCAATTGATAAAAATAACAATTTCCATGCACAGAAAAATTTCAATTTGTGTGTATAAGTTACATTAGCTAATTATGAATAAAATCGACATTTGTTCATCGATTTTAATGGTTTATGCCTTATTATACTCCTAACATACCTACATAGCTTCTCTTTTAATTTGTTCATGACTTTTTGAAAACGGAAAAAGTTTAATTTTGCATGAAAACAAATTAAATTTTCGGCGATAATTTCTCAATAACTCCGAAACAGTTAGAATGACTTCAAAGTAATTTTATTATGCATCCTTTGATGAATTATGTATTTAAATTGGACAAACGTTTCTCGAGTTAAGGTAAAATATACTGATATACGTGACAGGAAAAACTGAAAACGGATTTGTGCATTAAAGTTTGTATATTCAACATATCGCGACATTAGTATTGTTTTGGCCCACCGACCATTTAAAAAAATTGAGTTAAGTATGGGGTATATATATTTTGAATACCCTCTTTGAGAATCCAAAAACTGTTTCGCGAAATTGTTCCTGGTTTCTGAGATATCAAGCATTCATTGTGCTCGATATCGATATCATCATTTTTGATAAATTTTTTGTAAAAAAAAGTTTTTTTAAATAAAAAAATAAAAATCAGAAATCAAGTAAAATACCAAGTTTTATCAATATTAACTTTTTATTCCATGTAAATATCTTTTCTAATAACATTTATACGCTTATTTTCAATAAAAACTAGAAAATTTCATCTCAATAACAAGTTACTCAATACACAGCAGTTAGTATACACATGGAGCAACAAAAGCTACTTTTTACAAATAAAATAAAAAAGTGGTTACTGGAGCACAAAACAAGATATTTTACTTTTAGTAAAAATATGTTAATTTCTAGTCGGATTGATGATAGTTCACAAAAATTTAAATTTTTCTTCCAAACATATGACGGAAGCAGTGGTGAGAATACAAAAAAATTTTATCGGATATGTTTTGAGAAAACTTTATGTAAATCTTCTTTGTTGTTTTTCTCCATTCCGACTTTTTGGCATATGGGCTAAACCAATACTAAGGTCGCGATATTTTTATTTAAAGGCTCGAAAAATGTTTTTTTGCATACTAGTGTATTTACTTGTGTTTTTTGAGGTTTTCCGAATTTTGTAAATTTGTGCGTAAATTCGGCCATTTTTCGCGGTGGAAGTGATTTGGCCGCATTTTTATATGTTTTATAGTCATGGTAATATTTTTATATACTTCGCTGATTGCTCTCGATTTACAAACTTTTTCACGAATTTTTACTATTACACACAATTTTGAAGTGTACAAGAATTTTTTTAATATTGGTTGCCAAAAAAGTAATAACTCTCTTATCTAGAAGATGCCATGTAAGGAAATCATATAAACTTATAAGAACGCTTTTTTGTTTTAGTTTACTATACGAGTAAAAGCCTCATTGTTCAGCTTTGGAATAAAAATTTTGGAATAAAATTTGTGATGATTTTTTATATCAAAATATGATTTTTATTTCGTCAAATGATGACTTTATTCGAAAAGCTTCTGGCAACGCTGGAGATAACACTAATTTGAAGTCTACACGTAACATAATTCTCTCTGCGATTGAGTTTGACAATCTCATCTTACATATTATGTTACGTGTAGACCTCAAGTTATAGCTGCAAGAAATATATTCATGCAGTCAGTGTTGACATTGATGCAAAATAACGGATTAACGAATCACATACATACATAAATATTACATTTTAATTATTATTACTAAATATTATTTTCTTCAATCTTATTAAATACTTCCAGATTTTGGTCTCTGCTGGAGAGTCTTATCGAACATCTTACCGGTCTCAAACCACGTGATGACGACTTAAAGTGGGCTAAAAAAGTTACATAGCTATTTATAGAACTCAATAAATGGACCAATAAAATTTAATTTGCGAAAGCGGCATACTACGACATCTATTACTATTTTTAAAAAATTAAAAGTGAAATACGAAAAACAATTAATAAAAAAAAGAATTGCAACTATTTATCTTGCTGAATGTACAAACAAAAAAATTTACCACAATACGGACAAAATTTTAACATTTTTGCTACAATACAAAAATCAACAATAAATAACCAAATTAATTAAGGAGAGGCATAGTTGAGATAAATTATATAAGTGAAAATAATTGAGCATATACATACATATGTACTTCGAAATATACACTCGTATGTATGTACATACAATATGTACATCTAAACGTAATGATATTCACAAAAAACTATGAAATTCTCTCAATAATGACTCTTTTTTATATTGAACGAACACATTACTTATTTTTACAAATTTTTATATTGTTTAAAAAAATTTTTTAAAAACAATATATTTTATTGCACATCTAATGTTAGATAAATTGTAATCTTTTTCATAGTCATCTAATAAAATCTATTAACTACAAATTTAATTTGAAAATAAAAAGGAATTTTTAGCCTTAAGATTAACAACAACAATGAACATTAAAAGACATTTTATTTAGTATTTTAATTTTTTTTATATTAGAACTAATTTAAGCAATATTAAAAAAGCAAAACATTACATATATACAAGAAAAAGATTAATTTTAGGCCTATGACCTTTTACTTTTTAAGTAAAATTATTTTTACCAGTACAATACCAAAAAAAATAACAATTTCAATGAATTAAAAGAAAAAGTCCACCACCATTGCTAATCGAAATTAAAAGGATATCATATTAATAAAAGCAAATCAATATTTTTTTAAATATTTTTTAAAATGTAATTAATATTAATGTTATTCAAATATAATTAATATTAAAATAATTAATATTAATATTAAGACATTTTTATTTAAAAAAAAACAACAAAGCCAGTTTTAGAATATCGTTTAATAATATGGTGCCCACAATATAATGTTCATTCACAGTAAACATGTTAAATCTTTTCAGAAAAAATTACTGATTTTCTGCTTGCTAGGTTTATCATAGAATTCTGGAGTTAATACCCCAACTTACCACTCTAGACTAACCACTCTAGACTAGACTAAAATTCATTCAAACATTTTTTTTAATTCCATTTCACTCGCAATGGGTTAATATCATTAGTGCCCATGTTTAATTTGGTTATCACAACTTTTCGTAAAAAAGCATACCAGAATCTAATCATTTCAAATTGATGTTAACTAGGGTATTCATTTTAATCGACTTTTCGATTGTTCGATTAATCAATTAATCGAAATTGATGTTTTTAAATTACTCGAGCAATCGAGTAAAACTTTTATTTCGTTCGAGTTATTCGAGTAAGCTTTACTGCTAAAAATTATTCGAGTTAATCGGAAAATGTTTGAATTTAATCGGTTTTTTGTACATTTTTGTGGACAAAAATAAAACAAAAAAAGTTTTTTTTTGCGTTTTTATATATTTTAATAATAAAAACAAAAGCAAACACAACATTTCTACATAAATAGGATCATAAACTGATCCTTTAAAATAGTTTATTTTTCACTATTCAAATGTCACGCTTTGAGAAAATTTTGCGCCAGGAAATATATAATACCATTCCGCGCTGTCCTGTATTCAATGCAGAATAACCGGAATTGGCATAACATTATTGTTGTTATAAATATAAGTACGGTTACACTTAGGAAATAAAACGTAACCACTACTTTTGCTCAGAGCTAGTTTGATTTAACTTGTTTTTTATATCACAAAAGAAGTTATGCTGCAAAAAACTATTTTTATATTATTTTTAATAAATGTGAACCCATATTTCAAAAAATATTGTAATTAAAGGAAATACAATTTTAACTTGTCTGTGGGTTACGTTTTTTTTCGGCAAATTTTTGCCAAATGTGACCGTACCTTAAGGCTTTTATAATTCCGAACATTACATTCGATATTTTACGAAACATCTAGTTAACTAGTTGCTCTCGAAATATCTTCTTTATTTCAAATAATTTTTATTTGATGTTTATATTTTCGAATTTTTTTAAAAGACATTTGAAGTTGACTTCTTTCTCCCTATTATTGTTGCTGCATTATTTACTTAATTTTTGGATCATGCGGACTATTAGTATGAAATAACGGTCGAATTGGATGGCAAATTTCATATAAGTTAAAAAAATTTTCCACTTTTTATTAAGAAATCTACAAAAACTCATTAAAAAAAAAGAAAATTTACATACATTTTTTTTCTCGATTTATTCGATTAATCGACCTAAATTACTCGAATATATTTTTACTCGAAATTAAAATTTTTCGTTTGATCGAACATTATTTGACTTTAATTGTTCGATTAATCGAGCAAACATTATTCGAGTGAATACCCTAATGTTAACTTACCGTTTCACTACAACAATTCCCAGTGTTATCGTTGGTTTATTTTTCTTCATGCCCATTTTTCTGATTTTTTGCTTTACTAAAGTCAAACTTTTTTGGTTTGATTTCATACTTAAGTATATGAGTAATTCTCATTTCAAATGCTTTTTCCTTTCCGTTGAATAATATTTCATAACATAAAGCAAACGCATAAATATATAATAAATAAATGTACATAAGATGTTTTTTGTGTAAGACTGTCCATTATGTGTTAAAAACGAAGAACGAAAATACTGTTTATACTCTTTTCATACAAAATGGCGTGTCTCTAATGCATGCTGTTGATATTTCACATTAAGAAAGTATGATTTTTTTCAAAAACGAGACTAAATGTATAACGGTTTTATAATATTTGCATTTGCTTCTCTTGTTTCACACATAAAATTTTTTTCAAATTTTACAAAATATAATTTTTTTTAATTGTTGTTGGCCGCAGTCTTGCGTATTGAGCGTATGTTTGTACTTCTAAATATTTAAAAGTTTTGTGAACTTTGTTAAATAGTATTATATTTTATTTTAGTTTTTTTCAGTTGAGTTTATTTATTTACAACATTTAATAATTTATACTGTACTTATTATATATTGCAAAACGTTTGATCAATCAATCATTGTTTGTATAAAAAAAATTTATTGAGTGTTATCCATATTTGCTTAATTTAATTGAAATTTTTTTAGTGAATAACTAAAGAGTTTTTTTTTTAAATACATAAAAGATTATTGTTTTAAATTCAAAATATAGTGTGTGTTCTGAAAAAAATATTAAATTCGTATAAAAATGCATTGAGCGTTACGTTAACAATATTCTTAAATATAATTGGGCAATTCAAAGTAGTGTTACATCAATCCTATTTTTATTATTTTATGTATGCATAAAATTTTATTTAAAACTTTCAAACAAAAAATTCATAAAATTTTGCATATGCATGCCACGTGTTTTAACCCTTTCCCTACAAGTTTTCCAATGCAGGCTTTAAAAATCCAATTTTGTTCTTATTCGGCCTTAAATATTCTTCATAAATTTTATTTTTTTTATTTTTTCAAAAAGTTGACTTTAAAGTGGTTTTTTACAATGATGCCATATGGTTACATTTGTACTCAATGGTGAATAAAAAACACATGGGCGGACAAAACTAAATGGAATTGGAAGACGAGGTGGTCCTATATTTGTATCTATGGTAGGCTTAATTAACAGTCTGAGTTGAAACGATCCATTTTCCAACTTGCCAAGATGATCGAAAGAAGCATTCTCTGAGGGATGAGTCCATTATTTTATGGAACGACCCAAGAAGGTGGAAAGACGAGGAACTGAATTTTTTGAATAAGGTGATTTCTTACTATTATCTATAGTTATATTTTATTTGGAAACAGTTGCTCAAAAAATTTTAAATTGTGCGAAATTTTGACTCTTTAAAAGATGGGTCCATTTTTTAGAAAAGGGAAAATGCACTAAGGGTGAAAATTTTTTAGAGCAAACTACTGATTATTGTTTCTAGGGCCGGACAATTGACATTTTTATTTCCAAATATAAAGCCCTAAAGCGTCAAATTTAAAATAACTTTGCTTTGGTGGTAAAATAAAAACTTTACCACATCTTACGTTTGTATCCATATGGATACATGCATAATTAAAAAATCGTCAGTGCTTTTTTAATTGTTTAAACAAAAACATTTGTATGCAAAATATTAAATTAAAGCCTTCTTGACTTATTTGGGTTAATTGTATATAAAAAATCAATCAGGTATGTGATACAAATCGACTCGATTTTAAATGAAATCGAAAGTTGAAAACGAATGAAATAGTTTTAGGTGTGATGGAAATCGTATCGATTTCATTTCCCACTTTTGTTTCTGTTCCATGTATTTCTTTATATAAAAACATTTTTGACATAAAATTATTATTATTTTTTTAGTATTTATACTTATTTTTAACAAAATTTGGAATTCATATACGCAACCGCATAATCTTTAACAAGGTTACATGTCCTAATATGTATGTATGTCTTATAAAAGTTTACGATGAGTATGCAATAAGTAATCTGCAAATCTTTTATCTTGTTGGTACATTGCTGGCATTAGTTCTTGTTTTACACTCTTTCTTTGCAAAAAAAAAACAATATTTTATTTAAATAGCCTTCAGCAGATTTTAAAATATGTAACTTGAATCCACGGAAATCACTTACATATATGGTAGATATTTATAGATGGGACTCTACCCAGATTTACCCGATACATGGGTATATTCCTTTTTTGGGTATTTATTTCAAAAAAGTTAGCGATTTTTCGTGAACATGCAGCTTTGCCGGTTTCTAATAAATGTTAGGGCTTTTTCCGATAT
Source organism: Panzeria rudis (assembly GCA_956483635.1). Lineage (NCBI taxonomy): Eukaryota > Metazoa > Arthropoda > Insecta > Diptera > Tachinidae > Panzeria > Panzeria rudis. Next base: position 44,479,477 of record OY101449.1, on the reverse strand, counting down.
TGCAACTTCACGCGAATTTCAGCAACGTTCGGGACAGAAGCGTCTTTTTGCAATTTTTTAACCTCTTTATAGTTCACACGATTAGACTTAGTTATCATGCCGCTGTTAGCAAATTTTTCGAGTTTTCGGGATTTTTTCCAAATGTTTGGCATTTCTTACGGTTTTAGCGATTTTTAATTAAAATTATGGCTCGTTTAAAATTTTGCAATTTTTGGCGATACGCGTAAGTTTTCCAAAGTTGTTGGTTTTTTCAATATTTTGGCCTTTTAATCAATCGTAACATTGTAATCATTCATATATAAGCAAGTTTTTTGCGAATATTCGTAATTTCACGGTTTTTCCTAAAGCCAAAATGAGCTTCAAAGTTGCGTAAGCCGAAAACTTGCTGGTATAAAAATGCTGATAAACAGTTAAAAATTAGAAAATTAGTAACGCGAAAACTCGCAAAATTATTGCGAAAGTCCAAAAGCAACAGTTAGTGACTAAAAACCGATAATAATGTAAAAATTATAAAAGTTCGGAAAAAAATTTCTTCTACGCCGAAAATTCGCGAAAAATACATTTGTGGCAAATAGACCTAAAATTTATTAAAAACCGCTAGTGTCGTAAATTCGCAAAATTTTGTCAGCATCGAAAAAAAATATCTAATATTGATTAAAAATCGCTAAAACTATAAAAAATGTGAAAGCTTGCAAAAATCACTAGTTCCACAAAAGTGGCGAAAATCCCTGAAAGATTGCAAAAAAGAAAAGAAGTCCTAAAATTTATTGAAAATCGTAAAAAGAAACTAGCAAAAAATTAAATTTTACGCGAAAATAATTCGCGAACAAATCGGGAATAAGCTCTAAAATTTATTAGAAATATCTAAAAATCGAAAAAACCTACGAAAATTTTGCCAAAGTGCTAGTGAATATTTATTAAGACATCCAAAAGTTATATGTCAGCAAAAAATATGCTTAAATGTCAAAAAACACTGCAGTGACAAACTAATTTAACATGTTAACAAAAATTATTGCAAAAATATGTGTGAAATACACATACATATCAGACGAAACTTTTGAAATCGTCAAACATATTCTACTCGATTTGAAAACAGTAAAACAATAGAAATTTCGTTTTCTATCACATCTATTTTTTGTTGATATTTTCATAGAACAAAATAGAAAATGAAATCGAATTCGATTTTATGTAAAATCGATATGAAAACAATATTTCAGTAACCATCACAACGTTCTTCTTTTTTGTGTCGATTTTCATTCGAAATCGATTTCCATCACATACCTGGTTGTCTATTTTTTCCTGTGTATGTAAACTAATTGCTATGCGTAGGTGTCAAACTCTATATATATAAAAATGTTAAAATTTTTTTATTTGAAGTTTGACAGTCAAACATCGTTTCTAAAGCGCCTCGGTCACAGATCAAGCTGACTAAAGGTGGAGGTACATACCACGCGTTACGCGGCAAAGCTTTTCTTACTTTTCGAACTTTTAACTAGGGATGTAACCGATTCCGATACCGATATATCGGCGATACTTCAGATTTTCCGATATATCGGTATCGGCGATATTTTACTGTCGATACGACGATACTTTTAAAATTTTTTTCAGAGTTTGTTTTTAACAAATTATTTATTTTTTGTTAGTTTTACCATGAACTAAATTCATTTCGTTATTTCTTAAATCTTATTAATATCAATTCTAAAAATAAATATTTTGCGCTGTTATTTTGTAAAAAAATAATTATTTTTTGTTAATTTTACCATGAATTCAAATTCAATTCGTTGTTTTTTAAAACTTATTCCCAGCAAAAAAAAAAAAGACAAGACTTATTGTAATCTCTATAAAATACGTTTTATATGAAAATATAAAAATGGGTAGGGTAAGCAAATTGTTGCAAAAAAATACGCAAAATATAAAAAATCAGAAAATAAAACATAAAATTTTTCTTTTGACAATATTTCCATGAAATATAAGTCGAAACAAAATCTTTTAAATATGCACGGAAAGCTAAAGTCCTCTTCTATTCGACACTGTTTAAAAATTGAAAATCGGTGCAGAAACAACGCAGTGAAAATTATTTTTGTCCGTGAAGTCCCAAAAAATCGTTTTCTTATCGATAACTCCCGATTTTGAGGATGTATTGCAATTTTTTGAAATGGCAAAATGATCTACTCAACTAGACCTACAAGCCTCACTGAGTCGTTTTTCACGAGTAAAAAAAGCATACCATTTTGTAACAGCGTGTAATTAAGCTATTAAGTTATTTAGAAGAATATTAGTCTATAAATGTCCTTTAAAAATGGATTTTTTAAAAATCATGGCGAGTATTTTTTAAAATTATAAAGGAATTACAAATTTTTACTTGCTTTTCTACTAATTATCTGCATATTTTTAATTTAGATTCTTTGGAAGCAATGAAAATGTAGTTGCTTAAAAATTACCTTCATATTTTTATACTTGAGGTTTGTTAATCTAAACTTGAACTCAATTTCAATATTCGTATCAGCATCGGAATCGGTATCGGCGATATTTATTTTTAAGTATCGGTATCGGATCGGCAAAACGGCGTATCGTTACTTCCCTACTTTTAACGCTTTAAGAATGGCAAGTTACACACCACGCTTTTGATGCTCTTCTGCTTATACAATTTCAAGCCTTTGCCGGCTATATTTTGTCTTGCCTTTAAGTTTTATTTTTCTTTATATATTTAATGCAGTTTTCATCAATTTTTTTAAAAAAAATTAATTTTTAATAATTTATTTCCATTAAACAAACATTTTAGCATATGGAAACACACTATTTCAACTTTTTTGACAGAAGTCTGTAACGCATTAGCGTATTTAACGCATGATATGTACCTTCACCTTAATGTATCAGCTTGAGCCTTTTTATTGTGTAGTAAAAAACCCCCCACACGCATAGGTTTGGCGAAAAATCTAAATACATTTGATTTTCATCAAACTCACCTCAACATATACATGTGAGCTTTTTTACTATACAATAAAAAAGGTGGGTTTGATTCAGCAGTTTGATCTATAGCCGAGGCCCTTAAGTGTGGTTACCACAATCCATTCAGGCGGCTCGAGTAAAAAATTTGTACGAAATCACTCAGAAATTTGAGCCGACTGTTTTTATTGTAGAAACAGCACTTTAATACATTTACATATAAACATTGTTTACTGTGGTGTCTCTAGAACCCATACAATCGATTTGAGAGAAAATTTATGGACACCACTCAAGAAACTGAGTGCTTGTCATACAAATTATTCACTCAACTCGATTGATTGTGCTCTATAAACAGCACAATATGTATGTCGATGGTCATCGTTGACAATTGATTAATTGATGTTTACTACTTTTCTTAAGCGAATGATTATCTCATATATCATCGGCGCGCGGCGAAAAAAGGATCTGTCAGGAAGCAAGAATTTTTGGGAAATCAAAGATTAAAGTTTGATTTCAATTCCAAAATCTTCTATCATTCTTATTTTATTGAGTGAGATTGACTTATCCCTTTTTCCCCGCACGCCCACAATATTTAAAATTTCGTCTTTATGAAATGACTAATTTAAGCGTGGAAGGCTTTTAAGCGGGCGCATTTGAGTGAACATCTTATAATACAATGTATACGAATATTTTTGGTACCAGCAGTATTTTCGCATTAAAACTGGGAAATCATTTAAGCAAGAACTACTGTAGTTTTAAAGTAATAATAAAAATGAGCACTTTCTTCGACTAGACTATGACTTTCAACTAGTTAGGACTTTGTAGAAATGTTATATGTATTAAATAAAACTTTGAGCTTTAAACCTTTCGTTAATTACTTAAATAGGAATAGATAGGAGTTTTCCTACGGGTGGCAAAAGCCAATTTTGATTTGCAAAGCTTATTTTACCACACCAACGACAAATGTGCAGTTTTAAAAGTTTTTGTGTAGTAATACTAGTTTGCCATCACTCCAGAAAGCGTTGTCTACGCCTGTGGTTACTAACTAATAAATTAATTTCTTATAGAGAGCATATACAAATTTTTAGAAAAATATAGCCTTAGTGTAACAGTTGTTTCTATTAAAGACAAATTGGGCAAAGAGCGATTAATATGTGTATGTATATAATACGTCGCCGTCGTTCCTAGAAGGAGGATAGGGCGATTCAATGGCGAATTTAATTTGCCTTAATCGATTATATGAAACTCCATATAAAAAATTTTTAAGTACTAGTCCATACGAGTCAGCTTTTGTTGCAGCAACTTTTTTTGTGTGAGAGTGTTGCAGTAGAAATACATACCATTTGTATTCCGCTCTCGCTCTTTCTCACTAGAAAATAAAAGTTGCTCCAACAAAAGCTGATTCGTTTGGACTAGGACTAAACAAAATTATTGGCGAATATCGTTTGCTCTCACCCATGGTGGAATAATATACAAGGTATCCCTGGAACGTCAGCTAATTATTTTTTTATTTACTTTTTTCATGGTACGAACTGTCAAATGTTGTGTATATGTGAAATAACTACGTTGCACATACATGTTTGCTACTTCTGATATACCAACACACACATACCCTCTCGATTAATGTTTGACATTTTCTATCCCAATATGTACATTTGTGTTAGTTATGCGGCTACCTGTTATATTATTCTACCATGCTCTCACCTTGTTTAACTCGCCTTGTTTCTAGCTATAGATCAAGGCGAATTAACAACCAGGTCGCGTTAGTCCCGTCTCACATACTTCCACTTTTGTTGGTCAACTTTTAATTCAAATGTGAGAAAGTCTGAGAAATTTGTATTCCTTTATCTCTCTTTCTTCCATCTGAATCAAAAATTGATCAACAAAAGATGAAGTGGGGAATTACTACGGCAACCGATTATTTTTTTCTAGTGTTGTTAAATTTTGTATATGGAGTTTAAGCCCCGATTCATACACATCAACTCTTGTTGATCAACTTTTGATTTAGCTGTGAGAAAGACAGAGAAATTTGTATTCCTCTCTGTATTTCTTCCAGCTGAATCAAAAGTTGAATTGTATGAGCCGTGTCTATGTGCGGTCCAAGCAAATTAACTGCGGCAAATTGAGTTCGCCACTGGCATAACCTTGTATGAATTCGCATTGCTATAGATCGAAAACGCTGGTCGTTAACTTAGTTATTAAAAAAAACATGCTATTTTAGTTTAAGCAAATAATTATATTTTGTATTTAAGTAATGGTTGTGGAAATTCAAATGCTTTAAAAAACTATGCCTTAATATTTACACATTATAAAATAAGCGATACGATGATGAATTTTTATTATAAATTATGTATTATTTTTTTAGAGATTAGCAACACGTCATGAAAATAAATTAGCTTTATACATTTTATTGATACACGAGATTGATTAATATAAAAAATAAATAAAAAATAATAAAAAAAAAAATTAAAAGTGTTTGTGAGTGTTATTAGTAAGGTGTACACATCAGCAAATTCAAGTCCTTGGTTATATGATTTTTTATTTTAAAAGGTTTAATTCATAACGAAGTATATAAGCTGTCATTTTTGAAAGTGGTCCACTTTAAAAAATAGGTAACAGAAATTTTAATCAAATATAGTCAATATCTTATTAAAATTTTAGATTCCGACCGAATGCATTTTTCAGCCGAGTCTGAAATTCGGCATAATTTACTAAGTTTAGCTGGATACGAACTCCAATTTTTTTGTTATAGGGGATTTAGACTAAGACTTTTTAGCTTGATTTTTTCGAGAGGGTAAAAATACATTTAACCGAGAGGGTAAAAATACATTTAACCGAGTAACAAGTCCTAAAGCCCTTATGACACTACATTTGTTCTTAATTTTTCAAGTTTTGGAGAACAGTGCAAATAGAATATAATAGGAAATTTTACCAGGTGCAAAGAGTTCAGCTATATTAAGATAAATAACAAATTATCAAAGATTTTACTAATGTTATCGATAAAAAATGGGGGCCTGTCAAAAAAAATTTTAAAATGTTCAACTTAAAATTGACATTTCAAGCTTGAAACATTAAAGTGTTGCCAAGTTAGCGGTTTATTCACGAATTCAGCGACTTAGCGCCTCTTTTTTTCAACTTTTTTTTCTTTTGTCGTTTTATTATAAATAAAAAATTGGCAGCACTTAAAGAAGCCATTACGTTTTGTTTACATTTTGTATAGTTGTTTCTTTCTATCATTTGCTATTTCTTTCTTTCAATCCTATAGCAAAACAATGCAAGAAAAATGTAGTGTCATAAGGGCTTAAGGAAATAAGTTTCTTTTGGATTTGGTATCCCGCTAATTGCCTATATAGTCCATTCATGCAGCGTTACCGTTAAAAATTTCAAAAAAGATCACAAAAAGGTTACTTTCAAAATAAAAGGTGAATTTCTAAAAAAGGGGCAACTATAAAAACAAGAAAACTGTAAAAAAAATATTTTAAAAAAAATTTATTTGTTGCGGGTTAAGCATGTCTATTAGGGAAATAACTTTTGGACTTTTTTTGCAAATATCAAAATTTGCTTGGCAAGAAAAAATATGAATAATTGCGTTTTTACTTTATCGCCATTGTTAAAAAAGGTTCCTCACCAAATGCGATGAAGGTTGGAGTTAGGATTTTTTTTTATGGCACTATTTAAAATTATTGTTCATATCTAGGCGCACGATAGTGCGCCAGGTCAAGTTCCGGTTTTAGTTACACTAAACTTAAAATATATATCTTGTAAGACCTACTTTGTACTTTTCATTTATTAATATTAGCAATTGAGTTATGAATTTCAGTCGAACTGTATGGTTTTTTATCCACAATTATTTAGTTGGTTTGGCTTAAGTTCGTTTTCAATTTAATCTTTCGACTAAGCTATTTTTTATTATAGAAAGAAGTTCTAAAGCATGTAAATATTAAATATGCATAGAAAAATTTGGCTGTACGGAAGGTTGAACGGAAGGTTGTTCTTATCATGTTCAACTTTTTTTTGAGCTTTTTGATTTCTGTCATTAGCAGCATTAAATATCATCGATATTTTCAACTGTTAGGGTTTTTTATGTTTATTTCTGTCCAACTTTTTTGAACATTATACATATATTAATGTTCGTGAGTTCGCAACTTACTCGTGAAGTAAATACATGGTTTAATTTTCCATCGGTCAGTGCACAATATGAAAAATATACAAATATATAATACATGAAAAAATATATTCGCAACCAGCGACCGAGTGGAGCGGTCACTCTAGGCACCAGATGTCAAGGGGCGCCAAAATGCGAAAATCAATTTCAAGCGTATTTGTATATTGTTATTATAAGAATATATGAAATGTGAGCGTACTTTTAGTAATCTTAAACTAATAGAAAGCTACTTAAGATCGATCCAGCTCAAGAAAACATGTCTGATCTGGCAATTTTATCAATTAAAAATGATAATGCTCTGACTGATTGAAATTGGCGCCAAATACTAATTTACTTGTATAGCAGTAAGAGCTTTCTTAATGTTAAAGAAGCAGGAGTGTAATAAGTTGACTTACTTAATTTAATATGAATCGATAAAATAAAATACATGTTCCTAAAATTTTCGACCCTTTTCTGTAACTCAACTCGAATAAAATCACCTCGATTTGGCAAAACAAATGCCGCTAATGGCAAAATTTGTTCAGATTTTTTTTTTAATTTTGTATTATTTAAAGCCACAAATATGATATCTGAACAAAAATTATAGTATATGCGAGATTCTTTTCTGTCATTTTTAATGTCTGCGCTGTTCTGTCTTACTGGTCATAATAATCAATCAATTAATTATTTTTTTTTCAATGTTGGCAACCGAAACGAATAATGGTAGCGGTAATTTTATTAATATTTTCTTTTATTTTGGTATCGCTAGCGGTATTTTAGCTATATCGGTATCGGTATATACAGCTACCGAAATTTTAATACCGGTATGATACCGGTATTACAATTTTATTAATGAAACTGAACAAAATGCTGTTTAAATAACTCTTTTAATAATAATAAAATACAATAAATACAAATTTACATTGGTCATACAACTGAAATAAAAACTGACTAGTATTGGCAACAAAACAACCAAATCAAATATTTTATACTTGTATATTACATTTTATACTTGGGTATCCCTATACATAGAAAATTGCTCCGATTCTCGTTCTAACCCAATAGAAATATACGAATAGTTTAAAAACTATTATGTTCCAATTTTTAGACAAATGGAAAACTGTGTAGAGGTGGCTCAAGGCGACAGAATTTTTAAAAAAATTCAGATTATGTTTACCATTTTTCATTTTGCTCAACCATATGTAACCAATTGCCTCCCTAATTTCTTAAAATTTTTTTTTTCAAAATATACGAAGTCTTACCTATTGAAAATGCCAAAACTCCAACCACCAGTAATAGAGTTATGACTTAAAATATCAGTCATTTAATGTAACTTTGGTCGTTGTATTAGCAGCCTGAGAGTATTTGAAAATATAAAATAATGTCGTAAAAAGAGAAAAGGTAGACATGCAGTGTTGCCTGAATTTTTAAGGATAATATCTGCAAAATTTAAAAATTTTTCAGGAAAAAATCTGCATTTTATTTTTAAAATCTTCAAAAAAAATCTTCAAAACCATTTTACTGCCACTTTTTTATGTATTATTTAAGAAAATTAACAATTTATTCAAGAAACTGAAATACATACAGGTGTGAACATTAATATTTTTCATAAAAAAAATAAACAGCGACAATAAAAAAAAATTCAATTGCGTATAAGGTATGTACATTAGGGTGCAGCGTTAGATTTGTTTGCGAATTTCAATTTCGAATAGCAAAAAAAGGTTTCATTTTATTTTTAGATACATGGGAAAAATAATGAAAAAAAATATTGGGACCTACTTTTAGCCCTCTACCGCATCATCAAGATTTTGAGATCAAATCGATCCATTTGTGGAACATCATATGATGCAACATTATATATGCTTTATAGCTGTTATAACTCATTACACTCAAAACATTCGCTATTTTATACATACAGATTTCAGACAAACTTAAGATGAAATAATGAAGCAAATTTTCGAATTTCTAAGTTCTTTTTCATATCTTGCAAAAAAACTTTTTCTAAGATAATTTAGGGTTGCTGAACACCAAAATGATATTGAGTTATTTTTCTTAACGCGCGTTTTCCCGATATTCTCGAAAAACAAGTTTTTTTTTGTTTTTTGTTTTTTCGTTTATTGCCAAAACTTCTGAGAACGGCTCATCTGAATAAAATAAATTGCACACTGTTGCATAGATATCTCTATTCTTTCATTCAATACACTGATTGTGCCGATCGTATAAAAAAGTATAGAGTTGCAGGCCTTAAAAGTTTAAAAAAGTATATTTTTAGAGCGAATTAACTTCAATTTGATGTATAACACATTTAGTAATCTCCTTTGGTACTCCTTCCCAGAATCCGAAGTTCAGTAATTTGGCCATTTAGTTAAACAAAATTTTAGATTACTGTATTGGAGTGAATTACCTTCTATTTGATGTATACACATTCAGTAATCTCCTTTGGTGTGGCCACAACTAAAATAACTCCTTCCCAGAATCAGAATTTCAGTAATTTGGTCATTTATGTAATTAAACAAAATTTTGGTATTCGCAAATGTTGTCGTAGATTACTGAATCGGAGTGAATTATCATCAATTTGATGTATAACTAGCGTGACCAGAAGGTTTTTTCAAAAAGCGGGACAAGAGCGATTGAAAAGCGGGATTCTGAAGAAAAATTCGACCAAAAAGCGGGATTTTATAAAAATTTCTTGTGAAAAGCGGGATGATGTAATATCACTCCATTTCTACGATAATATGAGTATACATATTATTTCTTTCATATATATATGCAACTGTACAGTTCCATATCGTTACTTGAAATGCAAAATCACGTGATTAATAAATAATTCAAAATCGCATTGTTATTTAATTACTGCGTATTACATCGAGGCGAATGTCCGTAAAAATTTTCAAACCTCTATCATAAAAATCAACCAAATTAAAAAAAAAAGAAAAAAGAAACTTAACTTCAGGAACTTGAAGTGCATACATACTAGGGATGGGCAAGTGAAAAAAATATATCGATATATATCGATCGGCATCTATATATATCGAATAAAAAGTATCGATATATCGAAATATAGATATATTTTCAAAAATGATAATTCATACGTAGTCCCCAAATTTTTGAAAAATAAAACAGTAAAAGTATCTTTCTTATAAATAATTAAGCTGGAAAGAGTTAATTTCCAAGGTCCTTACTGTTCCACCAATATTTCATGGAACATACATCAACAAAATTACACTCAAATAATGATAGAAAAAGAAAAAAAATTCACGTTTTTAAGTTTTTATGAACTGCATAAGTACATATCGTTAGCTGAAATGCAAAATCACGTATCTAATTTTGTTAAATTTTATAGGAGAGAAAATCAAATAATATATGTATCTATGCACTTCAAGTTCCCGAAGTAAAGTTTTTTTTTCGTTTTTAATTTGGTTGATTTTTATGATAAAAGTTTGAAAATTTGTACGGACATGCGCCTCGATGTATTACATACGCAGTAATTAAATAACAATGCGGTTTTGTATTATTTATTAGTTATTTGGTTTTGCATTTCAAGTAGCGATATGGAATTGTATAGTTGCATATCGTCATATGAAATGCAAAAGGGCCATTCTACATATGTTAAAAATTTTCAGGAGAGGCAAAACACTTAATAAAAAACAAACTATTGTGATTATAAAAATTATTTTTTCAGCATAGTATCATTAATTCAGTCTTTATTAATGATACTACCCAGAAAAAATTGTCCTTATAATCACAATAGTTTGTTTTTTATTAAGTTTTTTATCTCTCCTGAAAAATACTTAAAAATGTAGATAGGCCCTTTTTAATTTTATATGACGATATATATAATAGAAATCATGTGTATACTCGTATTATCATAGAAATTGAGTATTTTTACATCATCTCGCTTTCTACAAGAAATTTTATAGAATCCCGCTTTTTGGTCGTATTTTTCTTCAGAATCCCGCTTTTCAATCGTTCTTGTCCCGCTTTTTGGAAAAACCTTCTGGTCACGTTAAACATACATCAACAAAATTACACTCAAAGAATGATAGTTTTTCGAATAGAAAAAGTATTATAAATAAAACAAAAGATTTTGTTAGTAATATTCTATTTTATGAAGACAGTGCCGTAATGTTTTTAACAGTTGCACGAAAAACAAAACCAAAGCAAAAAAAATTTCGAATTTGATACTGTCGATATATTTGGAAAAAATATCGATATATCGAAATTAAAAATATCGAAGATATATATCGATATATTTCTAGAAAGATATCGATATTTCAATATGTCGATATTTTTGCCCATCCCTAATACATACATATTTTATTTAATTTTCTCTCCTATAAAATTTAAAAAAGTAGATAGGTGATTTTGCATTTTAGCTAACGATATGTACTTAGGAATTTCATTAAAACTTAAAAACGTGAATTTTTAGGCGATTAAATAAAAATCTACTGATGAGTTGGCATTAGCACCCAACGAAATGCAGGCATATTGATGAACTAACTAACTAACCCACAACTAATAAATTTATGTATTTTTTCAATATGAAAGAAACATTTTGTAAATTGCTTTAAGGTTAAAGAATACATGAAATACAAACTCGTTTAGACCCAACAAAAAAAAATAACACGCAATTAAATTAAATTCTCTTTTAAAGTTGCTACCAAAAACATTTTGCATTTATACAATGATTTTTCATTTCATGTCTTCTTTGTACATTACTCTCAAAATCCGCTTTATTTACTCGTTCATAACAACAAAAACCCTAACACAATAACATAAGAGAGAGAAAATGCAAATGGAGCTAAAGAATTATATGAAAAAATCTCGAAAACAGATATCTTGTCTTTTTTTCTACCCCGCTCACTCTCATACAAAATAAGACGTGATTTAAAGACAAGTGAAAAAATCGCCTGTACTTTTAAGCCAGTAAGTGGAAAAGTCCGAAATTATCTTTCTCATAAAATTGCTTAAATTCAGTTTATAGTTAAAAGAATATTGTCGATCAAAAGCAATTTCGTATGAAAAAAATTCTGACTTGTAACTTTGGTATTTTTTGTCGGATCTAAGCATCTTATGTTTTATACGTTCGGCACAAAATTAGTTTAGCGTTTGGCTTTCAAGACTTTTTCTTCATTTTTTTTTATCTTAATGCAGAAATTCTTAAACTGAAGTTATGAATTTTAGTGGAACGGGTTTGGGTCCAAAGATTTTTGATTATTCTGGGTTAAGATCGTTGAATTTCATTTTTAAGTTATGAATTTTAGTCGAACGGGTTTGGGTCCAAAGATTTTTGATTATTCTGGGTTAAGATCGTTGAATTTCATTTTTGGAACAATCAAAAATTTTTAATGTTACTTCACCACCCTCACAGTGGGAGTAGGTATGACAATAGCTCTGATGATGAGATAGTGATTGATCTCGAAAACAATAGTTCGACGCCTATACAGACAAGAATTTGTATTTTCAGTTATTACATACTTTGGAAAGTCCTTTCTCAATAAATATAATTTAATAGAAAAATTGAATTAAATGAACTTAATCCTAAATAATTAACAGCCGTATACATAAACGAAAACTTGGCATGATGTTAGCATAAATGACGAAATTGAACTGGAGTCTAACGAGTTTTGATATAAATTTTTTATTTAAAAATCACATATTGTAGCCGAGACTCATGGCTATATTCTGTGATGATTTCCCATTTCAAAATATATGGAAAAACTCATGCTAACTTCATGCCAAGTCTTCGCTATGTATATGGCCGTAAATATCTTTGAATTAGAAATTTTGAAGTAATGAAATTTGAAGCAACGTCTAAATATGAGTTGTACTGGCTGAAAAACGAGAGATATTTTTTTATTCAGTTGAAAATGTTCCTAAATTTTTGGCAATAACACTGGTTCACAAAAAAATTCACCTCAAAAATTAGATGTTTTTTAAGCTAAATTGGGGCTGCCGAACACGAATATGGCATTAATTTATTTTACTTAAGAACCGTTTTCTAGATATTCGCGAAAAACTAGTTTTTTTGCAGTTTGTAAAGATATTTCCAAAAATCTTGAGTACTGTTTACTTGAATTGAGCATTGTTGCATAGATATGTTTTTCCTCTTTCAGTTCATATTTATACTGAGTTGATCAGATAAAAATTCACTGAATTACAAGCCTTTACATTTGAAAAAATTCAATTTTTTGCGTTTTTTCAAAATTCACCATTTTGAAATGCTCCATTAAAGCAAACAAAAAAATTTTAATTTTTATTTTAACCCATATCTTATATAAAATTTTGTTCCCAACGTACAATAAGTAAAATTGTTAACATCGGGCAAAAATTTAGAAAGTTACAATAGATTTAGTGAAAACATCCGATTTTGAATTTTAATAAAAAAAAAATTTGTATGGAGTATTACCATATTTACACTATGCAACTTTGTTGCATGCAATTTTCATTTTAAGTGAGAGTGTTGAAATAGAAAGGTATACATTTTGTATTTCTTCTCTGTCTTTCTCACTGAAAAAAGAGAGTTGCATGCAACAAAGTTGCATAGTGTAAATATGGTATAAGAGTATAAGAAAAATGCCAGTGGGGCAGAATTAAATATTTTGGAAATATATCAACCATTTCTAAATCTTTAATCCGATCAGTATAAAATTTTACATGGAGATATCAAAGGAGTGTTCTTATCTAATTTAGGAAGTTGAGCTTCCCATATTTCGCAGGCTCAGAGGTATGAAGTGCAAAGTAGTGCACTTCGGTCATGTAAAATTTTTCAACGCTTGTCTGTTTCTCACTCGATTCCAAAAATTTTTTGTGGCCTTATATACCTTGTAAAGTTCTAAAAAAGTCTTTGGTTAAACAAATATCTTGTATAGCTAGTGAGGTACACTCATTTTAATATTAAAATTTCAAAATTTTTCAAATCCTTGGTCCAGTATTTTTAAGATATTGGATCCAAATAACAACCGATTGTCACAATTATTTCTTTGTTACTTACATGACAAAATTTCGAATAGTTAAAAAAAATAGTTAATGGAAGTATTTTTTCAGAGTAGGAAAATATACAATCTTTAATTTGAAAATTGAAATATTATGAATTTATGAGAATTTTTGTCCCAAAAAAGCACCATAAGTGTTTTCTCTACAAAATTTTCTCAAGGATCAAATAATTATTATATACATGTCTAAAAAGTGTCTTCACAGACATGATTTTAGAAAAACAACTTAATCGAATTTACAATTTTTGGTGCGCATGCACCCTTTTGAAACTTACCTATTTTTTAGATTTATTGGAACTTTCTTAGGAATTCTAATGGTTATGGGAAACAAATCACAGTTTTCACATAAATTCCTATAAAACTGCAAAGTTTCATTGGAAAATATCAATAATGAACGATTTTATAGAATTAAGAAAAAAATGAAATATGCACAAAACACCACATAGCACCATTTTTCCACTTGTTTTGCCGTAAGTCTTTCATAAAAATTTTAATTATAAAAATCTGAATACAGTGTTGAAAACTACACATAATTTTGGTAACTTTGATATGCGATATGTCGACCTTTTTTTTCAAACGAGTAAAAGTAATGGAATGGAAGCAAAAACTCGTACTGACCTGAGGAACAACGAATGCAAATTAAAATTTTGATGTGTTCACTAAATATGTTGTAACTTTATCATATTCCGATGTAACTAATTTTAAGCTTGCTATATTTGGAATAAAATTTTCTTTAAGATGTGGGTCTAAAATAAATTTTAAAAAATTTATTTTGCCTTACTGGAGCGTCTTAAAATAGTAAATTTGAAAAAAAAAACGTGTAAGAAACAAAGTTTTTTCAAATCTAAAGACCTGTAACTCATTGAATTTTGATCCGATCAACACATTTTGTATATGGACTGAAAGGGGAAAAGCATATCTATGCAACAATGCCAAATTTGCTCAATTCAAGTAAACAGTACTCACGATTTTTGCAAATAGCCTTATAAACTGCAAAAAAGCACATTTTTTGCGAATATCTCGAAAACGGTTCTTAAGAGAAATATATGAATGTCATATTCGTGTTCAGTGACCCCAAATTACTTTAGAAAACATTTCACTTTTGAGGTGATCGCAAAAAGTTGAAAATTTGTGAAGCAGTGTAATTAAAAAAGTAGAATTATAAATTTTAAAACTCGAAAAAGCTGGAGAAAGCACGATACAAATTCTAGGCGTGATCGAACATTTAAAAGCGGGAAAATCCCGCCTAAAGCGAGATGTCTGGTCAGGTTATGTATAACCCATTTAGTTATCTCCTTTGGTATGACCACAACTAAAATTATTCCCTCCTAGAGTCCCAAAAAAGGAAACATGTTTCACTTTTGTCACAAATCCTAAATTTACAAATTTGTCCCAAATTAAAAAAATATTTGGCAAACACGTAATGACGTAAGGCTTTACGTCAAAAACATATTTAACTTGGCGTATTTATCTTCACTCACTTCAAAAAAATTGCATCCTATATGAAATACAAAGTTGGCTCTTTTTTTCTTAAGTATATACCTGCCTTTGTTCCTAATAGGAACCACAGGACACAATATACATATATATGTATATATTCTATATGTATCCTTGCCATTCATAAACGGATCACCAAGAAACTTTATCCTATATACATTTTGAAGGTTAAATTTATAACACACACACAGAGAAAACAGATTCGTTGTGGTAACCGAATTCGTTGCCAATCGAATTTTGTCAGTTCCATGTACTATCGGATAATTCGATTGTCGTTTTTGAATGAATTCAATAATAGGAAACGAATATGTACTTATAACAGGATGAACAATATAATAAAATATCAAGACACAAATCAATAGTTCACAAACAAGATAAAAATATATGGTATAAACAGTACTTGAATATGATGCTTGAGATTACGACTACTATTATCATATCTTGTTCACCATATTAAATCGATATCTCCACGAATAGGAATATTATCGATCAGCCAAGCACTCAATTGATTACATAACCCCCATCAAAGAAGAGCCCTAAATAAAGCACACATACCGATTGGTTATCTTAAAAGTATGCGGTTCGAATCTACATGAACAAAAGATGTTAATAAACATAATTTTTTCGCAATCTTGTATATAAGAATCTTACCTTTCTTTACAGCCGCCTTTTTATGGAAATCAGTGTTGTTTGCCGAAACCAAGGAATGCAGGTAGTTCTTAGATCTTGCAAAGGCATAAGGGTTGTATAAAAATCATGCAAAAACTTAGCACGGTCCGAAGATAATATAGTTAATTAATAATACTTACGTATTCCCACAACATTTTTAGGACAAAGAATTAAGCAGAATGATTGGCTCTCCTCGTCATATAAATGGCGTCCAAATAATATTTTGCAACTGAGCTTTATATGTGATATTGGCCGTTAATGATGAAAACATTATTTATTGCGAATGTGTTGTTTATTGTATTAATTCCTTTATTAAGGAAAAATTTGACAAATAAATTTAAAGCATAAATATTTTGTTCTGCATAATTGCTTATTGGTCGGAAACACCGAATTGTTTTTAATAAAATATATTACTACCGAATTTAGTACTATTGATAATTAAAAATTCAATTAAACTTAAGTATTAACTAATACAAATAAATGTTTCATTGTTGCTAACAGCGTTGCCAGAAGCTTTTCGAAGAAAATCATCATTTGGTGATATAAAAATCATATTTGGATATAAAAAATCATCAGAAATTTTTATTCTAAGGCTGCACAATGAGACTTTTACAGAAAACCAAAACAAAAACGCGTTCTTTAAGATTATATGATTTCCTTCATGTCATCTAGATAAGAGAGTTACTGCTTTTTTTGCAACCAATATTAAAAAGATATCTGTAAAAAATTCGTGAAGAAGTTTGAAAATCGGACGCAATCAGCGAAGTATATAAAATATCAGCATGACTGTAAGAACATATAAAAATGCGACAAAATCACTTCCAACGCGACAAAAAAAAAAAATCGGTAAACACAACTATATGTACTGGTATACAGAAAACCATTTTTCAGCTGTTAAATAAAAGTATGTGGAACATTTAAGCTTTAATCTACAAATCCGTTTTAAATTTTTTCCCAAGATTTTCACTAAATACATCAGTATAGTTTACTCTAACTCGAGAATGGTTTATCCAATTTCAATAACTAATGCAACAAAAAATGCAGAATAAAGTTACCTTTAAGTCATTCATATCTAATTTTTTCAATTTCCAACTGCTTCGGAGTTATGCAGAAATTAGCGGCGAAAATGCGTTTTTCATGCAAAATGATGCGTTTTTCGTTTTCAAAAAGTCATGCAAAAATGAAGAGGGAAGATATGTAGGTATATTAGGAATATAATAAGCCATAAACCATTAAAATCGAAAGGTAATGTCGATTTTATTCACAATTAGTTGATGGAACTAATACTCACACACAAATTAAAATTTTTCTGTTGTATGGAAATTTTGATTTTTATCAATGGACCTCCTTCACTTAATTGCAAATAAAATCAACATTTTCCATGGATTTTCCATCGGCTTATTTTATTTCTAGTTATCCTACCTGTCAGACTAATGATAACAATTTAAAGGTTTTTGCAGTTTTAATTTCTTTTAAGAGTTTTTTAAAACAAACAATTAATTTTGCAAAAAAAAAATTCGCCGGTAATTTCTGAAGAACTCCGAAACAGTTGGAAACATAAAAAATTATTAAGGATGACTGGCTTATTTATTCAAATCGAATAATCCGTTATCGAGTTAGGGTGAGATATACTGACGTAGCTATTGGAAATATTAGTCATACCCAATATAAAATAATATGTACATTATAGAAAAAAAATTTTAAAATTATTTGAATTTAGCACATTAAACTTTGTATATGCCACAACATTTTTTATCATCGAACATAATTGATAGTTTTGTCATTCAAAACCATCTTGCAAAGCTGATGAATGCACTTCAATAAACTTTTATGTTAAAAAAGTTTCAAAATTATATATTATTTGATCCAAAGAACTATAAAACGTAAGGCATGATATGTTTCAATAACTATTTATATGTATATCGTCACAGAAAATGCAGAAAGCCCTATCTAACATTTTAAAAGTTTTACTGAAGAAGCATAAAACTTGTTTAAATGAAAAATATATGGACAATTGGTGCAAAATTTCGCAATAATATATAACTTTGTTGGTACTTTTTTAACTATATTGTAAAATTTTGCACTAATTTTCAATATATATCCTGTAAAACTTTTAAAAAGTTAGATAGGGCTTGCATTTTCTCTGACGATATACATATAATAAGTATAAAAAATCATAATTAGCGAGAAAAAAAAACATCATTTGGGGAAAAAAATCATCAAATCATATTTTGGTTTAAAAATCATTAAAAATATGATAAAATCATTATTCTGGCAACGCTGGTTGCTAACAACATATAGTATGTATTTGAAAATTTTATTGGTTGTCTCTTTGGATTTTGTTTAATTTATTTTCACAATTAATAATTTTGTTATTGTAACCTCCATGAGATCTCGGATAATGTTATGTGTTTTACAACAACGATTTTATGGCTACAAAGAAAAACTAATTTTTCCAGCAAGGAAATCTCAATAAGTTTTACTGTATATTGGTTGACTGAACTAAATATTTACAACTGGAACCATTTTCTAATCAATTTGTTTTCTCTGTGCATTATTCCATCAACGTATATAAATAGTTTTGATAACTCCAAAATTTCCCCTTGGTAGACCATTTTTGGGGTTTACCCAGATACCACTGAAAAGTGAGTGTTATCCTATTTTTAGATTTATGAAAATATTTTAACTAAATTTTCAGAATTAAGTCACTTTTGTTCAAATAAATGTAAACATAAGGCCTGCCTCCGATCCAAAAATTTCAGCCGTAAATATCACTGAGATCAAAATGAGGACTAAGCTCGTGGTATGTACAATACCATCTTATTTCTAGGCAACCTGCTAGCTGGGCAGCATTTTTCCCATAATTCTTTCCTATATTAGAAACGTAAAACAATATTGTCAAGATAACAGATTGCTTAGAAATGAGATGGTATTGTTAAAAGTTTTAGTAAAACTTCAAATTTTTTTTATGTTTACTTACAATTTTTTAGAAATTGAATGATGCTCTTTAAATTAAAAGTAAAAAAGTTATAAGCAAAAAATAAAAAAATCGAAGCAAAAAACTAAAAATTATAATTTCGAAGTGAAATATCTCTTAAACTATAAGACATACAATACAAACGCTAATACCAACATTTGTTGTCTTATCTAGAATATTACAAGCGGCACAAAGTTTTTCACACCAGAGATAGTTAGCTTTCATTCCCTGTAGCTCCGCACCTAAGTTCAGATATTGCCTCCAAAAGACATGATTCTGAAAACTTAACTCCTCCGATACAATTTTTTAAAAATTCAAAGAAATCTATTCAGTACTTTAGAAGTTCCATACTTATTACTTTTTTTAATTGACAATACTGAATTGCACTCCGGGAAACAAAAAAGTCCGGTAATGAAAAAACCCAAGCTCTAAGCAATCTTATTTTTAACTGATTCCAACATTAAAAAAAACTAAGTACACATTAATATGGACTTTCGACTGCTTTCAATATTCTCCCTTGTTTATGTTATAAGTACCAAAAAATTAAAAAAAAATTAAAACATGCATAAAAATAACACACACACTCACTCAAAATATTATGTACGTAAAATTAGCTGAAATTGTAATTTTAAATATATGAATACACATTTAAAATCAGTAGTGTATTGGGTAGCACGTTAGTCTATCAACCGGGAGGTCACATGTTCAGTTTCAACCAAGGCCATGGAGTGTTTTTGATGTGTAAACATCTATACGCTAGGGGGTAAAAATCTTTTTCACAATACAATCACAAATTTCTTACTTGAGTAAGATTAATATTACAATTGTAATAACTCGGTGTGAGCTGTGTATGAGTGTATTAGTGTAATCATACGGACAACAAGAAGTACAGAGAAACTTAACAGCTGCATACCCAGCAGCTAAAGTTACAACAAGTAACGCTTTGGGACAATCATATTACTAGTTGTAATGGTAGTAGTAAAAAAACGACAGTCATATTACTAGTTGTAACAAGAGTAGTAACGTTACTGGTCAAAAAAGAACAATCACATTACTAGTTGTATCGATACTAGTCAAAAAAGCACAATCATATTACGAGTTGTATCGAGACTACTAACGATACTAGTAAAAAAATTACAAAATTTTCAGGTATACGATTTTATATAAAACCAATTGTTAGCTATTAAAAAAATAAGTAGAATGTGGCTCAGAGGGTAGAGTACTTGCCTTAAAGTATGAAGAATGCGTGTTCGTACCCCGGTTGAGTCAAAGTTTTTTTTTAAAGTTACAAAACTCTTAAAAAAAACTAGTAAGCGCACTAGTTTACAATAACTAGGATTCCAACTGTGATATAACTGTATACAAATGAACTAGTTGGTCCCCTATGACAACCCAATGTTAAAATCGATAGTTCGATATATGAAAAAAGGATAGATAGGCCACTAGTCTGAAGCAAAAAGCAACTAGTATAGTTCCAACTACATACCAGTTACTTTGTCTGCAGGGTAGAAATACAGTAACACTGGCAAAGGGAGTCTCAAGGTCAAACTCCTGCAGTAAGCTCATACGTTTGTTGGTTGGTGCTGTGTTTTGCTTTGTTTTTGAATTGAGTGAGTATTTCGGCGTTGCCGTTTTTGATTTTTGCCGGGAACTTCTGGGATTTAGGGGATTTTCTGTCCAGTTTTTCGGGATTCAGACCGGGTTCGTCTCGGTTTTTAAACCCGGGTTTTTTGAAAAAAAACTGGTTTTTTTGGTTTTACCGAATTTGTTGCTGAACTTGGTGCGATATTTGGCTGACGGTTTATTGACTGCGTTTGTCTTTGACTGTTGTTGTTGTTGTTGTTGTTGTTGTTGTAACAGCTCCGCTGTTGTTGTCGGGAGTTCTTTCCTGAGGAAAAAAACGTCCGTCTGATACAGCCGTCGCTGCGTTGACAATCTTTGGCCGAGTGAGACTCGGGTCGTGGGAACGGTCTTTGACTGTTGGTTATTTTGCTGTTTAACTGCGGTAATTCCAACTATTTTGTACGGGTATATTATTTTTTGCTGGTGGATAAATAATTATCGGTTTGAGCGGTTTGTCGGGTGTGGAGGAAGGGACGAGGGTGAAAAAGAAGTGGATGAAGCCCGGTTCGCCGAAGTTGAAACGGGTGAATGATGAGAAGAATGTTTCGGTAGAAGGTGAAATGTTTCATTACTAGATGTTTACACATCTCCCCTGTGATCGGGCTCACATAATTTTCTTTTTTAATTTTTTATGTTAAATGCATAAAAATGAGTAAGTTTATGTTAACTTCATGCTGCTGGTTTACACACCATGCTTTAGCCGATTGATTGGTGCGTTCGATTTCAAACCTCAACGAAAGAAAGAATAATTTATTTGTAATGGTTTTAAGTCTGTTAATTTTTTAACATTTAAAGTTTATAAACTTTTTGTTAAACTTAAATGAAAAATACGTAGACTAGTTTTTAATTTAGTTTTAATTTATTTGTAATATATTTCTGTTAATTTTACGTACAGAATATTTTGAGTGTAATTAATGTTAGTTTATTAACTTTTGCAAGCAGTGCTCTCGACTGAACCCTCCTAAAAAAAATAACTTACAATTCAGATCGCATATTTTTTGATTTAAGTAATTTTTTTTATTATTTTTTAGTTATTAGCTTAAGTTTTAATTTAGGCACATGTTTTGTAGGTATTTCTTCATAATTACATAAAAAATACAAGATAAATAATTTGTACAATATTTATTTCCATTGTCAAAAAACGAAAATCTTTTAGAACAAATTGTTTTCCTAAAAAGAACAAGCAAATGAAATATATTAAAAACTCAAACACATCCTACTTAAATTGTGTCTAGCAAACTTATAATTGAGATGGTTTTGAAGGGAAATAAAATTAGCGGTTTTCACGCTTGGTACTACATTTACCACCCATTTAGATATACTAGGATTTTTAACTACAAAGTGTGAGTGTCTTTTTTGTGGGTATTGTAAGCAAATCGAAGCAACTGATGTTTGTTGTGGTTTTTCCACCAATTTGTACTGTAAAAATAGCAAATAGAATTTTTTCGCTAATTTGGATTGCTTAAAAAAATTAAAAATAATTTACAGCTTCAAAATTACTAACGTATCGAAGAAAAAATATAAAATTATACATTTTTTGGCACAAAATTCATTTGATCAAATTGAAGGATCGTTTTTTTTTGTGACGAAAAAAAATTAAAATAAAATCTTTTATTTTCCATATATTATTTCCACTTTCGTGTTTATTTTTTAATTTGGCTTTTTATTAGTATTAATTTTTCTATTTATTAAATTTTTATCACAGAATAAACACAGTCATAAAATAAAAATAACAGAACAAAGCGGCGGGAGAACGTAAAGCTGTTTTCATACTTGTAAGTAAATGTATGTACAAGCTTTACCACAGTTTTTGGTATAGTACTTTAAGAACCATGTGGTAAAGTACATTTAACGCATTTTATTGTTGTGGTCTTGCCAACAGTGGTATGTATGCTATATCAACAAGATCTGCTAGATCTACAATACTATTTTACTACCAAGCGTGAAACCCGCTATTTTTTACTCCAAGATGTATGCATTTTAATAGATTTTCTAATTTAATCTTGTAATAGAATGATCTTTTTGATGTGTTTAAGTAGGGTCTTTATCACTTTTTTAAACTACTGAAATACAAATTAACTAAATAAAATAGAAATACATATTTAAAAAAAACTGTTTTAATATTTATGTTCCATGTAAATTCGGATGTTGTCCAGTTGTATTGTTGACCGCCTTGGCGATTTCTTCTTTTAATGTTGATGGCGGATCGGATAAAATATCTGTCTTCATTGATAGATATTTAAGTTTATTTGAAACGGCTGTTGAAAATAAAAGTTTATTATATTTGAACATTCATTTATAGAGCTGCAGTAATACCTGGCCTTAAGTCAATTAATGAACAATGTTGATCCACCCATAAAAAAGCTGTGCGTCTTAATTCATCTAAACTAGCACTAGACACAGTAGAGGTATACGACGTTAAAAGTGGCTCCAGAATGAGACCCAGCTATAAAAGATAAAGGCAATTATTAAATTTATACATATAGTTACTAAATGTATTCTATAGTTCTAAATACGATTAATATAATAATAAAAAAAATATAAGAATAAAAAAAAATATTCATAATCGCCCAGGACATAACCTCCATTATACGAGTATAACATTCACCAAATTTAAATTACCAAAAAAGAAAGAAAAGTAGTATACATACAAACGTATTATAATAATTTCCGTATATTCTTAAGAATGGCATATTTAAGCATCTATTACATGTATTATTTGAGATATTTTCCAACTTTAATTTTAAAAAAAGGTTTATTTGTTACATGTTAAGCATGTCTAAATGCCTGCATTTCATTAGTGATTTACCAAATCATCAGTATACTTCAACCATACTTTTGAAAATTTCAAAACCTCTTATCCTATGCACAGGCTTTCAAAAATCATTTGAGAACATGTAAATGATTTTTGCAAAATTACAATAGAAAAAGCGTAGTGAGCTTAGAAACGTATACAAAACACAACAAACAATTTATATTTGATATCAATCTATTTTATTTTTCTATACCTTTATACAATTAGGTGACAATATATTATTTATAAGGCAAAATAAAAAAAATCCAAATTAAGCATTTAATAAATTTATTATTTGATCTATTCTCCCAATTTTATTTAAAGTTTTATTTGTTACGGGTTAAGCATGTCAACATGCATGCATTTCATTGGTGCTTTACCAAATCATCAGTAGACTTCAACCATACTTTTGAAAAGTTTCAAACCTTTTATTAGGGTTTGCAAACAATCGCAGAATTTCATAATCGCGATTACGATTAAAAAATATGCGATTAAGCAAGAGCATATACTGTCATAATCTTATATTAAAACAAAATTGAATTAAGTTATGAGTTTAGTCAAACTGTATAAGTTTATATCCAAAAAAAATTTAATTATTTTGGCTTGAGTTCGGTTTTAATTTCGACTAAACTCATAACTTAATTGTTAAACTCTAAAGCAGTGGTGGCCAGACTCTCAATTTCCTATACTCGCGAGTATATGCTGTTTTTTATCATCAACACACGTATACTGTGTGTGAGATACGCAGCCTATCTATTTAGCCGCGAAGCACATACACAAACAAAGAATAAGATAGTGTATGTGTGGCTACCACTGCTCTAAAGGCACCTAGCAAAAGGGATGTGCACGTTCAAATAAACTGAACAAGCAAACATTCACCCACACTAGTACTTGTAATTATCATTGATAATTCATACTAGAATAGAGAAATAATAAAAGAAGCTTAACACAAGACAAAGAAAAAAGTGAATATCAACAACTATCAAATGAAATACAGCTCTAAGAGTGGCCAAGCGGAAAAGCATTCTGAAGAGATTAGCGAGAGCTATCGAAATGTCAGTTCAACCCTCGTGCCGTCAAAATTTTCTTTGTCTATATGCTTCACATTTATCCCTAAATTAAAATATAATTGAATTGAAAAATTAAATTACAACCGAACTCAAGCCAAAATAGTTAAATTTCTTTGGACAAAAATAAATTTCGTAAATCATAAGTAATGATTCATAACGTATGAGTATCATATACTATGGGAAATCTCTCTTGATGGGAAACTTCTTCTAGAACAAAATATAATAGACCTTTTTCTTACAAACAGTCACAGTCTTGCATTTTATAATTTATTTTTTACTCGCTTTTCTATTTTTATCGATTCTCGTGTAAAACTGTTAGAATGTTAGATAGGGCTTTTTACATTTTTTGTGACGATATGTTTGTATCCCTAAGAAATTAGATGAGCTCAAGTCTATACTATCAACCCACCTACTTAAAACGTGGAAACCTTTCAAAGGTGACCGGAGAAGGATAGGGAAACCAGAGTTATTTTCGTTCCTTAAGATATTGATTTTGCTTATTTACCAGATGAATGCAAAATGTAAATAAATTGACCATAAAAACTTCAACTAATGATAGCCTGATATAAATTTATTAATTAGGTGGTTTTATGAGTTCTACATAATATGGATGAACTTTTCTTAGGTGAGATCTCAGACTATAAACAGAGTAATTGCAATATGATTAAAACGTTTAAACAATCAGCCTTATTACGGTGGTCATAGTCGTGAGGAAACCGATAAAATGTGGCTTTACACTGGAGTCGTTTAATTTCGACTGCGACAGCCGTAATAAGTTCCAATATCTATTTATTTTATATTTTCGTTATTACTAAACACCAAATTCGTTTTAAACTTTAAATTTAAACTGCCGTATTCATAAAAAACTAAAATGATTTGGAAATGTATTTTAAGAAAATTTTTTAGTTAAATTTTGTCTTAAAACACATTTCAAACCTATTTTATTTCTTATGAATACGGCAGAAAGTGTTTATGAATTAAATTTATCCTGTACGCAAATTGAAACAGTTTAAATTAATATTAGATTTGAAAGCCGTTCATTGGCCAAGCCGTTTGGCATAAATTCTTTGTTTGAGAAAGGGTAAAATATTTAATCGTAATCGCGCGATTAATGGGTTTGATTACGGTTAGGATTAAAAGGTGCGATTAGTCGCGATTAAGATTATAATCGCTGTGCAAACCCGACCTCTTATCTTGTGCAGACTTTCAAAAATCATTTGAGAGTTTACTTTCAAAAATCATTTGAGAATTTACTTTCAAAAATCATGTGAGAATTTACAAATGATTTCATTTTTCATTTTGCCTTATAAATACTTTTATTTTTCACCCTCATTTGAGTGTTGATTTCTTTTTTTTTCACGGCTACATGAAGTGAGATAACCTAAAAATTTCTTCTTTTGTTAAAAATCATAAACATTTTTTTTAATTTTGGCTATACTTTAGTTATTTACGAAATAGGGAACAAATTAGAGCTCAAAACCGAAATTTTAATATTCAAAGCCAAATATCTTGGAAAATATTAAAGATATCTTACTTAGCGTTTACACATGCCACTGGGAATTCGAAAAACTCAATACATTCATAATTTTTTACTAATACATCCACATTTTTCCTAGTGGCAACTCCAGTGGCAGCTAATTTTGCATGCGAGTAAAATTTGGCACTTGCATGCCACTAAATGTCAAAACGATGAACAGTGTTACCCTGCCAAAAACTTAATGCAAATTTACGGGATTACACTAAAAATTTTAATAAAGGTTTTAACTGCTTATGACGTATTTGTTGCAATGAGCATAAAAAATGGCAAGTTTGTTAATTAAAGAGCATTAAAATTTACTCAATTCACAACCTACTGTAGATTGTACATTGTATTAACTACAACCATGGTAGTTGTGAACGTTCTGTTGTAAGTGTTGTTA
This sequence comes from Panzeria rudis, assembly GCA_956483635.1. Taxonomy (NCBI): domain Eukaryota; kingdom Metazoa; phylum Arthropoda; class Insecta; order Diptera; family Tachinidae; genus Panzeria; species Panzeria rudis. The sequence continues at coordinate 44,452,843 of OY101449.1, read as the reverse complement.
CACTTTTAAAAATTTCAAACATTTGCATATGTATAATGAGATGGGAATACTTTTTCTCTTCTTTCTTTTTCACCAAAATGAAAGAAAAGCGCCAAAACAAAAAAGAAGACGTCAAAGCTAAAAAAACGCCAAAAACCGAAAAAAAATCGCTAAAACTAAAAAAATCACCAAAACCCGAAAAATGCGTCAATACTAAAAAAAGTGCCAAAACTAAAAAAGCGCCAAAACTAAAAAAGCGCGAAAACTAAAAAAAAGGGCCAAAACCAAAAAAAGTGCATAAACTTAAATAAATGCTAAATCTAAAAATATCGTCAAAAAGCGAAAAAACGTTACAACTGTTGCGAATGAAGAAAATTTGTAGACGTTATTATATTTTCTCCTGCACTTTATTTACTACCAATAATGTAGGGTATTCTGATACCATCTTTTTGAAACTCTGCTAACTACTTTTTGTGTACTAACGAACTAAATGTCTATACATGAATTGAGTTTAATAAAGCAATTCAATCCAACAGGTTATGGACCCTATGATGCGCTAGTTTTTAAACTCGTAATAAAATAAGAAGTAAATTAAAGTTTTTTTTTGGTAAAAGCAGAATCTCAGGTCTTCCAGCAGGATTTTCGTTGGAGCGTCTAAGAGGACGTGAGAATTTCGATACTTGGAAGAGACAGGCAAAATCTTGCCTCGTTATAAAAGGTTGCTGGAAAGTTGTGCAAGATGGCGAGGGTGCTGATACTAACTTAAATGAACGTGCTTTGGCTGAAATTACTTTAATGGTGGATCCCTCAAACTACGGGCACATTGCTGCAGCCAAAACGGCGAAAGAGGCAAGGGATGCTTTAATGAGTGCCTATGAAGATACCGGGATGACAAGAAAGGTAGAACTGCTGAAGCAGCTGGTAAATATAAATTTAAAAATTTACAGCTCAGTGCAGGAATACGTGAATGATTTGGTAATAATAGGCTTGAAAGTGAAAAACGCAGGGCTTAACATAGATGATGAGCTTACAGCATCACTAATGTTGGCGGGGTTGACAGATGAATTTAAGCCCCTAGTGATGGCAGTCGAAAACTCGAAAGAAAAGCTAACAGTGGATACGGTAAAGAACCTTCTTCTCCAAGATGCCAAATTTGACACTCAAAGTTCGGAGAAAGACGCTGCGTTTTACACAAAAGACCCAAAACATAAAAGAAAAAAGCCTGTTCAGTGTTACATTTGCAAGGAATTCGGCCACATATCTAGAAATTGCCAAAGCAAAAATAACAACAAAAGTAATGGTAAGTCAAACAGAAAAAACGTCAAAAGGGAAGTTTCTTCAACACTCGTTGCATCAAGTATGTGTATGAATGTTTCTACACACCGACAACCGCTACAACAACAACAACTATTTGTATTGGTATGTGGACAGTGGCGCTAGCAACCACATGATGAATAGCAATAAGCATATGAACAACACACACAACATAAAAAACAAAACAGTTCTTGTTGCTAACAAAAACGAATTATTTGTTGAGTGCGCTGGCGACGTCGACGTAAACATTTTCGGTGGAAAGAAAAACAAAGCAGTTACGGTAAAAAACGTTGAATACGTGCCTAATTTGTGTGCCAATCTTTTATCTGTTAAGGCCGTGTCAGATACAACTTTGTCGCTTTGCGTGACGTTTCTAACTTTGATAGAAAAGTGTAAAGCAAAAGGTGTATGACACAATGAAAACTTTGACAACACTCGCGCATTGATCGTTTACCAAAAAAGTAGTTGATAATTTTGCTATTTATATGTATATTTTTTATAAAAATAAAAGTCAATTATGTTATTTTACGATTTATTATAAATAAATAAATGCCACATACATATTTACCTCTTATTAAAACAGATTCAAACGCGCAATATGTTTCGTTTGGCAATATAATAAAAGAAAATTATTCCAGCTGATTGTCAAAGCAAGCAAAAAGATGAGAGTTGCCGAACTTTTCGCTTCACGCTGCGTTAAAAGTGCTTTATGTAGCATGTTTCGTATAAGTATGTACATTTCATCTTAGATGTCAAAGCGAATCTGTAACGCAACGCGAAGCAAAAGTTTTATCTGACATGACCAAAGACGGGAAAAAAGTTATTTCTGCCGAATTTTTGATGAGAATAATACCCTTGTTACTTCTGCAACAGTTTTTAATAATTTGTATCGTATTGACAGTGAGGTACAATCGAAAGAAACTAAGGTTTTTGTTGCAATAAAAGATATTGGTTTGTGGCATCGACGAATGGGCCACATCTGTGATAAAAACCTAAATAATGTAAAGAAATCCTCTACTGGTATACATTTTGAAAACAAAAATCTGAACTCATGTGTAGTGTGCAGCAAAGGTAAACAGACCAGAAAACCAATTAGAGAAGTTGGTACAAGAGCCACAAAATTATTAGAGCTGGTACATTCCGATGTTGTCGGACCACTCAACGTGAATTATTTTTCTGGTGCTCGATTTATTGTTACCTTCATTAATGACTTCTCTAGAAAATTATTTGTGTACCCATTGAAAAGAAAATCCGATGTTTTTGAGACATTTGTAGAATTCAAAAAGGTGGTTGAGAATCAATGTTCAGCAAAAATAAAGGTCCTAAGGACGGACAATGGAGGTGAGTACATAAATGGCAATTTTAAATCATTTTTGCAAAAAAACGGAGTTATTCATCAGAAGACATGCCCGTACTCTCCAGAACAAAACGGTACGGCAGAGAGAATAAATCGAACACTGATGGAACGTGTAAGGTGTATGCTTATAGATAGTGGCTTAGACCATCGTTTTTGGGCCGAAGCTGCAAATACAGCGTGTTACTTAATCAATAGAGTACCTTGTCGGGGCGAAAGTAAATGCCCTGAAGAAATTTGGTCGGGGCGTTGCCCAAATTAAAAGTTTTTTTAAAAGTTTTTGGATGTCCGGCTTTAGTGCACATGAGAGTAAGGCTTATCGATTATTCAACCCCCAATATCATGGCATAATAATTAGTCGCGACGTAGTTTTTTGGAAGGGTGCAAAGTTAACATCAAGGCCGAGAAAGATTTTTACTACCCTGAGTTGATGCAATGCAGCGAGAATGTTAATTCAGGGGAGAGTGATGGCGAAAGTGAATTAACACCACAGATCGTATCCACAAATAACACTGTGCGGGAAGAAGTCGATTCCGATGAAAGTGAATATGAGTGGTCGTCACCTATGCCATCGCCTCCCAAAAAAATCGCCAACACTAAAAAAATCAAAAAACGAAAAATCGCAAAAAAAATCACAAAAATGAAAAAGCGACAAAATCAAAAAAATCGCAAAACAAGAAAAAAACTAAAAATAAACAAAAACGAAAAAATAACCAAAATGAAAAAAGGGCAAAAACGAAAAGTCATATATGTATGTGTATTCGTACGGAACTCTTCGAGTGCGAGCCAAAGTACTGAACTTATTTATATATTACTCTCAAAATTTGGTTTATTTTCTCGTTCATAGCAAAAAAAGACAACACAATCACATAAAAGAGAGAAAATGAGAGGAAGTTCAAATCAAACTAAAGAAATATATTAAAAAAGTTTTGAAAACAGAAATCTTTTTTTTCTACCCCACTTTCTTCTCCACTACGCTTTTTATCACACAAAATAAGACGTGATTTAAATACAAGTGAAAAAATCACCGTGTGAATTGCGTGATGTTTTCTTGCAATTATTCATAAATAGAGTTTTGAGTGATTATATGTATGCACTTACTATCCAAAACTTCCAATTATCTTGAGTTCTACAACGAACATACTGCTCATATAGTTGTCTCACATGTTCAGTGCCTTGACGAGTTATTGGCGCTCCATTGGCTGGTAAAATAGAATGAAGATGTCTAAAAATATATAGAAATAGAAAAAGTTTCGATAAAACACATATCAAACTCATGATAAATAAATGCTTACGTCAATGAATTATTTAAAGCATCACGTTCCATACGCAGCGCATCCATACGCTCTTTTAATACGTTGCGTTCATTTCGCAAATGTTTGATATGTTCAGCACCCTTTTGAAGCATAGCAGCTTTACTCAACTGAAAAGAATTAACATCAATCAAATATTAACTATTAACTATTTAAAGAATAACACCTACCTTAGCATTATTTTGTTGTAATTGTGGTATTAGATCGTGTAATTGATCAAAACCATTCTTGATGTTATAACGCCTCTTTTGCTCGGCATGTATATGACCAGCACGACGTTGATTATCACGTGGATACTTTAAACTTTGTGAAGGTGAGAGTGGTGAGTCTTGATCATGAAATGATTCCGGTGACAGACTAAGATGTGTTGAACCGGTTTGAGAACTTACTGTTAAGGGATAACTTAACATCTGTAATAGAAAACAGATTAAGAAATAAATATATTAAAAGAAAATTAAAATAAATTTACCTTGCTGGCTGGTGGACTACTTAACATAGATGGTGCTACCGGTGTTGGCAAGGACGTTGATTTCTTTGGTGATTTATGCGGATGTTGCTGCTGTAGGTGAAGGTGTTGTGTTTGCAAATGTTTTTGTTGTTGCTGTATTTGTTGTTGTTGGCTTTGATCAAATTGTTTTTGTTGTTGTTGTTGCATACTGATAGGCGATGCTGCATTTATCAATGTTGGAGATGAAGGCGATGACAATGATTGATGCTGCTGCTGACTGTATTGCTGTTGTTGCGCCGTGCTCGTATACAAATTCCCAGATTGCCCCGTTATAGTTGATACTTTATTTTGTACATTCAATTGTGTTGATTGCATGTGCATAGCTGACATCGATGACATGCGCGCATTTGGTGATGTTGCTATGTTACTTGTTGAAACACTTTGTTGCTTACCTAATAATGGCATAAAATCGATTATTAATCAGATCACCGCCATTTTCCACAATTCAGTCTGTTCCTGCACGTTTACGAAGTTACACACACCTAATCGAAATCTTTTTTCAATGCAAGATTTGTATATTTGACCAAATAAGCGCAACCACTACTTTTACTCAGAGTTAGTGTGATTTAACTTGGTTTTTATATTACAAAATTAATTTAATTATGCTGCAAAAAGCTATTTTTTAACCTACTTCAAAAAAAGGAGAAAGGTTATCAATTCGTCATGTATTTTTTTGTATGTATGTTCCCTCAAAACTCCGCAAGTTCGGATTTGTTTTCTCTATTCAAAAAAATGTACTTCCTGATTGGTCCCGTCGAAAAGTGGGCGGGTCACGCCCATACAAAGTAAATACACATTCGTTTTTCAACTACTTCTACTCAACCGATTCTTATGAAACTTTACACACATTAAGCTTCTGTTTGAATACTACATCAGGATCAAAAAAGTGGGCTGTGCCACGCCCATGCAAAGTAAATATTATTTTTCAACAACTTCTTCTAAGCCGATTCTTATGAAACTTTACAAACAGGTTTAGTTATCGTTATAATACAACATTATGTTTAGCAAAGTGGGCAGTGCCACGCCCATGAAAAGTAAATCAACATTTTAACTATTTCTACTTAGCCGATTCTTATGAAACTTTGTATACACATTTAGTTATCGTTACAATACAACATTGCGGTTAGAAAAAAGGGCAGTGCCACGCCCATGAAAAGTAGATATTACTTTTAACTATTTCTACTTATACGATTCTTATGGAACTTCGCACACACAATTAGTTCTCGTAAAAGTACATAATGATAAAATATGGGACGGTGCCACGCCTATTTTGTAGTCGTGTTTTTTTTTTGCAAGAATTATATATAATTTTTGATAAATACGAACCCATATTTAAAACACAATGAACTGAAGGAAATAAAATTTTAGTTTGTCTGTTGGTCACGTTTTTTTCTTCGTGAAATATTTGCAAGGTGTGACCGTAGCTTTAGTTTGAGTAACTTCGTGCACGTACGGGAACAGACTGATTGTTTATCGAAAAAAAGTTTTGATATATATTTGACAACAAGTACGAAAATATTCAGCAATTTCATGAAAAATCAATCACTTTCTATACGTCAACCATTTTTTTGAAGCTTTTACTTTGTTTGAGGAGCTACCCACATCAAATTTAGGGAGCCCCACTATTATAGTTCTGAAGATATAGAAAAATTAATAATTACTTTGTATGGGGGTACCCGTTTCCCCCTCCTATATTTACGTTCAAGAAATTGTTGGAACTTTTACTTTGTAATAAGAGCTACCAACATAAAATTTAGTGATCATTGCTATTATAGTTCTGAAGAAATTAATTAATAATTACTTTGTATTACTTTGTAATTACTTTGTATAGAGGGTACCCGTCTCACCGCCCAAACCTCCTCCCCATCCCCCTTTATACCTACAAAATTTTTTATGATTTTTACTTTATTATAAGGGTGACCCACGTAAATTTTGGAGACATTCACTAATATAGCTGTGCAGATATGGGGATATTAAAAAATTTTTATGGGGGTACCCTATTCCCCCAAAAATTAAAAAAAATATTGCCTATTTTAATGTCCCGATCGTCAGTAAGAATGTTCCAAAATTTCAGCACGATCGGTTCTACCGTTTGGGTTCAATAAGGTACAAACAAACATGCAAACACAGATTCATTTTTACTAGTGTAGCCAACGGTCGACTCAATCGACCGCATTCGGGGCTATTCACATATTACGTAACGCTATTTTCGGAGCTTTTATAATAGCCCCCCCCCCCCCCCCCCCCCACCATTCGTAATGCTTTTTACACAATTTTCAGTATAAATTATCTAATCCGTAACAAATCTCTAACCCCCCCCCCCCCCCTGGAGCGTTACGTAATATGTGAATAGCCCCTTCTAGAAATATAAAAAAAAAATTAGTATACATGTACATAAATATGTCCGCCAGAATTTAATTTTTAATCTCTTTTAAAGAGAAAAAGCTCTATACTTGATTTACTTTATTTTTTATTTGTGCAAAAACAATCGAATATTTACTTGTGTGTTTTACTTGTAGCTGAGAAAAAAACATACATGTATTTGTTTATTGGTGTTAGTAAGAACTTGATAGTCGTATTACTCCTAAATTAAGATTGTCCGGTTCTATGTAAAAACCCCTTTAAAAACATATAAATCTTTCCATAATCGGTTCAGTATTACGGGAGTAAAAGCGATCTAAAAAATGTGTTTGCCTATTAATTAGATATATGTATATATATGTATATAGATAAATTGAAAAATTTTGTTCGTTAGAACAAAAATGAAAAAAGTTGTTCGAATATTCGAATAATTCTTATTCAAATGACAACACTACTACGTAGAGAATATTTAGTAATAAAAATAAAATTTCTTAAAATTTTTAACTATAATGGAAAAAACTAATATAATACGGGAGCCGAATCGTCGCTTTCGATATCGAGCTGATTCGATGGAGTTTTCTTAGTTTGAGATTATAGCATTCGCTATTGAGCAATATAAGCACATTGTTCGATATCGAATGTCATAATCTCAAACTAAGAAAACTCGATCGAATCAGATCGATATGGAAAGCGACGATTCGGCTCCGGCTTTTAATTGATACCAATATTGAGTCGGTACATACAGATTATTATTTATTGGGAAGTCTCGCGATGCTATGCAAATTAAAGGTTGGAGAGTGCAATAAAGTCAATTGACTTTACTTCTGGATCAGGGGCCGAATTACCGCATTCGTTATCGAGTAGGTTTTCGTATCGAATAAAATTTCGTCACGTATCAAATGGATGGATTACCGCATTCGATAGCTAACGTATGGAAATGTTTAAAAAGTGTACCAAGTTTATATTACACCGGTTGTTGAATCGACTAAAAGATTGTAATACATTAAAGAAAAATTTTGTGTTTCTAGCAGCTAGTAGGTAACGTTCCATGGTTTTTTGCAAAACAAAAAAAAAGTTTTATTCGATCGCTCTAGTGCTAACGAGTGGAATTTAAATAGCAGCTACTCGATTATCGTATGCCGTAATCCCAAAAATAATATTTTCGAACAATTTTACTCGATCACGTATGCGCTAATTCGGCCCCAGCCCTTTTTTCACAAAGAATTTTTTTCAAACCCTGCTAAATAAGTGTGTATGTATATTACTTTTTCATTTGTACAATGCTTGCAGATAAAATTCAACTTAAGAAAGACTTACTTGTTGTTAAAAGTTGAGCCAATGTACTATTGAGCATTGGGTCACTTGTTGCAGCCTGTAACTGGGGATTTATATTCAGACTACCGGCAGTTGAAATACTACTGCCACCACTACCAACACCACCAGTACCACTGTTAACAAGCAATGCTTTCGAAGATGACGATGATGAAGAAGGCGATGAATGTATCATATGCTGATGTATTGAATTGCTGCGGGAACGTGACTTACTACTTTTGCCCACATGATATTTTGTTGGCACAGCGAAATTGTTATCGTTTTGCGTTGAGCGTGTATCGATTTTTTGCAGCGAAACATTCAATGGTAAACTGTTCGAACGAAAAATTTCTTTTGGCAGCAAGTTATTTGTTGATATTGTTGGTTGAGAAATTTGGTGTTGTGGTTGTGGATGAAGCTGTTGTTGTTGCGAGTTTAACATTGTTTGTATATGTTGTGCCTGATTAGAGGATTGCGAATGATGTTGGTGTTGTATAGTAGATTGTTGCTGCGTGGGTTGTGGAGGTAAATTAAGTTGTTGACCTATTATACGTTGTTGACTAGTATGTTGCATATTTGGTGGTGATAATTGTGGGAGTCGTGTTTGCAAAGCATTCGTTAGACCAGGCAAATGTATGCCCAATGTAAGCGGTAATGATTGTGCGTGAATTGTACCACCTCCTACGCCAGGAGATGATTGATCGAGTTGTTGCATGTACAATTGATTGCTTGATGAATTGCCTCTTATATTTATATACGTACCAGTAGAGGCGGATTTTTTAAAGTTACCTGCATGATTGTATGGTTTATAGGTCGAATAGCCCTCCGCTGATCCCTGCGACAAATTAAACATTGTAAGAACATCCGAAGAGGGCACCTCAATTTTTATATTTTGTAAAGCATTATTGTTCTGTTGATTGGTTGTATTTAATTGTGTTGTGGCTGGAGGCGTCAATAGACCATAGCCTCCGGCCGCATTATTGCTGTGGATACTTTGACCCTGAACTTGACCAGCTAACTGACCACTAACCATATTTGATATATTTTCCGTCGAATTTCCATAAGTGCCAGCATTATTTAACAAATTTGTATTGTACTGTTGGGGTGACTGTGTAAATGTGTTGTTAATAGTACGCTGCTGTTGTTGTGTCGGCTGATAAACAGTGGTCTGGTGTTGCAAGGTATTGCCTGATAAGCTGGGCTGCTGCAAATGTTGCGTATGCTGTTGCATTTGTTGATTCTTTTGTTGTTCAGCCAACATCTGCTGATAGATAGTGGTCTGATGCAGTGTCGGCTGGGCCTTATCGTAATTATGCGGCTCTCGCCTAAACAATAAAGTAATTTTTGTTTTTGGTTTGCCCAAGATTTCTAAGCATGTTAACAATAAAAACCCTATAAATTACCTAAAAGGTCTCTGAGAACTCTTCGAAATACGTCCTTTCTTCACAGGAAAATCATTATTACTTTGACGTCCCATAACGTTGGCCGTTGAGCTGATATTGCTAGTACTATCTACTATGCCACTGAGAGAATTGTCAAAATTTTTCACCTGTTGCCGACTCACTTGTTGCATAAGAATAATATTAGCGGAATTTTCAGATTCGCTCATCATGGCATCATCGCTTGTTAATAACTGCATTTGATTGGCGGATTCATTTGTGCGCGTTACAGATGGAAGCATTTGTCCACTACTACTTCGGCTAGCAAATTGTTGTTCGATATCAGCAAATTGCAGAGTATTAAGAGGTGTGTTAAGTTCCAACATATTTGTATCATCATTGGTATTTGTCATTGAAGGAACAACAGTGGATGCAGAGACATCCATCATATTACTAGAGTCTATTTGTTCGGCTCCTTAAACGTAAAAACTCAATGAATCGGTATACATACGAATATAGAAACCAATAGGCATAATCTTACCTATAATGGAGGAAAATCCATAATCAACATTTTTTATCATTTCATCGGCACCTTCTTCTGGCACAGGAGCTAAGCGGGAATTTTGTAATAGTTCTAAAAGGAGATAAAGGAGATAATAAAGAAATTAATTTATTTTATATTATCTATAATGTTTTGTTTATTCCCATTAAAGATTCATTTTACATACCGGCAAATGTGAAATCAATATCATCTAAATTCGGTTGCAATGGCCCTAAACTAGGCTGTATAAAATCTGCAATACCTGCGCCTCTTGCTAAAAAAAACTGTTTATTTCCTGTAATACTAAAATTTTAATATATTACCAATTTCTCTTGAATCAGGAAATGGAAAAGGACCATTAATAGCTGAAAACAACGTATCGCTAGTCCAGTCGTCCGATAACATTAAACTTCTGTCATTCAATGGTGACCATTCTAAAAAGTCGAATTCACTTTTCTAGAATAAGATAAAAACAGCTTTAATTATTATTTTAATCTAAATTCATTATTAGGCTAAGGTTCGTAACATTTTATTCAGATACAATCAGGCATGATTAATATTCAAGGAAAATTTAATTTAATTAGTCTAATTTAGTAGCAAAAGTTAGTTTTTTTTTAAGCTTTTACACCTCTTGCTTACAGACAGAGCACATTGTAGAATAAATACTTTCAAATCAGCAACAAAGAAATTATTTTTAAGATTGTAGTACTGCTTCAAGCAGGTTTGTGAGCAGAAGTATTCCTTCTTTTGATTTACAAACATTCTTATATCGCCATTACCATGTCCAATTATCGAATGGAAAAATCGGTAATTTTCAGGAGAACGATAAAAAGCCGTCAATTGTGAACTCAAAAACAGCGCATTCCTAAAAGAGTAAGTTTTGAAATTTGTATAATTGAGCTTTCAATCTTCTATAAGAAATTCAACTATTCGCAACAAGACGTGTGTGTGTGGTACCCAATGAAGAACCAAGGCAACGAATCTAAAAAACTGATTTTTCACATTCGATAGATGGACATAGCAGGGAAGATATGTAAACTCCATTTCTTTTTACTGGCAGCACTGACACAAAAATTAACTGCCTGCCCCTCCATGTCGAAGGAATTCTTTCTTTCGTACAATTACATTTAAGCAAAAAAACCTAGAATTTTGTTCGCAATGGGTTAATGGGTTTGAAAATTTGCACACCAATAAAAACTTTTCTTGTAGCACTTTAAAATAGTACCTAGTATATCGTTGATATCCATTCTATATTATACAAGTTATGACTAGCGTTTGGGATTTCCCGGACTTTTGCACATCCCGGGAAACGGGAATAAAAAAATCGCGTTCCCGGGAAAAGTTTATTTTCTAAACTAAATTGGTGAAATTTTTATTGTTTTATTAATGTAAACATTCTGGTATGTGATGGAAATCGTTCGAATTGAATCGGCGCCAATTTCAAAAACAAATTCTACTGAAAGATGACTTATTTGCCTTTTTTATTGTTTTTAAGGCTAAGAATATTTTTTTCGAATATTTTTTCTCGATACAAAACAATAAAAAGTGTAAATAAGTCATTTTTCAGTACAATTGTTTCTGAAATCGGGGCCGATTTAAATCGATCGATTTCCATCATATAACAGATTTGTAAATAAAAATTAATATATGTAATAATAATTCTAAAACAAATTTTGAGGAATTTTTAGGTGAATTCAGGCAAATAGAGTTTATAGTTATTACTTAGTAAAAGATCGTATAAAGACTAATTGACGACTATTATCGTAATTATTTAGTTTAAAATTTAAGTGTAAGGTCCTCAAATCATTTTATAAATAACTTGCCGTAATGTTTCTTAGTTTTCTTGCCAAATTTCCGGTAGCATTCTTATCGTTAAGTTCAAGCAAGTTACAGTACTACACTCAGCTGCGCCGAATTTTACATACCCCTGAACCACGGTCTGTCTAAATGTCTTTGATTTTTCATTTAATTTCTCTTAAAACATCTGCTTCAGTTTTTACAGCTTCTATAACCTTTAAAGTTCCATTAAACTTTCCAAAATGTTTTCATTAATTCTGTGGAAAATCACTCAAAGGACGTTTAAGATCGAATTATTTACTTTAGGAAACAATTAATGCACTACAATCATTGATACTTATACAAAGTATTCCACTTTTTTTAGATATACTGATTAAACGACACTCTCTACTTAATTCATATTTAGCCTAATCATATATATTCCCTAGGAATTTATTTCCCACACGCAAAACACTTTTCTCGAGAAAAAATTCCTCCAATCATAAATTCCGCGGGAACAAAAATATGAGACAGTGGCATCATTGAATATCAATTGCGGCTGTTTTGCTTGTTGATATTTATTCAGTTTATGTGTGCGCACAAATAAATAAAATTTATGTTTTAATTAAATTTAAAGTAAAGTTAAATGAATAAAATTTAAATTAAAAAAATAAATAACATTGCTGTACGAGATTTGGTGTAGGAAATTGGTGTTGTTGAAGAATAATATCGTGCAAGTTTCTGTTTTACTACGTTTCCACCGGTATGATTTCGACAAATCATGGTGATTTGAGCAAATCATGTCGATTTATACATGATTTACAATACATTTTGCATACGGCCAAGTCAATCCAATGTGGTTGATATATTTTTCGATCTGGATTTATCTATGCAACCCTGCATTGCTTTTAAAACTGCAAACCATAGATTATACGTAGATAGTCAACTAAAACTTCAAAAACCTAAGTCTACTGTCAAAAACCTAAGTCTAAGAATGTGTTAGTAGAACATTTTTTATTAGTATTGGTGTAAAATAAAACTTTCACCACAGCACCAAAGCCATACATAGTTGTACAAATAGTATTTTACAAAATTTTTATATTTTGAACATGAATTTTTAGTTGTTATATACAATTAATTTTATATTAATTAATGAAAATATGATTTATAATCATTTTTAATACGTTTGAGCTAAAAAAAGATTGATTTTCTAAACACTTTTTTGAAATTATTCTATTTGGTACTAAAAAAATTTCTACCAAATAGTATAAAAAATGAAATTCTGCTGAATGAAAAAATTGTTCAAAACATTGATAAATAAATATTTTTAAATTACAGCAAGAAGAAACATAAAATTTATACCAAAAGAAATAAAAAAATTAAATCAGTGATAAAAGTGTTTGTGTGTGCAAAAACGATAGATTTTACAGCATTTTCAAATGCAAAAATTACGCTCTTCGATGTGTGTTGAATAACCCCGCTCATGTGAGTTGAATACACAGTGCTTGTTCGTGTGAAGGAGAGTTGTCATTTTTTTGACAGGTCGCAAGTTGAATATAATCTATGCTACAAACTCTATCCCTGAGTCATCCATTAATAGTGATTGACAATTTCGAAAAAATGGCATTAAGAAATATTTAATTAAATTCAAATGATTTGAATTAAATTGAAAATTTTCAAGTACAGCTGCCGCGCAAACCTTATAAAGTAAGTGCATTATTTGCCTGCGAAAATTCTAACATCAAATCCCTCACAAGCTCGGTGAAAACACTTCCAAGTAATTTACTTAAATCTACTTGATTTAAAGTTGATGGAAACATACTATTTGCTGCATTTATGGAAACCACAAGTAATGGCTGCATTAAAGTTTAAAAAAATGTTGTGTTTGTGCATTATTTGTGGTATTCGACCAACAAGATAGAAATTTTGTTTTATTTAAATATTACATCGATTTTTATGCTAGCTCCCTTCTGATTTGCAATTGAAAATTTTCGGGGGAAAAACGAAGTTCAAATGCATTGAGAAATAGCTACTTCTTTCCCAGCGAATTTTTTCCTGGGGAATTTTTATTAATAATAGAAGAAAAGAGAAAAGTGAAAAAACTCGCACGGAATTTTTGTTTGTGATTGGGCTGATTGCATGTAGTTTTCGAATCAAGCAAGAATTTTTCTTGTAGACGGGTTAGGAAAAATTGCATCACTTCAATTTTATGGAATTTTTATTAAATTTCCGTATAAGTTTGAAACGTTCACATTTTTATTTTGTACAAATTAAAAAATTGTATGAAAATTTTAGTTTTAAACAGACGAAGAAATACTAGCAGCTTTAAAAGAGAACTTAAACAATTTCATCGTGTAAATTTAGTCCTATAAAACACAGTGCAATGGTGCAAAAACACACACGGACTTGACAGTATTGGTTCGATTCTACTATCAAATGGTAGCCCAGTCAAATAAGCAGACAAAAGGGGAAAACTGCGGAATGAGAGATAATAAGCTGAAAATTCGTATACACCTTCGTTTTGGTGTCCTAAAGTTGTCCTAAGTTGTCTCAAAAGTCTCATAAAATCTCATGTCTGCGCCGTAAGTTATTCAAGGTCAAAAGTCACGAAAATCAGTTTTTCAGAATTATCTCGGTTTCTATAGCTCCAATGATGTTAACAGTTATTATAAAAATTGTAGAGCATAAAATTTGCGACAAACTTTGTCTGAAACATTTTTTCATACGCCCAACCGTTTCTGAGATAGAGAGCAGAGAGCCCGCAGCGTTCAGCCATACTCAATGTAATGCAAGGTCAACCGTGAATCCCAGTGAATAATACCTTGTATAAAGTTATTAAATCATTGAAATATCATTTATAAGAAATAATTTATAATGTTTATTAGTTAATACATTACATTTGATATCATTTTGCATCTATCTAATATATTCGTTTAATAATACTTACACAGAAAGAAAAATGCCATATTTAATCAAATCTGTTTAGCGGACTCTTAGCTACATTATTGCCATGCATATATAAGCGGTGTCATTAAGTTTGAATTAGCTGTTCGCCAAATACTGATGACACCGTTTTTTTTTGAGGGCCTACTGATTTTCAGAAACTTTGGAGGTCCATAAAAAAAATTGGTCACCAAATTCGCCAAACTGAGTATAAGGTTTTACTAGCCTGTGGTAGTACAATCGAACCTGTAATGTCCAGTCCGTGTGTTTTTCCAAAAGTCTTCATTTGTCGCATAGTGTAATCAGTCAAACGAAGTTTTGTAAAATTTAAAATAAACATTGAAAATGTTATTGATATTAAAGGCAAAAACAAAACAGGATTATAATGCAAATTTCTTATGTGAATCAAAATAAATTTCGTTTTTATAAATATGTCAAATAAAATCCATATACTCGTATTTATAAAATAATATGCATTTCCCGGCAATATTAGTTACTCTTTTCCCGGGAATTCTCCCGATTCCCAAACCCAAGTTATGAGCCACTAAAAATAAAAATTTTGACCCTGTGACTCGGGAACAAAGAAAACATTTCGAAAAAATTACACAATATTTTTCAGTCGTATATGGCTATTACGCCATGATAGTTTTTTCTTCAATAACACTGTGCCTGAATTTGCAATTTTTTTCTGTAACAAACTAGGGCCCCTACTGGTAAAGATAATTCGATTATGCTGATTTCAATGGTCCTAACTATTTTTCGAAATTAGCGCTCGTACTCGCGATATTCGCGTTTTAAAATTAATATGGTAAAGTACTATAAAAACGGTATTTTTGTACTTTTGCGAAAATTTTCGAATTTAAATCAGTTGCAGAAACACAACACTGATTTTTTTCCCGAAAAATCTACGTTTTTTTTAAATTTACAGAAAACTGTATCTTTTTTTATATGCACGAAATCGTTTTTTGCAAAAAAAAAATCGAAAAAATTAATTTTCGAAAAAAAGTCAGAATATATTAATGGTGTACATTAGAGCTGGCCGATTTATTTTCCGAAAATTTTGTCAAGAAACCATAGGTCGGAAATGAATTCCTAGCCCGGGCAAATCGACACGAAGTTTTTATATGGCTTAGAACACAACAAATTAGTTCTCCTTAGACGCTTCCGCTTTTTACAAAATTCGGTACGAATTAGGTTGAAGTCATTTTGATTGCAATCAAAATCGATTGCAATTTTTACAGCTCTGATGTATGTGTTGTTGTTAGAAAGCGGTGTACTTCGTTGGTGCTGAAAACTGTCTTTTTTAGATAGAAAAAACATAAAAATTTATTCATTTTAATTCAAAAGCATTATATGCCCTAGAAATTCATTAAATACTAGAATTTGGTTCAATTATTTCCTTTTTAAAAAAGTTGCCCCTTTTTTCCGAAGAATCCCCTTTTTGGTGCCACTTTTTTCCTCAAAATCCCCTTTTTGTGCCACTTTTTAAAAATTTTCAACGGTCACCCTGAATTCGATTATGCTGATTTCAATGGTCCTAACCATTTTTCGAAATTAGCGCTCGTACTCGCGATATTCGCGTTTTAAAATTAATATGGTAAAGTACGTAAACACGATATTTTTGTACTTTTGCGAAAATTTTCGAATTTAAATCAGTTGCAGAAACACAACACTGTGATTTTTTCCCGAAAAATCTACGTTTTTCGTAAAAAATTTTATTATAGTGTAAACTTTACAATTTTTGAGTTTTAATCATATAAATTCTTTTAAATTATAAAATGGGACTGTATCTTTTTTTATATGCACGAAATCGTTTTTTGCAAAAAAAAAATCGAAAAAATTAATTTTCCAAAAAAAAGTCAGAATATATTAATGCTGTACATTAGAGCTGGCCGATTTATTTTCCGAAAATTTTGTCAAGAAACCATAGGTCGGAAATGAATTCCTAGCCCGGGCAAATCGACACGAAGTTTTTATATGGCTTAGAACACAACAAATTAGTTCTCCTTAGACGCTTCCGCTTTTTACAAAATTCGGTACGAATGATAGCTCTAGCATAACCAGTATTACGCTCCTTTTTCTAGTTCCTGATATATAGCAGTTTGAAGCTGGAAAAATTTAACAAAAATATACTAAACCGACTTTACAAAATTATGTATATAGAGTAATTCTGAGTGAATTCAACAAATAGGTGTTTTAATTTTAATAAAAAAAAATTGAGAACAATCTTGTAGGTACTAGAAACACATAACCGCCATCTTTTTTATTTATTATTGTATAGCTTCTGATTAGTGGCCACCCGAAGTAAAAAATTTTACCAATTTCATACATTTTTATAATTGCTCTATCTTTTTAAGTAGAAAAGATATTGAAACGATTCGTGCTTTGTTTTATAGGGCAGTAATGATCATTTGATATTAATATGCACTAAGTGACAATCTGTTATTTTCATTTGTTTACGAGAAATGATATTTTTAAGTGCTACTCATAGAAAAATTAGAAAATAAATTATGAGGCAAATAAAAAGGGCTCAAAAATACAAATTTTTTATTTTATTTTCACTTAAAAAAATCATATCTCGTAAACAAAGGAAAATAAAAGATTGTCACTTAGTGCACATAATGAACAAAGTAGGGGCTATATATTCTAAAAATTTCAGATTTGTATCTGTATCCCCACATCGGTTTTTGGGCCCATTATTTTTTATAAAAATTGCACTTAAAAAAAACATATCTCGTAATAGAGTGAAAATATCAAAACGACACTAAGTGGACATAATAACGAAGTACTGGCTTATATTTTCTGAAAATATCAGATTTTTATCTATATCCCCACATTGCTTTTTTCAAGCTCAAAGTTGAGCATTTTTTCAAATTTATAAATTTTCGCACCTTTATTTTTGCAGAGGATAATATTTTAGCACAATGAAACTTATGTCAAGGTATCATAAGGGTTCCTTCTTCACTAACAAAAAAAATCAAAGCTTTATGTTCAACAGGGTTCAGTTGAAAATCGATAAAATGAGAAAAAACTGTATGTAATTATCATGTGGCCACTTTTCGGCCATTAAAATTATTCCAGTTCAGTTTTGCATAGCAATATTAAATGATCATTACTGCCCTATAAAACAAAGCATGATCGTTTCAATATCTTTTCTACTTAAAAAGCTAGAGCAATTATAAAAATGTATGAAATTGTTCAAATTTTTTACTTCGGCTGGCCACTAATCAGAAGCTATATAATAATAAATACACAGAAAGAAAAACGCTGTACTAAATTCAAGTATTTTCTGCTTACTTTGAGTATTCTTAAATTGTGTACACAAATTGTTATTTTATGTATTACTATAGGTGTGTTTGAGTACTCGATAATTTGTACAAATTATTACTTATTTGTACTGGATTGCGTTCGTTTATTTTCAAACATTTGTTGCTAAGAACTTGCTGGATTTTATTGGTGAATTTTTTTCTAGTAAAAACTAGCAACATGTTTATAAATAAATAAAGTTTATTTTGAAATGTAAATAAAATGAAAAATATTTGTTCAATTCTTATCGCTTAAAAAAGACGACACTTGCTTATGTGCTTGTGAACAGACAAATTTGTTGTATCGTTATTTTGTCGTATTTTAGATGTTTATTCAATGTAGTCAATTCATTTTCAGTAAATAATTTATGGCGAAATCCCGATTTTGTTATTACTTACAGGCTAACTTGCGACTTTTTTCGCGATTTTTCTTAATTTTTTCGTTTTTAACAGTGTTGGCGATTTCTGATCAATTTTAGGGCTTGTTCCCGATTTTGCAAATTTTCGCGAATTTTCGCAAAGTTCACGATAAAAGTGACTTTTTGCAAGTTTTCAGTTTCCTTACAGTTTTGCCGATTTTTAAGCAATATTAGATTTTGTTATCATGGCGCTATTAGCAAGTTTTTGCGAATTTTCGCTATTTACGCGATTTTTACAAAATTTTTTGCATTCCTCACAGTTTTAGTGAGTTTTAATCAAAACTATTGCTAGTTTAAAATTTTGAAATTTTTCGCGAATTTTTACTTTTTTTCGCGACAGGCGTAGTTTTCGCAATTTTTTGGCTTTCTTAAATTTTTAGGGGGTTTTAATCAATATTGCGCTTTGTAATCTTTGAAATTTTATCAAGTTTTTGCAAATTTTCGCATTTTTTCCGAGTGTTTGACTTCCCTTACAATTTTGGGGCTAGTTTCCAATATTGCAATTTTTCGCAAATTTTCGACTTTTTCGCGATATGCTTGATTTACTCCAAGTTTTTGGCATTTTTAGAGCTCGAGTCACTTTAAATCTATTTCAAGCCTTGATATCGATGCTTGCATCTATTTACCTTTGATTTTGCAAATAATCATAATTTTGCGAAGTTTTTTGAACAACTCTTCTACAAGCTGTTATAGCTGGTTCCCATTCTATGCCTTATATTTGCTTACAAATTAATCTAGCAAATGAAATAAATATTTCCAGACAATACAACTATTTGGAAAACATATAAAAATCAATCGTATAATTATAACGCACTTTTGTATGAAAATTGCTTACAACAAAAATATAATATTGTATAAATAGACGATTTCACAACACATACGACGATAATACGAGCTTGTGAATTGAACAATTGAATTTAACGTTTTCTAGTTTTTAGGTGACAATTTTGTTATATAAATTGTTGAAAATATTTTTAAACAGTTGAAGTTTATTGCGTTGTTTATTGTTCATTATTATTACTTGCAAGTTTTTACAAAATGTTGTTTGACAACTTTTTTGAATATTTTTTGAATAGAGAGTAAATTTATCATTGTGTTACTGGATAAACATTACTGGAAAAGTACTCAAACACACCTAATAAGTATAAAATTTTTACACAGTAGTAGTGTCTTGGTATTTGTTTGCTTGTTGATACCCAGCAAACCAAAACATTTGAAAATAATATCGCTTTCGAATGTTGCGTACACATTTCTCGGACAAAACACTCGAGAACGGCTATCGAAGTCGGAAAGAGAAAAAGCTGCTAGAGCCCACTCGTCGCTCAGTTTGTGGCAGCAAATCTTTCGATTTCGATGTTTCGCTGACAAATCAATAGCGAACCAATATCGAAGAAATAGCGATACCACAAAAATGCAGGAAAAAATAATTTTTCAAGATTGTCATCTTTATTTATTTTTTAATTTATCTATTTTAATGTAAATGGAATATTTATTTATTTAAAATTGTAACTTAGGCTGCAGTCAATGAGATTAGCACACATCCACTAGGCTATCGTGGCAAATTTTTTTTATTCAATTATTGCACACATGAATGTAAATTACACATTTGATAAATTATCGAAAATAGTTCAATGCTGCACACATTCACATTTTATGAAATTTGGCAATTGCGCTTCTTATCGAGACATATTTCGATGCTGCGAACATTCACATTTTATGAAATTTGGCATTGGGCTTATTGTCGCAACATTATCGACAAAAGCTCGCATTTGCGAACATTAGATTTTTTTAGATTCACGAGCATTTATCGAACAAATTTGTTTCGAAAATTCTTCGTTTTAACGAACCTTCTTTTATTTCGAATCTCAGGTTTAGTGGGTAGCTTCAGTCGCATGTTGTGCTTATGTCATTGTCTTGTTGTTGGTTATTCTGTTTGTTCGTTCAGTGTCGTCTAATATCGTACAAACATCGTATAACATGCTGCTGCTTTATACTGGATTTTAGCTGTCGTTCTTTCTATACTGAGTTAGCTGAGTGGTCTAAGGCGTTGGTTAACAAACATGATGAGCTAAGTTCAATGGAATGAACAGTAATAAATTTTAAATTAAAACAAGTAAGTAAAATTATTAAATTTATATAAGTAGTAAAAATATAAACTCTCAAGTCTGTTCTGTTCCAGGATTAAATAAGTAAAAGTAAGCCTGATTCGGACTTGATTGAAGTACGCGGCGGGATTAATTACAGTACGCAGCTAGGATTGACACAAGTATGCGGCGGGATTGATTCAAGTATACAGCACGCTTGAATCTACATGTAATACGACGTTTGTCAGCTACTTGTCGGTTATGCCCGAATAATGGAAATAAACAACAACAAGAGCAGAACCTTGATTTGTGGCTATCATCAAGCAAACAAACACCAACACAGTACGAGTATGACTGTGTATAAAGTTTATAAACATATTCGTACTTAAAATAAATTTTTTTTACATGAATAAAGGCTAATCAGGCTAAAATTAAGTATTTTGCACTTGAGTATTCCGACTTAATCAATCTTTCTGTACTTGATTTCAGAAAAACAGTGTAAAAAAGATGGCGGTTATGTGCTTCTAGTACCTATAAGATTGTCCTAAATTTTTTTTATTAAAATTAAAACCCATGCGGCACATCTATTTGTTGAATTCACTCAGAATTACTCTATATTTAAACCTACTTACCTATTATAAGCCGATCATGTATTTATCAGCCGGCAATAAATTACATTATAACGCTTTTGTATAACTATTGGAAATAAAAATAGTTCTGCACCGTTCTTTTTTCGCATTTAATGTACATTGTTAGCCAGCCACTACCTTTTTCTATTTTTCTGACAGCATGAAAAAAACTGCCCAACAAGCAAAAAAAAAAAATAATAGCTTTGAATTTTTAAATTTCATACTGACCAAAAGGTGAATTGACAAAAACCAATACTTCTTGTATCCTATTTCGTTAAACAAATTGGTTAAATAGCTGAAGTTCCTTGATAAAAGCATCCACCTTCAAAAGTAGTAAAAATGAACAAAGAACGCTGATAAGATGGTGTAGCGGGCGGAGAAATCAGTAGTACTGTTACGTTCTGCTAATCTATTATATATTCTAATCTAATTAAATATTCTAACATTCCAATCTTAATAATAATCTGAATTTTTTAAGTTTTTCAAAATTAACAATTTTAAGTCGCTACATTGAGTCCAAAAAGAAAAATTTTAATATTTTTTGCTAACATCGGACAAAAAATGAGAAAGTTAGAACATATTAAGTAGAAATATTCTAATTTCAATTTTCATAAAAAAGATTTTTTATGGAGTATGAGTGTAAGAACAACGCCAGTGGGGCAGAATCAAAATATATTGGAAATAAATCAGCCACTTATAAACAGATAAAACGATCATTAAAAAAATTGCATACGGACAGAGCAGATGAAGCCCAAAAGTACGGCACTTTGGGCATGTACAATATTGCAACGCTTCTAATTTTTTTGTTTTTCCCCCGATTTCAAGAGTGCTTTGTATCCTTATAGCCCTTATAGGGTTCTAATGTAGAGCTGGCAAACTATCGATAGTCACAACATCCGATATTTTCGATAGTTTGTTGAAAAACTATCGATAGTATCGAATTTTTTAAATTATTATTTTACTTATATGTAATTTTTATCAGATTAGCAGAACGGATCAGTACTACTGATTTCGAATGAATGCAAGAATTTATATGAAAAAAGTCTTGTATTCTATTTCGCGATACAAATTAGTTAAATAGCTGATGTTTCCTTATAAAAAGCATACACCTTTATGAGTGGTAAAAGTGAACAAGAACGCTGATGAGACGGTGTACTAATCCGTACTGCCATATCGTTTATATCCGTACAATATTGTAGGAGTTATGACCATTTAAAAGTAAAAGTTTTGAACACCGTAACTCCGGAGCCAATAGAGAGCGCAAAAAAAATTACGCTAAGATTTTCAGTTTAAAAAGGGCTGTTATCTCGTATTTTTGTTTTTTTTTAATTTTCAACAGAGTTGGTATTCCTGACTTAAGACCACAAACGTCTTCTTCTAAATATGTATATTCACATGATTTAAAATAAAATCAGTTTTTTAGAAATATATAAAACCATTTGTATAATTATGCTTAAATAAAATTTTACCAATTTTCTATAAAAAATTCAACGATAGTATCGCTATCGGAAAAAAAACATCTATAGTCCAAGGGAAACAGAACTATCGATAGTATCGATTGTTTGCCAGCTCTATTCTAATGTTTTTGGTTAAGCAGTTACCTTGTATCCTTACTGAGGTATACTCATTTTAAAATTAAAATTTCTCAATTTTTCAAAATCTTGGTCCAGTATTTTCAAGATATCGGAACCAAATAATAGCCGATTGTCACAGTTGCTTCTTTGTTAGTTAAACAACAAAATTATGAATATGTATGTAGTTAAAAAAAATTATGGATATAAGAAATTTTATTATTCAAGCTTTGGTGCGTGCATTCAATTTAATTTAGCAATTAAATTCTTTTTATTGAGAAAGGATTTTTCAAAGCATGTAGCAATTGAATATGCAAATACAAATTCTTCAGAGTTCATCAGAGTTTATCAGAGTTCTTCTTATCTCTAGGCTACTACAGCCCCAAAGTCAAGCAGCCAAACTTATTTAAGCCTTTTTTTGGTAGCTTAGAAATTTTTCCATGTTTTGATTCTTGTCTTAGCCAAACATTACTTGTGGTTTTTCCTTTTCTCATCCTAGTTGAAACCCTTTGGCTTCAGGAAGTTCCAAATGAAATTTAGCTTTGAAACTTCCTTGATGCTTTGTAGCGATTTTTGTGGTTTTGAATCATGCCAAATGATTTTAAACGATGTAAAATTATTTCACTCCTCAAGTAAGCGCAAGTGCTTTCGTGTGTGAAAATAAATTTTATAACCCTAGACACAAACCTGTTGGTTCAACAAGTTCTGTTAACATGCTAACTGGCTCTGCTAAACATATAAAAAATATGTAATAATTACCTAATTTTTGAACAAATTATAGGCAAAAACTGTAAACGGATGTTAATTTAGCGCATAGTTTGCGACACATATGTATGTAAATGCTGGGTATTTTACAGCGTAGAAATTTATTTCTTGAAATTTCGGGCATAAATAGCTTATTTTAAATTTATATGTTATGTATGTATATATGGAATTTTTAACATCTAAAACTTAAGCAGTCATAAATAAAGGGTACACTTACCGTGTCATAAATTAAACATCCTGATACTTTTGACTTATAATTTCTTCTCCATTTCCTATATTCGGCTTTTATTACCGCCAATTGGCGTTTCCAATACTTTCCTTCAAGTACAACACTCTGTAAAGAAAGGGAAGAAAAATATGACTAACAAATAATTCGTCTTGAATAATTAGTATAATGTTAGCAATGACTACATAATTATGAGCTTTAAGTTAAATTATTACACAGAAAAAATGATTGCACAATTTTTATTTCAATTATCTGTTAACTCAGAAAAATTTCTTGATTAATTAATATTTTAATCGAATCAGCGTTTATTTTTTGTCAAAATGCAATCTTATAGATTCTACTTGAATGCTTGCGAGTGGTAGGCAGCCACGTATACAAACCAGCGTTTATTTTAAATGGTTTTAATTTAGTTGAGAAATAATGCTATAAATAGATTTAAATCAAGATAATGCATAAAATCTCAATACAACATACATACATTGTGTACGAATATAATTCTTGCAAAAAAAAACGATTACAAAATAGGCGTGGCACTGCCCATATATTTATCTTAATGTTGTACTTTCATGAGAACTAAATACGTGTTCGAAGTTTCATAAGAATCGGTTAAGTAGCCAAGTTTCAAAAGAGACGGTTTAGTAGAAGTCGTTGAAAAAGAATATTGACTTTGCATGGGCGTGGCGATGGCCACTTTTTTAATCATGATGTAGTAGTCAAACAAAAGCTTAATGTGTGTGCAAAGTTTCATAAGAATCGGTTGAGCAGAAGTAAATAGTTGAAAAGGAATGTATATTTACTTTGTATGGGCGTGACCCTACACACTTTTCAACGGGGCCAATCTGCAACTACATCATTTTAAATAAAGGAAAAAAAATCGGAATCGGTTTATAACTGGCGGAGTTTTGGGGGAAAATACATTTAAAAAAATACATGACGAGTTGATAGCCTTCTCCTTTTTTAAAAAAAAAGTGTTGCTTATGTTATTGGGGGTACTGAATTTGAATCTACACTCGGTTTCTTCAAATTGGTTCTGGTTTTCGAGGTAAACTATTATGTCGAAAAGAAAGCAGTTGTATCATATGCTAACACAACTGGAGAACGGTTTGTTCTATTCAGTTAAATAAAAAATCCGAAACTCGACAACAATATTCGGCCATGTTACAGAGTTCAATTCCGTTCGGGAACGGAATTCAATCCACCCTAATATGTCAAGCCCTAGCTGGAGCATACCGCAGCATAGTAGCGCCGCCAAGAGTCTGGACACACCTGACAAATATGCTTATTTTAGTTTTCTTTTTTAGACACCAGCTGCTACAAAAATGGGGTCAGTTGAATTCCGCTTCCGAACGGAATTGAACTCAGTGACATGGCCGATTATCTTGAGCAGGGATGGAAAAATTGATACAATTGTACAATTTTTGATACAAAGCGAACTTTATAAGTACAATGGTACACCAATGGCTTATTTAGTACAACTAATAATTTTTCAATTTTTTAGAAAATTTCCTTATTCCAACTCTGTTATTGTGATAAAATATTTCATCCTTTTCATCCACTCGTACTGCCCAGCCAAAAATCTTTACCCCGCGAAATCACTATTCGACATACCCAGAAAAGAAAACTCATAAGCCCGGCCGAAAGCTAGCTAGGTAGGAAAATTCTACTCGGATCTTAACAATTTTATGCTTCATTTGCTCGTCATGAAATTTTCTTTCACGTAAAGGCTTACAAATATTAATAAAGTAATTTTTCTCATTTTAATTGAGCAGAAAACATCGACAAATGCATTTATTTTAAATTTCAACGTCTGTAGGTCAATATGTTTTGGTGCGATGAATACAAAATATATCTTGATATTAAGTTTCCTGAATCGCTTACTTTATTAAAATTTTATTTGAGCTTTACAAAGCAAAGAAGCTAGTTTTACTCACATATGTGACGCGCAAAATAGAAAGGGACCTAAGGGCAAAACCCGGTTTTGTTCAGGAGAGCCATTTTAAAGATTTAAATACGTGTTGGTATTGGTCTCATTTGAAAGCGACACATCTCATGACGTCAGGAACGTGTTGGTCAACCTTGAAAATGCGCGTAGGTCGTCCCTACCTCTTGTTTTGTGTAGTTGGTTTTTACTGTTTTCTACCTAGCGCGCTGTTTCCATGAGTTTGATATCAATTTTGCTCGCGTTTTTTTCGAATCCAGGTTTATTTTCTGAAATTAT
Organism: Panzeria rudis; assembly: GCA_956483635.1. NCBI lineage: Eukaryota > Metazoa > Arthropoda > Insecta > Diptera > Tachinidae > Panzeria > Panzeria rudis. The sequence continues at coordinate 44,426,847 of OY101449.1, read as the reverse complement.
TAATTGTGAATTATAATAAATACTCATTTATAATTCTTTTAAGTCGTGAATATCACTCTGTTAGTACGAAAATTTTTTCACATAACCTTATTATGTTATTCGCGAAAATAATTTAAAACTAATAATATTCTTACTGACTGTTTTAGGATGAAATGGTGGACGAATTCGAAGAAGTAGATAGATGACGAGAATGATGAGAAGAGATAGATGACGAGAATGGTGACGAACACTTCTCAGAATTATCGGATAGTGACTCTGAAGATGATACCGATAATATGTACCTTGATAAATCTGATCTTGATTTACGCGAAGAAAATGTAGTTGCTCTACTGTATGGTTCAAAAATACCTCCGTGTTGTTCAAATCAATGCAATGAAGTGATCCCTAAGAAGATGGCTGTGGATTTTCGTACGTCTTTCATGAATTTAGATAAGGAATCCCAAGATTTAATTATTCTCGCACATCTGGCAGCTCACCGTGACGATGCAATGCTCAGGTCAAAAGTTGGTGATCGATCGCGAGCTATGAAGAAACGGTACAATCAGATATATTATTTTCGAAGTTTGCCGATATGCCGTGATATGTACTTCTTCCTGTATACAATGGAAATTAAACGCTACAAAAATCTAATCGAACATTACGACAAAAATGGTGTTTATCCACGCGAACATGGCATGACGAATAAAATTAATCGTACAGATGCTTTAACTACTTTGGAGAAAAAAATAAATTGTTGCATTTATCTGCGGTTTGCTGAAACTGTTGCTATCACTTTACCTGGACGTCAACCAAATCATCGTGATTATCGTTTATTGAAACTTCCAACTACTGAAAGTAAGACTTCTGTTTACACTAGATACACCAACAGCGTCGAACCGGGTGGTAAACTCGGAAAATTTCACACTTTCCAAACGCTGTTGAAGATATATTGTCCCTACATCGTCACTATGAAGCCGGCATACGATTTGTTCGAATTGTGTCGAAATCTTGCAAAAGATGCTGTTAATACAGTAAACGTTACTGAAGTTGAAAAAGAAGCAGCATTGAAGGTGTATTCTGATCATTTGCAATCTGCCAGCACTCAGCGAGAGTACTATAACGACTTGAGAACATTAGTCAAGCCTGATCCAATTGCCATGTATCCAGGTATTTCAGAGGAGGATTATCTAGTAATATCTATGGATTATGCTCAAAATGTTAGCTTTCCGTCGTGTCCACAGCAAATAGGAACTGCATACTTTAAATCAGGTCGCAAAACAGCAATTTTCGGAATTACAAACGAACGTCAAAATGTTCAACACATCTTCTGTATTGACGAAAGCGATTCCATTGGAAAAGGTCCGAATTCAGTAATATCAATGCTTGATTACTACCTACGAGAAGTGCATTCAACTAAAAAATTAGTGATATTCGCTGATAACTGTGTTTCACAAAATAAAAACAATGCGATTATACGATATTTACAACACCTTGCCGATACTTCCAGATGTGAGTCAGTTGAATTGAACTTTTTGTAAAGCGGACATACAAAGTTTTCACCTGATCGTTTATTCGGAGTTTTCAAATCAAAATATGCCCAAACTAATGTCGACTGCTTCATGGATGTAGTTGATTGTGTTAGAAAATCATCTCGTAATAGATTTAATGTTCCTGTACCTAATCGACTTCCAAACTCAAGTGAGCCTGTTGTTGAGTGGAGAAAATGGAACGAATACTTCTCCACTAAATATAAAACTTTAATTGGAATATCGAAGTATCATCACTTTGTATTTATTGCTCAGTCGCCAGTGCAATGTAAACTGTTTGCGAATTCAGCCATCATAAATGAAAACATACATCTGAGTAACAATACCAGTTTCGATGACAAACCAATTATAATTCCGTCACCAGGGTTATCGATTAAGCGTCAATGGTACTTGTATAAAGAGATCCGGGGTTTATGTTTTGACGATTCTAAAAAAGATTCGGTTGCTCCTCTTCCTTTGGTCTCTGGAAATGGAAACGAAGAGGAGGATTCGGTGGAAGTGGACAATCCTCAAGAAGTGGAGGCAGTAGACGTTAAGAAGAAATCGAAAAAAAATAAAGGACCGGTACCGTCAAGTTCTAAGGAACCAATTCGCAAGAACCGTCGATTAAAATGATTTTTCTATTTTTTTTTTAAATTGTTCATAAGGAAAAAAATAAATAAATAAATGAAAATAAATAAATTTTACCGTTACACACAGAAAAAAAGGAATGTAAAATCAACATGCCGCAATTTTGATTGCAAATCATATTAAATTTACAAGAAATAATTTGTCGTTTGAGTGTGTTAGTGTTTACTTGCTTTGTTCATTGCTACAATTCACTGTTCTGCTTAGTTGTGTGACTTGTTGTTGTTTATTCTTACATGTGTCGTCTATGTATACAACAAAAAACGAATTACCAGCGAATATTTACTGCTGCTGGTTTAAAATTACCATTGTTTCATATTAATTTTAAACGGAAAATAATTAATCTAACCTTAAATCACCGTTAAAACAATTTTGTTATAAACGTTAAGTTTCATTTTCAATCGACATGACTATAACTTTAATTTCAAATAAGTTTTATGTTAAATAATCATTTAAATCATGTTGCATTAAAATGATATGCATTTTACATACGATGGTATTTATTTAGTGTATAAGTAAAGAAAAGTTTGAAGCTGTTGTGGCTGCAGTGGTTAACGCATGGACGAAAAGTTTTCTGATGAACTATCACGTAAGTAAAATAATTAATAAAATAGCTACATTAAAGTCATGTTGTTTCAGCTTCATATAACTTTAATTCAACATGATTCTTCGTGTTGTTCCAATATCAAATTCACGTTGTTTCAACTTGAAATAACTTTGATTCAACATGATTCTTCGTGTTGTTCCAATATCAAATTCACGTTGTTTCAACTTGAAATAACTTTGATTCAACATGATTCTTCGTGTTGTTCCAATATCAAATTCACGTTGTTTCAACTTGAAATAACTTTGATTCAACATGATTCTTCGTGTTGTTCCAATATCAAATTCACGTTGTTTCAACTCGAAATTACTTTGATTCAATATGATTTTTCGTATTATTTCAGTATCAACTTCATTTTGATTTAACTGTACTGGAATATTAAATCAACATGAAATATAGTTAATTCAGAAGGAAAAATTTTCTTTCAAGATTATTGTAAATCATGTTGATTTAACATGAAACACCTATGAAGCAAAATCACTACCGAAAAATGTTAAGTTAACCTGGTTTGCAACGATTTTACATGGAAATTTTTCTGTGTGTAGGTCCCTTTCTATTTGCGCTTAGAATCGTCGACTTCAAGTTCATAAAACGCGCATATCTCTGGGAGGGAACACTTTTGGGGCATGGGATCGGTCTCATTCGATGCTCAGATGTTGTCCACATCAAAAAAAAAGATGTGAAAATTTATGTTTTTACCCTTAGGTCCCTTTCTCTATGCGCTGTCACATATTATGCACTTTTCGAGCAGTCTGCCGGCCTTAGTGACTGATGAAACAGTCTGGGATTTGTTGTCTGCAACTTTTCAATAAAGTTCTTTTTTATTTTTCTTTTGCATGTTGAAGTGCATCTAGTATAATGAAGCGACTGACGGATACCTGCCAGACTGTGGTTACCTTACTTAAAAAGATCAAAATCGCAAGAAAAAAAATTTTAAGCCTCACACGTAGATCGTTGGTCAAACTTTCACTAGTTCTCCGTCTATTAAGGAATGGAGATGGGGGTAAAGGTATCTTTACATGGTAATACAAAGTGTTAGACTTTGTAGAATCAAAATATGTATTATGAAATTCTCTTCGTGCTTAAAAAACGAGAACAAAAGTCTGTTGTAAGTATTTTTCATGTTTACACCTCTGGTATGATGATAATACATAAGTTTCTAAAATGGTTTAGAAAATGAACATTTACCGAACGCTTGTCAGATTTTGTATCCGTATTCTCTCCTACTCAATACATTTTGCGTTTACATGATAAGACTTTTTTTTTCATTTTTAGACATATCGTAATACATGTATTACCATGTAAAGACACCTTAAGCATGTTCGGGGAAAATGTTAGTAAGGAAATGTGTAGGTAGGTCCTACATTTTACCCCTCCTGGAGTGCCTCTGTGGCAATTATGGAGCTTTGTTCTCAATTTTTTTCTTTATTTATTGTTAGAGAAAGAATTGCAAAGCAGAAATATATTTCCCCGTTCTTTTTTATGTACAGTTTATAGAAAAAATAAATATTTTTTTCTGAAATAAATCATGTTGATGACATTGTCTCTTTGAATAATAAATTTCCAAAAAAGATCATATAATTTTTAATCAAAATAATGGTTTCATACTTCTATTTGCGCCTAAATTTACCAATATACTACCATAATTTAAACGTCTCACGAAAAAATTATTCAAAAATGCTGTATCACATCACGAGAGCTAAAAACAGACAAAAATAAATCTAAATCAAATAGATAAAGTACGATTATTATTAAAACACGACCGTGCTTATCAGTAGACCAAACATTGAACTAAATATGTACAATAAACCAAGAGAAAATCATAAATAAATATTTATTGCCACATGCAATAATTTTAAAATTTTAGCACAATTATATATGACGCCATAGATATTTAAATGTAGAAATGTGACTATAACTATTATTACAGACATGCTCTGAGCACATTGTCACATAGGATCGTTTAGCGTTGCGATAACAGTGCTATACAGTGGAAGCTTCCATAAGCGGACACTCACCGTCGGGGATGTTTTTGTCCGTTAGGTGGATATATCCGTTATTAAGAATAAAGCAACAAAACATATTTTATTATTTATTAAAAAATGTCACTTTTGATCACAACGGAAGATTTTTTGTTGGATTTCTAAAATACAGCGAGGTATTTTCACTAACTTAGTTGTACATTAACTATCAAAGTTCGGTGGTGAGTCGAGTCATGTGTGACTTTGTAACACTCAAAGCTTCTCCTGAAACACTTTCAAAACTGACTATCAGAAGCGACGGAGTACATAATTTTTTCGCCAATCTCTTTTGCTTGGCTTTAATAACACCAAAACAAAAAAACAAAAGTGATCAGTTCATTTAAACAGACCCGCCCGCCTACCTATATGTATTTCGATACGCTGCATCCGAATCTGATCTTGGTTTAGCTCGTACTTCTCAAAATTTAGAGTAAATTGCGAAAACCCTACAAAAATAGATTTTTTCGTTATTTACTCGAAATTTTGAGGCCGTACGACCCCAACGGTAGATGGATCTGGCTAAATGTGCAGACCAATATTATTGTCTTGTGTGCGGTGTTACCTTACCACAGTCTTTAGTTAACTAAAGTGGTTTAATTTTTTTCACTATTCAAATGTCGCGCTTTGAGAAAATTTTGCAACAGGAAATATTTAATACCATTCCGACCTGTCCTGTATTCAATGCAGAATAAAAATAATCGGAATTGGCATAACATTGTTGTTGTTATAAATATAAATACGGTTACACTTTGCTCAGAGTTAGTTTGATTTAACTTGTTTTTTATATCACAAAATAAGTTATGCTGCAAAAAGCTATTTTTATATTATTTTTAATAAATGCGAGCCCATATTAAAAAAAAATATTGTAATTAATTGTAATTAAATACAATTTCAACTTGTCTGTGGGTTACGTTTTTTTTTCGGCAAATATTTGCCAAGTGTGACCGTACCTTAAGGCTTTTGTAATTACGAACATTACATTCGATATTTTACGAAATATCTAGTTAACTAATTGCTCTCGAAATATCTTCTTTATTTCAAATAATTTTTGTTTGATGTTTATATTTCGGAATTTTTTAAAAAGACATTTGAAGTTTGTTTCTTTCTCCCTATTATTGTTAGTACATTACCCAGTAAAAAATGTCCATGTTTTTTGAAGCACTACAGAAATAAAGCGCTTCATAATTCGCTTTAAAATGTGAGCTTGTTCAGAAGCTGATTTCATAGCGTCACAACAATACAGGTTTTGAAGCGAGAAAAGTATTTGCTTTTTACTTATTATGCAAAAGCTTGTACACAAGCTATATAAAAAAGCTGATTTTATAGCGCTAATCCAAAGAAGGTTTTTAAGCGAGAATGAAGAGTAAGTTTATATGAGTTTCGTGATGCCGTTTTGCAACAGTGTTTTTGGTCGAGTGATTGGTACGTTGGACTTCAAACCTTAAGGTTCTCAGTTCGATACTAGTTGAAGTTAAAATAACAAACATTGAGTAAAAATATGAAATTAATAAAAATAAATAAACGAAATAAGAAAAATTAAAAATGGCGTTAACGACGCCAATCCACATCAAAACTTTTTTGTTCATATACTTTCAGTTCTAGTGCTGAAAATGCTGATGATTTTCAGCGCTTCAAAAGCGCTTTTGTGAACAAAGTTGTAGTACTCCAATCCGGGAATTCGCCATACAAAAATCAGCAGCGATATCAGCAGGTTTGTCAGCGCTACTTTTACTCAATAATAGTAGAAACCTGCTTTATTGGAAGCAACTTTTTTACTGGGTATTTACTTAATTTTTTGATCATGCGGACTATTAGTATGAAATAACGTTCGAATTGAATGGCAAATTTCATATAAATTAAAAAATTGTTCCACTTTTTATTAAGAAATCTACAAAAACTCAATAGAAAAAAGAAAATTTACATAAAAATTTTAATCGAGTTATTCGAGTAATCGACCTAAATTAATCGAAAAAATTTTTACTCGAAATTTAAATTTTTTGTTTGATCGAACATTATTTGACTTTAATTATTCGATTAATCGAGCAAACATTATTCGCTTACTTTCTCCCTTGTACAGCTTTAGCAACGTACAATCAATGTTAGAGTTTGCTATTTTTCCAATTTGAGCAAGAAACAAATCTGGTCCCAAATACGTTTCTGTATTACATCTCTATTGGAATCCCAGTTGGATCCCAAATGGGTTTGCATGAAAATTTCTTGTCGGGATCGTCGAGCGAATCAACTAATAGTGTAAAAATTACGGTTTAAAATTTGTTTTTAATGTCACATAACTTTAAAGTTGTTACAGATACCATATATACTCAAAATATAGTTGAAATCGATATAAATTTGTAAAGTTTAAAAGCTCATAAAGACTTTTCATCAGCTTAGGTGCCTAGTACAGTTATGCTGCGCCAAAACAGCGTGGCTCCAAACACAATTATCGAAAATCTTATTGCTCTATGAAATTCTTATTTATTACATTTCTTATTTCACGCTACTATGCGCAGCCCGACTGTTATGTGTTGTTTCCACAATGCAAACAAGCACTGTTTTTCGAGTGATTTCCATACAAATTTTTTACTCAAGTCGCTTGTTTGCATTGTGGAAACAACACATCATAGTTGACGAATATATGTATTTGAAATGAGTTAAAAATTTAATTTAAGTGAGTTAAAAATGAGTTGAAAATTTAATTTGTTTAAATAGTCTGCAACTTTAGGCTTAAGCACCCTAATCTTTGAGCGGTGATAATGAGATGGAATGTAAAATAGCAAAATACTTACTTGTGGATTGCTATGAATATCAACATCTAATGGTGAGGCAAATTGGCACACTGGTGTCCTGCGCTTGAGTATAACTGGAAGAATAAAGAATGCAAAATAACGAACATTATTATATTGAAAATTAAGGAGCCTAAATACAAGACAATAGAATAACAGCCTATTTAGGCTGCGGAAAAATTAAGCAATTTCCAGCTGATATTACTGCTATTAAATGACATTTGAGTTGCTTTCGTAAATAACTGATATCTTTATTGACTACTTTAGTGTAATTTTTTCACTTGAATGAAGCGTTGCCGCAATATGTTTGTCTTCTTATGTTTCTAGAACCCAAGCAATCGACTTGAGTAGAAAATTTGTATGGAAACCACCCGAAAAAATTAGTGCTTTTCATACAAATTGTTCACTCAATTCGATTGTTTGGGTTCTATCAACAACACATTAATTTATTTTACTAAAATTTCATAATTTTTTTGTAATGAAAGGGATGCTTTAAACGTTTTGTTTACTTCTCAAGATTGTATATCATTACTTTAATTTACAAAAGGCGTATCTAACATATAAAACAATTTTAAGTTTGGAACAAAAAACTTTATAAAATTATACAAAAAAAAGCTTATGTATAATTTTAGAACTATACGAAATGTAGGAAAGGTTGCAGCCTACATATTTCATAGTTCTTAAAAAATATATATAATACCGTTTTGTAGTTCTTTTATTAAGTTTCATGTTTCAAACTTGAAATTTTTTATATGTTAGATACGCCTGTTGTAAATTAAAGTAACGATATACATATGTATCACTCATTTGCTGCAACAATGTTATAACTCAGAAAAAAAAAATTTTTAATTAAGAATGCGGAATTAACTAATTGTAATATTGTTCTTGATATTGTGCAAAAGTTTTATATAAATATCTTGTAGAGTCAACTCTTGGGAGTATAATAAAATTTTCTTTTTCTACTAAATTGTGCATAAATTGCAAATTTTTATTAAATTTATTATTTGAGATATTTCTCCAATTTTATTTTAAAAAAATTGTTTGTTGTTGGTTAAGCATTTCTATATGTATTTCAGACTTTCAAAAACCATTTGAAAATTTACAAATGCTTTTTAAAAATCACAATAGAATAAGCGTAGTATATATACTTAGAAACTAATATAAAATACAACAAATAATTTATATTCCATATGAAAAATTAAATAGATTCATATCGAATATAAATTGTTTATATAATTTGTTTGAAATTGTTTCTGTTTTAAAAATGAAGAGCATTTTATTGCAATCCCAGAAGTACAAGTACTGAATTTAATATTGTAAGTTCCATTATTACAGCTAGGATTTAGTTAGGATTTATTGGACGCATAAACCGTTTTTTATTATTACAACTTTACTTTAACCTTAAAAGTGAAATGCATAAATTATTTATTATTTTGAGTTTATAAGTAAAAAAAAAACAATAACATAACAAACATAACAAATCTTGAGCTAAATCAAGCAAAAAAATCATAAATATGTATTAATTACAAAATTAACAAGCATGTGAGATTATTTTATTAGTTATTTCAATATTTAAGGAGGTCTTCTAAAATAATCTTTCAGAAAAATAAAGCTTAACAGCCATATTTACAAATATTTAAAACAGGGTAATAAACTACTTTTAAGCAAAATTTCATAAAATTGCATTCATATATTACATGAAAATTTTAAAATATGTTTATAGATGGTATGCACCTACTATAAACCTTCAATAAATTCATATCATCGAAATATCAATTTTAACTTCAAATATCTTTGCAAATTTAGCACACAGGCATACATCATATACTTTAAATTAAAGCTTGAAGTCTTCGCTATAAGCGTTTAAGTATGTTTTTTAATTTGATAGAATACGCCACTAAATTATTTACGTTAAACAAAATTCGCAGCAAAATTAGCAAAAAACACAACCAAAACATATAATTAAAAGCAAAAAGAAATGTTAGTGAGGTAGAAACAATCAACCCAAATAAATATAGGGTCGTTATTCGAGTACCTTTTTCATATATGATGTAAAGAGTCTTGTGAATTATTTTGTAATCATTTCACATTTTTGATTTTACTTCATAGAAAACTTGTATTAAATAAGTTGAGAAATATGTGTCGTTTAATGTAAAAGTGGGGTAACTCCATATATTTAAGAAATACATATTTTTGTAGAATAGTATCAGATTTAGGCCCCTATTATGATTCATAACAACTACGTTGAGTTGTCAATGCTACGACCCAACTCAACGATTTTTTTTTGTATTATGATTCAGAACTAATTTTAGTTGTCTTCGAAAAAATGTTCGAAAAAAAGGTTCTTATCTATACTCTCTGTTTTTTGAAATCATAGTAGCCATCACAAAATATTTCAAATATTTTTAGTTTTGGCCTTACTATTTTTTCTTGAGATTTTATATTTTATGGATATGGCAACAATAATATGGGTTGACAAATGCGATAGATTGGCGCCTAAAAGTACCATTTTAAAAGTAATTAAAAGTAACACAATAGTCGAAATAAAAACCAAAACACAACTGATAAAAAACTGAGACAACTGCTTTGATGAAGTTGTAATCCATAGTAATAATTTGACAACTACGACTCAACTATCAATTTAGTTGTGAATCATAATAGGGGCCTTAGTCATATCTATCGTAGTTACAGTGAAGCAACTCCAATATTTGCACCAAAACCCCATAGATTGCGTTACTTGTTTACTCGCGGAAGTAAAACTGTAAAATATTCACTATAAAAGGCTCTTTTTCTCGAAATTTAATTACAAGGAGATAATTCACTGTTACAATGAGCGACACATATTAGAGTTTAAAAAAACTTAAGTTCACGAAAACAATAAAAACCTATTCATTTATTTCAATATCCGAATGAAATCATATTCTTTTTATTACAACACTAACTACAAAACATGGTGGCGTTGCCAGTATCGAAACCTAAAATTCCTTAAAGCACACAATATCTATTGTAGTGTTTATGAATGCAATTTTATATTAAACAGTTTTTAGCGTGAAACTGTTTAATAACAATTGTGTAATAAACTTAAAATAAAATTTTTTTATGCATGTCGTTGTAAATGTTTAAGCCTCTTTTCTTTAGTCAGGACAAAACTTGGAAAAATCCTTTCACTTATCGTAGATGTAGACATAATATATAGTTTCTCAGTCCTTTTCCAGGATTTTTCTAAACATATAAAATCTACCATTATGTTTAATATTTGCAAATTCCTAACACTTCTAATTGTTTCAGTTAATTCTGCAAAAAGATTTCTTGTATTACTATCGATAGTTTCTTCTGTTGTCAGGTCGTCATCTGACTCACACTGGCAGAGCTAAGCACCGAACATTCTGGATTCCTTAGTTTCCGCTTTTGTACTGTATTTTAAAGCACTGTCGCTAGAAGGAAATATTTCTGAGTGGAGGTATAAAATAATTGAGTTCGTCTCTCATCTAATCCAATCCTTAGATTTTTAATTAAATCGTTGGCAACAGTATTATTGTCTTTTATTAAACTGTTAAATAAAAACTTAATAATTACCTAGAGTATCAGAATCTTTACTAAGCTCTTTTATGGTCACGTATACAAAGGTTTTAGATTTTTACTTAAGCTAAGATCACTGATCACACTTCTTTGCTTTCATAAAAAATAATTTCAAAACACTTACCTTTTGTAGATGAGACGAAACAAATAATTAAACACGCAAAAAATATGTTGTAATACTACAAAAAAATTAACAATTTTGTTACGTCGGTAAATCGGTTAATCGACTGAAATTAACAGGTTTAACCGTTAATTTTAAATTAACCGATCAGTTAATCAGGTAGTAACTAGCCGGTTAACCGACTAACAAGCATTCTCTTTGTTGATTTTTGAACAATATATGTTTAATACAAAAAATAAAATAAAAACGTCTGCGAAGCGATTGGCTGTGCGCAGCTTCGAACCGTGACCTTCTGGCTGCTAGTCTAGCTTACACAGAACAAAAAATTTTTAAATACAATTAATTTTTTTGTTATATAAATTAAATAATTAATTGATTTTCAACCTACAACGATTTTTGTAAATACAATTACGAAATTGTAAGTTAAAGGAAAATCAGAAAAAAAATTAAATTTTTTTTTTGTTGATTTCAAATGTATTTCAATTAAGATTATTGTTATATGAACAATGTGAATTGTTGATTTTCTGAACAAACTTTAACTATCAATACTAACTAACTAACAATATTTTTTTATACAATCACAATCCTCGAAGCGACTTTTTGCTTGTCTGCGAAAAACTTTAAATGACTTTTGGGTGGAATCGAACCCTCGACCTCTGGAATAATAGACTTACGTTCTTACCTCTCATCTACAGAGCAATTCGTTATTAAATACGCAAATAATGAATACACGTAAAACGTGATATGCTTTGTTTCATCTACGTGTGTGCATTCATTTGTTATATCAACAATGATGATTGTTAATTTTATTCACAATACATAACAAACAATTTGGCTAGTTCTGTGTTTGTCGTATCAACAACTCAATTTGTTATATTAACAAAATATATGTTTGAATTTAAATTACATATTAACAATTGAAATTGTTAGTTGAAGTTTGATGATATTTTTTTCTGTGTAGCTACCATTCAGCCATAGGCGTATTATACTTTATTTCTATATTTACACCATGCAACTTTGTTGCATGCAATTTTCATTTTAAGTGAGAGTGTTGAAATAGAAATGTATACATTTTGTATTTCTTCTCTGTCTTTCTCACTGAAAAATGAGAGTTGCATGCAACAAAGTTGCGTAGTGTAAATATGGTATATGTTAAATTATTTTCACTTGGACTATATATATTTAATTTGAAGTTTTTTTCTTTAATAAAAATGTATGAAATAAATTTTTTTAATTCATTACATATATTAAAACAAGGAAAAGCCTTAGCATTTTGTTTATAAGTTTTTTTATAAAATTTATCTTTAAAAACCTTTAAATGCCAGAAATTAAACGTTGATGACCGAAAAAAATATGGCGTGGTTCTATTGTTTAAACATTTTTCTGCTGTTTTTTAGACAGATTGCTTAATATTCAAAGTTTTAATGTTATTTAGACATACTTTGTTCAAAAATAAATACTTTTAAGAGCAGATTTGTATTTTTGCGAAAAATTAGACAAATTATGTTTTTTTTTTCTTACAAATAACTACAAACTCGATGCAATTTTAGACAACCAAAATTTTTCAACACAAATTTAGACAATATATGATATTAAATTTCAAGTAATGATTTAGTGTCTATTTCACCAATTTATTTAAATTCCAATTGATATTTAAATATAATTTTTTCCATACAAAAATGAATGAACATCGACATTTAAATATGAATTGATATTTATATAGCGTTGGTGAAATAGGCTCTTAGAGTGTACATATCAACTTTCGCTGATGATACAGATTTTCTAAGTGTTCACGAGAGCCATCACGAAGCTTCCCGCAAACTGCAAGAGTTTATACCTGTTGGAAAAATAGCTAACACAATGGCGGATAAAAATTAACGAACAAAAAATTTCTACATATTACTTTTACATTGCGCAGAGAGACATATCCGCCTATATCAATAACCAAACTATACCCCAACCCACAGAAGTTAAATATCGCGGTGTTCATCTTTATCGTCGTCTAACATGGAAATCCCACATATATGCAAAGGTGACCCAAATTAAACTAAAAGCGGCTCAAATGAATTGGCTTATTGGAAGGAATTCTACACTAAGCCTGGATTGTAAACTTCTGTTATACAACTCTATTCTAAAACCAATATGGTCCTACGGCATCCATTTTGGGCCACTGCCTCGGCATTATATGCAGAGAAAATTCAAAAGCGACAAAATAAAATTCTTCGTACGATTACAGCAGCCCCCTGGTATGTCAGAAACCAGTGCATTGATAAAGATCTAGATGTCCCGATGGCAAATCATGTTTTCAAAACATGTGACAAAATATAAAAGCAACTTGAATTGCGCCCAAAGCCCGCAACGTCATTAAACTTACGGGCACACTCCTCTTTTTTGGTCGGGTTTTAACCCCCGAGCTGAATGAACCCCTGAGCTGAATGAAAAAAAAAGAATACGAATTGTTGGCTACTTAGGAAAAAGGTATTCGAATAGCGAAACGCTTTTTATTTTTTATTGTTGTATCTACATCATTAACAATTCTATTTTGCTTTTGTATTTTTTTTTTTTAGAATTTGGCTATTAATTTTATGAAAATGTTATTTAAGTTGTACAATTTAGTGGCATTGTTCATCAGTGGAATAATATACACTTCAGCGCTTATAGCAAAGCCTTCAAGCTTTATCTTAAAGTATGTATACACTCTAAATTATTACTTCAAATTTACGATCATATAATGTCAAAATTTTTGTTGAAAATTTCTCCTTGTTTAAAATTACATCGATTTTGTAGTTATTTTATTAAAGAAAAAACCTTTAAAATTAAACATATTTAGTCCAAGTGGAAAAAATGTAACATAAAGTATAATACGGCTATGGCTGAATGATAGATACGTCAGACTATCAGTCAGGAGGTCGCGGTTCAAACCTGCACGCAGCCAATCGCTTTTTTTAGTAAAAATATTTTGTTGAAAAATAGTGCGTGTGTAATTTTAGGTCGATAATAATCTGTAGTGTTGCCGACTATTATCGACCTAATTTTCAACAAAAGTGTTTTAGAGTGTACGTACTATGTACTCCTATGTGCTAAAAATTGTATTTTGTTCAAATTACGCTGAAAAAATTATCACCAAAAAATTTTCAAACAAAAGTTTGTCTAAAAATACATTTAAATTTCAGTAAATGTTCTGTCCATAATCTATGAATTGTTTGTTTGACTTTTATTTAGAGCGCAAACACCAAAAACAACAATAAAAACTGTGTCGTAAAAAACCACACATACACACAAATGTACCAAGTTTGTTCACAAAAGATTTTTGAGTGAATCGATTAGTTAAAGTCGTTGCATTAATGCTCATTCATTTTCTTAGAGTATTTAGATAAACATTCAGACTTGAACACTTTTAACAAAGAGAAATGTCCTAAATGCTTAATGGATGATGATGATGACACAGGCAAAAATTTTGTTTGCATTTTTGTTTGATTAAGTACATTATTTTGCTTAATAATTATTAGCATTTTTAAACTAATTGTTTATTAAATTCAGAAATAGTGTTTGATATTTATCAGAAAATCCAGTAAATATTTTTGTTTAATTTAGTAAATTGTTTTGTCTACAATTTGTAAATATTTTTAGACAATTGTTTTATAGATTTAAACAATTTGTTCACTGAAAAAAAACAAGTTTTTTTTCAATGAAATTGTTGAGGTTTTTTGTCTATATTTACAAATTCGTTTGTTTTGTTTTTCTGTGTAAGTTAATATATAAACCTATATTAACTTAATTTGAACAAAATACCATTGTTAATTTCAAATATCTTTGAAAATTTGGCACATAGGAGTACATGGTACGTATACATTAGGGTGATCGACTCGGTTTTTCAACCGGTTTTTTCCGCCACACGGTTGTCGGTTTTTTAAAATGTTGATTTTACGAATGACAAATAGTCCGGTTTTTTCTAAATTAAAAACCGGCCAAGTCGAATACTTTTCGATTCGTATATTTTAATAGTTTTTACTATATTAAAACTTAAACGAACTTTTAGTGTTGATTTTCTTAAGTATTTTTTTCAACAACATTTTATAAGGTTGTAGCAGGAGCGAATTAAATTGGCCTTGTGATATATAATGGACGTCAAACTCCATATTTTATATGGAGTGTGACATCCATCGTGGACAAAAAAAATCCTTGTTTTTTTGTATTGCTGTTTATGTATTTTAAGCGCAGTATTCAAGGTCAAAATGCATGACCTGCTTTATAGTAGTACTAGTGAAATGTTGATGTATGCGTCACACCGACGATGCTTGAAGCAAAATCTAAATTTTTGCATGAAGCTCGTATTTGAACGTGTATTCGTAATAGGTCATGCATGTACTAAAGAACGACAATAAGAAGGTAAACTCATATAGTAGTGTTTCATACTTAGAGCTTTCAAACTCTGTACATAAATGATTTTTATATGCGGTTTGACATTTGGTTGATTATAAGATGATTTGAGATTATCTTATCATAGAATCCATACGTACACAATGCTTGTGACTGCGCTTTAAGGGCAAAATAAATTTTGGAAGAGGCTTGCCAAACATACTTTTTTCATTTACACATAGAATACACAAAACTAGCTCGTACATGTATAGATTTTCCACTTTAATCGCTAATTTTTATTTTCCACGACGACCTGACTCTATGAAAATTTTGTTGCATATGAAGCAATTTCACAACAGACTACACAAGCAGCTTACCACAAATTTAATATGACAGTCAAAATATCTAAATTTTTGGATTTTTCTTCAAACGTCTTGCCAAGCCGCTTGTCAAACACGAAAAGACTGCCATACATTACACAACAGGCTTGTACAAAAGTAAATTTCTATCATGTTTGGCTAGTCGCTTGCGTAGTCTATTTGACTCTTAAGTAGTGTTTTTCATTCGGGATTTCCCGCGAAAAAATTCCCGGGATCCCGCACATTTTTCGGGAAATAAATCCCGGGAAAATTGTTTTTTATATATTACTATGACAATTTTTCTTTGTAAGCACCCATTTTCAGTGCTGCAATTATTTAGAAAAATGTGTAAATCAAAGAAAAATTATGTATTTTTGAGCCCATTTTATTTGTATCATATATTATTTGCACATTGTTTCAAGAGCAGCTCTCAAAAAATCAAAATTCGTGAACAAATGAAAACGACAGATTGTCACTAAGTGGACATAGCGAACATGTATTTTCTAAAAAAAAATCAGATTAATATAGATTTTTGGTCCCGTTGTATTTTACCCATATTTTCATAAAAATTGCGCTTTTAAGCAAATCATACTTCGTAAACGATTGAAAGTAACAAAACGGCACTAAGTGGGCATAATAAAGAAGTACTGGTCTATATTTTCTGATAATATCAGATTGTTATTTTAAGCCACACATAAGCTTTCTTGAGGCTCAAAATGTTTAATTTTTCAAAAATTATAAATTTTTGCAAATTTTTTTGCAGAAGATATTATTTTAAGTAAACGATTGAAAGTAACAAAACGGCACTAAGTGGGCATAATAAAGAAGTACTGGTCTATACTTTCTGATAATATCATATTGTTATTTTAAGCCACACATGAGCTTTCTTGAGGCTCAAAATTTTTAATTTTTCAAAAATTATAAATTTTTGCAAATTTTTTGCAGAAGATATTATTTTAAGTTAATGAAAGTTATCTCAAGGTATCAGAAGGCCTCCTTCTTCACTAAAAAAAAATCAGAGCTTTATGTAGAACAGGGTTCACGCAACAGGGTTCAATTAAAAATCTTTAAAAACGAGAAAAAAAACTGTAATTTTCAGGTGGTCACTTTTCCCGCCACTTAATTATTTCAGTTCAGCTTTGTTTACCAGTCTGAAATGCTCATTAGTGCCCTATAAAATAAAGTAAAATCATTCCAATATCTTTTCTACTTAAGAAGCTAGAGAAATTATTAAAAAGTATGAAATTAGTAAACATTTTTCTTCGCGTGGCTACTAATGACACGTTATACAATAAAAAAAATTTAGTTTTTTACTTAAATTAAAAAGAATGTGGCACGGCTAAAGATCTCAAATTTTATAATTATTTAACTGACGTTTAATGCATTCATAAACTTATTTAATAGATCTCATGAATTGCTATTAACTTTTTGTTCAAGTTAATTAAATTATCATGTTATTTGTATCGTTTTGTATTGGGCGGAAATTCCCGGGAATTCCCCGGAAATCGAAAAATCAATCCCGCTTTCCCGGGAAATGAAAAAGTCCGGGAAAAGAAAAACTCTACTCTTAAGTGATGTGAATGAAACCGGTTGACCGGTTTTTTCTGAATTTTAAAAACCGTAACCGGTTGTTTTTAAATTTCAAAAAGTCAACCTATTCGAAAACCGGTTTCTGGAAAATGTCGAATAATCGATCACCCTATTATACATGCTTAAAAAAAACTTGAAGGCTTGGCTATAAGCGCCGAAATATGATTTTTACTCTGATGGACAATGCCACTAAATTATACAATTTAAATAAGATGTTCATAAGTAGGTAACAACCTACAAACAACCTATAATGGAACATTACACGATAGAACAACGCGTTTTCATTATTAAACAATATCTCAAAAATAATGAAAGTTTGGCTTCCGCAAAAGCATCCTAAGCGAAGCAAAGTCCAAAATTGTTTCTGTTCTGCCGCATAGGTTGAAAATTAATTGATATTAATTTTTCCTTATTCCTTGCAATATTGATTATGTCTAGTTCTTTCTGAGTATCACGTTACGAACTTATAGCGTAATAAGATCACCTTGGATTCAAAAGCAAAATAGTAGAGGAATACAATTTATTTATCATGCTTGCATACACAGGAAAAAATAGACAAGAATTATATTCAATAAAACTATGTTATTAAAAAAAATATGAATTTCAATAACATTTATCTTTAACATAATAAAATATTTCGTTGTATTTCTTTTCCATGCCGGTTATTTCTTTTCTTTTTATACATAAGTACTTAAAACAAGTTGTATCCCATAAAAAAATAAATGGGATATGGCTCAGCTATAGAGTGTATGCTTTACGTCCGGAAAGCCACGGTTCGTATTCCAGCCATGTTAACATTTTTTTAATTTATATATATATTTTTATTTTGAAATAATTTTGTTATCAATATAGGGGAATTGAATACCGGGATTTTTATTATCAAAAACGAAACTTATTTTTTTCTGTGTACCATCCGTCAAATATTAACGATTATTTAAATACATAGACTTGTATCTTGACAATAATAAGAACATATTTTCAGTCCCTTTCAAAAATTGTTACTAAAAATGAAAATGGAAAGAAAAGAAATACAAAAGAAAGTTAAAATGCAAACAGTATAAAAATATTTATCTAAATTTTTTATCTAACTGGATCGTTTATATATATATTTCTAATTGTTATAAATAAAAAATTATATATAGTGCGTCATTTCAGATTAAGACATAGATAAGTAGTGTTATGATTTAAATGAAAAAAAATGCGGTTTATTTCAGAAATTATCTGTTGACTTTTGACAAAACAACTTAAGTATAAT
This sequence comes from Panzeria rudis, assembly GCA_956483635.1. NCBI lineage: Eukaryota > Metazoa > Arthropoda > Insecta > Diptera > Tachinidae > Panzeria > Panzeria rudis. The sequence continues at coordinate 44,408,023 of OY101449.1, read as the reverse complement.
TTTCAAAATTCTCAGGAGAGCAAAAATACTATTAATGAGTAGAATGAAATTTGTTGTGTTTGCGTTTAAGGAAAAATTAAAATTAAACATTACAATTTTGTTAAAAATTTTTTTTGACACATTCGAAATTGTCTGTTGATCAATCCCAAAATAAAAAATATGGAGATAAGTAAAATTTTTAAAATATTAATATATTTGTGTCTAAACATCTCAGAAATGTGGTGATTACACCAAAAAAACGCGCTTTATTTATAAATGCCGCTACTTGTATAATTATCTTAATTCGAATTAAGTGCTTTTGTCAAAATTCTATAGCCAACATAATTATTTTTGTATGTACGTTAGGGTGGAGAAACGTTCAATCTTTCTGCTATCTGGGCAGTACCATAACAATAACTGGAGGTTCCAAAGAAGACGTTGGAAACCTTATCAACAAGGCCAGACAAGCATACGGGCGACTAAGCAATATGTGGAAATCCAATGTTGTGTCAAAACGCACAAAGATTTATATTTTTAACAGCTGTGTGAAATCGGTTGCGCTGCATGGCTGGGAGCCACTAGATTGGAATCTTCAATGTAGCCGAAGGAAGGGTCGACCAAGTCATTAAAATGCGTCCTTCATTGGATTAATAAAACAAGTTTCGTTAAAATTAATTTAATGAAAACTTCAGCATATGTGCATATATATGAAATAATTTAATATGTAATGAAAATATTTCATTATTTAATTGCAATTATTTCATAAATTTAATGAAAATTTCAGCATATGTACATATATATGAAATAATTTAATATGTAATGAAAATATTTCATTATTTAATTGCAATTATTTCATAAATTTTATGGAATTACATTATTATTTTAATGAAATAATTTCATTGTTTTAATGAAATTATTTCGTTATTAATGTTAAACTTTCAATACTACAAATACAAAAGATAGGCACTAATGAACATGAGCAAAATTTTAAATATGGATGACCGCTCATATTATCGACCTCAGATTCTTTGTTTTCATAATTTGCTTTATAAACAACACCTTGACTACTTCAGCAAATACCACCCCCAAAATAATGAGCTCTATAAGTGTACAATAACAAGATAGACTATTACGGGATTCAGACGAAGGCTTTTTAGCTTGAGTTTATGGTCAAACGGGGTATAAAGGCGTTTAGCCGGATACCAAAACCTAATGAAATTTACTTTTTCAGTCTATATCTTTTGGACTTGTTTCTGTTTTAAACGTATTTTTACCCCGTTCGACCATCATATATAAAAAAATCCCGTATATGTCAATAACAATCAGAAAATTATTTTTGTTTTCCGTTCTAAATCCAGATCAAAAATCTGATAGAAAAACTAATGATATTGTAGCAAACTTTTGTTTACATAAATAAGAGGCTTAAACAATCAGCCTTATCACAAATAAAATTTCACATGGAAATTTCCGAACGTCTGAACAGTTGGTATCATCATGAATGAAATGTATTGTGAAAATCTCAAAATGTTTACATTTTTATACTCCGAAAAAATATGTTATTTTATTCAAATGGAATTCATGATACACAATTAAAATCCATGTGAACAAACAAGTTTATTCAGAAATTTTTCCATGTGGAATTCGTGATAAGGCTGAATTCAAAGTTTTAACATGATAACAGTGATATTATTTTTTATTTTCTTACTTTACACCATAATATACAGGCGGGTTTTTCCCACTCTAATTGTAGTTGTAAGAAAGTATATAGAAAAATAAATGCAAAAACAACAACAACTATACATTGAATATAGTGTGATGTCAAAAGGTGTTTTTTTGCCGGGTGCTGCCATGTTTTAAATTAGTGATTTTTTGGGAATCGCTAAAATTTAGGTTTTTAAAGTTATAATCGCACTATTTCGCAATCAATATTAATATTTTAAACCCAAAAAAAAAATCGGTTGGAAAATGGATAGGCCGATAAAATATTAGTTGAATAGACTATATTTCAACTCACGCTATCAATTTTCTATGAATCCATTCAAAAAACAATCCATGTTCATTACCATAAGAGCAAAACTATGATAAAGATACATATATCGGTAAAAAATTTTAAATATAAAAGTATGTTTTAATAAATAGTAAAGAAAAAAAAATTACAAAATTAAGTTTGGTAATATTTCCATGCAGGTAAATAAAATGCTATATAATCCACAATATATCTTAAACTGGAGGTGCTAGAAAAATAATAAAGCTATTTTCGCAATCAGCGGACAAAAATACATAAGAATCAGTTATTTCAATTTCAAAAAATTTTAATAAAAACAGTTTTAAGGACTACACCAAAAACACACGATTTTTAACATCCTTGTAATAACAGTAAGATATCCTGATATAATCATCAATGTGTTTCTACCAAAGTGAAAGAGAATTTTGTGTACATTAATAATTCAGAAAGTATTTTAAAGTTTGCACTAAATCTTTAAAACTAGATCTGTTAGGGAAAAACTAATGAAGCCATCGTAATCGGCAGATAAAAATATATAAGGATCAGCTATTTTTATTTAAGGCCCCTGTTATGATTCACAACTCAACTAGGTTGAGTTGTCAATGCCACGACCCAACTCAACCATTTTTTTGTATTATGATTCACAACTAATTTTAGTTGTCTTCGAATAAATGTTCGAAAAAAGGTTCTTATCTATACTCTCTGTTTTTTGAAACCATAGTAGCCATCACAAAATATTTTTAGTTTTGGCCTCACTATTTTTTCTTGAGATTTTAAATTTTATGGACATGGCATTAATATGGGTTGACAAATGCGATAGATTGGCGCCTAAAAGTACAATTTTAAAAGTAATTAAAAGTAACACAAAAGTCGAAATAAAAACCAAAATACAACTGATAAAATATTGAGACAACTGCTTTGATGAAGTTGTATTCCATAATAAGAATTTGACAACTACGACTCAACTATCAATTTAGTTGTGAATCATAAAAGAGGCCTAAACTTCACAAAAAAACTCCAGTTTGTTGTGCTGTGTAATTAATTGTTTACAAAAACAGTTTAAATTGTTTTTTTGTGCTATTACATCAATATCAATTATTTACCCCTATTATGAATGACGTCGTCGACGTTACATAAGCCCCACAGCAAAAATTGTCACGTGTCTACTTTTTGTCGACAACCCCAACCCTTGTTTAATTCGATGAAATGTGTATTTGATGGGTATACACAGTACTTGTAGAAGTTTCAAGAAATGTGATTTCAGAGTTGAAGATAAGTTGGACTTTGGGCAGTAAACAAAAATTAGAGGCAGCTTTTTGTGGCTGAAACAAATGCAATAGGAAGCATAAACGTATGTTAAATCCATGGGTATATTGGACACAGTTGAGATATTTCACAGCACCAGCCACAGATGATCGAAAAGCTCAAGATAAGATAAGACCTTCTCAAAAGTTTAGGCAATATCTTTCTTATGCAGTTTAGTCCCACACATTAAACCTTATAATATTCAAATCTTTTGGCACGTTTTCAATACAAACATTGCCCAAAACCAGCTTTTTGAAATTGTACCACTGCACAGAGGTAGATTTCGGCCAAAAGCTAAAAATATATATATATTTTTTTTAATATTGATGCTATATTAGAGCTAACACTTTAAAATAGGCAATTAAAATTTTTTTATCACAACGGCAACTTTGACTGTTAGAAAGCCGGAAAGTTGGTATGTTTAGTTAATAATGTTTAATACAATAACTTGGCTTTTTTGAACAGCGATATCGACGTAGGCTGATTTTTAATATTTATCATATTAAATTAATTTTTTTAGTCTTTGAAAGGTGACACTCTTTTAATCCTGTCATATTAGTTTTGATAATTTTGACCTCATCGTTCATATAAAATTTCTGCTACATAATATGTTCTAAAAAATATATATAACATTAAAAAAGTTCAAAGTTTGATAAGCTGCGGATTTTTTAGGAGTGTTTAGAGGTTGGAGGGGTTTACTGTAGAGTAGTATAAGGGCTAACAAGTAAGTAGTATGAGTTTCGCAGCCAGGTTGGCCCAGGTTTTTTAATTATTACCTTTTTAGTAATGCCTATTATTAGAAATTTAGAAGTATTCATTGTGTGATAAGCACATAAAAATAAAAAAAATGTATAAAATAATAAAAATTACCATCCGAATGGAACGAGAAAAGCTCAAGAAAATTTTAAAGTTAAAATAAAATAAGAAAATTTATTTTCATTTCCAACTTAGAAAGGAAGTGGCTAAACTGCTATTATAGAAATAAAACTCCATAACTTTGTAATTTCTTTTTTGAAAGTTTTCGAATTTCGAACATGGCCTAGGTAGCTAAATACCTTTGCACTAAAGTATTTAAAATTTTGACACGTCCATATATACCGCCCCTAACGTTATTTTAATATTTGTCCTCAATTTAATGGCCAATCTTAAGAAGTTACGATCCAATTTAATCTATAGTTTAATAAAATACCTTTAGAGTACTTGGAATATGAATATTGTGTAAGTTCTCATAATCAAAATTATCTTTAATCAAAATTTATATATAATTATCGTTAGAATTAGAAAAATAATAAAATTTTATAAAAAGTTTATACCATAAAAAACATTAATAATTTGTCGTCAGATTTTCAAAAGTCATTAAAGTAATAAACTTAGCTGTCTTCAAACCATTTACATTGATATATAAATCTTTAAGATTTGACAAGAAATGGCGGAATAATGGGCATAGCATCATAAGAGGCATTATTCATGGGCGTGCAAAAATTAAAGAACGGTAATACAATGGCCTTTAATTAATTAAGGCCGCTATTATGAATCACAATTAAATTGATAATTGAGTCGTAGTTGTCAAATCCTTATTATGAAATACAACTTCATCAAAGCAGTTGTCTCAGTTTTTTATCAGTTGTGTTTTGGTTTTTATTTCGAATATTGTGTTACTTTTAAATAATTTTAAAATGGTACTTTTAGGCGCCAATCTATCCCATTTGTCAACCCATATTGTTGCCATATCCATAAAACATAAAATGTCAAGAAAAAATAGTAAGGCCAAACTAAAAATATTTAAAAAATTTTGTGATGGCTACTATGGTTTCAAAAAGCAGAGAGTATAGATAAGAACCTTTTTTGACAATTTTTTCGAAGACAACTGAATTAGTTGTCAATTATAATACAAAAAAATGGTTGAGTTGGGTTGTAGCATTGACAACTCAACCTAGTTGAGTTGTGTATCATAATAGGGGCCTAAGTTACGTACTGAAATTTATGACCTTACAACAAGAGATAAACAAGTTATGCGGTTTTGGCCGAAATCCCCCACCGTACACTGATACCGTATGTACCTATGTGCTACAGCCCCACCTTAAGTGCTAAACCAGTGATGCCAAGCAAAAATCTATCTTAGACGTAGATTCGATATGAAAAAGAGGTAGTTTCCAACAAATTTTACTTTGACAAGAGGTAGACCAACCACTTCTAAATATTTTTCGGGTATTTCAAAGACCTTAGAAAAAGAATTTTATAACCTTGAATAATTTTTCGTTTAGATAAAAAATATTTTATAAGAAAGTTTATGATAAATCTTAATTACGGGTCGTTAATACCCAAAATTTGAACAAAAAAAACTACTAAAAAATGTAAGAATTCTATTATGACATCGTTATCTAATTAATTTGAAATATTCTGTGAGGACAAATATTAATATGTAGAAGAAACACATACATATCGCACCCTAAATACAAAAGGGTCACAACTCAAAATACTAAAATTTTCAGGAGACAAAAAACTGTTTATGTGCAGAAGCAACACACTTAACATAAAAATAGACATACGTGTATTTTTCCAGTTAAAGAAGATAGTGATGTGAAAAAAATTTTTGCAGTAGTTAGAGATGTGTACTCTGAATTAATTTATGGAAAAAAGTCAGTTTTGGAAAATTTTGAGTTGTGACTCTTTTGTATTTAGGGTGCGATATGTAGATAGCATAAATTTTTATTGTTCTCATGTTTAAAGAAATAAATATTTTTATTAAATAATTTTTAATGCTCCTCTGTAGATGTGGGTTGCTCAGCGCTAGCGCCGATAAATGGTTTAGTGAGTAGCACTCCTTGTAGAGTATCAGTACAGTTTGTTTCTAATAGTCCCAGTTGGCCACGTCTTTAAGACATCATCAATGACGGGTGCACGACAATGTTAAATCCTCGACGACAAATGTCGGACAGAGAAAATCATGCACGATTTAATGAGCGACAATGCCGCTCAGCTTGTCGTTCACATAACACAAGATGATTCCTTTGGCGACATTGACGTCAATGATTATATAAACAAAAAAGTTGCCTATTATGTCGTCAATGATTACATAGGCTACATAGCGACAATGTCACCTACTTAATTATTGAATATTTTTGCTTATCTGCTTTTCCATTTCATTTAAATTATTGACTGAACCAGCTGAGATTCGAGCTGAGGCTGCATGTTTATAAGTTTTCGCGCTTACCACACTACTGCTGCACCACTTAAAACATAGACAACAAGAGGCCAACATATTCATTTGCTTGATTGAAGACAAAATGTAAGACATTGTCGCTCATATTGTCCTCAACATAGTTGGATTGAGGACAACAATTAAGACATTGTCATTCATCTTGTCCTCCACAATGTTAATCGGGACAAAATGTAAGACATTGTCGCTCATATTGTCCTCAACAAAGTTGGATTGAGGACAACTTGCAGGAATTTGTCGCTCAGATTGTCGTGAACGACGATTTCCTTTATAATGTCGAGTAGAAAACCAATCGACAGAGGACTGTTCGTGCAAGAATCGTAGATGACAATGTCGTGCAAAGCAATCTGGCCAACTGGGGTACTTTTTAAAAAATTTATTGCAGAAAAAACTCTTTCAACATTCGCACTAATATTTATGTGGAAGAACGAGCAATTTTCTCACAAACTGGCCCACTTAAGGAAACTTTTTTGCACGGATTATTTAAAAAAATTTCGGTAATAAACATTTTGTAATATTTTTTAAAAACTAAAAAAGATTTTTCTCGGAAAGTGGTAGGAGTTGAATAAGTTACCCAAAAGAGGTAGATTTACCAACTATTTATTTGTCTATGACAATACTAATAGCTATAACAGAAAAAAAACAAATATTCTGCGACAATATAAAATTGTTAGTCCCACAGAAATAGCTGTTGTTTTATTGATGGGCTCAGTGCTCAGTAAGTGATAACGCTCATTTACTTAAATAATGTCATAACACGAAAAACATGATTTTTAAGTTAATAATCCAGAATTAATCACACTATGCGACATATGAAGACTTTTGGAAAAACGCACAGACTGGACAGCACATGTTCGATTCTACTACTACAGGGTAGTAAAGCCTAGAGATGGGCAAAAATATCGATATATCGATATTTTCTTAAAAATATATCAATATATATATCGTCGATATTTTTAATTTCGATATATCGATATTTTATCCAAATATATCGACAGTATCAAATTCGATATTTTTAGCTTTGATTTTGTTTTTCGTCCAGTTTTAAAAGCATTTCGGCACTGTCTTCATCAAATAGAATATTACTAACAAAATCATTTGTTTTGTTTGTAATATATTGTCTATTCGAGAAATTATCATTCTTTGAGTGTAATTTTTTTATGTATGTTCCATGATATATTGGTATATATTGGAAATTAACTCTTTCGAACTTAATATTTATAAGAAAGGATCGATGTTTAAAAATATATCGATATCGATATAGATATCGATATATTTTTTTCACTTGCACATCCCTAGTAAAGCCCTATACTCAGTTTGGCGAATTTGGTGAACAATTTTTTTATGGACCTCCAAAGTTTCTGAAAATCAGTGGGCCCTCAAAAAAAAGTGTCTTCAGTATTTGGCCAACTGCTAATTAAAACTTAATGCTACCGCTTAACTATATATAGCAATAATGTAGTTAAGAGTCCGCTAAATAGATTACAATAACATTTTATGCCAAAAAGTAATTTTTTAATGCACTTTTTTTGAAAAAATTAAGGAAAAACATTTTTTTGCACCTTTTTTCAGAATAACTTACAGGGACTCGTAATTTTTTACTAACAATATTTGGCAAAGTTGTAGTTACGGTAGAGCTGAACAGCTTTTGTGAACATATCAGTCCATTCTGAAAGTGTCTAGTCACCGTAATAGCTAATACTTTTTACCTTAAAAACTGTAGTTTTTCTCAATTTTTTATGATAAAAAAAAATTTTTTTTAAACAGTATATTCAAGTGCACACTTCTCTGTTGTGTTATGTTGTGTTTCATTAGCATTTGTGCCAAAAAATATATAGTTTTTGAAAGAATATAGGAAGCAATTATGAATTTTATTCTGTTTTTTCAGCATAACCTACGGGGACTCCAAATATTTTACTAACAATATTTGGCAAAATAACAATAAACCCCTAAAAAAAATAGTAAATACTAAAATCGGCAACGTAAGAAATGGAACAATAACAAAGAAGCAAAAAAATATTCAATAAAAATATAGCCTAGCTGGTGAAAAACGAGCATTTTTAAGGTACAAAGTAGTTTTCATGGGCTATTTAGGATGCCTAGATACGTTCAGATTGTATTGATATGTTCACAAGAGTTGCTCAACTTCACAGTAGCCTACAACTTGGCCAAATATTGTCAGCAAAAAATTAGCAGTCCTTGGAACTTATTCTGAAAACTGTAAAATTTTTTTTGTTCCTATATTAAAAAAAAGTGCACGAATATATTATTATTTTTACTTAAAATCTTAATAAACTTTGTTTAGCGGACTCTTAGCTACATTATTGCTATATAAAGTTAAGCGGTATCACCAAGTCTGAATTAGCTCTTGGCCAAAAACTGATTACACCGTTTTAAGGGCCCACTGATTTTCAGAATTATTGGAGGCCCATAAAATATTGGTCATTTATATATTTATACTTTTATTTTTCCATTAAGTTGTATGTAAACTGAAAACTTTAAAGTCGCAAAAAAAAGAATTTTTTAATTATGACACTATTGAAGTAAATAAGCGGTAAGATTTCAAAATTGTATCTATGTATTCATTAGGAGGGCCCATAATTTTTTTTCTCATTCACATGCCCTTAAAAATGCGAATTGACCAAAATATCATAACATTTACGTTCCCTACTACTACTAATACATTTGTTAAACTATTTCAAATTTCAAAACACAAATGTTCATTTGAAACCTCATTAATTTATGATGAAATAAATATTCTCGATTTTATTTTTTTCTTAATGGTTTGTATTAGGGATGTAACCAATACCGATACCGATATATCGGCGATACTTCAGATTTGCCGATACATTGGTATCGGCATAATTTACAATCGATACAATGATACTTTTTTAATTTGTTCAGAGATTTTTGAACAAGCAATTTACTTTTTGTTCATTTTACCATGAATTATATTCGTTATTTTTTTTAATCCTATTTCTAGCAAAAAAAAAATACAATCCAAAGAAGTCATGAAAATGTAGAATTTGCCACCCGGAAGTAGTGCAAATTTGTATCATTTCTAATGATTTTTAGATATGCTTGTCATTGCAAGAAGTTTTTTCGATTACCAATCACCCAATTGGAAGCGATTTTAAGAAAAAAAATTTTTGGCGTTCTATAATGATATTTTCCTCTACGAAAAAGGATGAAATATCAAAAATTTTTGCAGCTTCTTTCTTTTTATGCAAATTTAAACGCAAAACAGTGTTTTCATGTAAGTAAATAAGTGAATGAATAATGTTCTTTAAAAAATCGATTTTTTAAAAAGCGTGGTATTTCTTTTTTAATTATAAAGGTATAACAAATTTTTGTATAACTTAAAAAAAATTTTGACTTGCTTTTCTACTAATTATGTGCCTATTTTTAATATAAATTATTTGGAAGTAATGAAATTGTAGTTCCTTAAAAATTACTTGAAATTTTTTTGCTGAGTTAATATCAATTTTAAATATAAATAATCTTTTACACTGTAATTTCGTATAATAAAAATAGTACTCTATGTTGGAATTAATTGATTAACTCTTCCTAACAAATTATCCCATGCCTAAATCTGTCTTAATAAAATTACGAACAATATGGTGACCCTTGTTTTGAAAAAATTCCATTAAGTTATTTAGAAGAATATTAGTTGATATATGTATGTGCTTTAATAAATCGAATTCAACTTATTGCAATTATTGCCAGTATGGCAAGGTAAGGACATAAATTTAAAAGTCATATTTTTAACACCGCACATGGTATAATATATTAATAATTTTAGCCTCTAACGTGACGTACCGATGTTGGCAGTATATTAGGAAAGAGGACCTTATCGAAACGATACCACACTTATGTAGGTCTTCGAATTAAGTTTAGGGAAAAATTATTCGTGTTATTATACTTATTAGGTATGTCTCGTTTGAAATAGTTGTTATATAACACATATTTAATAACAGATTTCTACAATTAACGACATTCGGTACATTTAAAGGTTTTCCTATTAGGGCAGATCGATGTTGACAGTCTGTTGCGGCCATCTTGCTTTGGCGGTGGCTGTAATATTTGTTGTTTATTATTTAATTGATAATGCCAAATCACCGTGTCAAGTGGGCCAAGACGACAAAATGTTGTAAAGTGATAGAAGAAGAAGGCTTAATTCCTTTACAACTCTGCTCTTCCGCGATTTATTAATTTTTAAAGCATCAACGCGCGCCTCTTTAAATTGTTATCCATTTCCGAAAGTTCAATCGGCTTGAAACATTTGAAATAATGAAACAATTAGGCAAAAGGTAACGATCACTCGCGACATTTCCTGAAGAAACTACTATAACTGGTCATGCATTATCATTCGTGATTCACACTAATCACATGGGTGGTGCCCATTTATATTTTAAAAACCATCAAGTACTCAATACTACTAGATACTTTCGTTTTTTTGGTAGTCGATACTTTTATTTCTTTTGTGATACACTTCCAAATATTGATGGATTCTTTGACAGAGTTGTATTTTTACAGTTGAAATGTCAACTCAATTCAGCAATAAAAATAGAACTCTACAAGTATCGAGTAACTACTCTGCAGCAATGAGTAGTCACAAAAAAAGCAAATACTCTATATTCGGTATCCACTACGCAATACTTTTCCAGCACTATAATACATTACACAGTGATGCGTTTCACAGCGTCGTCATTACATATAACGATCTTTATAAATTATAGAGTAGTTATTACGATTTTAAAAGAAAAATCGCTTAATTTTAAAAATGTTTTTATATATAAAATTTTAATTATACAATTTACAACAAAAATGTGTTTGGTGGATTATTATTAAAAAGAAAGCATCTAACAAAATTTTCATATTCCTTATGCCGTCTTAACACTGAGTTTTCGTCTGATTTCAAAAGCTAACTTTTAAAATATGACATTTAAAACTCATATTTGGGGGATTCAAACGGTTGTCATAAAGTATTGAAATAATAACACGAAAAAATATGACTAGTGTGAGCACCCCATCATAATTTAGTGTGCTATTTCAAATTTGAGTTAGCTGATTAAAAAAAAACAATTATATACATTTGGAATTAAGATGCCAAGAACAAGCGAAAAAAACAAAAATAATAGTCGGTTTGTGCGAAAATTACATATTGGACGTTGTAATGGCAGACTCAAGTAAATACAGACTCAAGTAAATACATATGACCTTACCTGATTATCGTTTAAACACTAAATTCTTAACTAAAATCTAGATATGTTTCCTTCGTACATACAAAATTAAATTGTTAAAATACATAAACATAAACAAACCAGCTGTTGCTAACTAAGCCCACTAGTTTTCGGCACGGCTGCTAGTGGAAACACGATCGGTGGCCGCCAGAAAGCAAAAGTATACAAACAAAGTTTTGACTATGACAATTTGATGTATCTTGGAAACCGTAAAATCTTGAAGTTCAAAAAACGCTAAAACGAAAAAATTCCAAAATTAAAATAATGTCAAAACGAAGTGGTCAAAATGGAAAAAGCCCTTAAAGAAAAAAGCCCCAAAATTAAAAAAAAATCGCTAAAACGCAAAAAATCACCAAAACTTAAAAGATCGCCAAAAAACTAAAAAAACGCCAAAACCCGAAAAAGTCGTCAAAATGAAAAAATGCATTAAAACCTAAAACAGTCGCTAAAACTAAAAATATTATCAAAAACGAAAAAAATAGCTAAAAATGAAAAAAAAAACACCGAAACAAAAAACAAGCGCCAAAACAAAAAAAAAGTGCCAACACGAAAAAATCGCCAAAAACCGAAAATCGCCATAACCAAAAAAAATCTCTAAAACTAAAAAAATCACCAAAAACCGAAAAAATCGCCAAAACTAAGAACATCGTCAAAAAGCAAAAAAAAAAAACGTCAAAACAAAAAAAAAACGCCAAAAAACCAAAAATTCGTCAAAACTAAAAAAATCGGGAACTAGTTGAGAATACCAACGCTGTTGAAAATAAAAAAAAAAAACATTTCAAAAGTGACAGATTTAAAGTATATACCAAATTAAAGCTTGGAAACTTTTCTATAAATTTGTATACATGGTTAAGTACCGTTATATGAATCACTTTTTGAGATAACGGTGTTTTTACGTAAAAAGTCGGGTTAATTTTTTTTATTGCATTTGGTTCACAATGGGCTAATGGATTTAAAAATCTTATATACAAGTAGAAAGGTATTTTAGAGCACTTTAAAATTATATACATATCGTTTATATACGTGCAGAATTGTAGGAGTTATGCCCAGTTCAACATAAAAGTTCTGAACGCCGTAACTCCGGAACCAAAAGAGAGCGCCGAAAAACATTTGGCAAAAATTGTTGTTCTAAAAATGGCTATTGTCTCATGATTTCTTATTTTCATTTTCAACAGCGTTTGTATTCTTGACTTAAGCCAAAAAGCAAAAAAAAATTGCAGAAAACGAAAAATCGCCAAAAAAAAAACGAAAAAAATCACAAAAATGAAAAAGGCGCCAAAACCAAAAAAATCGGCAAAACAATGAAAAAATTTAATATTAAACAAAAAAGCAACACGAAAAAATTGCCAAAATGAAAAAAGGGCAAAAACGAAAATGGATATACATATGTGTATTCGTACGAAACCCTTCGTGTGCGAGAAAAGTCGCATTTTACTGAATTTATTTATTTTTACCTATTTAAAACTTATAAAAATATAAGTATGTAGATATGTATTAACATATAAAACTGTGAACAATTTTCAGGAATACTTACATATTGCATACATACATCATATATCAATAGCGCCGGCTTGTAAATATTATCACCGGATCCACTAAAGACTCGGTCGTTCGGCTCAGATTTCTACTGTGTAGTTATGACAACACAATAAACACAGCACACAAAGTCTTATTATATTAGAACTTTTTTGTTTGAAGCACAACAGCAACGTTTTAAAACTGTTGTAAAATATTAAGACAATATGACTAGATAAAATAGAAAAGATTCTATTTTCAACTAAGCTCAGACGAAAAATTAAAAATTGTATTTTAGACACGATATTTCACTCTGACGTATTGAAGTCAGACGAAAACTCAGACAGTGTAATGGAAGCTTTATAGTTTACGAGGTAACCTAAAAAAAATTTCTCACTCCACTATTTTCGGAGGTAGGGCGCACGCCGACCACGAAAACTCAAACTTAACCAGACGGTCACATGTGTATTGCATCCTATATAAAATGCGATTTTTACGATATGACATACTGTACGATTTTTACGATATGACATACTGTGCTGTCATATCATAAGTTTTTTGTGATATGACAACACTGAGAACAGGGCTGCAGGTCCTTTTTATCGCGCTCCCCAAATTTGAAAAAATATTTCCCCGAAAAATCCCCTGTTAAAAGGAAAATACCCCAAAGAAAATCCTCATGAAAAAAACGTATTTTTTTAATCTAAATTTACACTGTGAAATATGTCATAAAATTTGCTGTATGCATTTTTTTTTGGTCAGGGAAGAAATTTGTTAGAAAAATTAGTATGAAATGAATGTTTAAATGATTCTTGTCAAGTTTCTTTACCCCATTTGCATCTCCACAGTTGCAAGAAGCAAATAAAATTGTTTCATGATATATTTTAACATATAAATTTAGTCGATATTATTCACGGACTTATATATTTTGTATCAGGAGTAGGGTATTCATTTTAATCGACTTTTCAATTGTTCGATTAATCAATTAATCGAAATTGGGGTTTTTAAATACTCGAACAATCGAGTAAAGCTTTTACTTCGTTAGAGTTATTCAAGTAACTTTTTCGGTTAAAAATTATTCGAGTTAATCGAAAACTTTTTGAATTTACTCGCTTTTTTCTAATTTTTGTTCGGAAAAATTTTTTAAATCAAGTTTTATTGCCGTGTTATATATATTTATCAATGAAAATAGTGGATCATCTAAAATAATACGCCATGCATCGCTTTAAGAAGTTTTTGCTTTGGGAAAAATTTTATGATCATATTTTCGTCCCACTTCATGCAGGGTAATTCATTAAATAACACTGGTTTTAAAATTTTTACTTTTGGAATGTAAAATCTTGAAATTTTAAAACACGATAAAACTAAAAAAATCCAATATTAAAAAAATTTCAAAACGAAAAAAACGCTAAAATGAAAAAGAGCGCTTAAAGGAAAAAAGCGCCAAAATTAAAAAATCGCTAAAACGCAATATATCACCAAAATTAAAATTATCGCAAAAAAAACTTTAAAAACTTGAAAAATCGAAAGTCTTCAAAACTAAAAATCGCTAAAACTAAATAAATCATCAAAAAATGAAAAAATCGCCAAAAAAAAATGAAAAAAATCACATAAACGAAAAAACGCAAAACACACAAAAAAGCGCCAAAACTAAAAAACCCCAAAAACCAAAAAAATCGCCAAAACGAAAAAAGCGTCAAAACAAAACAAAATCGCTAAAACTAAAAAACCACAAAAAACCGAAAAAATTCCCAAAAACGAAAAAAGCGCCAAAACTGAAAAAATCGTCACAACTAAAATAAATCGCTAAAACTAAAAATATCGTGAGAAAGTGAAAACGTTAAATAAATGCCATAACCAAAAAATTGCCAAAACTAAACACATCGGCAAAAAATAAAAAAAATTGCAAAAAACGAAAAATCGCCAGAAAAAAATTTAAAAATAAATCACGAAAAGCGCCAAAAAATCTAAAAAACAACGAAAAATATTTAAACAAAAATAAAAAATTAAAATTAAACAAGAAAGCACAACGAAAAAAACTGCCAAAATGACAAACGGGGCAAAAACAAAAAGGGATATACATATGTGTATTCGTACGGAACCCTTGGTGTGCGAGCCAAAGTCGCACTTTACTTAATTTATTTGTGATGACAATTCTCCTAATTTAGGGTCAGAACCCCTAAGCTGGCAGCCCTGACTGAGAGACACATACACCGTGTAAGGCTTTCTCAGTGTACGTTAAGCCATGAAATGCCTACTTTTTTGGACGATTTTACTGTATTATAAGTTACATTATATTATTCTATTATTTACTTTGCGAAACGCACCATTGTGCAATACTTTTTAATGATAAAATAATATACATATACATATATTCTATTTATATTTGTATGTAATATTATATTATTAATAATATTTGTATATAATTATTTTTCGGTAATAATATTTGACCTTAACTAATTGCTGCTATATTTGTTGTTAATTATTTAATAGACCTTTGTAACGGCTCCGGCGCAAAATACAAAATATATTGTGACAACGTATATAAATGTTTAACATTTTTACTATAACGATTTTATTTTGCTAAAGATGAAAAAAATTAGCAGTTATAACACAAAAATTTTCCAAGATGAAAAAGAAATTTAAAAGACAACAGGAAAAAGCTATGCCCTTTAATTGCTAACACTTGTTCTAGTGTACTAAGTAAATTACAACAACTAGGGGAACAGAGAGAAAGAGCTGTAGACATGTATTAACAACAGTTTTCTTTTGTTGGAATTTCAAATATTTTCATATTGATTTTTTTTTGTTGCAAATTTCACTTAATTTTTGTTTGCTTTTTTTTTTTGTTTATTTTCTTTAGGCTCACTAACGATAAGTTCCTTAACCTTTGATTAATTCATTCCACGTTTTCTGAGACATAATAATTGACTAACCCCCTGAACGACACGTTTATCGACTAACGATTTATTCGCGGCTCACTGACCTACTATCAATACAAACCGAAAAAATTTCTCTTGTGTATGTTCTACGATCAACAAATTTTCAAACGATCACTCTGACGCAAGAGTGTTTTATGAATTGTGTATACGCTTGAAGTGCTATCAACAGGCTTATAAAGATAACTTGACTATATTATATTTCGTTTAAATATGCTATGTATTTTCCTTATTATAACTATCATAAATTAATAAGCACACAAACTACAACTAGTGTTGTTATTCGAATATGAATTATTCGAATATTCGAACAACTTTTTTTCCCATTTTTGTTAGAATGAACAAAATTTTTCAATTTAAAATAAAAAATTATTCGAAAAGTTTTTGCCGAATATTCGAATAACTTTTTTAAGGCCATATTTTGTATATAAAAACTCTTTTTTCGTTTTGAAGTTTGTATAGAGTTGTCAAAACCGGTGTTCGAATTATTCGAAAAACCGGTTTTTCTCTATTTTCCCAGTTTTTCTAAACCAGGTTATAAAGTGTGACGGTTTTCGGGTTATTCGAAAAACTTTCGAAAAACTTCGAAAAAATTTTTATTTTAAGATATATCGCATTAAACGTTTTTTCTCTACCAATATTTAATATTTATTTGCAATATTTAAAAAAGTTTATGAAAAGGCCAAAGCTCATGGCTCAAAAGGTACTAAAAGACTATCGTGCAAAGGAATACAGCCGACCTTCCCTGTAATGAACTTCGCTATGGCGTTTTCTCTGTAAAGAGCTTTTTTTTTAAGATACTCAGGTATGTGATGGAAACTCTTTCGGAACAGTTCGTATGTGGAATAAGCTTCCTGCAGAGGTCTTTCCCGCCACTTTCAATGTTGAAAAGTTGAAATCGAATGAGACAGAAAACCGGTTTCTGAAAAAGTGCGGGTTTTTTCAACTATTCGAAAACCGTTTTTTGGAAATGGAAAGAGTTGACAACTCTAAGTTTGTATGGAAAAAAGTTTTGTTGAAACATATTTGAGTTATTTTTCATAAAAATTTGAAACGTTTAGAAACGAAATGTTTTCCAAAGGTGCCTATTAAACTACTCTTTATAAAAATTAGTCTACATTTACGAATGTAAAATAGCGTTTTAAATTATTTACTTTTTTTTAAGTTGTTAACAATAGGATGTGTTACACAAAAAAAAATATTATCAAACTTCAACTAACAATTCGAATTGTTAATATCGTTACTTTAATTTACAAAAGGCGTATCTAACTTATAAAAATTTTCAAGTTTGAAACAAACAACTGAATAAAAAATATATAAATAATTCTTGCAAAAAAAAACCGACAACAAAATAAGTGTGGTACTGCCCCCATATTTTATCATCATGTACTTTTGCGAGAACTAATTGTGTGTGCGAAGTTTCATAAAAATCGGTTAAGCAGAAGTAGTTAAAATGAATATATACTTTTCATGGGCGTGCCCTCTTTTCTAACCACAATGACTTATTGTAACGATAACTAAATGTGTATGCAAAGTTTCATAAGATTCGGTTAAGTAGAAGTAGTTAAAATGTTTATTTACTCTTTATGGGCGTGGCACTGCCAACTTTTCTAAACATTATGTTGTATTGTAACGATAACTAAAGGTGTATGCATAGTTTCATAAGAATCGGATTAGTAGGTGTTGAAAAAGAATATTTACTTTGCATGGGCGGAGCACTGCCGACTTTTTTAATCATGATGTAGTATTCAATCAGAAACTTAATGTGTGTGCAAAGTAATCATGTGGCACCAATTGTTACAACCATTGCACCGGATTGCAGTTATTCTCCCACTTATATTGTCCCTACATACTGCGCATACCCTTGGGGAGGGCTGCACTCTGTGCTGTGGAGGTGTTGTGTGAGTAGGAGTTTGTGGGACTGGGTTGGGACGGGAAGTGCTGGGATTTACAGGTTGGGAAATGCAACAACTTGCCACAAAGCTAGGGGACCAGTCGCGGTGGCTGGTGAGACCTGAGCACCTTCTCAGGTGGCTCCAACTAGTGCAATTATTGCATCTGACTGAGGTGGTATTCCGCATTAGGCGGTCGTGACACACGGAACAGTTCCAGACTGGGGGCCTGGATTTTATTCGATACCAGCAATAATTAATAGGATATTGAGCAAAGTTGCTGGCATAATTATGGAGCTTTTATATTATTACTAATCAAAACAGTTTGTTTATAAAATTAATGTTATTTCTTCAAAGATATTTATTATAATAATCTAAAACAATTGACATAAATATTTTTAAATATAAAAAGTAAAAAAAACACAGAAAACTTAAAAAACTTATAATTCATAAAGTAGAATTTTATACAAGGTATAAAACTTCTAGGCATCCACATTACTCCCCCTTTCGAAAAAGATTAACATTTAACAAATTAAAAGTAACACGTTTGTTTTTATGTAATGGATTAGTATTATGAATGTTTGTATTTTTACTGGTAACATTTTCTACAACTGCAGGTTTTAAACGATCTATAGGGACAGTTACAATATTCCCATCTTTCTCAATTTTAAAACATTTCTTATCCTTCTCTATTACTCTGTACGGACCTTCATATGGTGGTTGTAATGATCTTTTGTTTATTACACGCAGAAATACTTGTCTACAACTTTGTAAATCTTTTGGCACATAAAACCCTGACTCCGAATCTGTATGATGTATTACTTTTGATCTCACATTTTTAAAACAATCTTTCAACTTAAACAAAGTATCTGAAACATCAAACTGACCTTGTTCAACCACAATTTCTCCCGGCAAACGGATATTCTGTCCATATGTCAATTCAGCTGGAGTAGCTTCTAAGTCTTCTTTATAAATAGATCTTAACCCAAGTAAAGCTATTGGCAACTCATCATACCATCTTGAAGGATTACCTTTAGTCATTAATGTAGCCTTAATTTGTCTATGAAATCTCTCTATCATCCCATTAGCTTGTGGATGATATGTTGAAGTAGTAATTTGGTGACACCCTAAAAATTTTATCAGCTCTAAAAACATGTGCGAAGTAAATTGACTGCCCTGATCCGTTGTTATTTTCAACGGCACACCGAATCTGGATATATAATTACGCACTAACTTATCTACTACAGTTGCTGTACTGATATCCCTAAGTGGATAAACCTCTGGCCAACGTGTGAACCGATCTATTATCGTTAACAGATATTTGTATCCGTGGGAAGAAGGAAGCGGACCGACAATATCTACATGTATATGTTCAAACCGGCCTTTTGGAATTGGTATTTTCATAACAGGAGATTTGGTGTGCTTATTTATTTTGGACTGTTGACACTTTAAACATTCTTTCGACCATTCATTTATCTGTTTGTTCATATTTGGCCAAAAATATTTTTTAGTAATTAAACGCCTAGTTGACCTTGTACCCGGATGAGAAATACTATGCAATTTAGTAAACACTATCCTCCTAAGACTCGAAGGAACATATGGCCTAGTATTATCAAGTGTTAATTCGCACCAAATTTCTGCATTGACCAACGGTACCTTTATTAAACTCAAATTGCAAAACCTACTTCCTTCCCTAATTAAATCCTTTATTTCCAAATCCTTCAGCTGTTCTTCATATAAAATTTTCAAACTCAAATCCACATTTGATATTACATCAACATCAAAAGGCCTTGAAAGACTATCAGCTACAACATTTGATTCACCTTTTATATACCGAATATCTGTGGTGAATTGGGAAATGTACTCCAAATGCGTTGTTTGTCTTGGACTCCTTCCCGTTTTCGAATTCATAGCATATATTAATGAATCGAAGGAGTGATTCGTGTGAGTTATTTGTTATCTTAATGAAGAAATGAGAAAATTAGAAGACGTTATGCTCTTTTAAATTAAAAAAGAAAATAAGAAAACAACCATTCATCAAAAAATGTTTTTTTTTATGATAAATATTTTTTAATTAAAATAATCTTAAAAGCTGAATCGATTTTATAAAAAAAACCTTATTTAATTATTGAAACTAAATAAAATTTTTGTACAAAATGGAACTAAATAAAAAGTTTTAAATTGTAAAATCAGTCAATGTTTTAGAGGGCATAATTTCGGTTTAAATTAAGCTATGTTTCTGATATTTAGGGTTCCGTACGCCAAAAGTGTAAAGGAACACTATTGTTTTCGCTACGCTGTCTGTCCGTGTGTCTTTCTCTTTTTGCGATTTTTTTCGGTTTTTGGAAATTTTTTAGTTTTGGCGTTTTTTTTTTGTTTTTTGCGTTTTTTTCGTTTTGCTGATTTTTTTCCATTCTTGGCGATTTTTGTGTTTTGGTGCTTTTTTTGTTTTGACGATTTTTTTCGGTTTTTGGTGATTTTTAAGTTTTTTTGGCGATCTTTTAGTTTTGGTGATTTTTTTTCGTTTTAGCGTTTTTATAGCTATCCTATTTATGGCGGACTACGAGCTAGAAATTTTGTTTCGACACTATTACAGTTATAAATTTCTTTTTGTTTTGCCTTGTTTGTACTTAAAACCCGAACTTTAATATAAATTTGTTTTTGTCCATTATGATTAATGGACAAAAACAAATTTCTTTTCATTACTCATTTCATTTGTAATTGTTGTTGTTTGATAGGAATGTTTATGTTACGTTGTTGTTCTTGTTTTTAACGCTTAGTATTCGTATTCGCATAAATATTCCAAGCATACTTTAGGGAGGTTCCTTTTTAAATGGTTTTATTTAGCTTGCCGTGTTTGTGGAGTTTATGAAGTTTGTGGAGTTTGGTTCAAATCAAATAATTAAACAGTCAGCCCCTTCCTGTTGACCAATTCATCTGAAATTTGGTAAGCGTCTTAACTTCTAAAGACAATTTAATAATGTGATTAGAAAAGTGGGGTGCGCCACGGCCATAAAAAGTAATTTTTAATTAATTTGTTATTTGTTTACAAGCCCCACAATATGGATATCAAATGAAAGGGTTTGACTAGTAGAATACAGTACGCAATGAAAAGCCTCCAATTCCAAAATGGTGGCCAGTACAAAATGGGGGAATATATTCATGCACATGTGTTATTGTTAGCTTTCTCAGTATGGTTATTAAATGAAAGCGCTTGGCTACTAGAATGCAGTACACAATGAACAAAAATCCAAATCCAAGGTACAGTCCGAAACAAACTGCCAGATCATAAGAGTTTAGATAGGACATAAAGAAAAAAACTAAAAAATAAAATAAGTAAAAAATGTCCAAGTGAAATGGTTTTATTGTAATTAAACATAGTAATGATGCAGAAAATGCACTAAAAGCCACAAAGTAATTGCGTAGTACCAGGTACCAGCTACCACGCCCATAAAAAGTAGTACTTAGTTTTAGCCCTCCTGTTAACCGATTGATCTAAAATTTTTTAAATATCTTTACTTTCAGCGACCTCATATTATAAAAACAAATTTTTTTTGATGGCCTGAGAAAAGCGACCCCATATTATAAAAAAAAATTTTTTTCGATGGCCTGCGAAAAGAAAAATTCGAAGTATTTTTTATATAATGCACAATAGCTTTGAAACTAGAGGTGCTAGGAAAAGCTATTTTCGTAATCAGCGGATGAAAATACATAAGAATCAGTTATTTTAATTTCAATAAATTAAAATAAAAAAAAGTTTTAAAGACTAATCCAAAAACACACGATTTTTAACATCCTTGCACTAACAGTAAGATATGCTGATATACTCATCAATGTGACTCTACCCAAATGAAAGAGAATTTTGAGGAGATTAATAATCCAGAAAGTATTTTAAGGTTTTGAGAACGAGTCGTGAAATACTAAGCGAATAATACAAAAAGTTGTGTAAATTATGCAAGAGCTAAATGTCACTATATCTTTAAAACTAGAGCTGCTAGGGAAAAACTAATGACGCCATCGTAATCAGGAGATAAAAATACATAAGAATCAGCTATTTTTATTTAAACAACACACAAAAACCTCTAATTTGTTGTGCTGTGTAATTTGCACTTAAACACTAACCTCCAGTTGCTGACTTAATAATTAAACGATTTTTAAACTTAGTTTCTATTTAAATAGAAAACTCATATTTATAGATAATATTTAAATATAACTTATATCACCAATCTTGTACATTTAAATTCGATTTAAGTTTTATAAATTACCATATGATTTTGACTGCTTGTTGTTCTTGTGGCCGCTGACAATTCAAATTTCCTTGCCGTGAAATTTGGGCTTTCTTTGGGTATATTTGTCTTTTGTAAGCTGTTTTTATTGTTTTAAAACATAGCAGAAACTCTTGATTATTCTTATTTTTTGCGTGAAGAAAAATATATATTTTTGGATTTAGCCTTTGTTTATGTTGATCAGCTGCTTTTTTAGTAAATTTATGGGAAATTTATAATATTTTACGGTGCTACCATATTTTTGTCACAATTAAATAAGAACAGCTAAATACGACCAGCGTTGCCATATATTTAAAAAAAACTTCTTACTTCTGTAAAAAAAAAACTTTTTTTCACCAAAAAACCTTTTTTTCTACAAAAGTGCCAAAATTTTAAAAGAAAACACAAAAAAGTGTATTTGGAACTCATATTAAGGAATGTATGAAAACGGCATAGTTGTAGAGGGAGTAACCACAATTAAACACTGTTGCAGTAATAAGGGAGAGAGAAATCGTATCATTGCATAAGCAATCACTTAATATTTTCATCCGATATAATATACTGCAAATTTTAAATTATGTACATATTTATAAAAAACTTGAAA
Source organism: Panzeria rudis (assembly GCA_956483635.1). Taxonomy (NCBI): domain Eukaryota; kingdom Metazoa; phylum Arthropoda; class Insecta; order Diptera; family Tachinidae; genus Panzeria; species Panzeria rudis. Next base: position 44,385,056 of record OY101449.1, on the reverse strand, counting down.
AAACTTTATATAAAATTAAAACTATTTGGCATCTCAAAAAACTTGCAAAAAAGGGAAAACTTGACATATGGCATCGCTGAATACGACTGAAAAACAGAAGTTGTATTTAAATACAATTTAAATTTATATGGAAATTAACTAAATAAATATTTAATTACTGAGTCAAAAACCGTATTTTTTATGAAATTAACTCGTAATAAACTTACCGCCAGTTTTTGACTTGAGTAATTAAATATTTATTTTGTTAATTTTCATATAAATTTAAATTGTAATTAAATACAACCTCCGTTTTTCAGTCGTATTTAGTTATTCTTATTTAATTGTGGCAAAAATATGGTAGCACCATAATATATTATAAATTTCCCATAAATGTCCCAAAAAAGCAGCTGTTCAACATAAAACAAAGAAAAATTCCAAGAAATATAATTTTCTCCTTTTAGAAAATAAGAATAATGAAGGATTGCTGCAATGTTTTAATAGAATAAAAACGGCTTACAAAATGATAGAAAGCGAAATATAACAAAGAAAGCTCAAATTTCACGCCAATAAAAGTTGATTTGTCAGCGGCCACAAATTTTTTGTTTGTACAATCATATGGTAATGTATAAAACTTAAATCGAATTTAAATGCCCAAGATTGGTGAATTAATTTTGATTTAAGTGTTTAATGCAAAACAGAATTTTGTATTTAAAACGAATTTAAACATAAATAACTTTGAAAATCCAAGTTAAAAATTGGCCGTTTTAGTGGTTGATCGTAGATTTAAATGTATTCATGTTAATTATTTTTTACCTTAAAAATCCATTTGAATTGAGCAAGTCTATAAAAATATGGACTTAAATTTGCTCTTGTTTTTATTTCTCAGAATATGTTATACTTGAAAGTGGTATAAGTCTATTTGGAGCTAAAAAAAATCTAATATTTTTCTAAATAATATGATTAATTTTTTATAATAAAATTAAAAGGGTGTACAGTGTTCAAAACATTACTCTAATAGATGAGCGTTCGCTAATATTTTGAAATTAACTGAAACGCAAGTCCTTAAATATCTCGATACATGAAAAAATTTACTTATTTCACTTTTAAACATAACAGCTCAATTAATAATTTATTAAAAGTGCTTATAATGAAATATCACCAAATCTCTCCCCACGAAAATTTGTTCCCAAATAGAAGTTGAAATCCCCAATTATCTGGCTACACTGATTACAAATAAAATCTAAATTATTAACTTTTCAACAAAAGGAAACAATTCATACATTTTTCTAATGAAATTTTTTAAATAAACACTTCAAATAAGCACACACATACACTCAAGATCAATAAAGATAAAAAGGGTGCAATTCCTAGAGATTAGAAAACGTTGTCGATATGCAGTTGTTGAGTTGTTTATCAAACTGAATTTGATAATGACAATAAAACGTCAAATAAGCAAATATAATTTAAATAAATATTGTTATTACACGTTACAAGTTGCTTGTAATATGTGATTATATTATTTTAAGTAAAGTACTTCATAAAAATGTACTTACATTGCATATGCCAACATCTCCAGATGACGTTGTTTAAACGTATTTTATCTTTCCAGCGCAGACGTACGCCTTTGAAATGATTCCATTTCGGTGAAGTTAATTTTTGGCTGAAATATATTATTGAAAATTATAATTCATGATTTTTAAAAATATTTATTAGTATATAAAGAAATTTAAGATATATATTTTTATATATGACTAGATGTGCCTGCAACTTCGTTCGCTTAAAATTCAGCTCATGACTATAACAGTGTTATAAAAATCTTGTTTCACATAAAATTCTCATATTGTAGTCTACTTTCATTTTCTCCTGGAAATTATACATGTTAATTTAGGTACTAAGAAGGTATCTCCGCACTAAATTATATTAAATTTCATATAGTATTTTTTGCTTGATGGACGGATGTTCAGACTAACAAAGAGACAGATAAAAAAATTCGAGCAATTGATCAATTACCTAATTGGTTAGGAGCGTCCAGCGAAGTCATTATCATTAAAAGGATATAACCATTAATTTATTTATTAAACTACGTGGTCAGCTTTTCATTAAATTAAACAATATAACGTGAAAGACGTAGTTACAGTATGACGCAACCGCTTAACGACTCTCCGTTTTTGGAAAACGCTTTAGAAGTTGTAATCAAAATCTCTATTAATAAAAAATGAACTGTGACCGAAAACTAAAAAGCAAAAAAAACAAAAAAAATTATAGGCAGATTTTGCAAAAAAAAAATCGTTTCTAAACGTTTAAAATTTTTATGAAAAATAACGCAAGTAAGTTTCCAAAAAAAATTGTTTTCCATACAAATTTCAAAACGCAAAAAGCGTTTGTATTTATAAAATCTGCCCTTAAATCTAAAAAATTAAAAACCCGTCTGCATAAATAAACTAAAAGAAAAAAAAAACAGTGCAGTGTGCAGAACATAGCGACTGTTACATCCGGGAACCATTATTGTGAATATTCGATTTTGAATGCTTCACGACTGTAAAGGGCAATATACACGGTCAATCAGCTTGATGTCAGATTCGTGTACGTGTGCTGGACAAAAAATCAAAACCAAGTAGATTTTCCATCAAGCGTCGTCGGTGTCACTAATACTAACGAAATTTCACACATACTACTACCACGCTTGTCAAGTATGTTGACCGTGTATATTGCCCTTAAAAGTCGCTATGTTCCGCACACTGGAATTGTTTTTATTTTTTCTTTTAGTTTATTTACGCAGTCGGGTTTTCTGATTTTTAAAATTTTTTTAAACTAAAAGAAAAAAACAAGTACAGTGTGCAGAATATGGCGACTGTTACACCCGCGAACCATTATTGTGAAGATTCGATTTTAAATGCTTCACGACTGTAAAATTTGCTATGTTCCGCACCGATATATAATAGCCGGCGGCGGCTGAGCCAAAAATCAGTCGGCGGCGGCTGTTAGCCGGCTGCAGCCGACCATGCTTTAATATAATTACTAGGCGTATTTTTGTCGATAAAACTATGCGAAAAACTCAAAAAATGGGTTACGTAATGTAAATGTAATAATCGTCATATTTCCGAAACTTTTTGAGGCCATAAATCGCCTAATATGACAGCCGTACATGCCAAAGCTTAGCACATTTGTGTGTACTGCCAGACTAAGATAGCATATTTAGCACTGTTTATGCAAATGTTTGTTAATATTATTTTTAATTTTGCACTAAAATAATTTTCATAGGGAAATTGTACCGAGATAGTCGGCTTGACAAGTTTTAGCCGACATAATCGGCAAAAAATTTTAGCCGAAATTAACAGCTCAAGTCGGCGGCGGCTGAACAGCAATAAAAATGATCGGCTGCGGCTGTGAGCCGGTCGGCTTCGCTCTCTGTTCCGCACACCGGACTTGTTTTTTTTTCATTTAGTTTATTTACGCAGTCGGGGTTTTTTATTTTTAGATTTATTTTTGATTTGTTTTCTTTTTAGTTTTCGTTCACAGTTTGGTTTAAGATTTTTTGTTTAAAGTTCACATTTTACGCAATTGGGGGTTTAGGTTGTTAACCAACTTTAAACTGTTAAAGATCCTAAATGGTCATTCGAAATGAAAAATGATAAGAGAAACATAAAGTTGATTCTGAAATACCTGTTTAATGAAACCCATTTTAATGTAGTTCGCCGACTTTTTATATTTTTTCTTTTCACAAAATGACGTCTGCTGGGCGCCATATTGAATTTTGACTACTGTCATCTATTTAGAGCATAGTAGCTCATATTGGCACCAGAGTTCCGAACATTATTCGGCTCGTATATGTATACAGCCGAATGAAAACTAATGTACTTACTAAAGAGTAAAAAATAAATAACAACTTCATTCAGTTGTATAAACGTATGTTGTTTTTTTACATCGTTGTTTTTCTTTTTAATAGGCACACAGTGGAATACTACTAACACATACTAATAAGCACTAATACTAAATTAAAAACTAATTTCTCTCGATGGCCAGCACTGATTTAGTGACACTCACAGGTTTAACACAAATCGATTGGCGTAAAAATAATCAAAATGGACCTACGCGTTCGGTTTGAAATTTTCGCAGCAAAGGCTGCGTAACGCTCCAGGGGGGTAAAGATTTGTTGCGGACTAGATACTTTATATTGAAAATTTTGTAATAAGCGTTATGAAGGAGTGGGGTGTTAATAAACCTCCGAAAATAGCGTTACGTAATATGTGAATAGGTCCAAAGGAGCACACATACATACATACATACTTACATAGTAGGGTATTCATTTAACCGGGCTTCTGCTTTAATCGGTTATTCGCTCGACTAGTTAATCGAGGATTTGGTTTAATTGGTTAATTTCGTTATTAGTCCTTTACCCGATTAATAAAGTTTTTCCATAAATGAAGTAATTTCAACATATAATAATTCTGCAAAAAAAACCGACTTCAGTACAAAGAGTAATATACTTGATGGCCTTTCATATAAACAATTTTGAAAATCGGTATGCAAATGGAGGAATTGTGCTCTAATAAATATTTTGGGTAGAGGCGTGGCAGACTTGCCCCACCGATTTTCGTAGAAAAATTATGCCACCAAACTACGCAAACCATTCCAAACAAAAAAAGAATTTTGGAAGTCGGACCATAAATGGAGGAGCTATGCGATCATTAATATTTCGGTGGGAAGGGGAAATCCCGCTCAGATTTTGGACAAAAATTATGGCACCAACCTGCAAAGGGGTTTGCAGCAAATTTCGCAACTGATTTTCGAAAAAAAAACTATGGAACAAAACTGTAGTCAAACCTTTTCAAACAAAAAAACATATTTCAAAATCGGTTCACAAATGACAAAGTTATGCATGGGCGGGGGGGGTTTAGCAAATTTCCCCCGCCGATTTTCGACAAAAAAAATTTGGGACCAATTTTTGACAAACCCGTTCAAACAAAACAAGAATTTTGAAAATTGGTTCACAAATGACAGAATTATGCATGGGGGGAGCAAATTTCCCCCCTCCGATTTTCGAAAGAAAATTATGGGACGAAACTGCAGGCAAACCCTTTCCAACAAAAAAAAAGACATTTTAAAATCGGTTCACAAATGACAGATTATGCGTGTACAAACATAAAAACAGAAAAAAATGAACATACACACGAATTGATTGATAACCTTCTTCTTTTTGGAAGTCGGTTAAAAATGCAGAAATTCCTTATTATTTTGAGTTTATTAACATAACAAATATAACAATTCTTGAACTAAATCAAGCAAACAAAAAAAAAAAGAGTTCATAAATATGTAATAATTAAAACATAAACAAGTATGTGAGATAATTTTATTAGTTATTTCAATAGTTTAAGGATATCTTCTAAAATAATCTTTTAGAAAAATAATTTGGTTTAAGTGTTTATGGATTTAAGCGAATCTTTTCTTTAGTTTTGATAAAACTTCACTTGGAAAAAATCCTTTCAGTTAAGGGCCAAATAAACTACGCAAGCGGCTTGCCAAACATGACAGAAATTTGCAAAGATTTTCCGTCATCCCACGTCAAATTTGGTTTGTAAACAGACCGGCTTCGGCTATGTGCCATCTTCAGTATTCTATTGAAGTATTGAGTATTCAATAGAACACTGAAGATGGCACATACCCGAAACCGGTCTGTTTACAAACCAAATTTGACGTGGGATGACGGAAAATTGTTCCAAATTCAAAAAAACCCCGTCGGAAGAAAAACACAACACACAGAAATTTGCGTTTGTACAAGCCTGCTGTGTACTATATGGCGGCGTTTTTACGTTTTGCAAGCGGCTTGGCAAGCTGCTTGAAGAAAAATAAAAAAATTTTGATATTTTGACTGCCATATTGAATTTGTGGCAAACTGATTGACTGTACAGTCTATTGTAAAATTAGCTGGTTTGCAACAAAATTTCCATAGGGTGAGGTTGTCGTGGAAAATTACAATTTAAATCAGTGATTAATGTGAAAAATCTTTGCTTGTTCGAGCTAGTTTTGTGTAGTCTGTGTGCAAATGAAAAAAGTATGTTTGCCAAGCCGCTTTATTTGGCCCTTTATTGTAGATGTTGGAGGAATCGAAAGCAATCTATAATACAAATCCATATCTAATTTCGCAGTCCTTTTCCTGAATTTCTCTAAACATATAAAATCTTTCATTATGCCATTAGAGTCCTGTTTTAATTTTTTTAAATTCTTAGCACTTCTAATTGTTTTTTTGGATAATTCTGTTAAAAGATTGTTTGTATTGCTATCGGCGGTTTCTTCTGTTGTCAGGTCATCATTTGACTCATCCTAGCAAAGCTCACCACCAAATATTCTGAAAAAAGTTTATTTCCGAATTACTTAGTTTACGTTTTTGTACTGTATTTTAAAACACTGTTGCTAGAATGAAATATTCCTGAGTGGAGGTATAAAATAAGTGTATTTAAAACAGGAATTTGTTTCTTATTAAACCTAATCCTTAGATTTTTAATTAAATCTTTGGCGATAGTATTATTGGCTTTTATTACATTATTAATCAAAATTTTCGAGTCTTTAAGTAAAAGTTTTACTTAAGTTAAGATCTCTGAACATACTTGTTTGTTTGTATGAAAAAACACATTGTTCGATAGCGAATGTCATAATCTCAAACTAAGAAAACTCTATCGAATTAGCTCGATATCGAAAGTGATGATTAGGCCCCAGAACTCAATAGTTGAGTTCTGGTTAATATATTCACATAAACTTGGTTTTGACATTGCTTTTCCAAAATAGTAATTTCTCCTCCAGTTGATAATAAAACAGAACCGTGTCTTAACAACTTATTCATTACCATCCCTAGAGGGAACAGAATCTGTCACAAGACAAGTCACGTGACTGGTTTCCAAGGACTTGCAACCAGTTCGAGATCTGGAACTTTATATGAGAGGGACCTGTCGCTTTTACATGACGTTGGCATTGGTAACCTCTTCACCAGATGCTTAGTGCTACAGTGATATTTAGAAATTTTAGTTTCTTATCGAAAATAACTCATTAATTTAAATGGTAGAATTATACATTATTAAAAAAAATCCGAAATACATATTAGCCTTTACAATAATGCAAGAAAATTTATAAAAAAGTATTTTCTTCCGACTTTGATATGTATTATGATTAGCAAGAGCTTGAAATTGTAGAGACAACGTTTTCTGATCTAATCAAAACGACAAAATATCTTATCACAATAACAGAGCTCCGAAAGGAGATTTTCTAAGAAGTTTTAAATCATAAATTGTACTAAATAAGACATTGGTGTTCTACTGTACTTGTAAAGTCCGATTTGTACCAAAAATGTTACTAAAATTGTACCAATTTTGCCGTCCCTGATATAAGATTCGGCATAACCGAATACCACTCTTAACGCTACGTCTTTACGAGCCATCGACATGCACATGACCAATTTTGTTCTGTCTCTTTTCTTGCTATTGAAAATGATGGTAGGTGACAGCGAATCTCATGGCGAACATTGATGCTCAGACATATGTTCGGGCATCGATGTCAGAGCATGGACGAAACGTGGACATGAGCGGTCTACATTAGCCATATGCGATGTACGAAATGATCTTTATACCCAAGTTCATGACTGATGTAGACCACCAGTAAGGCTCTCTAACTATAACTATAATATGCATGCATTGGCCTCAGCTAGCTTGTATGTGGCAAACTATAATGTACTCAGTGCTGTTAGGCATTTTTTTCCAAAAATCGTAAAATTTGGGAAATAAAATCGTCAAAATCGTCAAGATTTTCAAAAAATTTCGTCAAAAAATCGTCACACTAAAAATCAACTGTTTCATAGTGTTTAACAGTGTTTTATAGAAACAAAACAATAATTTCTATAAAAAGTAACAATTCAACTGTTTTATTAAAAAATAAAAACTTAGCACAAATTAGGACTATCTTACAATTTTTTGGTCAATTCAAAGATAGAATATATATTACAGTATTTTGAATTTATAATGACTTTACACTTTGAGCAGCTTATGAGACAGATCATTTAAAAGTTTTATATTTTCTAAAATATGCAAAGTTATAACAAACACAAGTTTATACCTGTATTCTAAACTTTGTGACAAACGACAAAATTTAAAAGTTTTATATTTTCTAAAATATGCAAAGTTATAACAAACACAAGTTTATACCTGTATTCTAAACTTTGTGACAAACGACAAAATTATAACAAATTACAATTTTTGTATTCTGAACAAATTAAAAATTTTAATTTTTTATAATTTTTATTTTGACATAAGGCTTAGAATATGGCTGTTAATGCCTATTATACTCATATAAATACATACACATTTCAGTAAATTTGTTACAACAATAAACGTTTTTTTATTTTTTTATTTTAGAGTTTCATGTTATATGTATATCAAAGCTAAAACAAATTATGTATATATTTTTAATCAGATTTAACGTTTTATATGAAATATTAAGAAAAGGTAGCAATCTCAACAAATCGTCGAAGTATATGGGATACTGAACAAAAAATCGTCAATCGTCATTTTTGTAAATTTGATCTAAAAAATCGTCAAAATGACGAAAAATCGTCACGTTTAACAGCACTGAATGCATTGATAAACATAGATAGCAAGCTCTCGCACTGTCAATAAAATAATGACAACTCTCTTTACACATATAAATATTGTGAATTCAACAAAAATGAGAGGACACAATTTTTGCACTAAACATAGATATCAAGCTCTCGCACTGTCAATAAAATAATGACAACTCTCTTTACACATATAGATATTGTGAATTCAACAAAAATGAGAGGACACAATTTTTGCACTTCAACATACTTGAGAGACTATCATTTTTCCACTTCAAAATGCACTAAATCGTAACTTTTTTCCACGCGCAAACACTTTTTAGTTTTATTTAATTTTTTTATTTGTTTTAATATAAATTTTATATTTCTTCTTGCTGTAATTTTAAAATATTTTTTTAATTTTGTTGACATTTGTGTGTTGAAATTTATCAAAGTTTTCAACCCTATTTTTCATTAACCAGTATTGTATTTTTGTTCATATTTGGGATAAAAAATTTTTGGTACCAAATAGAAAAATTGCAAAAAAATGTTTGGCAAATCAATATTTTTTGAGTTCGAATGTATTAAAAAGCATTCTAAATTCATATTTTCATTAATTAATACAAGAATAATTGCATAAACTTCTAAAAATCCATGTCTAAAAAATACAAATAGTTTCGAATACTTTTTGTTACACCAAGTGCAATTTTAGTGATGAGGGGAAATTTTTATTTTAAACCAATACTAATAAAAAATGTTCTACTAATACATCCTTAGACTTAGGTTTTTGACAGCACACTTAGGTTTTTAAAGTTTCTGTTTGGCCTCTATGTACCCTATGACTGAATGTACTTAAAAAAGTTTCGTCAAGTTCTCTCAATTGTCATTTGCTTAAGCAAAGAGCGAAACTGAACGCACTTTCCGTACGGAATCAACTCTTTGTATATTTTTATTTTATTTTTTTATTTATTCATACATACACTGTTGCCATGACCAAAAAATTTTTTTAACTAAAATTAAAAAAAAATTACATACATAAGAATCAATAACCAAAATGTGAAAGTTCAAAAATAATTTATAAAATATGTACAGTGGCGGAAGAATTTAAAATTATTTTAATATTCAATTATTTTAATTATTTAGTTAATATCTCTCTAAATGACAAGGGTTAGAATTATTTAAAAACATGTTTCAACAGAGTTGTGTTACTTTAATATATTTCAATGCAAAAGTTTCGTTTTTAACCTAGAAAATACAACTATTAAAGTATTGCGTAGGTACTTTTGGTGATGACTTCTCTCGATTTATATCGAGCTTTCTCAGAGATCGCACTATACGGGTTGTTATAGATAGGATCTCATCAAACGAGTTCAAGATTAATTCAGGGGTACCACAAGGCTCCGTTCTTTCTCCTACCCTATTTCTTATTTTTCTTAATGGCCTTCTCTGTCAAACTTCCAATCCTATCTACTCTTTTGCAGACGACACCAGCATCTGCCATTCATATTCATTCAGCAATAGACCAAGTCTGTTGGAGACTAGGGCCATGCGGCAAAACATGAATAATACGATTAATCACGATCTCACAACAATCTCTGAATGGGGTAGTGCGAATAGGGTCGATTTCAACGCTCGTAAGACCCAATGCTGTATGCTTACTCACAGACGTACGACCGAACCTGCTGCTCAATCTGTAATCATGGGTGGCATAGGTATTAGGGAATCAGCAGCTCTTGATGCTCTTGGCATGAAAATCCAGTGTGACGTTCGATGGACTGATCACATATTTCAAGTCTCAAAAGAAGCATTCAAGTGCCTTGGTTTCTTAAGACGGTGTAAGATATACTTCACTCCATCTGATCTCCTTACTATTTATACCACCTATATCCGACCGAAAATGGAATACAACTCTCATGTATGGGCCGGTGCTTCAAAGTCTATTTTTAAGTTACTCGACCGCGTGCAGGAGAGGGCGAAGAAGCTCATCGGTGACAGTAGGGTAGCCAACTCTATTGACTCGCTTGAGCATCGACGCAATGTGGGGTGCGTTTCGCTGTTTTATCGTTACTACAATGGAATGTGCTCTGATGAAATTAGGGAACTGGTTCCCGAAAGCCGCTCTTTTTTGCGTACAACACGTTCTTTATTAAGGGCACATGCATTTGTGGTCGATATGCCAATGAATCGCACTACGCATTATAGAGAGAACTCGTTCTTTGGCCGAACTGTTCGTGTGTGGAATAAACTCCCTGCAGAGGTCTTTCCTGTCAGTCTCAATGTTGGAAGTTTCAAATCATACGTCAACAAACACTACTCCCTTTATCCTCCTTCCCACAACCAATTTCCTAGTTCCAGCACAATGCATTGCATCAGTAGGGGTCATCCCCTGAGTCCTGGTCCGAGAAAAAAAATCTAGTACCGAAAACTATGTTCGGTATTGAGTACCCGGTACTCGAATACTCAATACTTTCACAGCACTAATCTGGTACATAACATCTTTGCATTGAAGTCGGGTTTTTTACATATGTAATTATATGTATTACAGATTTAACTATAACTGACAGGTCTTTATTGTACAAAGTCTTTAAGTAGGAATGAAAACAGATTCAAAAGTTATAGTTTGTATTTATGATAACCCGCTCATTTCTATGAAAAACTTGTACCAATAACTATGATGATCATATATAATGAATTAATATCGGATATGATATATTAAGCTCTAAAATATAGAAAACTACAAGAAAGTCTGAACATTTTTTGCTTTTAGTGGATTTAATTTTTCTAAAACGATTCGTTTTAAATCGGCTCGATTTACAGAACAGGCAGGTATATAAAAACTTTTTTAAATAAAATTTAAAAAAAAAATAAAATTCAGCGCTTTTTTTCAAGAATTACAAGTTTTTTTTTACTTGTTTCAGTGCTTTTTGAAATCTAAAAGTTGACAACACTGCATATTATAGTTGGGCCTTTAGTTGTTTCCTTTTTCTTTCTCTCTTTTTTTTGCCGAGTGCTATTTAACAATTTCTTCTTTAGTTGATTTCAGTTGTTTTGTTATAACTTTAAGAATAAAACAACAAGCTTATAAATAATAGTGATCTTAAATAGTCTAAATTGTTTTTAATTTTTTTATTTTTTTTATGAATAGATTGCGATATGGGAATTATAAACATTTTTACCTTATCATCAAATTTCTCCTACTTATTTACTTGCATTTCCTACTTTTATTAAATATAACTAGCACCTATAAAATACTTATATTTTCTTAGGTGCTTAAAAATAAAGCAAAATTTAAAAGGAAATTTTTTTAAAACGTATTCGGTCTTCTCAATTAATCTCGTTAAATAGCTAAAGTAGTAAAGTATCATAAAAATATATGTATTGTTAAAACAAAAACTAATTTACTCTTTTAAAGCTACTTAACTTATCTTCAGATGAAAATAGAACTGCAGAGAAAAAAGTTTGATCATAAATAGTATGAAAAAAGTTCATAATCTATTAAAAAGCTTAAGGGCCAAAAAGTAAATTTTACAGGAGAAGTATTTTTAAATTATCCTTGGTTTAAATCGGAGTAGAGCCTTAATGTTGGCTATATAGGATTGCAGTGGACTGTTATATGTGTTAATACTTTTAATAAATTTCCTATAAAGGCAACGCATCTTTGTGGGAGTTAAGATAATTTAAGATATTCTTGATGTCATGAAAAGTCAGCTAATTTAATCAAATTGTTTTAAAACTAGTAATTATTATCCTTAGCAAACTGTTCTTTAACTTTTCACTGATATCCTTGCAGTTTTTGACACTTGTTTTGCTCTACTTGAAAAAGATAATTTTAGCTTAAGCGACACTTTGCAGTTACAAAGATAATTCTTGCAAAAAACCCCACTACAAAATAGGTGTGGCAACGCCTCCATATTTTATCATCATGTACTTTTACGAGAACTAATTGTGTGCGCGAAGTCTCATAAGAATCGGATAAGTAGAAGTATGCAGTTAAAATGCTTAATAACTTTTCTTGGGCGCAGCACCGCCCACTTTTCTAAACATAATCTTGTATTGTAACGATAGCTAAAGGTGTATGCAAAATTTCATAAGAATCGGTTTAGTAGAAGCTGTTGAAAAAGAATATTTACTTTGCATGGGCGTGGCACAGCCCACTTTTTTTTATCCTGATGTAGTATTTTAACAGAAGCTTAATGTGTGTGTAAAGTTTCTTAAGAATCGGTTTAGTGGAAGTAGTAGAAAACGAATGTGTATTTACTTTGTATGGGCTTGACCCCGCCCACTTTTCAACGGGACCAATCTGGAACTACATTCTTTTGAATAGCGAAAAAAGTCCGAAATCGGTTTATAAATGGCGGAGTTTTGAGGGAAGATACATAAAAAAAATACATGACGAATTGATAACCTTTCTCCTTTTTTGAAGTCGGTTAAAAAATGTAAACAAATTAAAAATTTAAAGGAAAAACGCACTTAAGCTAAAATTTCTATTGCTGTCTTTCCGTAAAGGTACTTGGCCTGACATTGAAACATTCAGCCGTGTCACATATTCCGTTCGGATTGGTTTTGATTCCGTAATTGTCATTCCGAAAAATTACATTTCTGGTGCTTTGGATTCCGTTTGTTTTGTATTTCGTTTTTACAATGATAAAGTTCCTTGAGGCGTTTGTTTCCTCTTTTTAGATGCAAAGCTCACATAGAGCTTTTTATTAACATGGAAAGCTCATGACCAAATATTTATTTGACACTCCAAAACTATGCACGTTTTTTAGTATTTACTGCAAATTTAGTCAGTAGAAAAGTGTTTTTCAATTCCACTTTGAAATTTAAAAGTGGTTTGATTACAAAGAAAATTTTCGTTTTTCGTTATCCGAAGAAAAAACTTACGGAATCGAAACCACTTCCGATCGGAATGGTATTCTGTGACATGGCTGATTGACAGATAATCCGAATCAGTGATGGAAAATACAGATTTTGAAATGGTACTGAACCTTAACTTCAAAAGTACTTTTTTAACTTTTATGGTACTTTTTCAACAATTGAAAATGTAAAACTTCAGGTATTTTTAATTATCATACAAAGAAAACATTCTTGACATATATATTAATATATTTTTTTACTATTTCCGTTGTTTTTTTCTAGATGTAATTGGAGCTCTTGAATATATTCTGATTAATCTTCACTCTATATACGGAACGTCCGGTGTATTATTGTAGTGATTAAATTTTGAAAATTTAGAACCATAACTGAACTGAAATGAACTAGCAACAACTATTCATATCTTAAACAGAAAATATTAAATAAAGTTCGGCCAGTGGCTAGACAGAAATTTAGTTTCATGCACAGAAAAAACTAAAATACGATTTCAATTGCTAAAACGGCGGGTTCATTTAGTTGTGCTGTTCAGGCTTGGGGAGTAATGATTACATTTTCACTTCAATTACATACAAGTAATTTGTAATTGCCTTCGTGCAATTACAAATTACTTGTAATTGTAATTGGACTACTACCAAATACAATTACTTCTGATTGTAATTGCTGTAGCATCAATTACAACTATAAATAATTGAAATGGTAGGAAGCCTATTACAAATTACTTGTAATTGTTAATGCACCCAGGAAAAATTTTGATGGCAAAGTAATGGGTTAAAATGCTAATAAACATACCCTTCACTACTTCTACTTTAGCATTACTTACCACAATTGATTACAAATAACAAGTTATAAATTTCAATATTTAGAAGGCATTGGATTCACAAAACACAATAAAAATTAAATGTCTCTGCTAAGCATTGAACTCATGCCATTTTCAGTTGTTGTGTTATTTTATACCAAATGTTTTACTCACTAGGCTAGTACACAACTATTTTGTTATTGGCTTAAAACTTGTTTTCACAAACATGAACACAATTTAAAAAAATCAATTTTGCTTCCCCAGGGGTTTATCGTCTGTATGATAAGCAGATACACTAGTACTCTGCCAATAAGAGAATAAATGGCTTGTTGAATTACTAGTAAGTAATTGTTCAACTACTGTAAAGTAATTCAGACGATATGTTGTTTATGGTTGAAAAGTATGTTGTTCTGTAATGACAACTCATTACAAAGTTTTTGCTGGGCAATCATACCAATTGAAATTACAAGTAATTTGTGTTGGCATGATTGCAATTACAATTACAACGAAATTTTTGGAAGACTTTTATATAGCCAAAATGACGAAAAATTTCTACAGATTGTGAGAATAAGAAACAATCCCTTAAATTTGTTATACTCACAAGCTTGACGAGCACCAAAAAATTACAAAACATTACTTTTACTGTCAAAATACGCGAAAAATTGCCGAATTGCAAACAAGCCGTAAAATTTATTAAACATCGCTAAAATTGTAAGAGATGCCAAAATATCAGAAAAAATCGCGAAAATGATGAAAATTCGCAAAAACTTAACATTAAAAACATAGAAAATTCTGAGAGTGATTAAAAATCGGTAAAACTGTTATGAATACAAGACCTGGCTAAAAAAAAATCACTTTTTTCGCAAAAATAGCGAAAATTCGCGAAAAAAAACTGCAAAATTGCAAACAAGTCTTAAAGTTGCTTAAAAATAGCTAAAATTGTAAGAAATGCAAAATATTAGGAAAAAATCGCGAAAATGACGAAAATTCGCAAAAACTTGGTAACATTAAAAACAAGGAAAAGTCTGAGAGTGATTAAAAATCGGTAGAACTGTTCTTGTGAACTGGCTAAAAAATATTTTTTTTTCGCGAAAATAGCGAAAAACTGCAAAATTGCAAACAAGCCTTAAATTTGCTTAAAAATAGCTAAAATTGTAAGGAATGCAAAAAACTCGTAAAAAATCGCGGAAATGAAGAAAATTCGCAAAAACTTGGTAAGATTAAAAACATATCAATGTCTGATATTAATTAAATAATTGGTAAAACTGTTAAAAAAACCAAAAACAGACAAAAAAAATTACTTTTATCGCGAATACTGCGAATTTGCGTCATTTTCGCGATTTTTTTCCTAATTTTTTGCATTCCTTACAATTTTAGCTATTTTTAAGCCATTTTAAGGCTTGTTTGCAGTTTTGCAATTTTTCGCACATTTCCGCTATTTTCGCGATAAGTGATTTTTTAGCCGGTTCTTGGCTTTATTACAGTTATATCGATTTTTAATCACTATAAGACTTTTCTATGTTTTTAATGTTAACAAGTTTTTGAGAAATATCGAAATTTTCGCGATTTTTTCATAGTTTTTTACGTTCCATACAATTTTAGCTATTTTTAATAAATTTAGAGCTTGTTTGCAATTTTTTAATTTTTCGCGAATTTTCGCTATTTTCGCAATAATAGTGATTTTTACCAGTTCCTGGATTTTTTGCAGTTTTACCGATTTTTAGTTCATATAAAACTTTATTGTTTCTTCGATGTTAGCAAGTTCTTGGGAATTTTTTGAGTTTTTTGCATTCCGTATAATATTAGCTGTTTTTAAGCATTTTTAGGGTCATTTTCCATTTTTAGATTTTTCGCAAATTTCCGCGATTTTCGCGACAAATGTGCATTGAGCGATATTTCCAGTTAGTTTTTGAGATAAGATAAGCTTTAAAAATGTTACATTTTCTGAAATGATTTTTGAATTTAATTAATAATAGATTTTATTTGTAACTAGCTATACCCGGCGTGCTTCGCTACCCCAATGTTGTGCAGATATAGAAAAATGAATTAACTCATTTCAAAATAACAATAAAATTGGTTAGTTTTTTCTGGCGATCTTTTTAGTTTTGGCAAATTTTTGCGTTTTAGCAATTTTTTCATTTTGGCGATTTTTTGTTTTGACTTTTTTAATTCTGGAATATTTTGGTTTTTGAGTTTTTTAAAATATTAAGAGTTTGGGTCTTACGGTTTCCAAGATACAGCAAACTGTTTAAACTACATAGGTAAAATTACATTAACTTTCAGAACACCCTTTAATTTTTGTTGTGTTAAATATTCAGCAGACTACACCAATTAGCACAAACATTGAAAATTTCTAGAGTATATATAAAAGTGTCTGTATATTACATTAGTATTTCAACATGTTTCATTGCGCGCTTTAGAACACCCTTTAATCTTTAGCCCGTAGTTCTTACGGCTCTCGAGAAAACCGCCTGTGACAGACAGAAAGACAGACAGAAAGACAGACGAACTCACGGACAGCGTTTCGAAAACCATAATATTAATTTACACTTTTGGTGTACAGAGCCCTAAAAAGAACCTTTTCCAAAAAGTAACTTTTCAAAAAGTAACTTTTCAAAAAGTAACGATTTTCAAAAGAGTACCATTTTCAAAGAGTACCCTTCCAAAAAATAAATTTTCAAAAAGTACCATTTCTTAAAACTACATTTTCAAAAAGGTAGGTTTTCGAAAAAGTACCTTTACTTTCAAATATAAGTGGTTAACAAAAAAAGTACCGAAATTACATTTTTACCCTTTTTCGGCCTCTAAATGTACAAATTTCAAAAAAAATACAAAACACCTATCCACTCAATTTTCTATCTTATTATGGCGCTTTTGGAATTTTATGTCTACTTTACTTAGATTCGGAGATATGTATAAGAACACCGAGTTTACCCGTTTTTGCCCTTTTTAGTCCCGTTAGAATTTAAGTTTTCAAAAATGCGTTCTTAGAGAATATATACAAACATATGCATTCAGCATGTGTATCAGTGTGCATAAAAAATAGTTGTATGGAAAAAAGTACCAAAAAGGGCTGCCAATTTTACCAATTACATATTCAAATTTGAAAAAATACAAAACTGTTTTGAGGGCTTTTAAGGAGAGAAAAATGAATTTCAAGTTTAGTTTCTAACTTTATTACTTTAGGAGATAAACTGTTAACAAAAATAAGTACCAAAATTATATTTTCACCCTTTTTCGGCCCCTAAATGTACAGATTTCAAAAAAGTTTCAGACACCTGTCCGCTCATTTTTCTATCTTATTATGATGCTTTTAGAATTTTATGTCTACCTTACTTAGATTCGAAGATATAGGTTACCGATTTTACCCCTTTTAATTCCCTTAGAATTAAAATTTTCAAAAATCCTTTCTTAGTGAAAATATACAAACATATTCATTCACTATGTATATCAATTTGCATAAAAAATAGTTGTATGGAAAAAAGTACCAAAAAGAGCAACCAATTTTACCCTTTATATATTCGAATTACAAAAAAATACCAAAACGTGTTTGAGCGCTTCGTAAGGATAGAAGGATACATTTTAAATTTAATTTCTATCTTCATTACTTTAGGAGATAAACGGTGAACAAAAAAGTACCGAAATGTATGTATGTATATAGATTATAAAATCAGTGGAGCAGCATCTTCAAAAACCCCAAACTAAAAAAAATTATCCATGGAATTTAAAATTTCAATTGTTTTTGTAGTTAGGGGACTATAACACGTCAAAAAAAATATAGCGGCATTCACCGGCATTTTCCTTGTTGCATAGTGTTAAAAATGGTCTGTAAAGTTTTTAGTCATAAGCGGAGTTCAGTGTTTGATGCAAATACAAAATATCGTAGTACCTTTTTTTATGAAATACACAACAGCAAAATGCAAAAGATTTTATAAAAAAGCTACGATAACTGATTTGCATTTGCACTTTCGGAAGACTATTTGCATCAAACACTGAACTCCGTTAATGACTTAATTAAATAAATAAATAAAGGAAAAAGGCACAATGCAATACCACAAAATTTTATATTAAGAACTACGGACAATTATATATACATACATTGATCAAAACATTTAAAAAACATAAGGCATAATGTCTTTCAATATCTATTTCCAAGCAAGTATAAAAAATCATCATTTGGGAGAAAAAAATCATCATTTGGAAAAGAAAATCATCAAATTATATTTTAATTTAAAAATCACCAAAAATATGATAAAAATCATCATTGTGGCAACGCTGGTTGTATATGCATATGGGGGATTCACAAGGTAGTCATAAAGTCATATGTTTTAAAATAATAACACGAAAAAATGTGACTGCCGCACTGTGGGCGAAATGGTCGATCTAGCGTCGTTTAATTCAAATTTCAAAGTGCTTAATTGCACCAAAATTGTGTCTCTATCGATTACTAATATCCCACTGAACTTGAATATCGATTCTATTTTGATTGATATGATCTAGTTGAATAGCTGTGAGCTGTCAAACACAACATATGTTTCAGCCAGTGCATCACTAAGCTTTAACACGTGTTTTCTTTGCAGTGCCAAATTTTCTCTAAAGTTGCATTTCTTTCAATTATGTGAAAGAAAAGTGGGTTTATTTATAGTTAGAGGCAGGCCTGGGGGGTAATGATTACATTTTTTAATTAATTACATGTTCAAATACACATTACATGTAATTTGTAGTTGGTACACTGCAATTACAATTACTTGTCTGAAGAGCAATTACAATTATATTTACAATTATTTTAATTGTAATTGAAGATTATCCACTACAATTACATGTATTTGGGCAAAAGTAATAGTAATTGCTCATAAAGGAGTAATAATTACTTTAACAATAAAAATTACTATAAGTCTATTTTATTACAAATAAAATCTATTATTTATTAAATTCAAAAACCATTCTAGAAAATGTAAAATTTTTAAAGCTTATCTTATCTCTAAAAATAACTGGAAATATCTAGAGCTCTAAAAGAGGATAAAAAGTAGAAAAATTACTTACATCGCGAAAATGAAAAAAATTAGCGAAAAATTTTAAACATCGCTTAAAACACATTTTTCGCGAATTTCGCGAAAATTCGCGAAAAATTTTTACATGGCCCTAAAATTGCTTAAAACTAACTAATATTGTACGGAATGCAAAAAACTCGGCAAAAATCACGAAAATTCGCAAGAATTTGCTTACATTTAAGAAACAATAAAGTTTTATATGAAATAAAAATCGTTAAAACTGAAAAATCCAAGAACTGGTAAAAAAATCACTATTATCGCGAAAATAGCGAAAACTCCCGAAAAATAAAAAAAATTGCAAACAAGCTCTAATTAACGATAATTCTCAAAAACTTGTTAACATTAAAAACATAGAAAAGTCTTATAGTGATTAAAAATCGATAAAACTGTAATAAAGCGAAGAACCGGCTAAAAAATCACTTATCGCGAAAATAGCGGAAATGTGCGAAAAATTGCAAAGATGCAAACAAGCCTTAAAATTGCTTAAAAATAGCTAAAATTGTATGGAATTGTAAGGAATGCAAAAAATTAGGAAAAAATCGCGAAAATTACGCAAATTCGCAATATTCGCGATAAAAGTAATTTTTTTCAGTTTTTGGTTTTTTAACAATTTTACCAATTTTTTAATCAACATCAGACATTGATATCTTTTTAATCTTACCAAGTTTTTGCGCATTTTCTTCATTTCCGATTTTTTCCGAGCTTCTGGTATTCCCTACAATTTTAGCTATTTTTAAGCAATTTTAAGGCTTGTTTGCAATTTTGCTATTTTCGCGAAAAAAAAGTATTTTTTAGCCAGTTCTTGTATTTATAACAGTTTTACCGATTTTTAATCACTATTAGACTTTTCTATGTTTTTGATGTTAAGTTTTTGCGAATTTTCATCATTTTCGCGACTTTTTCTGAGATTTTGGCATTCCTTACAATTTTAGCGATGTTTAATAAATTTTATGGCTTGTTTGCAATTCGGCAATTTTTCGCGTATTTTCATAGTAAGCTTTTTGCAAAAATTTTAAAATATAATTGAGTATATTGTAATTAAATTAAATTTTCCTTGTAATTTTAATTGCAATTATGCCAACACAAATTACTTGTAATTTAAATTGGTATGACTGCATTAACAATTACAAGTAATTTGTAATAGACTTCCTACCATTACAATTATTTATAGTTGTAATTGATGCTACAGCAATTACAATCAGAAGTAATTGTATTTGGTAGTAGTCCAATCACAATTACAAGTAATTTGTAATTGCACCAAGGCAATTACAAATTACTTGTATGTAATTGAAGTGGAAATGTAATCATTACTCCCCAAGCCTGGTTAGAGGTATGTATTAACCAAAAAAAATTTTGTTTGTGGCCTGTGCTTAAGTGTTGTAGAATTTCATTTAACGATGGCAGATGGGAAAACTTTTAGTGCTCTAGCAGAATCATCTTCCCAAGTGTGTGGAATTTGCAAAGCCTCCCCCAAGTTAATGAATGACATTGATGCTGTTAGATCATTACAGCCGAAGGCTCATTTATACAAATTTGGACTATTAACACTTCACGCATGGATTCGATGCTTTGAATGTATCCTACATATATCTTATAGGCTACATATTAAAAAATGGCAAGTTCGCGAGGCCGATAAACATGCTGTAAAAGAAAGGAAATTGTATGTTCAAGAAGGCTTAAAAAGAAAATGTCTTTGCTTGCTGATATTACAATGGTTGGTTGCGGCAACCCCAATAACGGCAATCAGCCAGGCGATTTTTCAGAGAGCCAAAATTAGCATCCGAAATAACCGGAGTGAATGAGGAGCTAATTTACAGATTCAGTGTCATTTTACGCTCGATTGCTTGCGGGCACATAATCGATATTGAATTTTTTAGGCAATATGCTTTACAGACCGCAGAACTTTTTATCACACAGTATCCTTGGTTTTATATGCCGTGTTTCATACATAAAATCTTAATACATGGAGCCGATATAATTAAAGTATCACCACTTCCAATAGGAAAAATGTCGGAAGAAGCTTTAGAAGCCCGGAACAAAGATTACCGCAATTTCCGTGAGCACCATACGCGAAAGACATCCCGATTAAATACAATTGAGGACTTAATGCATGCTCTTTTGTATTCATCAGATCCCTTGATTTCAAATTTGCGCAAACCACAAGGCAACTCAAATGATATTTTACAACTTTTGTCAGAAAATTGTGTACCTTGCACCTTAGATTCATTCATCTAGTAGTTCCGAATTTGAATAAAAAACTGTTACTCGTATTACTATTGTTATTAGGATTATTATTTTTCTAACCGACTTCAAAAAAGAAGGAGGTTATCGATTCGTGTGTATGTTCTTTTTTTTTACTTTTTTTATGTTTGTACACGCATAACTCCGTCATTTGTGAACCGCTTTTTAAAATTCTTTTTTTGTTGGAAAGGGTTTGCTTGCAGTTTGGTCCCATCATTTTTTTCGAAATGCTCCCCCCCACGCATAACTCTGTCATTTGTGAACCGATTTTCAAAATTCTTGTTTTATTTGAAAGGGTTTGAGAAAAATCGGTCCCAAAATTTTTTGCAGAAAATCGGAGGGGGAAATTTGCTTCCCCCATGCATAACTCTGTCATTTGTGAACCGATTTTCAAAATTCTAAATTTATTTGAAAGGGTTTGACAAAACTTGGTCCCAAAATTTGTTTGTCGAAAATCGGAGAGGGAAATTTGCTTCCCCCATGCATAACTGTCATTTGTGAGCCGATTTTCAAAATTCTTGTTTCGTTTGAAAGGGTTTGACAAAACTTGGTCCGAAAATTTGTTTGTCGAAAATCGAAGGGGAAAATTTGTTAACCCCCCCCCCCAATCATTAACTCTGTCATTTGTAAACCGATTTTCAAAATGCTTGTTTCGTTTGAAAGGGTTTGACCACACTTGGTCCCAAAATTTGTTTGTCGGAAATCGAAGAAGAAAATTTGCTCCCCCCCCCCCCCTCCCAATCCATAACTCTGTCATTTGTGAACCGATTTTCAAAATTATTTTTTGTTTGAAAGGGTTTGCTAGCAGTTTGGCCCAATAATTCTTCTTGAAAATGGTAGGGGAAAATTTACTACCCCCTCCGCCCCCCACCATCCACAACTCTGTCATTTGTGAACCGATTTTCAAAATTATTTTTTGTTTGAAAGGGTTTGCTAGCAGTTTGGCCCAATAATTCTTCTTGAAAATGTAGGGAAAAATTTGCTCCCCCCCCAAAACCATAACTATGTCATTTGTGAACCGAGTTTTAAAATTCTTCTTTTGTTTGAAAGGGTTTGGCAAAAATTGGAAAGTCGAAGGCGGAATTTTGCACCCCCCCCCCCCCCTATGCATAACTCTGTCATTTGTGAACCGATTTTCAAAATTCTTGTTTCGTTTGAAAGGGTTTCACAGAACTTGGTCCCAAAATTTGTTTGTCGAAAATCGGAGGGGGACATTTGCTCCCCCCAACAAATCCATACCTCTGTCATTTTTCAACCGATTTTCAAAATTATTTTTTGTTTGAAAGGGTTTGCAGCAGTTTTGTTTCAGTTTTTTTCGAAAATCAGTTGGAAAATTTGCTGCAAGCCCCTTGCAGATTGGTACCATAATTTTTTCCCCTTCCCCAGAAATATTGATTATCGCATAGCTCCTCCACTTATGGGCCGACTTCCAAAATTCTTTTTTTGTTTGGAATGGTTTGCTTAGAGTTTGGTCGCATAGTCTTCCACGCCTCCACCCAGAATATTTATTAGAGCACCATTTCTCCTTTTGCATACTGATTTTCAAAATTGTTTATATGAAAGGCCATCAAGTATATTGCTCTTTGTACTGAAGACGGTTTTTTTTTGCCAGAATTATTTTCATTATAATTAAATTTTTGTTATGAAAGCAACTGAAATATATGAAGACTGTATAAGGCCAAAAATAGTTATTTCAACAGAAAAAAGTTTCAAAAATAAATAAATAAATGTTAAAAAAAACTGTTTTTTATATAAAAGTTTAATATACATAATTTTAGGCCAAAAGAATGTGAAACATTAAATATATTAACTTTATCATGTTTTCCTGAATGAAATAAGCAATGTCTAAGGTATGAAAAAAATGCAACTTTCACAAATAAAAAAAATTATAAAAATAAAATATTTAAAATTTAATTATAAATATATTTAAAAAAAATTATTTAACATTGTAGCTTAATCTATTTTCAACTAAAAAAAATATTACACAAAAAAAATTTTTCCCTAAGCGCTATTAATTAAACGCCGCTAGATGAGCCTTTTCGCCCACTGTGTGCTGTGAGCAAACCCTCATAATTTAGTGTGCTATTTCAAATTTGATATAAAAAAACAACAATTATAATGCTTGAAATCAAAATACCAAGAACAAGTAAAAAAACTAAAATATCGGCCAGTTTGTTGTTACTTTAAGTTCATCTTGTTAATAAAGTAGGTAAGATCCTGCCTAAATATATTTTAAGCACTTCATTTTTAATTAAAGTAAAAAATATTTTCTTCGCACATAGAATATAAAATTGTTCAAATACATAAACATAAACGAAACCAAGTGTTGCCGCTGACTGAGCTGACTAATTTTCTGGACGGCTGCTAGTGATAAAACGTTCGGTGACTGCCAGCTAGCTTAAGATTACAAACAAAATTTTCTCACTTGCATATTTTTAAATAAATATTTTTTTTACTCATTTAAAAGTTATAAAAATGAAATGAAGTTATAAAACTTTGAACAATTTTACATACATATACATATATCAATGGCGGCGGCCTGGAAATATTATCATCGGCTCGACTAAAGAGATTCGGCCGTACGGCCCAGACTTGTGCTGTGTATTTATGACAAACAATAAACACAGCACACAAAGTCTTATTTTTTAGGACTTTTTTGTTTGAAGCACAACCACAATGTTTTTACACTATTATAAAATATTAGGACATTATAACAATGTGACTTGATAGCACACCGTTTGAATCCCCCAATAGTATATTTGAATGATTTAAAAAGGAGAAAAATGTTCGTTTGACTCATCAGATATTGTACATAAACAGGGTGAATAATTTGTCCAACTAATTGCAGAAAATTTAATTTATTAAAAGAAAAATATTTTACTCTTGACAATGATAATTTGAGTAATTTACAATAAGAGAATTCAAAATTGCATGGATATCATTTTCAAAAAAAATTTATATATTAAATTACATTGAATGGTTTAAAGTACAAACTGTTTAAAGTGCGATGCGCATAACTAAAAAACACACTTATAAACAAATACAAACTATTGTTTATTAAAAGAAATATTGCTGATTTAGGTAAAATAGTGAACAAAAAATCATAACAAAAAATAACAAATCATAACAAAAAATTTATAAAGTAATATAAAACTTAAAAATGAGTTACAAAAACATAATCACGCTAAAAACATGTGGTCTTAGTGAATGTACATTAGGGTGGAGCGTGCGAGTTTTTTCGCTAATTTCAACTTCGAATAGCACTAAAACGTTACATTTGATTTTTAGATACATGGAAAAAATAATGAAAAAAAATATTGGGATCCACTTTTAGCCCTCTACCGCAGCATCAAGATTTTGAATATGAGATCAAATCGATCAATTTGTTTAACATCATATAATGCAACATTATACATTCTTTATAGCTGTTATAACTCATTACACTCAAAATATCCACCATTTTTATATATACAAGGTCAGATTTCAGACAAACTTAAGATGCAATAATAAAACAAATTTTCTAATTTCTAAGTCTGTGTCATATCTTGCAAAAGAAAAAAAACATTTTCTAAGCTAATTTGAGGTTGCTGAACACGAAAATTATATTCATTTATTTTTCTTAATGCGTGTTTTCCCGATATTCGCGAAAAACAATATTTTTTTTTTTTGGTTTTTTTAGTTTTTTCGTTGATTGGCAAAAATTCCGAGGACGGCTCAGCTGAATAAAATAAATTGTACACTGTTGTATTGTTTTATTCAATACACTGATTGTGCCGATCGTACAAAAAAGTATAGCCTTACAGGACTTAAAAGTTAAAAAAAGTATATTTTTAGACCTTCTCCCAAAAACTATAAAAATTGCTCCATTAAGATAAAAATATATACAGTGCAAGCCCGGTATTCGCGACTACCCATTATCGCGACGGCCCGATTATCGCGACGGCTTAATTTTTTAATTTGCAGGTTCTATAATCGCGACAGTTTATAAAAAACGGGTTATATTTTCGCGACTTTTATCTGTTTTTTTTTTTAATTTCATTACAATGTCTATAAACAAAAAAAATGGAAATTCCCGTCTTTTAGTATATTAACCTTTTTGGATGATTTTGATCTTCAATTTCGTCAGTTTATTCGTGTCATTTGTTGTGTAAATACATCTCTTAATATGAGAAAAGTTCAACATATTCTAAAGCCAAAGATTTCTCACAAATTAGAGATTTAAAAAAAATTAAAAGTGGAGATTCCATAAATTCAATTTGCGTGAATTACAAGTTGAATAAGTCTTCGGTTTACCGCAGTACACAGCAAGGAAATTCATTAAATAAGTTCGTACGTAGAACAGAAAGTGAACCTGGCAAACGTTGCACCTTAAAGAAAGCTGAGTACCCAAGAATTGAAAAAAAATGCTTTATAAGTGGTTTGTAAAACAAAGGGAAAAAATGTTCCAATATCAGCAGCGTTTTTCGTCAAGAGACAGTCATTCGTATTCCAAAATTTATCAAACCAATTGAGGTTTCAACGCCAGTGAAGGATGATTGAAGAAATTTAAGCGTCGACATGGAATTAGATTTTTAAAAATTACGGGCGAGAAATTCTCTTCGAAACCTCATCTTATTGATTCGGTTTAATTATAGGATGCTTCCAAATCACACTTTTGTCACACGTAATGAGAAAACGGCTCCCGGATCAAAAATATGTAAAGATCGAATATCTTTCTTGCCCTGTTCAAATGCGAATAGCACAAACAAACTAAAATTATTGGTTGTTGGAAAATCGAAAAATCCACGCGCCTTTAAATGTTTTTTCAATAATCCTGTTCTATACAACTCCAGTAACAATGTTATATTCAAGGACTGGTTCCATCATGAAAAGATAACCATATGCATATAATGGGCACTATATGAACTACGTGATTCAGCTGTTATTTTAAATAAATAATTTGCCAAAAAAGCAACTCAAAATCTATAATTTCTTTAAAAAAATTTTTAAATGTCAATATATATTAATAAAAACAATTCTAATTTTAAAAATTACATAAAATTTTGCAATAAAATGTTGGTTTCTGTTATCGCGAAAATTCAGTTTTCGCGACAGGTCTGGTTTTTAATTAGTCGCGAAAATTGAGCTTGCATTGTACTGAGTATATTTTTTTTCGGGCTGTATTTCAAAGATAATTTTGTGACGATCACATGATAGATGATGGAATAAATTTAAATCAATTTGTATTATTAAAAAATATATTTTTTTGATTTAAAATAATTTTGTATGGGAAATAAAATCATCTTTTTCACTTAATGGCTTCTAACTTTCTTATATTTTGTCATATCTCCTCGATTTTAAACTTTTTTCATTCGGCACAAAATTGTTTTTTAAGTGTAGCCTAAAAATTATTTAAATTTTTTTCTTATTAATGAAGCAAATTAGAATAAAATTCATATAATTTCTCTAGCTTCCAGCCGTGGTAGAGGGATAAAGATATCGCGTCCGCATTATTGGTTTAGCCCATATGCCAAAAAGTCGGAATGGAGAAAAACAACAAAGAAGATTTACATAAAGTTTTCTCAAAATATATCCGATAGAATTTTTTTGTATTTCACCACTGCTTCCGGCATATGTTTGGAAGAAAAATGTAAATTTTTGTGAACATCTTTTTACTGAAAGTAAAAAAACTTTTTTTGTGCTCCAGTAGCCACTTTTTTTATTTTATTTGTAAAAAGTAGCTTTTGTTGCTCCATGTGTATACTAACTGCTGTGTATTGAGTAACTTGTTATTGAGATGAAATTTTCTACTTTTTATTGAAAATAATTTTATTTAAAATTTATTAAAAAAGATATTTACATGGAATAAAAAGTTAATATTGATCAAACTTGGTATTTTACTAGATTTCTGATTTTCATTTTTTTATTAAAATTTTTTTTTCCAAAAAATGTATCAAAACTGATGATATCAAGCACAATGAATGCTTGATATCTCAGAAACCAGGAACAATTTCGCGAAACAGTTTTTGGATTCTGAAAGAGGGTATTCAAAATATATATACCCCATACTTAACTCATTTTTTTTAAATGGTCGATGGGCCAAAACAGGACTGAGGTCGCGAATTGTTGAAATCAGATAAAGGTAACACCACAGTATCAGTAGAAAAGTCAGAATATGTAACGAAAATGAGAAACATTGTTCAGGACATGTGCACTTACAAACGATTAAAAACTGACCCTACAACAAAATTACAAACACGCAACAACACACTTGTAGAAAAGTTATTCAAACTGAATATAATTGATGCGATGGAAAAATACAAATTAATCACCAATGTAGCTACCGCACCAAGGCTCTATGGACTCCCTAAAGTGCACAAAGATGGTATGCCGCTTAGACATATATGTTTATCTTTAAATTCACCGTCGTATGGCCTATGCAAATACTTAGTAAATATTTTAAAAAAATCTAACAAAGGATTCGAAATACAATGTTCAAGACTCGATCGAATTTAAAAGCAAAGTTGCGAACACGGAAATTCGTAATGACAAAGTTTTAGTTTCTTTTGACGTGGTTTCTCTTTTCCCCAGTATACCTGTAAACTTAGCATTGAACATAATAGAGTCAAAGTGGGAGATAATCGCTACATACCAAAAGATTTATTTTTAGATATTTTTAACTTCTGTATAAAAGATAACAGATATTTTAAATATAATGACAAAACGTACGAGCAACTAAAAGGAATGCCTATGGGATCACCTGCTTCGCCGGTTATAGCAGACATAGTAATGGAAGAGTTGTTAGATACAGTAATTACAAATTTAGTATTCAAACTAGGGATGTAACGAATACCGATACCGATACCGATATATCGGCGATACTTCAGATTTTCCGATACATCGGTATCGGCGATATTTTACTGTCGATACGACGATACTTTAAAAAAAAATTTCAGAGTTTTTTTCTGACAAATTATTTATCTTTTCTTAATTTTACCATGAACTAAATTGATTTCGTTATTTTTTAAATCTTATTAATATCAATTTTAAAAATTAATAATATTTCATGCTGTTATTTTGTAAAAAAGTTATTTATTTTTGTTAATTTTACCATGAATTCAAATTCAATTCGTTGTTTTTTAACTCTTATTCCAGCAAAAAAAAAAGACACTCCAAAGAAGTCATGAAAATGTAGAATTCGCGATCCGGAAGTTTTGCGAATTTGCGCAATTTCTAATTACTTTTACATATCCTTGCAATTGCAAGAAGTTCTGTTTTTCGATTACCAATCACCCAATTGGAAGCGATGCTAGAACAATATTCTTTTTCCGTGTTCTATAATGATTTTTCCTCAAGGAAAAAGGATAAAAAATTACCCATTTTCACAATTTTTTTTAATGCGAATTTAAATTGAAAACTGTATTTTCATGTAAATTTAAGTGAATAAATATAAACTTTTAGAAGACTTTTAATAATTAAGCTGTTAAGTTATTTAGAAGACTATTAGTTGATAAATATCCTTTAAAAATCGATTTTTAAAAAGCATGAAGATTATTTTTTAAAATTATAAGGGAATTTAACATTTTTTCTTGCTTTTCTCTAACTATCTGCATATTTTTAATACAGGTCTTTTGGAAGCAAAGAAAATGGAGCTCCTTAAAAATTACTTCCAATTTTTTATACTGGGTTAATATAAATTTTAAATATTAATAATCTCTTGCACTGTAATTTTGTATAAGAAAAAAAATTGCACTCGAGTTTTGTTAATCTAAACTTGAACTCAATTTCAATATTCGTATCGGTATCGGAATCGGTATCGGCGATATTTATTTTTAAATATCGGTATCGGTATCGGATCGGCAAAACGGCGTATCGTTACATCCCTAATTCAAACCAAAATTTATGTGCAAATATGTGGATGATTTGTTCTGTATTACAAAAAGAGATGCTGTAGACGAAACGTTGAACGCTCTAAACAATTTTCACAGGCATATGCAGTTCACCAAGGAGTTGGAAGAAAAGGAAAAATTACCGTATCTAGACGCACTAGTAATAAAAAAACAAAACAAACTAACTATTAAATGGTATCAAAAACCAACTGGCTCTGGGCGCATCATAAACTTCTATTCCAATCACCCAAAATACGTTAAATTTAATACAGCACAGAATTTCGCAAATAGGGTACTTCAAATAAGTGATGAAGTTTACCATAAAGAAAACATTAAACAGATCCGGAAAATATTACAAAAAAAAATAGCTTTCCATATATAATGACAGCAAACATCATCAACAATGCAATAAAAAAATCGAAATAAAATTCCTATAATAAAACCGGAAAATATTTTCAAGTCGATGGTACATGTCCCTGGGTTTTCTGAGAGAGTTACATATTCAAACATTTTCGACAAGCAAAACGTCAACATAGCTTTGAAAACTGATAAAACCCTAAATACACTGTTTTCGAATACAAAAACAAAAATAGATAGGTTGAATAAATCCAATGTAATTTACAAAATTCCATGCAACGGAGACGGGTCTGACATATGTAACAAAGTATATGTTGGAACGACGAAGTCAAAATTAAAAACAAGATTAGCTGCACACAAGTCAGACTACAAAACTCGAAAAGGTACAACAGACCAAAAAACAGCACTGGCAGCCCACTGTGCACAGAACGGTCACTCGCCCAATATCGAAAACACAACAATATTACAAAAGGAGAATAATTATAAGAAAAGATATACAATAGAAATGCTGCACATAATTAATACTCCCGCGAACATCCGTATGAACTAGAGATGGGCGCGTCTCGAAATTTTCCAACACGACACGACCCGAACACGAATGCCGGATGTCCAACACGTACGAAACACGCACGCCCAAAATTTTCAAAACACGAACACGACACAACACGCACGAAATCAAATCCGAAAACAAAAATAATAATTTTTTTATATTCAAAGACATATTTTTCTTCTAATTTAACGTTTCATGTTCTAGTTGTATATTTATTTACATATTTCCGGTAGAAGATTGCCGCTCAATAGTCTTGTGCGGCAATCGTTTATGTTCATACATATTTTAATCTTAAAATCTTTTCGTGTTTTTTCGTGCCAAGTTTTCTCAACACGACACGACCCGAACACGGACGAAATCAGATTTTCTGTCACGAACACTTCGTGTTAAATCGTGCGTGTTCGTGACACGAAAAAAAACACGACACGCGCCCATCTCTAGTAGGAACTATAAAACAGATACTGAAAATTGCGGGCATTCATACCGACATATTTTATCAAAATATAAACAAAGGAGCTTTTAGTGAGCTTTGCATTCTCGAAGAAATTGGACAGCTTTACTCTGCATTGTAAGGCAGTAATAATAATAATAACTTTTTTATTGTAATAAATAGATAAATATATAATGGTTTTTAGATTCTTGCTGTTTTTTTTTGCATTAACTTCTGTTTACATCAGTGATGTTAATGTTTTTTTTTGCATATACATATTTGTTTTTAGTTTTTCCTGAAGAAGATCACCGACGGTGATTGAAATATCGAAAATTAAATAAATAATATTTGATAAAACGAAAAATAAGAGTTTTATTAAAAATAAAAACAGTGTCCTTGAGCCCAAATAATAAATAATATTTATCCAGTGTAAGGTCGAATAAAGTAACAAATTAATGTCGAAAAATATTTTTTAAAAATTGTTGTGTACAATTTTGCTAAATGCAACATTCTGGATCTATTCGAAATCGATTGGATGACTTTTTTTTCCCTCATCACCAACTCTCCACCCTAATGCACATTAGTGAGGTTGTGAAAAATTTTAATTTAGATTTGTTCAAGTCTCATACCGCAAATCGACGGGTATTTATAAGAAACTATCCTAAAAAAATGTTCAGGTCAATCAGTTGAGACTAAGGCGTATCGTGTCGCACGCCCAGCAAAGTTTGAGCAAATGCTCTTTTTCTGCTTTTATGTCTCATAACCTTAATATAGTTTGGCAATTCACAACATATCATAAAGTCATAAGTCATAAGTTAAAAAACTAAACAAATATGACTGTTGTGAACAACCCCTCTTATTTAAGTGTGCTATTTGAAACAGAAACGGTATCGTAAATATACCGTTACCGATTCAAATACCACTAAAATTAGACACCGGTATCATTACCGATACCGAAACCCATTTTGATTAGGTAATACCGGTACCGATTATATCCTTTACTTCTATACCGGTATACCGATTTCCGCAAAAAAAAATATAATGTAAAATAAAATTCCTAAAATAAATTTCAATTAACTTTCTTTGAAATAACAAGCATATTTTTGTTTCCCTTTAAACGTTCTTAGGTAGCGCTATTTTTAATACTTTTTATCAACAACAAAGTGCAAAGACACCATAATCAAGTATGCATTAAAAGTTTCAACGCCAGTTTCTTTGATTTACTTTTTAATAAATAATAAATAATTGTTTAATATAAGTATATAAACATATGTACAAACATATAAGTTTATATGTAAATAATCTTTACAAAATATAAAACTTAACGATTTTTTTTATATGTTAATGTGTCCTAAAGACTTTATGTAAAAATACTGCCTCTTTGAAATAATTTAATAAAACGAGATTTTTTGTACATACAGTGTCTAAATTAATAAGCTTAACAGTAATTTTTTAGACTCGGAACGGTATGTACCGGTAATACTTTAGGTATTAAAAAACACCGTTACCGTTAATGATACCGAAATTTAAATAATTAATATACTAGTATCAATACCGATACTGTTATTCGTTTTGGTTTCCAACCTTCGAACAAATAAAATAAAATTTGGTATGAAAATACAAAATTATGTGACCGCTTCTATCTGAAAAACGACTTAGTGAGGCTTGTAGGTCTAGTTGAGTTAATCATTTTGCAATTTTAAGCAATATCAATACACCCTCAAAATCGGAAGTTATCGATAAAAACGAGTTTGCGGGACTTCACGGACAAAAAAAAACTCACTGCGTTGTTTCTGCACCGATTTTCATTTTTTAAACGGTGTCGAATAGAGAAGGATTTAAGCTTTCCGTGTACATTTACACGATTTTATTTTGAATTATATTTCACGGAAATATCATCAAAAGAAACATTTAATTTTTAAATTTTTTCAGATTTTTTAAATTTGGCGTATTTTTTGCAACACTTTGCTTGAAAACCTGTTAATTTTTGTATCTTCTTAAAAAGTGTATCTTATAGCGATTACAATAAGTCCGAAATGAGTGAAATCGGCTGGGATTTGGCAAAGTTACAATTTTTTTAAACAAAATTTCAATGTAAAACTATGATCCATGAAAAATAGCATCAATAAAAAATGGCCCAAAAAACAAAAAATTATAAAATAAAAAATGGCCCCAAAATAGGAAAAATAACGCCAAACTTCTTTTGTTGTTGTTTTTAATTGATAATTTGGGGACATTTTTCGGTGCAGTGCCATAATGGCATATGTAACCTGACCAGACATCCCGCTTTAGGCGGGATTATCCCGCTTTTAAGAGAGCGATCCCGCCTAAAATTTGTATCCCGCTTTCACCCGCTTTTTCGCGTTTTAAAATCTATAATTCTACTTTTTTAATTATTGCCAAAAATTTGGAAAATTTTTTAACCGAATAAAAAATTACCTTTCTCCTTCTGTACTGGCTGAACAGCTCATTGAGTTAAATCCATTTAAAATTGAAAAAGTGCATTTATAGACATTGCTTCAAAACTCATTACTTAAAAATTTCTAACCCAAATATATTTTGGGCCATATGCATAACGAAAACTTGGCATGAAGTTAGCATGAAGGACGAAATAGAACTTGATCTTGCTGAGTTTTCCCATATATTTTGAAATTAGAAATCATTACAGAATTAGCCATAAGTCTCGCTCGGTTACAATCTACAGTCATTTTTAAATTAAAATTTTATATCAAAGCTCGTTAAACTCCAGTTCAATTTCATCATTTATACTAACTCCATGCCAAGTTTTCGTTATTGAGAAAATAATTTTTAAAGATTGAAAACACAATTTCTTGTCTGTATAGGCGTCGAACTGATGTTTTCGAGATCAATCACTTCTCATCATCAGAGCTCTTGTCATATCTGTTCCCAGTATTAGAGAAAATAATTTTCAAAGATTGAAAACACAAATTCTTTTCTGTATAGGCGCCGAACTGATGTTTTCGAGATCAATCACTTCTCATCATCGGAGCTCTTGTCATACCTGTTCCCAGTATTAGAGTGGTGAAGTCAATTAAAGCACGTAACATTAAAAATGTTTGATTGTTTCAAAAATTAAATTCAACGATCTTAACTCAGAATAATCACAAATCTTTGGATTATAAACCATACAGTTCGACTAAAATTCAGAACTTCAATTTTAAATTTTCTACATTAAGATGAACAAAAAAATTAATAAAAAGTTTTAAAGCCAAACACTAAAACTAATTTTGTGCCGAACATATAAAACATAAGATGCTTAGATCCGACCAAAAAATACCAATGTTACAAGACAGAATTTTTTCCATACAAATTTGCTTTTGATCGAAAATATTCTTTTAACTATAAACAGAATTTAAGCAATTTTGTATGAAGGATAACTTCGGATTTTTTTCACTTACTGGTTTTCTGATTTTTGTTGGGTCTAAGCGACTTTATGATTTTTGTGTTCTTCTATTTATTAAGCAGTTTATACCATTTTTATTTCGTATTTCAAAAATACATTTATTAGTTGAGGATTAGCTTTTCTATATGCCTGCATTTCGTTGGGTGCTAATGCCAACTCATCAGTAGATCTTTGTTTCATCGTAACCGAGAAGTTAAAAATGTCGATTTAAGGAAAACGTCTAAAAATTCACGTTTTTAAATTTTAATAAACTTCCCAAGTATATATCGCTAGCTGAAGAGCAAAATCACGTATCCACTTTTTCAAATATTATAGGAGAGAGGAAAAATTAAATAAAATATATGTATATCGACCCCTTTGCGCAAAATGATCGTAAGCTACATTTTGTAAAAAACTAGTTTTTTTATTGCTAAATCTTTATTCGGCGAAGCCGCTTTTCAATATACCTAGAGGAAAAAACTCCTAAGACCGGCCAAAGGCCGGCTATGCACAAATCTTTATTCAGCGAAGCCGCTTTTCGGTACACCTAGAGGAAAAAACCCTTAAGCCCAGCCGATGGCCGGCTATGCAAAAATATTTACTCAGCCAAGCCGGTTTTCGCTATACCTAGAGAAAAACATTTAAGCCCGGCCGAAGGTAGGCTATGGAAAAATCTTTAATCAGTGAAGCCGCTTTTCGATATACTGAGAGGAAAACCTCTTAAGCACGGCCGAAGGCCGGTTATGCAGAACTATTTCAGCTCGTTTTACGAAAAATGGTCCTAAATTAAAAAATGAAAAATTGCTCCAAAATAAGAAAAATTGCCCCAAATAAATAAATAAATAAAAAAAATGAAAAATGGCCCCAAAAAATTGTGTTATTGTTTTGAATGGAAAATTTTTTTGCCCATTTTTCATTGGGGCCATTTTTCTTCAAGTAAAATGGCCCAAAATGTAAAATGACCCCAAACATTTTCTATTGCAAACAACAACAAAAATTTTGTTGGGTCATTTTTCCTATTTTGGGGCCATTTTCAATTTTTGGTTTGGGGCCATTTTTAATTTTTTAGTTTGAGGCCATTTTTCAAGGAGCCGTAAAATTATACATGCAACACATTCCCAGTGCATTATAGAGCTGCTCACAAAATAAATAGTAAAAAATATTTATCTGCTAAACTACTGGTCAGAGTTATTTGAAAGTTGACATATCCATATATGAGGGGCTATGCTTGCACAATACAGTTTGCGAAAATTTGTAGAATATGTACTAACGACTCTACAGTGGGTTAAAACTAAATACATCGCATGTGAAAAGCTTTAGAAGTCTTGTAACT
Organism: Panzeria rudis; assembly: GCA_956483635.1. Classification (NCBI taxonomy): domain Eukaryota; kingdom Metazoa; phylum Arthropoda; class Insecta; order Diptera; family Tachinidae; genus Panzeria; species Panzeria rudis. The sequence continues at coordinate 44,349,595 of OY101449.1, read as the reverse complement.
TTCGCAAATTGCAACCAATTTTAACATTTTTTATAAATTTTTGAGCAATAACTTATTAGACAAAAAAAAAAGACAGATAAAGAGCATTTGCTCAAACTTTGGCATTAATCTCAACTGATTGGCCTGAAATTTTAGGGTCTGAGACTTGAAGAAATCCGAATTTTAATTTTTGCGACCACTTTAATGCATATATCGTCATATAAAATGCAAAAGGGCCTATCATAATTTTAAAAAAATTTTTAGGGGTGATAAAAAATACGAGAGTTAGACAAAGACTTTTTAGCTTGGTTTTTTTAGAGTTAATGGTCGAACGGGTAAAAGATACGTTTAAACGAGTAACAAGTCTAAAATATATTACCTAAGCAAGTAAATTTCTTTTGAATTAGGTATCCAGCTAAGCGTCCTTATACTCCGTTTGTCCATAAGCTTTAAAAAACTAAAAAGTCTTTGCCTGAATATTCGTAAAACTTAATAAAAACCTAAATATTGTGATTATAAAACGCTTAAGGCGTGGTACGGACTTCTTACGGAAATTCACATTTAGAAAGTTACATTTATTTATACACTGAAAAATAATCTTGTAGCTTTATAATACACACAAAAACACAAAAAATTAATTACAACTTGCGAAAAATTACAAAGGTTAAAAATTCCGTGACCAAACATTTGTATGAACATTAATTTTTATTTCAGTTTACGGAAGAAAGTCTCCACTTATAGTTGTAACAACCCTGTAATAGACAATAACGACCAAAAATTCCGTGTACCTTCTTTTGGAACTCTGTACTTACAAACGGAAATTTCTTTAAGGAATTTACCAACGTGAATTTCCGTAAATTTTTTTTTACATACAGTTCTTATGGGAATGTAAATTTCCACGAGAACGAGAAAATATGCGGATGTGCGTCTATAAATATACTAGAAAGTCTTAGGTATCTCTCCACTTCTTCTTTTTTATAAAGAATTACATAATAGTCTGGACAAGGGCTCCAAATCCTACTTCTTGTGCACTTAGCAGAACTTGTACCAGGTATAAGTGTGACCGCGATAGCAATAGTTGCGGAATATATAGAGCTACATTATGCTCAAATAACTCAATAAGATGATTTTTTGATATAGAAGTAGTAGACTGCAATTGAAATATGCGTTCTTTTTTTATCGAGGATAAAGCATTGTGGATAAACAATATAATTTATTATCAGACCATGCAATCTTTCATTAAGAACCAATACCTAGTAAGTCACCAATTTTTGCGATTTCGATCTATGCCAGAGAACGGTTTGATTGCTCTATTTTACGTTTGTAAATACAATCACAAAAATAGAGCCTCATGTTGACAATAATAATCAATTCACTAAAGCAATGCATGACATTATTCAGAAAACGGAGTGTAACGAAAACTGATGCATGTATTGCTTGCCTTCTACATATGTAAACTAACACTCTCAAAAGCAACGAATACTTGAATAGTATGAATGGTTTTAATGCTATAGAATATATTACCGTGCATGTTATAAGTTGTATTGTAAAAAATTAACCTAAAAAATGTTTTGTGTTTCTTTGGAAATAGTCTCAAGTAAAAAGCGAAGATCATTAATTTTACGAAATTACACAGGTCGACAAATAATTTTGGTTTTTCTGAGCTTATGTTTTTTTTATTATTTAAAAATTGTGTCAAATTTTACTTTTACTTTCAAATCAACTTTTTCCGAACCACCTTAGTGTACATTAGGGATGGGCAAAAAATATCGATATATCCATATTTTCTCAAAAATATATACATATATATCGATATTTTTTCAAAATATATCGACAGTATCAAATCATATATTTGTTGGCTTTGGTTATGTTTTTCGTGCAGTTAAAAAAAAATTCGGCACAGTCTTTATCAAATAGAATATTACTAACAAAATCTTTTGTTTTATTTATAATATTTTGTCTATTCGAAAAATTATCATTCTTTGAGTATAATCTTGTTAATGTCTGTTCCATGAAATATTGGTAGAACAGTAAGGATCTTGGAAATTAACTCTTTCCAGCTTAATTATTTATAAGAAAGTTACTTTTTTTTGTTTTATTTTTAAAAAAATTTGGGTACTAAGTATGAATTATCATTGTTGAAAAAAAATATCGATATTTCGATGTATCGATATTTTTTATTCGATATATATCGGTGCCGAACGATATTTAAAAATATATCGATATATTTTTTGCACTTGCCCATTACTAGTGTACATGCATAGTAGCTGTGTTAGTATTTTGCCACATACAGTGTGTAAAATAAATGATGGTGGAAGGCAAAGTACTTTTTATCTATATAAATAAAAATGGTGTCCGTTGCTAAGCGCATAACTTGAGAACGGCTTGGCCGATTTCGCTCATTTGTTTTTTTTTAATGTGTGTAATAGTCTGAGAAAGGTTTTTATGGAAAGAAAAATGGGAAAAGTTGCTTGGAAAATTCAAAAATTATTTAGGCAGGACAACGTCTGTCGGATTAGCTAGTTAGAAATAAAAATATATTTTTGGAAAAAATCAGGGGATTGGGGCAAAATGTATTGAAAATTTATCCATTTTACCAAGTAAAAAAATAGCAAATTCAGTGTGAACTACATTATTATACATTTTTACGACCAACATAATTTCTTGTGATAAAATTTTATGAAAATCTTTGCGTTTACTTTATCGTGTTACTGTACTTCAAAATTCTCTCAGCAATACAGCTGCAAAATATTTTTGGGCAGCAATGGTCTAGAACAGGAACCGGCAAACACATACTAATATATTTTGCTTGTATGGGTTTGATTTTGCAACTCGCGCTCTTACAAAATTTTTGTTAGTGTATATCAAGCAATAGCAAGAAACAAGCGATAACACGACCTGCTTGTTTGAATGTTCATGACACACTGATTGATTTTATTTACTTTTAGTTAATACGTGTGAGTACATACGTTTGAGAGTAAAAGATTAAAGAACCCCATATGATAAGCTTTGCCGGTTTCTGGTCTAGAATCTATCAATGAGTATCTGAATTATGTCAATTGACCGCCTCCAATGACAACGGAGACTTTCATATAAAGTTCCGGAACTCGAACCGGTTGCTAATGCTTCGTTCACTTATTTGTGTACACTTTTTTGTATAGAGAATGATTGATTTATAGAGAAATATTGATTTATGACAGATTTTATTATTTTCATTATTGCTTGTTGTGGGTTATTCTTTTTTTTTACAAATATTTTACGAAAATAAAGAATTATTTGGCTCCATGAAAAATCGCCCAAAACCAAATCGCCCAAAAATAAAAATGAAAAATCGCCCAAAATTTTTTTATAAAAATTTTGGCTGATTTTTCATTTTGAATTTTTGGGCGATTTTTCATATTAAAAATGTTTCCATGAAAAATCGCCCAAAACTAAATCGCCCAAAAATAAAAATGAAAAATTTTACACCCAAAAATTCTGGACATCATCAAAATCGAATATATAATTTAAAATATTCGGCCATGTTCTGAAAATCATTCCTTTTTGAAATCGCAAAATTTCATAAACGAAAAACAGTGTTCTTTTAATCGGACAATTTTGTGCATTTGTAGCTTAGTTCGGATAAAATATCTAGAGATGTGCAAATGTTGTGAATTTTTCGTGTCAGGCGTGATTCACGCGTGACTCACGCGTGATCGAGACTAAATTAAAAATAATCACGCAATCGTGCGTGAGCGTGATTTACAAACTAAATTCCGTGCGTGATCGTGCGTGATTTTTAAAATGTAATTTTCACGCACTCACGAAATTACATTTCATAGCTTGCTGAAAAAATGTCCTCTTTACTCCTACAATATTTTGATTTAATTTGCGAGTTTTATACGACATTTCTGATAAGTTTCTAATTTTATATGAACCGAGTTTTCTGCGACATGTCGCAAATTCCTTAAAAGATTCGTCAGAATTCGTAGAGAGTTTCGGCAAAGTTTCTAGAATTTTCTCAGACAAAGATGTTCGTTTTCTTGTTAACCACTCATATGGACCGTCTTCGAATACGAATTCGGCATCTTGTGCAGACTTTCTGCCCTACTTCGGACCGAAAGTACGTGTGTCGACAGCAAAAGAAACCCAGTGAACCTTTTATGCCGACATGTCTGACATCAGGAAAAATATGTTTGTAAGCTGAAGACAACCCAGCACACAAGAAGTCAAAACGTTTGAAATACGATACATCGCTTATTTACTGAAACAGCGGACACAAAGATTTTGTCTTCTATGACATTTCGCACCACGGCGTCACTTACTAAAGAATCTGTCTAATACGAATTTTTACGAAATATTTTGCAAATCTGGTACATAAACTAATATTAGAAGTTACATAACTTTCATATTTAACAAATGACAGCTTACAAATATACACCAAATGAAAGCTTGGAAGGTTCCCTATAAAATAAAATATTGAATACCGCTATATTGTCCAGTCTTTAAGATAGCGCTGTTTTTACGTAAAAAGCTAGGCAAAAAATGCTTCCATTCCATTCCCTTCCATTTCACTCATAATGGGTTAATAATGGCTTTGAAAATATTAAAGTATTTCATACAATAAACGCATACATTTTAAAATGAAATCTACTCCAGCATGATTTAATATATTCTTTAATATATAAATAAAGGCACATAAGCTTTTTTTATGTAACACTGACGATTATGTGTTAAAAGTAAAGAACGAAAATACTGTTTATACTCTCTTCATACAAACTGATGTATCGGAATTGTATGGTGTTTGGCATCAAATATTTGAAAAATAATAGGAATTATAACTTTTTTAAGAAATTGTTGTGGTTCGCACTTATGTGTATTGAGCGTTACTCGTTTTTAGCATGCTTCAATATTCAGTTTAGTTAATAAAATAACTTCTAAATATTTAAAAGTTTTGCGAATTTTGTTAAATAGTTTAAATTGCAAAAACTTTCATCAATCAATAATAAAGTATTGCAGTTTTTTAATTTAATTGAAAGTTTTAAGGAGTTTTTGTTGAAACTTATCGAAGATTATACATCTGAATTGCTTTAAATTCAAAATATAGTGGGTTCTAAAAAATATTAAATTCGTAAGAAAATATATTGAGCATTACGTTAATAAAATTCTTAAATATAATTATCTATAAATTTTTGGGTGGTAAAAAAGTTAACAGCAGCGAAAGGGCAGAAACGATATGGAGAGCATTATCCGTTCAGAAATTTCTGATTTGCTTTGAAAGTCATTCCCAGAACAACCGTGAAAGCAAATGTAACGCTCAATACACAAAAATTAAAAAAAAATCTAAACATTTTATTTTTTATTAGGATCTATTGAATGAGTGAATGAGGCGAAAACTATAACACCTTCTCATATTTCTATTAATTAAATTGGTAAAGTTAAAAAAAGAAAATGAAAAACCCAAAATGTGCACTCACAATGAGAATCCCCATGGATATTATTTCAAAAACTCGTTTTGATTTTCGATTTGTGTTTTTGAGGGATATAAAAAAAATAAATATCGTGAAAGCTTAAGCTTTTGTCGTGCGTGAGCGCGTGTGATAAAATAAAATTTGATCGTGAGCGTACGTGATCGTGAGAGTCTTAAAATTTGCTGTGAGTGGGCGTGCGTGAAAAAAATATTTTTTTCGTGATCGTGAGCGAAAACTCACTCACGCGCACATCTCTAAAAATATCTGAAACATCTGAAACATAAAAATTAACTTAAAAGATGCAATAAGTGAGCTTTTTAGTTGAATTTTTTCCTGAAAGTTGCCGATTTCAAAACTAAATGATTTTCAGAACATGACCGATTATATTAAATAATTGAAAGTTTCTCCAAGCTGTTCCATCTCCACCATTATTTGGCTTCTATATCAGTAAAAGTGGTTTAGCAAATTGTCGTAAGCGAAGCAGATATTTGACATACCATAGAGTTTAAAGTTCTTCCACCTGACCAAAGGCCGGCTACACGAAAAGTCGTTGAAAGCACGTACCAAATTAAGCATTCCGAAGGCTATTAATATTGAAAGTTGTCGTAAGCGAAGCCGAGATTTAACATATCTCGGCTTCGCTTACGACAATTTTCAATATTAGAATAATTCGAAATGCTTAATTTGGTACGTGCTTTTGAGGACTTTTGGTGTAGCCGGACTTCGGCCGGGCGGAAGGATTATAAACTCCATAGTATATCGAATCTCCGCTTCGCTTACGGCAATTTTTTAGATTACTTGCCTTTGGAATTTTAATTTGAAACGCGCTTTTGGCGGACGGAAGTACTTTAGACTCTATGTGATATGTAAAATTTTGAGCTGCGGTTTCCTTGACGTATTAAACTTACAGCCTTCGATAAATGATCATTACTGTATTATACGTTTATAAATTTTTGTTGTATCTATGATAATTATCTAAATTACCCTTGGAGAGCCAAACTATAATTTTTGGCCGATGGAAAATATTGCCTTTTACTCATACTTTTATTGCAATTCAGTAAGAAACGAAAACTATTTATGCTTTTCTTTAAGTTTTCTTTTTTTCTCAATATAAAAATTAAATTACTATAATTTTTAATATTTTTTTGGTGTTTTTTAATTTTAGGCGATATTTAATTTTTTTTTTTTGCGATTTTGCATTTTTTTTTTTTGGGTTATTTTTCATTTTTAAATTTTGGGCGATTTTTAATTTTTTTTTTGGGCGATGTTTCATTTTAAAATTTTGGACGATTTTTCATTTCTATTTTTGGGCGATTTGGTTTTGGGCGATTTTTCATGGAGCCGAATTATTTTATTGTTATTATGTCAGAAAATGAAAATAAACCATGAAAAATGTTTGCTGACGTTTTTAGGAGCGAAAGAGACATTCTGTCTTTCCTCGTTCATTCACTGTTCAAACAAAAAAACCGGAACGCTGAACGATGACCTAGTTGCTTTAGTCATTCGGATCGGTTTTTGAAAACAGTTTGGTTTGCTAATTGTCTTCCTCGAAATACATACATACTTCCCAAACTAAAATCATGCTGTAATTTAAAATGAAATCTTTAACGGGTTTACGTAATATCTCAATAACCCCTTACAAAAATATTTATAATTTGGTGTAATTTGCTTACTTAACACATCTTATTGTTAACAACTTAAAAAAGTAATTAATTTAAAACGCTATTTTACGTTCGTAAATGTAAACTAATTTTTATAAAAGTATTTTAAAACAATTTTTCGAATATTCGAATATTCAGCAAAAAATTTTGGAATAATTTTTTATTCTAAATTGAACATTTTTGTTCGTTCGAATGAAAATAAGTTGTTCGGATATTCGAATAATTGTTATTCGAATGACAACACTAATATATATAAAGGGTCCGCCAGAGAACTTTTTTTTTGAAAATGCTATAAAAAAAACTACTGAATATTTTCTCAAATTTCTTTTTTTATTTGAAAGTACAGTCCTTCCGGTTAATAATGAAAAATAATTTCATTCAAATGGCCTACACGATCGGTCCAATTTTTAAGCACATTATCGATTGTGTGCAGCTGTATTTCACCAATGGCTTCACGAATATTGTCCTTTAAAGCGTCAATTGTCTCTGGCTTGTCGGCGTAACACTTATCTTTGACGGCACCCCACAAATAATAGTCCACAACGACATCAGCTCTGCGGCTGATAATGCGATCTTCAAAAACAGGGCGCAAAACATCGAGTGTAGCTTCGGCTGTGTGGCACGTAACGCCGTCCTGTTGAAACCAAATGTTGCCAATATCCTCATCTTCAATTTTTGTGAACAAAAATTACCGATAACGATCGCCATTGACTGTAACGGCCACTCCTTGCTCATTTTCGAAAAAATGGCCCAATTATGCCTCTGGACCAAAATTCGGACCAAACAGTGACTCGTTTTGGGTGCGTCGGCTTTTCAATGTATGCGTGCTGGTTTTCTGTGCACCAAATGCGACAATTTTCTTGTTTACATACCCGCCAAGATCAAAACGAGCTTCATCTGAAAAGATGATTTTTTTTTGCAAAATCGGCATCATCTGTAAGTCGATCGCAGGCTCACTTAGCGAAGCGAAAACGCATTGGATGGTCAGTTGGCTTCAACTCCTGAACCAATTGGACTTTGTATGGCATCATACCAAGGTCTTTATGCAAAATTCGTGTCAATGATGTCTCCGAAATGTTCAATTGTTGAGAACGACGCTGAATTGATGTTGATGGCGCTTCACGCACACTTTCTGCCACAGCAGCAATATTCTCGGGTGTATGCACTGTTCTTGGCTTTTCACGCTTTGGTTTATCGATGAGGATGCCAGTTTCTTTCACTTTTTTCACGAGATAACGAACATACGGAGCTGACGGTGCTTCTCTTCTTCCAAAATCCGTACGCAATTTTCGCACACATTCTGCAACATTACCATGATTTTCAAAGTAATGTGGCAATATTTCCCAGCGTTGTTCAAGCGTATACACAACCATATTCGTTCAGCGGAAGGATAAAATTAATTATCTGTCAAATCAGACATGAGCTAAGTGTTACCATTCACGAAATAAGCACTAGTTGAAAAAAAAAAACGTTAGATGGCGGACCCTTTATGTTTTCCAGACTCTACGCGGACAAAACGTAAAGAAATTTATATTATTATTTTTACAATACCATATAGACATAAACTGAACTTTAAGCGCGCGAAGCCGAGAGCACATCTAGTGAACAAATATGTATTTCCATATGACAGAAGTACACAAGTGGCTAATTGTATATTTCACCAAAGTGAAATTTATATGGAAAACAAAAAACAAAAGTTTAAAAATTTCTTTTTGTACACACTTTAAACATTTTAAAAGGCAAAGCAATCCCTGAATTTCTATCCGTTTGTAAAAAATTTCGATTCTAACCAAGGCATATTCATTACAGGTACCACCATAACTAAAACAAATACAACACCAAAAAACACATGTATTTTGTTGGTAGAAATACCCCAGAAATATGTCAAATCCATTAACTGTGAGTCGCACACATTCATAAGCTCTCTCAAATTTACTAACACATGCCCGTTGTTGATAGAAAACTCCCAGACATGTGTCAAAATCTATTGTCTGTGTGACGCACACATTCTCAAATTTACTAAAACAGCTGTTCTTGTGGTGGTACCTGTTCAATATACCTTGTTTCTAACCTTTCAAATTTGTATGCAAAATGGCGAAAATTCGTTGCAAAACAAACTTTTTCCATACGAATTTTAAAACAAACAAAAATCGTTTTAATTTACAAAATATGGCCCCAAAAAAATTTATTTGATTTCTGCTTTTGCTTTCCATGAAAATTTCACTTTGGTGACATTATTTAGACGATTATGTAGGCCCTTAATTAAATTAATTTTTCAGAAATGTGTATCAATATACATATTATAAACTTACCTGTAGGCTAAATTCATGCATTTGAAGAGTTTCGTTAATGATGTTTCAATTTCCAAATGGGAGGTAATCGAACCATGCGATTCACTACTACCGTATTTATTCTGATGGGCTAATTTGCGGGGCACATACAGTTGTACCTCCATGCAGGTGTTAGCTCCGTCGTCCACTTTCAATAAACTGGGATCTTCAGGATCTAACATTTTTATTTCACTATCGTCGAGATCATCTTGAGCTTCTTCCGCCTCAAATGTTGAGACCATAAATTGACCAGAATGTATGGATTCTCTTTCTGCTTTACCAGAAGTCGAGGCCACCGATGAATTAGAATCATTTGAAAAGTTATTGGGTGCCGTCAAATTAAAACCTCCTGAAGAAGGGCTTGTTGATGAAGAGGCTGTAACAGCTGCAGTTGTCGTATTGTTATTAGTATTCATGTCCATTACATTTCTGGCAGATGAACGTGGAAATTTATTATACTTATTAGACATATTTAACATCATAACAGTCTCATGTATTCTTTATGTTTAATAGTTGGTACTTAAACCGGTACACTACCGTTTGTATGCGCATACACGGTTATAGAAAAGGCGCGCGAAAAATACACAAAATGGATTTTTATCGGCTGTTGATTTTTTAATTTATTTAATCTGTGTTTGAGTTGTATTAACTATCAAGACTTTATCATTATCACGATCACAGTCACAATTATTCTCATTGTAATTATTATTGTTATAAAACATTTAAATGTTCTAACAAATGTAATAAACTATTCACACTATTAAAATTATTATTTTTATAATTTAGAGGATTTGAAAGAAATTTTATATTATATTTTTGCTGTAGAACTGTACACGAAAAAGATAATTTTTTATAATCTTTAATATTATCACAGTTTGTAATCTTCAATTGTAGAAACAGCGATGCTAGCAGCGACAAAGAAGAGAATTCGCACCAATTGTTGTTTTTAGGTTTAATCATTAGTGTTATTGCTGTCGTAATATTAGCTGCTATTAATATTGGTGGTGATGATATATTTTCCATTTCACAATCAGCACTAAATAATAATGATTTTAGCGGACAACATTTACTTTTTTCCTCCTTCTGCTGCTTTGAATTTTAAAGTTCTCATTTCTTCACACTTTTTTACAAATAACATTTTTACTTTTATAATTTTGGCTCTATCTCTCTCGCTTTCTCTCTCTCTCTCTCTCTCTCTCTCTGTCTTTGTTCTTAATTTGTTTGATTTTTTAATTAATTAGCTTTGATAAAGTCTCTTTAAATTTCTCTCTCGTATAAATTGATTATGCTTGTTGTTGGTCAAATACAACTTGAATTTGTTATCAGTTTTTTTCTACATACATATGTACATACATATATAATTTTTTTTATTTTTCTTTGACTTGATTGAGTATGTGTGTGTGTGTCTTTGAGTTCATTTCAGAAAAGAGCCATCATGATTGTCTGCTTCACCTAAACGATTGATTTGAGAAAATGTATAAATTTATAATAAAAAGCAGCACAATAACAATAATAAACAAGTTAATTAATCAGTTATAATTTTCAAAAAGTACAAAAACAAATACAGTACATATCGGATATAAGAAACTTTAAAAATTTCACAAAATTGTTTCTTATATGCGGTTTTTTCTTATAAGCAATTATTGTTTATAAGTTATTTCTTATACACATTTATATGGATATAAGAAACTTTTTTCGAATAAGTGTGTATTAAATAAAGCATACATATGTAATATTTTTCTATAAAAAGTAAAACAAATTAAGTTCGATAGTTAAAATTTTTTATTATGTATACGAAACAATTCATATAAAAAACTAACTTAAATAGCTCTAACAAAAGATAAACAATAAAAAATGAATTCAGTTTGCACTATAAAAATTTCTTATATAAAATCTTTTTTCATATCATTTATCATCTTTGGTGTTTGAAAAAAGTTTCTTATATCAGGTTTTTTCTTATATACGATTTTCTTTTACAGAAGATTTTTTCTATGGAAAGTACAGAAAAAGAGGGTGTTTTTGGTCCACTTTCTTATAAGCGGTTTTTTCTTATATACGATGTGCTTATATCCGATATCTACTGTATTTATATCTGTACAATTATAACACTGTTTCCAAATAAATTTTACACAGTAAATTAAAAATTAGAAACTAAAATCCGACTACGATGCAAATGTCCACTAGTTGTTCCTCAGACGGGTATTTTTTATCCTATTTAATACGATACCCAACACATTAGTTTTTCATATTTTCAATTGTTAGTCCCTGACTGTATTGCATTAGTCCCATGGCCGCCATTTTGAATATATTATAATGCTTTGCTAACTATATGCCCAACATACATAGATATCAGAGGTGTGAAAGATTGCAATCAATTTAATTGCAATCACATGATTTCATGTTAATGATTGCTAGTTTTTGATTGCAATCAAAACCGTAAATTTGATATCATGAAATCAATTCAATAAATATGATTGTAATCAATTTTTTTAAACTTATTTCTATATTAATTGATTGCAATCAAAATTAAAGCAGAACCAAAATCATCGTTCTCTTCAAATAATAATTCTTCTTCTAGAAATAAAGCTTACTCTCATAATTTAGAAACAAAAACTTCATGAAATGGCTAACAAACCTACGTTTTGGTACGTTTTTATACTATTTTTTTGGACGTTTACTATAATTGTGATTTCAGGGGAATTGATTGAAATCATATGATTTCAACAAAAATTTGATTGCAATCAAATTGATTGCAATTAAATTGATTGCAATTAAATTGATTGCAATTAAATTGATTAAAAAATATGATTTCAAAATTATTGCAATCACAAAAGATTGCAATCTTTACAAGATTTCATTTTGAAATCTGAAATCCTTTCGAAATCAAAGAATGAAATCAATTTGGTTGAAATCACTTTGATTGCAATCACAATTGATTGCAATTTTGTACTATACATACAGTGGGGAGCAAAATTACCAAAATGTTTACAAAATTCGTCAATATTTCGTATGTTCAGCGTAAATTTTATACTTTACCATCTGAATAAAAACGATTCATTTTAATATCGTCTGACCATATGACTCACTTAAAGTCTAGAACAATGTAATTTTTATGATCTTGTAAACATTTAAGATGAGCCTTCACTTTTGTTTTCCATATCGCTGGCATTTCTTGCTATGAACTTAATGACAGGTTTGTTATTACGTTTGTATCCTTGTTGTGTAGTTTTATCTATTTAATTGGCAATAAATATTCCGTGAACGCTGCTTCTTTATTATAAGGATATCCTAATCACAATAACATTTCGTCTTTGCTTTTACTTTAAGCAATATTCAATGCCATATTCTATTTTTTTAATTTTTACGTAATAATACATTATTTTTTATTATCCCAGTTTTTTAAAGTTTTAGTACTTTTTTACATATTGCGTCTTCAATATATGTAACTTAATTTTGTAAGAATATAAATTTTATGTCTAAAAACGTTAATTATTCAAACCCCACAAGCGCTTTACAAAAAAAAACGTTTCTTTGATTGCCGTCTATTTCGCTTGTTTACAGTTGAGTGAAAGAGTGCCCTACACCTCCATCTCAAGCGTGTGTACCCACTATAAATTATAATGTTACGGGCTAGTGGGTTTGTACAAAATGCAATCCTTTTAAACATATTGATATACCTTTCGAGAAGACGGTTTTTACCTATTGTTTTCGCCTGTCACAGGATTATATCTCGAGAGCCACTAGTCTTTTCCAAAAAGTGCATTAAAAAGCCTTTTCCAATAAATACCACTTCCCGAAATACATTTAAAAGTATCTTTTTCAAAAAGGTGCCATTTCTTAAAAGCTCACAACCAAATTTTCAAAAGAGAACATTAAAAAAAAACTAAACTTTCTAAAAATTACCATTTTCAAAATGTACACAGAAAAAAATATCATCAAACTGCAACGAACAATTCGAATTGTTAATACATATGTAATTTAAATTCAAAGATATATTTAGTTAATATAACAAACTGAGTACACAGGAATTTTTTCAACAAACTGAACTAACCAAATTTTTTGTTATATATGGCTCAAAAATTTAAAATTTTTTGGATATTCTTTTGATTAAAAATACCAAATAAAGTTGTTGTTGAAACTTCTGAAAAAATTAACAATCATCATTGTTGATATAACAAATGAATGCACACACGTAAATGAAACAAAGCAGATCAAGTTTTGTGTGTATTCATTATTTGCATAATAACGAATTGCTCTGTAGCATAGATGTACGAACGTTTGTCTATTAGTCCAGAGGTCGCTGGTTCGATTCCGCCCAAAGACATTTTGTGTTTTGTCGCAGACAAGCAACAAAAAGTCGCTTCGAATGTTGTGATTGTGCATAAAAAAAATATTGTTAATACAACAATTATGATAATTAAAATTTGTTCTTAAAATCAACAATTCATATTGTTGATATAACAATAATCTTAATTGAAATAATTTTGAAATCTACAAAAAAAAAATTGTCAAACAAAATTTTGCTAATTTCTTTTTAACTTACAATTTCGTAATTGTATTTACAAAAATCGTTGTAGGTTCAAAATCAATTAATTATTTAATTGATATAACAAATACATTAATTGTATTTACAAATCTTTTTTTTTTTTTGTACATATTCAAAAGAGCATGTTTTAAAAAATACACCATTTCTAAAAATTTCTTTTTCCAAAATATAGCTTTTCCAAAAACTGCCTTTCTAAATTTAAGCATTTCACAAAAGCAAATTTTCAAAACAGTGGCCTCATCCAAAAAATGAAATTTTTTAAGATAAATTTAACAAAAAAATACTTTTCCTAAAAGTGCCATTTTAAAAAGGTACCTTTTCCAAGAAGTACCATTACCACAAAGCAAATTTTTTCCTTAAAGTATTTTTTCCAATATATACCATTTTCAAAAAAAAATTACATTTGAAAAAAAGTACCTATAAAAAATTCGATCGCTAAGATGCACCTTGTACCTTTTCCAAAAATTACCATTTCCTAAGACTAAATTTAAAAAAAGTACCTTTTCCAAAAAGTACTATTACCAAAATGCACCTTTTTTCAATAAAGTTCCTTTCCTAATAAATACCGTTCACCAAAAGTAAGTATTCAAAAACGTATCGTTTTACAAAAAGTGCCTTCTTCAAAAAGTATGCTTTACAAAAGTACGATTTCCCAAAAGTATATTTTCAAAAAAGCTCATTTTGAAAAAAGTACCTTTTTCAAACAGTACTATTACTTAAAAGGCCATTTTCAAAAATAGAATATTCAAAAAGTATTTCTTTAAATACCTTTACTTCTCAAAAAACACCATTTGCCAAAAAATACCTTATCCAAAAATCACCTTTCCAAAAGTTACCATTTCCCTAAAGTAAATTTTCAAAAAAAAAACATTTTAAACAAGGACTTTTACCTAAAAGTACTATTTCCCAAAAGTACATTTTAAACAGCATACTTTTTTCTAAAAGTACCTTTTCAAATATATGCCGATTTCAAAAAAGTACCTTTTAAAAAATTACCATTGCCTAAAGCACATCTTTTTTCCTAAAAAAAAGTACTATTTTCCAAAAGTACATTTTCAATAAAGTACCTGTTCCAAAAACTACCATCCCCCAAAATGTTAATGTTCAAAAAAAATTTTCTAAAAAGTACCATTTCTTAAAAATACATTTTCAAATATGTAAGTACATTTTTAAGAAGCATCTTTTTGTATGTTTTCCAAAAAATAAATTTTCGAACAAGTACTATTTATTAAAAGTACATTTGCAAAAAAGCAAATTTTCTAAAGAGCACCTTTTCCAAAAAGCAGATTTACAAAAAAAGTTAACTTTTTTGAAAAAGTACCTTTTCCAAAGAGGATCTATTCAAAGAGTACCAAATAAATCCTCAATGTTTCCCTTTGATACCCATGTTCCAAAATGCATTACATCAGTTAAGTTTTGTGTGAGTAAGGGAACATGAGTTGCAAATTTTGTAAAATTGGCATAATACAGGTATATGATGGAAAACGATTTCGAAAACGATCCTATTTTAAAAGGTGTTTTTTAACAATATTTCTTTATTAAAAAAAACTTTACCACAAATATTATAAACATATTTCTTTGTTAAATATAATTTTATCACAAAAATTATAAAAAAGTGCTTCGTTTTCAAAATCGTTTTCCATCACATACCTGATAGTTTCCATTTAAATGTATTTTACTTATGGCGTTTGCTTTTTAACAAAAGTGTGTTGCACTATTTGCCCTTTTTAATGAAAATTTGCAATATAATTATGTTTTGAATATCAATTATGTGTAGCATCTCAATTGTAAATCTTTTTTTTGTAATTGTTTTCTTGTAGTAATATTGTAGTATTGTTAATATTGGGAGTGTCCACTAGCTGCACAGTGGGCTGCTAACGCTGTTTTTTGCTCGGTCGTACCTTTACGTGTTTTATAGTCCGACTTATGTGCCGCTAATCTTGTCCGTAATTTAGACTTAGTCGTTCCAACATATATTTTATTACATACATTGCACCCGTCTCCATTGCAAGGTATTTTATATATTACATTTGATTTATCTAATTTATCTACCTTCGCTTTTGTATTTGAAAATAACATATTCAATGTCTTATCGGTTTTGAGCGAGATTTTGACATTTTGTCTATCAAATATATCCGAGTGTGTGATTCTTTCCGAAAACCCAGGAACATATGTCATTGATTTAAACGTTTTTTCTGTTCTTTCCACAGGTGCTTTATTGAGATTTTTATAGCGTTCTCGATTATATTTTTTGCCATGGTGAACGAGAAACAATTTTTCTGTAATAGTTTTCTTATCTTCTTTATATTTTCTTTGTGGTATATTATATCACTAATTTGTAGTACCCTTTTCGCGAAGTTTTGTGCTGTATTAATTTTAACGAGCTTGGGATGGTTTGAATAAAAATTGATGATAACACCGGAACCAGTTGGTTTTTGGTACCAGTCTATTGTTAATGTGTTATGTTTACGTATTATTAGCGCGTCCAAATACGGCAACTTTTCATCTTTTTCTAACTCCATTGTAAGCTGTATATGTCTGTGGAAACTATTTAAGGGTTTAAGTGTATCTTCCACATTGCTTTTTTTGACTATACAAAATAAGTCGTTGACGTATTTTTTCATAAACCTTGGTTTACAATCTAAATTTTCCATTGTAGCATCTAACAATTCTTCCATCACTATGTCTGCTAGTACTGGTGATGCTGGTGAGCCAATTGGCATTCCTTTTAATTGTTCAAAAACTTTGTCTTTATGCTTAAAATATCTATTATCTTTAATGCAGAAAATTAAGATATCAAGAAACATATCTTTTGGTATCTTAGTAAACGTAGAAACTTTTTCCCACTTTTTCTTTTTTATTTCTATTGGCAAGTTAACAGGGATGCTGGGAAATAAGGATACCACATCAAACGAAACTCCGTCACCAAGCTGTATATTTGTTACATTCTTCTTAAATTCAATTGCATCCTTAACGTTGTATTGAGAGTCTTTTGTTACATGTTTCAATATATCTACTATATACCTGCATAATCCGTATGATGGTGAGTTAACTGAGGAACAAATGGGCCGTAGCGGCATGCCATCTTTGTGAACCTTAGGAATCCCATATATTCTTGGTGTAGTAGCAACACTGGTAAATAATTTGTACTTTTCATTTGCGTCAATTATGTTCAATTGAGATAACTTCTCTACTATTTTATTGTTGCGTGTTTGTAGTTTACTCGTGGGATCGACTTTAAGACGTTTATAAGTACACATACTCGTATCTTGTGCAATGTTTCTCATTTTTTCCTCATACTTCTTGTTTTGTTTGAAAGGGTTTGACGAAAATTGGCCCCAAAATTTTTTTGTCGAAAATAGGAGGGGGAAATTTGCTCCCCCATGCATAACTATGTCATTTGTAAGCCTGTCATTTGTGAACCGATTTTCAAAATTCTTATTTTGTCTGAAAGGGTTTTCCAGAAGTTGGTTCCACAATATTTTTTTTCTGTATTCAAGAAAATAAATTTTCGAAGGTAAGTGAAACGTAACGAGCTACGTTCCTACTAGGGATAGGCAAGTGAAAAAAATATATCGATATATATCGATATCGATATATATCGATATCGATATATTTTTAAGCATCGATCGGCATCGATATATATCGAATAAAAAATATCGATATATCGAATAAAAAATATCGATATATCGAAATATCGATATTTTTTCAGCAATGATAATTCATACATAGTCCCCAAATGTTTTTTAAAAATAAAACAAAAAAAGAACCTTTCTTATAAATAATTAAGCTGGAAGGAATTAATTTTCAAGATCCTTACTGTTCCACCAATACTTCATGGAACATACATCAACAAAATTACACTCAAAGAATGATAATTTTTCGAATAGACAAAATATTATAAATAAAACAAAAGATTCTGTTAGTAATATTCTATTTGATGAAGACTGTAACGAAATGTTTTTAAAAATTTCACGAAAAACAAAACCGAAGCTAAAAATAAATATCGAATTTGACACTGTCGATATATTTGGAAAAAAATAACAATACATCGATGTATCGAAATTAAAAATATCGACGATATATATATCGATATATTTTTAAGAAAATATCGATGTATCGATATTTTTGCCCATCCCTAGTTCCTATCCGGTGTCCCATGACACCGTGCGTTCTTTTTTTAAGCTTTCTGGCGATATTTTAAGTTTTACCTTTTTTCGGTTTTGTTTTTTTTTTTCGGTTTTTTGTGATTTTTTTAGTTTTAGCGATTTTTTGGTTATCACACTTTTTTTTCTTTCAATTTTTTTCGTTTTTTGGCGATTTTTTTTTTGTTTTAACGTTTTTTCGCTTTTTAACGATATTTTTAGTTTTAGCGATTTATTTTAGTTTTGGCGCTTTTTTCGGTTTTGGGGATTTTTGTTTTGTTTTTATGATTTTTTAGTTTTAGCGATTTTTTTGACACTTTTTTCGTTTTGGCGATTTTTTTTGTGATTTTTTTTATTTTGGCGCTTTTTTTTGTTTTGGCGCTTTTTTCGTTTTTGTTATTTTTTTCCATTTTTTCGTTTTTTTTTATATTTTTATCTTTAGCGATTTTTTTATGTTGTAGGTTTTTTTCGTTTTGACAGCTTTTTCGTTTTTTAGGTTTTTTTTTAGTTTTTTGGTCATCTTTTTAGTTTTGGTGATATTTTGCGTTTTAGAGACTTTTTTAGTTTTGGTGCTTTTTTCCTTTGCGCGCATTTCTCATTTTGGCGATTTTTCGTTTTGACATTTTTTTAAGATTGTAATTTTTTTAATTTTAGCGTGTTTGAAAATTTCAAGAGTTTCCAAGATACTGCATATTGTCTACATCGTAAAATTACATTAACTGATAGAACAACCTTTCATTTTTATTGTTTTAAATATCAGTGTTAATTGGTGTAATCTATTTTACAGACTACACCAATTAACACTAACTTTGAAAATTTAGTGTCTATATATATGTCAGTATATTACATTAGTATTTCAACATGTTTCGTTGCTCGCTTTAGAACACCCTTTAATTTTTAACTGTCATATATTTGTTGTTGTAGCGGCAATAGTTTTATATATTCTGTGAAAATTTCAGGTCCGTAGCTCTTATGGTTCCCGAGAAACAGACAGACAGGCGGACAGACAGCGCACAGTGGGTTGAAACATAGGTAAACTGAGAATTAATTCAGGGAAGCCAATTATTGTTGATATAAAATTTTTTTTGGAATAACTGTACATTATTTAGTGAAAAAATAAGGTTTTTGAAAAAAAACTGATAGAAAATATTTTTTATTTAAAAAAGAAGAGAAAAATTATATGTACATATATATGCATTTAAATCCATTTTGGGTATTATTGTGATAATAGCTTTAGATATCTTCAACATCATCACCATAATCATCATTATCATTATAATGATCATTATCATCATGATCATAATCATCATTATCATGATCAGAATCCTCATCATCATTGTCGCCTTCTTCGGGAAGAATTAATAATTCCAAAGCCACCTGCGGTATTTTGTGTGTATTTTTTTTATATTAGTTTTACTCATGCTGGAAATATATGGATCTGAAGTAAGCAGAAATCTATTAAATATGTCTTCATTAGTTTTTTCCCGGCTGCATTTACGCGCAAATTATTCCCTATAGTTTCTGAAGTCTTTGTTTCTAGCCTCTTGCGCATCCTCTGATAGCTCACCAATTGGCAAAAGGGCATTGGATATTATTTGCGGTTCGTGTATAAAAAATGTATGAAGGGTAGGTGACATTTTGTGAAATTTTTTTATGTAGGGTACAATGAACTATAACAATTAAAAGAGATTGAAGCTTGACACGATATTTTTTAAATGCAGTGTTCGTGAGTTACATATAATTTTATCAAGAAATTTATTTATAATAACGTGAGTTATTGCCGAATTTGTGCGTTAGCTTATTTTTTAGATTTTTGTTTTTAGCATTTAATATACATATTAGTATTTAAGCTTTAGTTTTGTTCGAACATTAAGTGTTTTCGTGATCATTTCGAGCTCGTGAGTTAATTTTAAATTTAATAAAAGCACGAACGTAAGCAAAAATTAGAATTCGGTGTAAATAAAACAGAAACTATTTTTTGTAAGTGAGCGTGAGTCAAAATTAACTCACGCAACCATCTCTGATAGAAACCAAACTCATTTATAACAATAACTTTAATACCGAAAATAAAGACAAAAGAGAGTTAAAAACAAACAAGTTGATTTGTTGTTTGTTTTTTCAGATTAAGTATTTAGCAACTGGAGTTCTTTCACAAAAATTTTAATAAGTAAAAAAACGCGGTGCCTCTGCAAAAGTTTGGTGTGAAATATATAAGCTAAAATACTATATTAAAATATCACTTAATAAAATTTGCTGGATCGCAACAAGAAATTTGTTGAAACTCTGTGTATATATCGAAAATACCCCAAATATGGAGCACTTTTTAAAAAAAAATATTAAAAATATTTGCAAAGCATTTATCTAAAAAACATTAATGCAATTATGTAGCCAAATACCTGAAGTTGATGGTTCCATTTTAATAAAATTACTTTTAGAACGCCTAATAAGAATTATCAGCACCCAAAATATCTCAATTTTCAGTTTTAGGCACGGCACGAAAAATTTTGAAAAATTATTTGACTTTGACAGCTCATAGTCGATAGAGTAATTTACTCAAAACAAAAGTTTTTGGCAAATAGTGATGTAGAATTTAATTACTTTTCACCCAGTACCACACACGAATGTGTAGGATAAAGTTCAGCTTTTGAATTAATCCTCACTTTTGGTACATTTCAACCCTCTGTGCAGCGTAGCGAAAACAATAGGGTTCCTTTACACTTTTGTTGTACGAAACCCTAAAAATAAGAAAAAAAATTATATAAAAAAATTGTTGACGAGCCTAACCCACGATATCGGCCGCTATCGCTCGCTTGCATTTTCAACGACAAACAGCTGATTTGCGGCCCAGTAAAAGCTCTCAGCACGACAAGTCGATCGACAATGCAAGCGATCGCCAACGTAACAGTTTTCATACAAATTTGGTACCCACTATGAAAAGTAAAGTGACATCAAATGTCCAAATCAGCCACTTGAGTTGTTGATGTCGACAAATAAAAATGTAAAACAATAAATTGTTTCAATTTTATTAATTTAATAATAATAAAATAAAGCTATATAATAATAATAATAATAATAATAATAATAATAATAATAATAATAATAATAATAATAATAACAATACGTAATAATAAAATAAAGTTAAATAAAAATTAGTTTTAGACGTTTTATTGACTTGTGCGGCTCCTGAACGAACTAGTTCAGTTGAATCATTCATTCAATTGAGCGAAGTGAAACGCTCACTTAGTGAGCGGTTTTATCTCAGCGAAAGACATAAGACGAATTTAAGGTGAATGGCTCATCTTTCTTTCTTTCTTTCTTGTGTCTGCTGTTTCATAGATCACGGCAAACTAGAAATAGTGGCATCATTGCTGAATTTGCTTTTAAAACGTATCCAATACAAGAACCACGGACCGAAAACTTTCTTAGAATATAACGTAACACATGCAAAAACCTAATTCACACACCTTTTGAAGAAAATATCTTATTTTTTAGTACACATTACATTTTTTAGCACAATGGAAACTTTTTCTTGCTCCCTATTCTAAAGTCCATTTTTTATTTATACATATAACATTTATTTACTTTCTTTCACAATTTCTTAAACTTTTGAATCACTGCTTTTCATTCTCAGTATTATTTATAATGTCCCATAATCATAGTCAAACAATAAAGTTGGTTTGCTTTCGAAATAACTTAAAATTTAAAACATTTTATTATTTATTTATCCATTATAGTCAAAAGCAAAGTATGTTTTAAGTTGAACCAGCTTTAAATGGTTGACAAGTCAAATTCGAAAAACGTTCGCATACAAAATGTTGAAATATAAGCCAAGTGGCATCTCTGATTAGCTGACTTTGTACCAACGCGCACAATATAGAAAAACGCACTTTATTTTAACCAACTTGTCAAACTCCATATACACACAAATTTTTATTTTTTGTACATCGAGTTTGACAGACTTGATAAAAACTGCTGATGATCATTTGCTCTAATGAGTGTACCTATTAGACCTGCCTTGTTTTGTACATAAGACAAAGAGAAGAAGAAGGAACAAAAATGCAAATCTTCAAAAATAACTTGTGTGTATTGTTATACAGACATGTTGTCTTCAAAATAAAAATAAAAAATTTAGAAAGAGAATTTCTTTTTTTTTAGACAACATTTACACTGCAAATTGTTCATAGAAGAAAAAAATATTATTTAATGTGGTGTTAAGCTGGTTAAAAACAACTTCAGCTGTTTTTAAGTTCGAAACAGACTTTTGCCCGTAAAGTTAACTTTTTATTGTCTATAATAAACTAAAAGCATATATTTAACAAAAGTAAACTTTAGATCTCTTGCCATTATTACAACTTGCTGATAACGCTTAAAACAGTTATTATTAACATAAGCTATCTTGAATGATAACGTGACAAATAAGATTTCTCCATTATTACAACTGACCAATAAAATAAAATATGTAATTTATATACTGTGGCAATATTGCAGTAGATACCGACTACTTTTTGTTGCTTATAATACGTAGTGGACCGATTTACCAAAGACTATAAATATATATATTTATAGTCTTTGGATTTACTTTGCAAGAAACTGTCATTGAAGTTACCATATCTCCATCAGAATATATGGCAGCTTCAAATTGGCTTCCTTCCTAAACGTCTGAATGCAACGTCAAAGCAGTGTTTAAATCCAGAAATTATACTTTACAACACTGCAAATCAAATGCATTGTCAATAAAAAGCATTGCCGACAGCGTTACCGTTGAAAACTTTCAAAAAGGGGCACAAAAAGGGGATTTTGAAAATAATAGGGCATTTACATTGTCTCGAAATCTAGTAGATTTGATTTGAAATCTTTTTCGAAATCTATATCGTTCGCACTAAGCTTTTTTTGGCATTTTTCTAGATTTCGTATCCAACAATAAATACTTCGACTGAAATTTATCTTATACTGTAACCCAACAAGTGCCACCTTAGCTAATGCACACACTTTTATTACAAAATTTATGTAGAGCGTAGCAAATTCACTCACCGTTTATATAAAAATGTTGTACAGGGTAGCAAAAAGAAAATAGAAATACTAGATTTTGAGTAGATTTCGTCCAAATCTACTTACAAAGTAGATTTCGTTTTGCATGGGAAATCTAGTAAAAAAAAACTAGATTTAGCTCGAAATCTCGTAAGTACTAGATTTCGAGACAGTGTAAATGCGCTATAAAAGGGGCACAAAACGGGGATTTCTGAGAAAAAAAAGAGGCACCTTTAATAACAAGAAATATATGAAAAAAGTTATTTAATTTTTAAAAATAAAGGTTAGCAAACATAAACTGCCGCTCATCTGATTAGGCTTAACATTTTAGCAATACTTTTTGGCAGTTCTATCAAAAACTACTAATAAAATTGGACTTATTAATAAATAATATGCATTACGAGAAATATGTGAAAAAAATTTAACGGAAATATTGTACCATTATCATATAATTGCTGCAAAACTAAATTTGTCCAAGAGCAGTGCCTAATCAGAATAGTTTACAGTAGAGGGCTGCAAAGTGTACACAAATGTATTCGTAGAATGTACTCGTATGAATTTCGTGTGTGCATAGATGTATGTTCTTATGTATATACTTATGTATACATGCATTTATATGTGTGTACATACATGGCCACGACCAAATATACATATGTACATACATATATACACACATATATACAAAAAAGCATACATGCATACACACACAAACATACATACGAGTACTTTGGAGTATATTCGTGCAGCCCTCTAGTTTACAGTATAATTTCCCCGCGAATTGTTAGTTTTTAATACATTTTTGATCTTTCTAAGCCGATAAAGGTTAGTTGAACAGGCTGCCGGTTTCTAAAAACCGGCCCACTTGGGTCCTTTGGCCCCTCTGTGATGAACAATAAACCAGGGTTGGAAAAACCCGTGTTTTTGAAATAAAACCCAGCCCGGCGGGTTTTATCATGGGTTTTTTGGGTTTTATTGGGTTTTATTGGGCTTTATGGGGTTTAATTGGTTTTTTATGATCTAATCCAGCAAAAAATAATCGAGATTTTGGAAGCAGTACATAATTGTCCTGTTAAACAAATGTGCTTCGTAGTAGTGAACAATGTACCGCCTGAATATATTTAATAGTGTATGGCAGAAAATGCGTAATCTTCTTACATTTTTCTTTTTCATCCGCTTAAAAAACACATCCAATTACAGTGGTGCATACAAGAATGCACTATTGTAAGGCAGAGATTATAAAAATACAAATTTTACGATGAGTAACAATGAGTTACGATCTTAAAACAAGAAAACAATAGTATGATTTTATTTCATACTAAATGCGCTGAAATAAGCGTTCAAAAATAAATGCTCCTAAGTGGAACATCGCGAACAAATATCATGCAATACGTAAGCAGGTTTGTAAGCTACAATAACAAATATCTCCTTTACAAACCTGCTTATGGCGAAGCAGTAGTTTTTGCTGGGAAGCAATGTTGTCAAATTAGCCCTTTTCGGTATAGATTTATTAAGAAAATCATTAATAGAACTATGCGACAAATGAAGACTTTTGGAAAAACACAAGGACTTGACAGTACAGTTTCGATTTTACTACCACGGGGTAGTAAAACCCTATACTCAATTTGCGAATTTGGTGACCAATTTTTTTTCATGGACCTCCAAAATTTCTGAAAATCAGTGGGACCTCAAAAAACGGTGTCATCAGTATTTGGCCAACAGCTAATTCAAACTTAATGATACCGCTTAACTGTATATGGCAATAATGTAGCTAAGAGTCCGCTTAACAGTTTTTTTTTTACCATTTAATGCCCAAAAAATTGTTTCTTGCACTTTTTGTTGAAAAAATTAAGAAAAAAATTAGTTTTCACTTTTTTCAGAATAACTTACTGGTACTGTACTCAAAGTTGTGAATAATAAAAATAGACAAAGAAGTCCAAGATCGAAAAACCTCGCTCCATTGGCGAAAATGCCCAAAGATGGTAGATCTGATGCGGCGCTTTCTGAAAACCGCTTTTCAATTCTACAAAATGACAAAGACGAAATCACCATTGTCAGGTCAAGCAAGCCGCCCCCATTATACTTAAGGGAGAAAAACTCAAATGAGCTAATTAAAAGGCTAGTACAATTAATCGGTGAAGAGGCGTTTTACGTAATCCCGATAAAACGCGGCGCGATTAATGAGACGAAAATTCAAGTAAATGAAGAAAATCATTATCGCTCAATAGTTTCGGAGTTTGAAACACAAAATAAAAATTTTTACACCTAACAACTGAAAAGTGCAAAAGGCCTCCAGATAGTGACAAAAGGCATCGATTCATACGTGGATCCAAAGAGGTAAAAGCGGGTCTACTAAATACTAATTTTAAAGTGAAAAATGTTACTAACATTAAAAATAGAGAGCGAGTCCCCCAACCACTATTTCGTGTGGAACTGGAACCAGGGGAAACGAAATTAAAAAAGAATGAAGTACACCCCATTTATAGCTTAAGATATTTGCTGCACCGACGAGTTACCGTAGAGGAACCACACAAGCGAGCAGGGCCCATTCAATGCCTGAATTGCCAAGAATATGGCCACACCAAAACATATTGCAAGTTGCGCACCGTTTGCGTCGTCTGTGGTGAACTACATAGCACTGCCAATTGTGATAAGCCAAAAGATGATTCCAAAATTAAAAAGTGTAGCAATGGCCATCAAAATCACACTACAAACTACAGGGGCTGCCCTGTCTATGTACATGTTAAGCAGTCTTTGTATAACAGACGTAATCACACCTATGCTCAACCTATTACTTTCGACAATACAAATTATCCTCAGTTGCGCCAACCAGCTACCAGCCGGCCTTCATACGGCAAAATTTTTAAGGCTAACCAGCCCATAGCCCAAGACATACCAAACATCCAGTTCTCATACGCTAATGCTTTGAAGTCTAACCAGCCCACTGCTTAAAAACGGCCTCTTGCCAACGAAAACAGTGGTTTCAATTTTTATCGAATTGAGGCTTCAATAGAAAATTTAATACAAACAGTAAACTTTTTTACAACCAACATGACCTGCATGATGCAGGAAGTGTTGAAAATGCAGTCTATATTAAACAAACCATGAACTTGAAAATCTGTTTCTGGAATGCAAACGGCATCCACCAACATAAAAACGAACTAGAATACTTCATGATGGATAAACAAATTGATGTTATGCTTATCTCTGAGACGCATCTGACGGCTAGAAGCTTTTTTAAATCAACGGATATACTCTCTACGACACAAAGGACCATCAAGGTAGAGCTTGTAGTGGGTCGGGTATACTAATAAAATCGCGATTAAAACACTATTTAATGGGTGATCATTGTGAAGACTATCTTCAAGCAACTAACATCTGCATTGAAGCTTTTCATAAAAACCTGGTGATTTCATCAATTTACTCTCCTCCTAGGTACTCTATTACAGAAAATCAGTATAGTAGATTTTTCAATCCACTAGGCCGACGCTTTTTGGCCGCCGGTGATTACAACGCTAAGCACACGTTCTGGGGATCTCGCCTCATCACACCAAAGGGTCGCGTTTTGTTTGACACAATTTCTAAAATGCGTTTAAATGTTATATCAAGTGGGCAGCAAACTTACTGGCCAACAGATCGCCGAAAAATACCTGATGTTATTGATTTTGGAGTGGTAAAGGGTGTGCCCAGCGAAATAATCCAAGTTAAAGCATCTTTAGATTTGTCTTCAGATCACTCACCAACTATTGTCACTATATATATATATATATATCATTCAACTTCTTCACCCACTTGTGATTTAACAATGACAACCACACGTATTAATTGGATGAAATATAAAAAATATTTAAGTGCTCATTGCACAGAAAATATTCCATTAAAAACGCCTGCTGATATAGATGATATATAAGCCTCCATTGTGAGCTTCGAATGGAGACTGGGCAAGAGCTGACGCTGAAAAATGTACTCTGTTTGTAAACCACTTGTAGAAAGTATTTACTCCAAATACGTCTGATACTATAGTTGAGCTGCCACCAGTCATCGCTATACCAGATGTTACTTTAAGGTTCAATATTCGTGAGATTGAACACTATATTGCGGGATTAAATTCGAAAAAAGCTCCAGGCGCTGATAAAATAAGCAATAAAATGCTCTTAGAGCTACCCTATACTGCAAAACGGATAATTCTATTTATCTTTAACAGTATTTTGCGCCGCAAATGCTATCCCGCAGAATGGAAGGTTTCGCTGATTACCATGATACTTAAACCAGGAAAAGATCATACGAAGGTGGAATCCTATAGGCCTATAAGCCTATTGTCTAACATGTCAAAGCTATTTGAACAGCTACGTATGAGTAAGCTAACACGCATATTGAATCGTACTGGATGCATTCCAGACCACCAATTCTGATTTAGGCGACAACATAGCACGATCGAACAAACACATAGACTCGTGAACGTGGTTAGAAAAACCTTCGAAGAAAAGAAATATTGCTCTGCGCTCTTTATCGAGGTTTCCCAGACATTTGATAAAGTATGGCACGAAGGTTTAATAGATAAACTAAAGCAAAACCTACTCGAAAACACCCTTTAGCTTTTAAAAAGCTACTTAACTTAGCGAAATTTCGTTGTTAAAGAAGATAATTTTCTAAGCCCTCCACAACCGATTGAAGCAGGAGTTCCTCAAGGCAGCATCCTCGGTTCTGTATTATATCTGATATATGCCTCTGACTTGAGGTAAGCAGTAACATACACATATCAACATTCGCTGATGATACAGCTTTTCCAAGTGTTCACCAAAGTCATCAAGAAGCTTCCCGCAAACTGCAAGATTATATACACCAGTTGGAACAATTGCTAGCTAAAATAATGGCGGATTAAAATTAACGAACAAAAATGTATACACATTACTTTTACATTGTGCAGAGAAACCTGCCCACCTATACAAATAAATAGCCAAACTATACCTCAACACACTGAAGTAATATATCTCGGTGTTCATCATGATCTAACATGGAAGTCCCACATAAATGCAAAGGTGACCCAAATGAAATTAAAAGCAGCTCAAATGAATTGGCTCATTGTTAGGAACTCTACTTTAAGCTTAGATTGTAAACTTCTTCTATACAACCCCATTCTAAAACCAATATGGTCCTACGGTATCCAGAGACCTGCGCCGAGACGGCTTAACCGGCTCAAGCCGCGCCGCCGATGATTTTTGGCAGCCGCCGCCGATAGATTCTCGGCTATAAATCGGTTTACAATTAGCCGCCGATAAAAATCACCCGACTAAAATTAGCCGCCGATTTTTTTTATTTTTACTTTTTCATGTTCAATTTACTTTAAACAAGTTTTTATATGGAAGATAAAAAAGGAGATCGATTATAACGAACATCGATAATACGAATGATGGCGAACAACAAACAATTGGAAACTGCATGGAAATTTATACGCTTAAATATATACAGTGGTGCTATGAGATAATTAATATATAGGGCAACCACTGTCCGCCCGATTTTCACTTCCATGTTACCAAACTGCAAGCAAACCCTTTCACACAAAAAATACATTTTGTAAATCGTCCCATAAATGGGGAGTTATGCGATAATCAATATTTTAATGGAAGGGAGAATGACCCACAGATTTTCAAAAAAATTATGGGACCAAACTTCAGTCAAACTCTCAAATAAAAATACAATTTTGAAAATATTTTCACAAATGAGTTATATACGTTGAGGGTGCGGGAATTTCCCCACAGATATTAAAAAAAGATGGTGGTGCCAAAATAAAACCAAAACCTTTCAAAGAAATAACATTTCTGAAAATCAGTTGACATATGACAGTCGTATTCTAGGGGTATGGGAGCGAATACCGCCACCGACTAAAAAAAATATGGGAACAAAGTACGGGCAAACCCTTTCGAACAATAAAATAATTTTGGAAATCGGTTCCCACATGACAGAGTTATGCATAGGGAGAGCAAATTTTCCTACCGATTTTCGAAAAAAAAAATTATGGGACCAAACTACAGGCAAATCCTTTCAAACAAAAAAGAATTTTGAAAATCGGTTTACAAATGACAGAGTTATGCATGGGAGAAGCAAATTTTTCCCTCCGATTTTTGAACAAAAATTATGGGACTAACCTGCAGGCAAACCCTTTCGAGCAAAAAAAGAATTTTGAAAATCGTTTCCCAAACGATAGATATATGCATGAGGGTAGCAAATTTCCTCTTCGATTTCGGGAAAAAATTATGGGACCGTAGACAAACCCTTTCGAACCAAAAAAAATTTTTTTAATCGGTTCAATAATGACAGAGTAATGTGTCTACAAACATAAAAATACACACGAATTGATAACCTCCTTTTTTATGAAGTTGGTTAAAAAATAATAATTAATATAAAACTCTATTTTACATTCGTATATATAAAATAATTTTTGTAAAATTTAGTTTAAAAATGTTGTTCGAATATTCGGCAAAAACTGGCCTCAAATCGTTACATCCGTGATCGTATCGGCAATCGTACTAAAATGAATTACGTGACACGTCAATCGTATAAACTGTATGGAATTACAGTACGTTCACGTATGTCATAATCCGAAAATGGCGTTTTTACGGACGATTTGAGCCCTGATTGAATAATATTTTGTTCTAAATTGAAAAATTTTGTTCGTTCGAATAAAAATGGAAAAAAGATGTTCGAATATTCAAATAATTCTTATTCGAATGACAACTCTACTATTTATGATATGTATGTATATACAAGATTTTGCATATTATTTATCAAAATACATGTATATTTAGTTAAAATAGGTAAATACTCAAAAAGTACCTATACCGTAAGTAAATTAAAATTATCTGCATTTAAGACGGCTAAGCCGGTCTTTTTGTACGGGCCGCGCAAAAAACGGCTAGTCGATGTAGCTGTCGGATGACAGCCGAATTTGAGCCGCCGCCGATGAAAATCCTTCGACGCATGTCACTGTGGGGCACTGCCTCGGCATCAAATGTAGAAAAACTTCAAATGCGACAAAATAAAATACTCCGTACGATAACAGCAGCTCCTTTGTATGTCAGAAACAAGCGAATTCATAAAGATTTAGATGTGTAGCTGGTTAAGACAGTGTTTTGTTTTCTAAGCACGTGACAAGATACATCAAAAAACTTGAGTTGCACCCAAATGCCATAGCCAGAGTTCCAACCCGGTGGCGGCGCGGACAATATTGGTTGGCGGCGCACAGTGGTTTCCCCCATAGGCCAAAAATCAAAAAAGTTATTTTTTTAAGCTTTATTGCACAAAATTTATTGATAACACTCTAAATTCTATGAATCTAAAAAATTTTGTTGTTTTTTGGCGAGATTTATTGCTTGTGTCCGTTGAAAGTGGAGGTATGTTTATATTGCATATTGTGGTTGCATAGTCATAAAAGAAAACTTAAGTTTATCCAAAAAGTTATTCGCGATATTGTGGCAGAAGTTTCCAAAAACCCTACAAAATTAAATAACAAAAGCTGCAAAAATATGAGCCCATAAAAAATCGCTGAAGAATACTCTTTTGACCTTTTTAAAACACACGTTTTTCAAAAACTTCTTTTTCTCGTAGACTTTTAGTGATATGGCCCTCATCTGCCCACAACGCCTTATGCATCAAATTGTAGGTTTTGTATCCCTCTTTAAATTAAAAAATATTGTGGCCGCGGGTTTTTACATATTTTCGCATATGGGTGTGATTTACATATTCATCCGACGAAAAATAGTGAATCGCATTTTGTTTTGTACTATTTCTTTTTAAGAATATGAGTAAAGAGCAATTAATTTTTTTATTGTTGTTATTTTAAACTTTATATTGCAATTTTATGGTATTTCATTTACAGTTATGAATAATGAGAAACATTTTTTTAAGAAATTGTTGTTTTAAACTTTATATTGCAATTTTAAGGTATTTGACTTTCAGTTTAAGTGAAGCTTACTCATTGCATTTGAAAAGTGTCAAAACAAAGGTCAAATTTTAAATCTTATAATTAATTGTTTTCGCGATAGTGATAAAAGTTTCAAAAATATCAATATGGAAATTAAAATAGAAGGTTTATTCTGTCAATGCCAATTTTCTAGAATGTGTGTGCTTGATGTTTGGAGTTCTACAGCTGGTAATTATCATTCGAAAGCAAACAAAATATTTCAAATTATGGAGGAAAAATTTAATGCAGAAAAAACTAAATTCGACCTTAGCAATTTAACAAAAGTTTTAAAAAGCCTTTGTAAGCAGATTGGTAAGCATTGGACGAAAAATCATCGAAGCAAATTAATTATTTTGAAGGAACAAACAATGGTTTGAAAGTTTTGAAACTATTCAGCTTGAAGCAAAATCCCTTGAAAAAGAACAACCTGCACCTAGCCAAAAGCGTGGTCGTCCTGCTAAGGAATTTTTAAGTGTTCAGATAGAACAAGGAGGCGTAAAATGTCTAAAATTAGTCAAGTTGATAATTTTTTAACCGAAGTTTTACAAAACCGCAACTTTCCCCGACACACAATGTGGAGGATTACGAGGTTTTGGCTCTTTTCGTTGAAACAAGACTTACTAAGCGACAGTCAAGGAGTTTTAAATTTGCTTAATATTTGATATATATTACTACTATTTTACTTTATTACCTTATATTACTTAATAATACCCTATATTGCATTATTTAACTTTGTTTAACTTTTTAATTTAGTTTTTTTCAGTGTATATTTCGAATGAATTAAAATGAAATAAAAATTTACAAAACTTGTTTAAAACAACCAAATTTTCATATTAAAATACTTTATTTCAAACATTTTTAAAACAGATTTATAAGCCAATTAACCCTTAAAAGATCAAATGGTTACTGTGGCTACAGTTGTTAATATTTTTCCTAAAAATTTGCCAACTTTAAGTTCTTCGGGCATGAAATGATCTGAAAAATTTTGAAGACCCTAGCTTTTTTAGTTTTGGAGATATTGATTTTTGGCCGCTTTTCCATATAAGGGAAACCACTGTGCGGCGGCGGCGTTTACAACGATGACCGGCGGTGGCTTAAATGTCGGCTTGAACGAAAATATACTGAAAAAATTTTTTTAAATAAAAAATTGTAATATTTCACGAAAAGTAGTTATTTTGTATAACAAAAGTCAATCGGCTGCGGCGCTGCTTGGAGAAAAAGGACCGGCGGCGGCTAGCCACCGATTTTGACCCGATCGGGTTGTTACTCTGCCCCTAGCCCGAAACATCATTAACTTTAAAGGCCACACTCGGCTGAGGAGGGACACTCTTGCTCACAGCCGAACACGAGAGACGTAGTCAACCACAGAACCTACCGCTGAAACAAATATTTTTGTCTGGCATTGGCTGGACTTAAAAAATTAAAATTTTAGAGTTAAGATTTGATTACTTATTGTTAGTTCAATTTTATTGAAGATACAATAAATAAATATAACCGAAAAAAAATTTTGCATGGTTGCTTTTGGGAATACGTGACATTGTTGAGCTGCAAAGCAACATGCGTTTAGGAAGGCAGCCATTCTTATTATTCACTTAAAAAGTTACCATGAGAATGAAGTAGATATTAGCTTATTTGCCGCTTCTTAGGTTAATATTAACTAGTAATAACCAAAAACCATTTATCTATCAAATAACATCTTAAAAATATTTATTTGTAAGTTGTAATAATGGCCCTTAAAGTATACTTTCTTTATGACAATGATTATAGGCCAATGTTATCAAAACAAACAAAAAAATTTGGACTTCCAACTAAATATTCTAAATACAGAAAAACAAGTGCCCACACACAAATGAGCTACTGAGCACTGTTGCCAACTTTTTCCCCAAAAATATCGCTAAAAGCGAGTTAAAAATAGCCAGAAGATAGCTAAATGTAAAATATTTCCAAAAATTTAGCGATAAATCTCTAAAAACTTTAATTGACAATTTCTAATTTCAAAATTCCTCAAAAAAAATAGCTAGCAAATAGTCAAAGCAACCAAAAGACGAAATAAATTTGCGATTTATCGTAAGACTTTTTAAAATTCAGGGGAAAAATGATATTTCCTTCGCAAAACGAACAAGATATCTAGAATTTTTATTGTGTGGCTAAAAAATTTTAAAAATGTATGTTTAATTTGAAGCTTCTCCTCAAAAGCTTAAGCTGTATCTGCAATACATTAATAGCTTAAGTTTAAATAATGTGGACGGTGATGTTCTCTTTTAAAATTCCTAAATAAGTGAACATAATTCTTACTTATTTATAGGAGTCGCTATTATTTAAAATACGTTTTAATTTTAATAATCAATTTAAGCACAAATTTGTCAATTGAGTTTAATTTACATTTAAGTAACAAATATGAAAGGGATGAACTTACATATACATACTACGAGTGCATATAACAATGTTTTCATAAGTTCCAAATTGTAGGTAGGACTTTAGTTTATTTTGTTTTAAGCTTTCAAAACTGATTTCAAATAATTTTGAGGAAGAAATGCTTTGAAAAAAATAAAAGATATATTATTAAAAAATCGCTAGATTTCCCGCTAATAGCTAAATCATATTTTTTCCCGCAAAAGGCTTTCAAAAATCACTAGATTTGACGAGAAAATAGCTGAAATGGCAACAGTGGTATTGAGCTAACTGAGATACCTAAGTGAAATAGTTCAGTAAAGTGACCCTACGTCTATACCTGATATATTTTTATCATGACAAAAGTCAAACTTTATGTTGAAAAATTATTTATTTTATCTTAGCTGCTTTTCTTATATGGAATTTGGCATTTGTCATGATAAAAATATATCAGGTATAGACGTAGAGTGAGATGAGCGGAAAAGAGCTCTCACTCAAAAGAGCTGATAAGCACAACTCTAAAGTTTTATAGCCAAAAAGAACTAGTAAGGCTGAACCACCCACACCGAATAAAACAAAACAGTTTTTTGTGACTAATACAACAGAACATTAGTTCTTATGAGACAACACACACCAAATTTTTTTGGAGTGTGTTATAATCATACGATTGTTTTTGACTTAAAAGACAAAACCGTTGTATTATTTGGTGGGTTTTCAGGCTAAGCAAATGAATAGCAACAAAAATATGTTTATAAATCACATACATAAATGTATTTATTGTGTCAGAATATTGAAACATATATACATATCGCGACCTCAGTATTGGTTTAGACCATATGCCAAAAAGTCGGAATGGAGAAAAACAACAAAGAAGATTTACATAAAGTTTTCTCAAAATATATACGATAGAATTTTATTGTATTCTCACCACTTCTGCCGGCAATGTTTGGAAGAAGAATGTACATTTTTGTGAACTTTCATCAATCCGATTAGAAATGAACATCTTTTTACTGAAAGTAAAAATCTTGTTTTGTGCTCCAGTAGCCACTTTTTTATTTTATTTGTAAAAAGTAATTTGAGTTGCTCCATGTGTATACTAACTGCTGTGTATTGAGTAACTTGTTAAGGCCATTTCACATTGTAAGACAAGCTGTGAGATTTTTATTAGATTTTGTAAGACGAAAATCAAATCAAAATCAGTCTGTCAAAAAATCCTAAAGAAAATTTTCTCATTACATTTTGTTTCTACAATATCACTTCCAAATAAAACGTAACATAAATAATTTGCAATAAAGCAAATTTTTTCGTTCTTCCTTTTATTTATATATGCCGGCAAACAAATATGTATGTATGTAAACAACTGTTTTTGTTATTCCTATGTCTGTGCAAAAGCCAACCCTGATAAAATGAAAAATGTGATCGTTTAGAAAATTTCCTAAAAATGACGAATACCATAATACTGTCAAACTTCTTTACGTATTATTTGACAAATCATAACAATTTGTTTTCACACTGTTGGACCTTTACTTAAGATTTGAGTTTTTGACAAGTAGTAATACTAAATCTAATAGTCTGAAGGCCGCTTTATTGAGATGAAATTTTCTGCTTTTTATTGAAAATAAGCGTATATGTAAATGTTATTAGAAAAGATATTTACATGGAATAAAAAGTTAATATTGATGAAACTTGCTATTTTACTTGATTTCTGATTTTTATTTTTTTATTAAAAAAAATTATTTTTTACAAAAAATTTATCAAAAATTATGATATCGAGCACAATGAATTAGAGATGGGCGCGTGTCGAAATTTTCCAGCACGACACGAAACGAACACGAATCCTGGATGTCCAACACGTACGAAACACGCACGCCCAAGATTTTCAAAACACGAACACGACACAACACGCACGAAATCAAATCCAAAAACAAAAATAATTTTTTTTTTTATATTCAGACATATTTTTCTTCTATTTTAACGTTTCATGTTCTAGTTGTATATTTATTTACATATTTCTGTCGAAAAACAGTAACTTATCAAGATTTTCGCTCAATAGTCTTCTGCGGCAATCTTCTACGTTCATACATATTTTAATCTTAAAATCTTTTCGTGTTTTTTCGTGTCAAGTTTTCTCAACACGATACGACCCGAACACGCACGAAATCAGATTTTCTGTCACGAACACTTCGTGTTAAGTCGTGCGTGTTCGTGACACGAAAAAAACACGACACGCGCCCATCTTTACAATGAATGCTTGATATCTCAGAAACCAGGAACTGTTTCGCGAAACAGTTGTTGGATTCTGAAAGAGGGTATTCAATATATATATATATATATATATATATATATATATATATATATATATATATATATATATATATATATATATATATATATATATATATATATATATATATATATATATATATATATATATATATATATATATATATATATATATATATATATATATATATATATATATATATATATATATATATATATATATATATATATATATATATATATATGGGACATTTCATGTCAAGTGACCGAACTTTTGAAACCGATGTCTTCCGATCGGGATGAAATTTGCACCAACGTTAGTCCTATTGGATAGTATTTTAGACACAATTTTTCAACAAGATCGGTCAAGAACTCTCTGAGTTAGAGTGGGTCAAAATTTGACATTTTGGCCATACAGGTGTTTTTTCTCATCTATGTAACTTATTACCTATTGTTCTTAGGAAAATTTGTCCCAAATAGTTTAGATAGCTATTTCTTCAATCTTTCTAAAAAAAAAATTAAAAAAAAAAAAAAAAATTTTTGACTTTTTTTTTGCAAAATTAAAAATTTTTTTGACTTTTTTTTCAAATCGCACCATTTTTTTTTTTTTTTTTTTTTGCTCAAAAGAAAGCTTAGGTCTTTTCCTTTAAAAGCTTTTTGGTCGCTTTGTGGGATGCGAGTGGGATATCTATCAAAATAAATGTATTGTAACCCAAGACCAAGGTTTTAAAATTTTTGCATACGAACTATTTTGAATTTTTTCCTATTTGTGTGTAAGTGTTTCTAAAACCTCAAAAATAAAACTTATACTGAGAAACTAGACAAATTTACCTTTCCGACGGTATGTAACATACCTAACTAAAATTTCATACCCACGATACTGTAATACCCACAATATGTTAACCTCAGAAATAAAATCAATTTTTTTCTATAGAATTTGGAAAAATTTTTTTTTTATTTATTTTTAATATTAATATTAATATTAACTTAATTAATATACAATAATAATAATAATAATAAAAAGATAAATAATTTAATAAAAGTTAATCTTAAACACATTAGATCCATTTATATCATAACTATTTTTGTACCTAATTTATTGTAGCTGATACCCAGTCATTCATCCAGCTTATTTATCGCCTTTATTTGCTGCTTTTTTTGCCAATCCTTTCTTGGCGTTACTACGTTCAGCTGTTGATTTTGGTGCTGGTTTCTTTTTTGGCTTTGGAAAGAAATCGCATTCAATAGAGGCAGAAAACTTTTTCAACTTGAGGCTTCCATCGTCAAGCGGTATAAAAGCATGGTATTGAGCGGTGCCATCGATTGTTACCGCAGCATCGAATCTGCTCTTCAGTGTTTTCAATGTTTCCTCATGATCCTCTTTGCTACTAAAAACTATTTTAGTTTCTTTAAAATAATTCTTTGCCCAATCGAATAAAGCAGTCGCATCTAAGATACGATGTTGATGCGAGCACTGGAGGCTATACTTCGCTGCGTTTCTTTTGAGGTTTGCTCCAATACCATCACATGCTCCTTTACCATGAGCTGTAGGATGAAAATGCCACTCAGCTGGCATTCGAAAATCTTTTTCATGAGCTATAAGATTTGCGAAGCTGCTTTTGTTTTTAAAATGTTGACGAGCTCCGTCCGAAACGTAGTATACCTTCTCAACTGTGAATTCAGATTTTAGATAATTTAGTATTATTTTCTGGTATTCATAAACTGCAACGGTATCATGTTTTAAATCGTCGGATATGATTGCCATACTTTTGTGTTCCAGTTTTTCATCTTTCTTGTAGTAAATAACTACTGTGAATATAGTTGCTTGGTCGTTATTGAAGTGGAATGCTTGTATGGCATCCTGAAGAACATATTTATAGTTTTCTGCGAAATCATATGAAATAACGAATTCACCAGACTTCAAATGTATCTTCAAATCCTGGATGAATGACCATTGCTGTTTGACTAAAAAGTCATGGGTTCTCAAATTTAGCAATCCAGTACACATTTCATCCGCAAAATCATCCACATTTAAAATGATTGTTTTCAATGTGCATCTTTCAGTCTGAAGCCAAGATTCAAATTTGACCTCCTCAATACATTCTCTATCAAAAGAGTTGATTAAATTCTCTTTGATGAATGTGGTTTCCGGGCAATTTGAACATTCACCTAAGTGGCAAGAAGTTGATGCATTAGAACACATGGTCAATTTAAGGCAATCGCGGTAATCGTGCAAATCTTCTGGCGAATCATCTGTTAAGTTCTTTAAGTTGATTTGCTTCAACATCAGTTTAACATTTTCATGGTAAATGCAAACGCATACTGTGTGAGTTCCGCTGCTTCCTGCCAAAACGCAATGTTTTGGCCTCAGTTGGGTAAATTTTGTGAAGCCAATTTTGACATCCTCGTGTTCAGATTGAAATGTTGCGAATAACTCGTTCAGGTTGCAGAGAACCATTCTCTTCTGCATTTGAACTTTCTTGCCATCGATTCGTACAGACACGCAGTCTTTCTTCCCTGGCATCAGGCGACTCATATCATCTCGCTGATAAAACTGAGTTACTAGAGCTTCAGTTTCGCACTCTAAAGTTTTTCCCTTCTTTTTGTTTGGGAGTGTGAGAATCCCATGCTCAGCAACCAATTTTTTAGCAATTCTTGCTTTTCGTTCAGACGTTCCAAACTCAGTCATTATTTTTGCACAACTCCATGTTGATGGAGCAAGCGTGAGAAGTTGAATTCTTTCAGCTCTACTCTGTGATGTTTTGTATTTCTCTTTTATTTGTTCAAGAACTTCTACTGCATCCTTATGATATTGGTTTTGACACTCATTCTTTGAACTTATACCTTCTACTGAAAAGTTCGAATCACCATCATCATCAACAGTTCTGTCATCATTCTCACAACTACTTTTGTCTTCATCTGAAACAACTTCAACGCAAGCCTCATTACTATTCAAATCCGGTAATTCTTTCAACTTTCCGAGCTCTTTCCTGCATGATCCACAAATTAGCAACTGTTTTGACAGCGTAGGGAATTTTTTTAATAAGCCGTCGGAAATATTTCGCATATCTGATGATCTGTGAAACTTTTTCTTAAAGGGATTAAAACAAAAACTTCCATGAATTTTATTTTCAATCTTAGCCTTTTTAGGAGCCGTAGACATTGTGAAGATTAATTATGTTAGAAATTATGTAAATAAAACACGTCTAAACTTTAACGCTGTTTGTAAAAAACTGATTTCCGAATGTCTTCACAATGACAATAAATAGTTTTTTAAGATCATATAGGTAGCGCATTTTAATGAATGTGTGTAAAATCTTTTATTAGGGTCAAGAAGGGATTAGTGTGGTTTAACCGCATGTTACAAAATAATAATGAAGTACCTATTTTAACCAAATGTTACTAATAATAATAAACTACCTGTTAACTTCACTCACTTTTTAAAGTCAAGTGTCATAAAATAATAAAGAAACTGGCATTTCGGAGAATGGCCATAAAATATTACCACGTGAATCAAAAACTTGTCTCTGGGGCACCTGATATTTTGACAATAAAAATTGCATTCAATATTACGTGAACTCAAAACTACCTATAGGATTGACAAAAAAGCCGTAATGAAAGGCAAGACTCAGAAAAAATGTTGGGGTGGAAAAATGTTGGGAGTTTAACATATTGTGGGTATTACAGTATCGTGGGTATGAAATTTTAGTTAGGTATGTTACATACCGTCGGAAAGGTAAATTTGTCTAGTTTCTCAGTATAAGTTTTATTTTTGAGGTTTTAGAAACACTTACACACAAATAGGAAAAAATTCAAAATAGTTCGTATGCAAAAATTTTAAAACCTTGGTCTTGGGTTACAATACATTTATTTTGATAGATATCCCACTCGCATCCCACAAAGCGACCAAAAAGCTTTTAAAGGAAAAGACCTAAGCTTTCTTTTGAGCAAAAAAAAAAAAAAAAAAAATGGTGCGATTTGAAAAAAAAGTCAAAAAAATTTTTAATTTTGCAAAAAAAAAGTCAAAAATTTTTTTTTTTTTTTTTAAATTTTTTTTTTAGAAAGATTGAAGAAATAGCTATCTAAACTATTTGGGACAAATTTTCCTAAGAACAATAGGTAATAAGTTACATAGATGAGAAAAAACACCTGTATGGCCAAAATGTCAAATTTTGACCCACTCTAACTCAGAGAGTTCTTGACCGATCTTGTTGAAAAATTGTGTCTAAAATACTATCCAATAGGACTAACGTTGGTGCAAATTTCATCCCGATCGGAAGACATCGGTTTCAAAAGTTCGGTCACTTGACATGAAATGTCCCATATATATATATAGCCCATACTTAACTCAATTTTTTGTAAATGGTCGGTGGGACAAAACAATTCTACATACATACATAGAGAAGATAATCAAAGTTAAGGGTGTGAAGATAAATTCGTCAAAATAAATACGTCCCACACTCATGTTAAATACGTTCCACATACTGTAAAGTAAGCATATTTCATTGTTTTGATGTACAAAATTTTGTTTTTATCATTTCAATAATAAAATAAACAAATTATTGTTAAAAAAGATATATATAAAAATAAATTAAATAAATTATAACATTTAATTTAATTCAAATATAACACACGCTGTCAAAAGTAAAATTTTTACTAGCAAATATATGCCATTTTCATGTGAATGTTTTGGAAATTTCTAGAAAAGATGAATCAGGTCACCGAAAGACTGGAAGTAGCCTAGGACTAGTAGTTTCCAGAAATGTAACATCTATGTCCAGATTCAGCCCTGAATCGGAGATATAGCCTTTGGAAAATTTGGTTTTTGGCCATTTTTACTAGTAAATATATGAAATTTTCATGTGAATTTTTTGGAAATTTCTAGAAAAGATGAATCAGGTCACCGAAAGAGTGGAAGTAGCCTAAGATTAGTAGTTTCCAGATATGTAACACATATATCCAGATTCAGCCCTGAATCGGAGATATAGCCTTTGGAAAATTTGGTTTTTGGCCATTTTTACTAGTAAATATATGAAATTTTCATGTGAATTTTTTGGAAATTTCTAGAAAAGATGAATCAGGTCACCGAAAGAGTGGAAGTAGCCTAGGACTAGTAGTTTCCAGAAATGTAACATCTATGTCCAGATTCAGCCCTGAATCGGAGATATAGCCTTTGGAAAATTTGGTTTTTGGCCATTTTTACTAGTAAATATATGAAATTTTCATGTGAATTTTTTGGAAATTTCTAGAAAAGATGAATCAGGTCACCGAAAGAGTGGAAGTAGCCTAAGATTAGTAGTTTCCAGATATGTAACACATATATCCAGATTCAGCCCTGAATCGGAGATATAGCCTTTGGAAAATTTGGTTTTTGGCCATTTTTACTAGTAAATATATGAAATTTTCATGTGAATTTTTTGGAAATTTCTAGAAAAGATGAATCAGGTCACCGAAAGAGTGGAAGTAGCCTAGGACTAGTAGTTTCCAGAAATGTAAAATCTATGTCCAGATTCAGCCCTGAATCGGAGATATAGCCTTTCGAAAATTTGGTTTTTGGCCATTTTTACTAGTAAATATATGAAATTTTCATGTGAATTTTTTGGAAATTTCTAGAAAAGATGAATCAGGTCACCGAAAGAGTGGAAGTAGCTTTGGACTAGTAGTTTCCACAAATGTAACATCTATGTCCAGATTCAGCCCTGAATCGAAGATATAGCCTTTGGAAAATTTGGTTTTTGGCCATTTTTACTAGTAAATATATGAAATTTTCATGTGAATTTTTTGGAAATTTCTAGAAAAGATGAATCAGGTCACCGAAAGAGTGGAAGTAGCCTAGGATTAGTAGTTTCCAGAAATGTAACATCTATGTCCAGATTCAGCCCTGAATCAGAGATATAGCCTTTGGAA
Organism: Panzeria rudis; assembly: GCA_956483635.1. Lineage (NCBI taxonomy): Eukaryota > Metazoa > Arthropoda > Insecta > Diptera > Tachinidae > Panzeria > Panzeria rudis. The sequence goes on along the minus strand of OY101449.1, from coordinate 44,307,918 downwards.
AATTTGGTTTTTGGCCATTTTTACTAGTAAATATATGAAATTTTCATGTGAATTTTTTGGAAATTTCTAGAAAAGATGAATCAGGTCACCGAAAGAGTGGAAGTAGCCTAAGATTAGTAGTTTCCAGATATGTAACACATATATCCAGATTCAGCCCTGAATCAGAGATATAGCCTTTGGAAAATTTGGTTTTTGGCCATTTTTACTAGTAAATATATGAAATTTTCATGTGAATTTTTTGGAAATTTCTAGAAAAGATGAATCAGGTCACCGAAAGAGTGGAAGTAGCCTAAGATTAGTAGTTTCCAGATATGTAACACATATATCCAGATTCAGCCCTGAATCGGAGATATAGCCTTTGGAAAATTTGGATTTTGGCCATTTTTACTAGTAAATATATGAAATTTTCATGTGAATTTTTTGGAAATTTCTAGAAAAGATGAATCAGGTCACCGAAAGAGTGGAAGTAGCCTAAGATTAGTAGTTTCCAGATATGTAACACATATATCCAGATTCAGCCCTGAATCGGAGATATAGCCTTTGGAAAATTTGGTTTTTGGCCATTTTTACTAGTAAATATATGAAATTTTCATGTGAATTTTTTGGAAATTTCTAGAAAAGATGAATCAGGTCACCGAAAGAGTGGAAGTAGCCTAGGACTAGTAGTTTCCAGAAATGTAAAATCTATGTCCAGATTCAGCCCTGAATCGGAGATATAGCCTTTGGAAAATTTGGTTTTTGGCCATTTTTACTAGTAAATATATGAAATTTTCATGTGAATTTTTTGGAAATTTCTAGAAAAGATGAATCAGGTCACCGAAAGAGTGGAAGTAGCCTAAGATTAGTAGTTTCCAGATATGTAACACATATATCCAGATTCAGCCCTGAATCGGAGATATAGCCTTTGGAAAATTTGGATTTTGGCCATTTTTACTAGTAAATATATGGAATTTTCATGTGAATTTTTTGGAAATTTCTAGAAAAGATGAATCAGGTCACCGAAAGAGTGGAAGTAGCCTAGGACTAGTAGTTTCCAGAAATGTAAAATCTATGTCCAGATTCAGCCCTGAATCGGAGATATAGCCTTTGGAAAATTTGGTTTTTGGCCATTTTTACTAGTAAATATATGAAATTTTCATGTGAATTTTTTGGAAATTTCTAGAAAAGATGAATCAGGTCACCGAAAGAGTGGAAGTAGCCTAAGATTAGTAGTTTCCAGATATGTAACACATATATCCAGATTCAGCCCTGAATCGGAGATATAGCCTTTGGAAAATTTGGTTTTTGGCCATTTTTACTAGTAAATATATGAAATTTTCATGTGAATTTTTTGGAAATTTCTAGAAAAGATGAATCAGGTCACCGAAAGAGTGGAAGTAGCCTAGGACTAGTAGTTTCCAGAAATGTAAAATCTATGTCCAGATTCAGCCCTGAATCGGAGATATAGCCTTTGGAAAATTTGGTTTTTGGCCATTTTTACTAGTAAATATATGAAATTTTCATGTGAATTTTTTGGAAATTTCTAGAAAAGATGAATCAGGTCACCGAAAGAGTGGAAGTAGCCTAAGATTAGTAGTTTCCAGATATGTAACACATATATCCAGATTCAGCCCTGAATCGGAGATATAGCCTTTGGAAAATTTGGTTTTTGGCCATTTTTACTAGTAAATATATGAAATTTTCATGTGAATTTTTTGGAAATTTCTAGAAAAGATGAATCAGGTCACCGAAAGAGTGGAAGTAGCCTAAGATTAGTAGTTTCCAGATATGTAACACATATATCCAGATTCAGCCCTGAATCGGAGATATAGCCTTTGGAAAATTTGGTTTTTGGCCATTTTTACTAGTAAATATATGAAATTTTCATGTGAATTTTTTGGAAATTTCTAGAAAAGATGAATCAGGTCACCGAAAGAGTGGAAGTAGCCTAGGACTAGTAGTTTCCAGAAATGTAAAATCTATGTCCAGATTCAGCCCTGAATCGGAGATATAGCCTTTGGAAAATTTGGTTTTTGGCCATTTTTACTAGTAAATATATGAAATTTTCATGTGAATTTTTTGGAAATTTCTAGAAAAGATGAATCAGGTCACCGAAAGAGTGGAAGTAGCCTCGGACTAGTAGTTTCCAGAAATGTAACATCTATGTCCAGATTCAGCCCTGAATCGGAGATATAGCCTTTGGAAAATTTGGTTTTTGGCCATTTTTACTAGTAAATATATGAAATTTTCATGTGAATTTTTTGGAAATTTCTAGAAAAGATGAATCAGGTCACCGAAAGAGTGGAAGTAGCCTAAGATTATTAGTTTCCAGATATGTAACACATATATCCAGATTCAGCCCTGAATCGGAGATATAGCCTTTGGAAAATTTCGTTTTTGGCCATTTTTACTAGTAAATATATGAAATTTTCATGTGAATTTTTTATTACTAACACTATTAAAATAAACGAAAAGCACGAAGAGGAATATAGAAAAAACAAATTAATTTATTTCTTTAATTTTGAGGAATTAAATTAATTGTTTAAATAATAATACTAATTTAAAATCCGTTTCAAAACATTTTTGTTTAAAAAATCTATCAAAAAATTTTCTTATATATGTATACCTACAAATTAATGGTACAATAAGATTTTATTCTTCTGTAGAAATTGAGTATACAAAATATTTGTATGAAATTTTTACACACTATGAAGAACTATATGGCGATTAATTCTGCATTATTAACTAAAAAATAACGTTTTTTTGAGTTATGACTTTATTGCAGCAAAGGCTCGATATGTATATGGCTTTAAATCTCGACCATTGTGTTACTTTTGTTTACTTAAAAAATGGCGATTTTATAATGCGCGTCAGTATTCTAGACACCTAGTTATCAACCAATATTGTTGCCAGATGCATAAAACCTAAAATATCATGAAAAAAAAATAAGGCCAAAACTAAAAATAGTTGAAAAATTCTTTGTTGGCTACAATGGTTTCAAAAAACAAGGAGTATATATAAAAACCTTTTTCGAAGATTATTTCGAAAAATAAACAGAACGCGCGAGCCTCAGCACATGCAAAAATTATATTTGCGATTTTAAACTCGCAAGTGATTTAACAATTACGCGTTTTTCAGCACACGGGTGATTGAAAATTTTTATAAGAAAGTAATGTTTACTTACTATAGTTTTGACCATTTGGCATATTCTTTTCTTATTTCTTGTATTACATCCAATATTTTTTACAAAGTTTCTCCATCGTGTATTTTTTAGTAGCTCAACAATATGAAAAAATTTTTCAAAATATCCATTTTCCTGGTTGAAAACTTTAAACAGATTTGCTTTTTCGCATGATTTACGTTTTTCGGTTAAATAAAACATTTTTACCAAAAATATAAGCATTTGCTTAGACATTTTTTTTTTATTATTTTGCGATCTTTGTTTTGAGAAGTCAATTATTAAACTAACATTGCGAAATGGCAATTTTCAATATTGACCGCAAGAACTCACAAATATTATTCCTTTTTTTAAATTGTAAATTTTTTTATTACTTTCTTCTATTGAAAATAAAAGCGTGTTGGTTTTTATGTTATGTTGTTATAAATTGCTGTAGTGAAAAAAGTCACAATTAAATGTTTGGAAATTTTTTAAAACCGCGATTTTAGGTGAAAATCGTAGTTTAAGACACATGTGTTTCCATTTTGTTTATAATCATAAATCAGAACACTTGCGTAAGTCATAAACATTTTTTAAGAAATGTCTTACGTTATAATAATGCACTTTACTTTCAGCTTTAAATTTTTTTATGACTACCAAATGACATTTCTGCAAATTGTTTAAAGAATTTTTTTAATTTTTGTTTCCAATGTTTTGAAATTTTTTAATGCTACCATTTCTACTTACCTGAAAAGATAACAGGGCTTATGCAATCAAGTGCTTAGTACAATGAAAGAAAAAAAACTAAGCATTGAAAGGGTTACAAATATTGAAAATTTTGTAATTTTTTTCTTCTAATTTTGCCTGTAATCATAAATCGGAGCACTTGCGTAAGTCATAATCAGTTTTTAAAGAAAATGCTTACCTCATTATAAAAATGCACTTTATTTACAGATTTCTATTTTTATGACTAGCAAGTCACCCTTCTGTAAATTTATTAAGAATTTCTTTAATTTTATTATCCACAATGGCAAAACACATTTTTCAAAACCGCCATTTCTACCTGAAATAATAAGATGAACAGACGAAAAAAAGGACGGTTGAACCTATTTTTTTTTCTTTGGCAATGTTTTAAAACTACCATTTCTACCAAAAATTCGTGAAAGTGTCTGTATGACAATCAAGTGTTTTGCAATATAAGAAAAAAAGTTCGTTGAAAGGGTGCACTTTTATGCTGGATATTTCGCACATTTGCATAAATTGTGAAATTTAGTTTTTTTATATTTTGTCTAGAATCAGCCTTAAAAAGAAATTTGTAAATTTAAACATATGTATGTATGTACATACGTGTTTGAAAATTTTTTTCAACTAAAAAATATAATATTTACATTAAAAATTTTTCAAATTTTAAAAAACATACATTTTACCAAAACCAAATAAATTCTACTGTTTTTTTTTTAATATATTGAAAATTTTTGTCAGAATTTATAATTATTTGTTTAAAAATATTTATAAATACATACATCTGACAAAAATGTTCAATATAAATCAGTTATATTTTTTAGTTGAAAACATACATATGTTTAAATTTACAAATTTATTTTTAAGACCGATTCTAGACAAAATATTAGAAAAGTAAATCTCACAATTTATGCAAATGTGCAAAAAATCCAGCATAAAAGTGCACCCTTTCAACGAACTTTTTTTCTTATATTGCAAAACACTCGATTGTCACATACAGACACTTTCATGAATTTTTGGTAGAAATGGTAGTTTCATTGGCGTAGATAGGCCTTTCTGTGGGGGGGAGGTGAATGTCCCCCATAATTGATTTTGCTCCCCCCAGTATTACTGAAATATTTAATAAAATTATTAACAACTTCTCTATGTTTGGAAATCGTAATTGTATCCCGTTTACTTACAGATATCATTACAATTTTTATAAAAACTTAGTTTCCAATAATTGCCAAATCTGTGTTTATTACGAAAATCCCTAAACGAAAACGTACGAGTGTGTTTATTTTATTCTGATGATATATTTTTGTATTTTCTCTAAACAAAATATATTAAAAGTAGTACATACAACATTTTAAAAACCTTTCGATACTGGGCCCAGTTGTGTATAAAATTAGACCAATAGCCCATCAGCGACATGATTTTTAAAAGTTTTAGACCTTCAAACAACTTTCATATCGATGGTCATAAGTTGACAACACGTAACTGGTTTTTACAACTTTTCAGTAGAAGAAATTACGTTATAAATATGCTGAAAGCGTTACTAGCATAGAAATAAAATAGCTGAAAATTCTTTAGTAGATACTCTCAACTATGTACTTTCTGTTATTTTATTTTGAGAATGGGAACGTTTTCTGCGTTTTGTGAAAAATAATAAAAATTCAGTTAGAAGTTGTCAATGTATGACCATGGATATGATATCTAAAAGTTTATAACGACCCTTAACCGCAAGAAAATCGGAATCCAGAATATCTAAATTTTATACTAAATGCATATTTCTTTTATTTTAAAACATAATATTTCATAATATTGAGAAAACAATACTATTTGCTTTGATGTATGTATATGAAATGCTTTAGGTTTTATTGAATTACTTTTAAGATAACGTATGCTTGTTTGGATACGACTTTTTGCTTCATTATACATATTTTTCATAATGAAGTTAGTCAATGCTAATTTCGCGACAAGTCAAAATTTTCGCGAAGAGTGTTATCACTTTCAATTATGCAGTTCTCTACTTGAAAAAATGTCTACCTACTCCAATGGGTAGTTTTAAAACATTGCCAAAGAAAAAAAAATAGGTTCAACCGTCCTTTTTTTCGTCCCTTCATCTTATTATTTCAGGTAGAAATGGCGGTTTTGAAAAATGTGTTTTGCCATTGTGGATAATAAAATTAAAGAAATTCTTAATAAATTTACAGAAGGGTGACTTGCTAGTCATAAAAATAGAAATCTGTAAATAAAGTGCATTTTTATAATGAGGTAAGCATTTTCTTTAAAAACTGATTATGACTTACGCAAGTGCTCCGATTTATGATTACAGGCAAAATTAGAAGAAAAAAATTACAAAATTTTCAATATTTGTAACCCTTTCAATGCTTAGTTTTTTTTCTTTCATTGTACTAAGCACTTGATTGCATAAGCCCTGTTATCTTTTCAGGTAAGTAGAAATGGTAGCATTAAAAAATTTCAAAACATTGGAAACAAAAATTAAAAAAATTCTTTAAACAATTTGCAGAAATGTCATTTGGTAGTCATAAAAAAATTTAAAGCTGAAAGTAAAGTGCATTATTATAACGTAAGACATTTCTTAAAAAATGTTTATGACTTACGCAAGTGTTCTGATTTATGATTATAAACAAAATGGAAACACATGTGTCTTAAACTACGATTTTCACCTAAAATCGCGGTTTTAAAAAATTTCCAAACATTTAATTGTGACTTTTTTCACTACAGCAATTTATAACAACATAACATAAAAACCAACACGCTTTTATTTTCAATAGAAGAAAGTAATAAAAAAATTTACAATTTAAAAAAAGGAATAATATTTGTGAGTTCTTGCGGTCAATATTGAAAATTGCCATTTCGCAATGTTAGTTTAATAATTGACTTCTCAAAACAAAGATCGCAAAATAATAAAAAAAAAATGTCTAAGCAAATGCTTATATTTTTGGTAAAAATGTTTTATTTAACCGAAAAACGTAAATCATGCGAAAAAGCAAATCTGTTTAAAGTTTTCAACCAGGAAAATGGATATTTTGAAAAATTTTTTCATATTGTTGAGCTACTAAAAAATACACGATGGAGAAACTTTGTAAAAAATATTGGATGTAATACAAGAAATAAGAAAAGAATATGCCAAATGGTCAAAACTATAGTAAGTAAACATTACTTTCTTATAAAAATTTTCAATCACCCGTGTGCTGAAAAACGCGTAATTGTTAAATCACTTGCGAGTTTAAAATCGCAAATATAATTTTTGCATGTGCTGAGGCTCGCGCGTTCTGTTTATTTTTCGAAATAATCTTCGAAAAAGGTTTTTATATATACTCCTTGTTTTTTGAAACCATTGTAGCCAACAAAGAATTTTTCAACTATTTTTAGTTTTGGCCTTATTTTTTTTCATGATATTTTAGGTTTTATGCATCTGGCAACAATATTGGTTGATAACTAGGTGTCTAGAATACTGACGCGCATTATAAAATCGCCATTTTTTAAGTAAACAAAAGTAACACAATGGTCGAGATTTAAAGCCATATACATATCGAGCCTTTGCTGCAATAAAGTCATAACTCAAAAAAACGTTATTTTTTAGTTAATAATGCAGAATTAATCGCCATATAGTTCTTCATAGTGTGTAAAAATTTCATACAAATATTTTGTATACTCAATTTCTAGAGAAGAATAAAATCTTATTGTACCATTAATTTGTAGGTATACATATATAAGAAAATTTTTTGATAGATTTTTTAAACAAAAATGTTTTGAAACGGATTTTAAATTAGTATTATTATTTAAACAATTAATTTAATTCCTCAAAATTAAAGAAATAAATTAATTTGTTTTTTCTATATTCCTCTTCGTGCTTTTCGTTTATTTTAATAGTGTTAGTAATAAAAAATTCACATGAAAATTTCATATATTTACTAGTAAAAATGGCCAAAAACGAAATTTTCCAAAGGCTATATCTCCGATTCAGGGCTGAATCTGGATATATGTGTTACATATCTGGAAACTAATAATCTTAGGCTACTTCCACTCTTTCGGTGACCTGATTCATCTTTTCTAGAAATTTCCAAAAAATTCACATGAAAATTTCATATATTTACTAGTAAAAATGGCCAAAAACCAAATTTTCCAAAGGCTATATCTCCGATTCAGGGCTGAATCTGGACATAGATGTTACATTTCTGGAAACTACTAGTCCGAGGCTACTTCCACTCTTTCGGTGACCTGATTCATCTTTTCTAGAAATTTCCAAAACATTCACATGAAAATGGCATATATTTGCTAGTAAAAATTTTACTTTTGACAGCGTGTGTTATATTTGAATTAAATTAAATGTTATAATTTATTTAATTTATTTTTATATATATCTTTTTTAACAATAATTTGTTTATTTTATTATTGAAATGATAAAAACAAAAATTTGTACATCAAAACAATGAAATATGTTTACTTTACAGTATGTGGACCGTATTTAACATGAGTGTGGGACGTATTTATTTTGACGAATTTATCTTCACACCCTTATCAAAGTTTTATATGAAAACTTCATAGGCCCATAACTCGGAAAATATGAGTTGCCGCCAAATTTTTTATTTTTATATTTTCTTCTCATTTTTCAATTTTCTAAAAGACAGGCTATTTTATTTTTCATTTTGACCTACTAGGCTAAACCAGATTTGCTCCAATCACTGAACTTGGAATGTTTTTTTATTAATAGTTAAATAAATTTATGTTGCGGCCCATAGCACCATAATTTAAACGCCTTATAGCCCGTATAAAAAAAGGTTGAGTATGACTGGTCTATACTACAGATGCATAGCATGTATTTTTATTATTTATTTTTAACGCAAGTACAATACACACAAAATGGGCTCGTCGATTGCAAGTGTTTCTACTTTTTTTACTTCACATTAGGGGCCCGTTTCTCAAAAAGTACAAGTTATAGGGGCCCATTTCTCAATACTTTTAAAAATTTTATTGTTGTTTTGTGTATATTTTACTTGTAGATTTGTATCTTTTATCTTTGAGAAACATGCCCCAGGTAGCAAACATTCTCGGGATTGTTGTTTTGTACTGTATTGTATTAGGATACTTCTTCTGAACTTTGTTGTTTCTGATTTGATTTTATTAATTTATAAAGACAGACACATATTATTTTAAATCACCTAGCGCACAGACAACAAAAAAGAGCTTAGTTCAAATTTCTTGATCGTAAGAAAACACTCAACATAAATATAATTGATGAAAGATAATAAATTTACCAAGAAAAAGAACTCTATTTTTATATACCTACATTTTTTAGGTTTAGAATTAAGTTATTTGTACTTTTCAGAGGTCAATAACGCAGTGTAGACAACGGAACAACAAACTGTCGTCCAAACAAATGATGCTGTTGTATTCCACCAGTTTATTTTGATATTTACAACGGAGACTGAGACATGTTTCGTCCATCAACTAATTGATATGGTGTATTGGAATTCTTTGTGTTGGGATTTTATCTTGACACTTGGCTTTTCGCTATAGGTCTTTGACTATTTATTCTCTCTTTCCTAATTTAACAATTTGTTTTTTATTGCTTTTTCTTCTGAACTTTTATGATTTACTTTTTAAATTTTTTGTTCACGTAATTAATTTTTTATCTGGATTTTCTTTACCATTAAGTATGGAAATTTTTGTTATTTTTCTCTTGAAGTCATTTAGAATTTTTAACATTTTATACCTTTTTCATTATTATTTTATCAGCACAAGTATAAAATCATTTGCAAAAAAGGAAAACATCCAGAACTCTACAAAAGAGAAACAAGCCGAGCGAAATTATCGGCGGCGGCTGCTGCGAAGATTTGTAGACTGCGGCGGAGCGCCGCCAGAATTTTCAGAAGCTCAACTATTTATAAATATATTAAGGGCCAAATAAACTACGCAAGCGGCTTGACAAACATACTTTTTTCATTTGCACACAGACTACACAAAACTAGCGCATACAAACAAAGGCTTTTCACATTAATCACTAATATAAATTTCCCACGAACCCCTAATTCTATGGAAATATTGTTGCAAATGAGATAATTTTACAATAGACTATGCAATCAGTTTGCCACAAATTATATATGGCAGTCAAAATATCTAAAATGTTTAAATTTTCTGCAAGCAGCTTGTAATGCCGCTTGTCAAACGTAAAAACGTTGCCATATATAACACAACAGGCTTGTACACACGTAAATTTCTATCGCTTGGCAAGCTGCTTACGTAGTTTATTTGGCCCTTTAAGCGTCGTATGCAGCTCTGAATGAGAAGTATGTGTAAAAATAACATACTGAAATTCAGGTTGGTAAATTTCTTAAAGAAATCTCCGTTCCCTCTGTTTGACATCGCTTCACAAATCGTACAATCACACCAAATGCCCATACACGACCCAACCACTGGCGCCAACACGTGATTGCTCCTGCATACTGGTGTAGTGTATGGAGCCCTTTATTACGTTGGCCCACCACTATTAGAAAAAAAGGTAGTAGAAAGAAATTTTTGAAAAGAGTACGCGAATCTATAACCCTGTCGTGACCATGATGAAATAATATTATTATAATTATTAATATTATTATAATATTTCATCATGGTCGTGACCAAATTTAAACGAAATCGGTGGCTAGTTTTGAGCCGATGCAAGCTGATGAAATCGGCATCGGCGCGATAGCAAAAAACAACTGACCGCGGTCGGCTCAAAATAGACTGGCTTGTTTCTTTGCTCTACAAGCCAAAAGTAAGTCCCAGTTTACGCTATGCAAGTCTTATTGATCAGTTTGTTATACAGCTGTAAGAAAAACAGAGATACGTGTACTCATTTCTCTTTCTTTCTCACAGCTGAATAAGAAGCTGATCAATAAGACTTGCATCGTCTAAACGTCGACTAAATGTTGTATCGACATAAGACGACGTTTAGACGATGCAAGTCTTATTGATCAGCTTCTTATTCAGCTGTGAGAAGGCCAAAGAGATAGATACAAATGTGTCTGGCGTCTAAACGTCGACTAATTACCATGATACAATTAAGAGGTACCCGCCATGATACAATTAAGAGGTACTCTACAACAATAGAAAATTTGTTATAGAAATACTTCAGTATTTGTCAAGTAAAGTTGAAAGACGGGTGGAACTATCAACGCAAATAGCTCTATAAGGAAATGTCAAATACCTTAGGAAAGGAATCTGTATGCAGAGTTTGCCTGTATGATGACGGTAACGATATTATGAACATCACCCTACGTCTATACCTGATATATAACTGCCGGTTCACACACTTAAAATTTTATTGCGCGAGAAAGACGAAGAAAACTGTGTTATTTTCTCTGTTTTTTTTTTGCGGCTGAATTAAAAGCTGCGCAACAAAAGTTGAAGTGTGTGAGCCAGGAATATGGGGCAAGGCAAGGCGAATTCATACTAGGTGGCCGCAAGAGCCCAGCTGTTTACGTAAATGTTTACACATTTGGGCTGTCAGCAGTGTTAATGTATCAGCTTTTTTGACAGCCCAAATGTAAATTCTCCACGGCGAATTCCCTTGCGACTACCTGGTGTAGATCTATCTTGGGGCAAGGCGAGTTCATTACCAGGTGGCAGCTAAAAGGCAGATTACTATTTTTTGCTCTACTCGTATCAAGGTGGAATTATACAGGATATATTATAAGCACAGCTGTTCTACTCTTTTCCGCAAATTAGATGCTCGTGTGTCAAAATTTGTATACGTTGACATAGGAGCTGAGATGTCAAATGTTATTGTAATGTTGTAGTTGTTTTAGAATCAACACCACCTGATAAAATTAATTCACCTTGTGCTCGTATTTTAACCAAAAAACAAGTAAAAAACATTGTCGGTGTGTTCTTCTTACTTTGTGTGAGCGTTTTTTCTTACACTGTGTCATGGTAGAATAATATACAAGGTAGCCCTGGAACGCCAGCTGATTAGTTTTTTATTTGCTTTTTCCATGGTACGAACTATCAAATCTTGTGTATATGTGAAATAACTACGTTGCGCACACGATACCACACGTATGTTTGCTGCTTATGTTCTACAAACACACACACACACCCTCTCTATTGATGTTTGACATTTCGTACCCCAAATGTACATTTGTTATATTATTCTACCCAAGGCAGATGATCATCAGCTGATCACACCCCTTCAGTCAAACTCTATATAAGAAAAGAGAAAAACTTTAAAGGGCAATATACACGGTCAATCAGCTTGATGTCAGATTCGTGTACGTGTGCTGGACGAAAAATCAAAACCAAGTAGATTTCCCATCAAGCGTCGTCGGTGTCACTAATACTAACGAAATTTTACACATACTACTACCACGCTTGTCAAGCATGTTGACCGTGTATATTGCCCTTAAGGCCGAGACACATAGAATCCGTCATACGTTATACGTCGCCTTTTTTAACTGACAGCTAATTTAAAATACATGTTTTCTTATGAACTTGATCACATACAGTACTTCTCCGTCAACGCAAAGTACAAAGTTGGCCAACTTTTAACTTTTAACGTACGTTGAGTACTTTGACAACTATTGTTTGATTTGTTCTTTGTTGTGGGTTTGTTTTTCGCTCAAAAATAAAATAATTTAAATTAAAATTTATTCGATTGTATAAAGTATTGGTGCTTTGTTATAAAAAAATAAAAAAATAAAGAAATTAAGAAATAAGAATTAAAATAAAGAATTAAAGAAATTAAAATTAATAAATAAATAACAGCTGATTTCATCTCCGTTAACAAAGTACTCATTGTGCCAACATTATCCGTCATTCCGTTAACGTCAGTTGAAAAAGGCAACGGATGACGTATGACGGATTCTATGTGCCCCGGCCTTTAACCCGAACTGTCAAAGCACATATAAAAATAGTCTTACACCTACTTTGTATGTGTGTTGTTTTGATGATAAGGCCACTTGATATTAATTCGCTTTGATTCTACCAAGGCGAGTTTATACTAGGTGGCTGCAGGAGCCCAGCAGTTTACGTAAATGTTTACACATTTGGCCTGTCAGCAGTGTTAATGTATCAGCTTTTTTGACAGCCCAAATGTAAATTCTCCACGGCGAATTCTATTGCGACTACCTGGTGTTGATCTACCTTGGATTCAACCATGCACTGTGTGTGTATGAATTCGCCTTGGTGTGAGTGTTTTTCTTATGTACTGCCACCTAGTATGAATTCGCATTGATTCCACCCAAGGCGAATTAATTTTACAGGTGGTGGTAATAATACAAGAACACAGTATCAATTCGCCTGGTTGGCCATATCTGTCAAAAATAGAAGACGAAAATTTATTAAATATGTACTTTTAACAACTGTGATGACAAGTTATATAACAGTGTTACCCTATCAACAGTTTAGTACACATTAACTGGATTGCAATATATGGTTATTGTATTTTTTCTGATTTTAAATAAATTTAAAAGTTAATTTGATATTATTTTCCTTAAATATACGTAAATCAAGCAGTTAATGTAGTTTTAAAACTTAAATATCGTAGAAAAAATAATAATAATAAAAATAATAAAAATTAAATCTATTTGTATTACTGGCAGCTCTGCATTAAAAAGTATATAAAATCAAACACTTTTATTAGCTTCAATAATAAAGACCTTTTTTAGTTGTTCTGCTCTCGCCGACATTTTTAAAATGAACTTTCACCTGCCCGTGTAAACATTCAAGCAACTTGCAAGACAGTTGGCATTTTTTCGAAATTTTCGTTGATAATACGTACAGAACTTGCATGCAGTACTTGCACGTCTAAACGCAGGGTAAACGTAGTGGTATTTACCTGGCCTTTACACATGCAAGTGCAAGTTCGAAAAACTCAATACACTCCAACTTTTCTACTAACACACTTTTGGTTCAGCTATGAGAAAGACAGAGAAACGAATACAAATTACTTTTTCGTTGATAATACGTACACAGAACTTGCATGCAAGTACTTACATGTCTAAACGCAGGGTTAGAAACAATCTTTGTGCATTCGTTTAGTAAACTTACACGGCACTGTATAAAGTTTCCATATATTTCACTTTATTATTTTTGTATTTATAAATATTTTATGAAGATGAACACAAATAATGTGCAAATAATTAAAGAACAACTAAAATATTTTGTTTATTTGCTTTCTTTCTTCTTTTTTCCATAAAAACAAACACATTATACAGAAACCACTACATACACACAATATTTGACAGCTTGTGTCCTAACATAATTGTATTTGAACATCGATTTCCAAACATGTGTCCGAACAATAACATTTACTGTCCACACAGTCATTTTTGTGTTAGCAACAGATTTTGACAATTGCGAGCACAAAAATTTCCAAACTTATGTCTCATCAAGACCCGGTGAGTTTTTAAAAAAAATTTATGGCTCATCAAAAGTAGACAACAAAATCGCTAATTTATCAATCGCCAAATCGGTGAGGTGAATGCAACTCAGAAGCAGTTTATAGTTTACCATAGTAGATGTCGAATTTCATATAGAAATTTTTTATATATGTATAGCAAGGCGAATTAATTTGATCAGGTGGTGTTAATTCTAAAACAACTACAACATTACAAATGATTTGACATATTAGCCCCTATGTCAACATATAAAAATTTTGACATGCGAGCCTCGAATTTGCGGAAAAAAGTAGAAAAGCTGTGCTTATAATATCACCTGTATAAATCCACCTTGATATACAGTTTGTTTGACAGCTTTACCATTATGTCTTTTTTGTTGTAGAGATGCATAGACCTAATTATTGGATTATGAAAACCACCTGTATAAATCTGCCTTGAAAATTTCCAAGCTATTCAGTACATTTTCCCCAATGAAACGTAAAAAGTGTGAATATTTATCTAGTGTTTTTCTTGCAATTGTTATAAGGTGAAAATGGATATATAGTCGAATTTGCCCCTAAAGCGAGCTAAAGCACCTACCGTGCCCATAAAGTTTTTAAAAATTTTACGAAAATGTTTATAAAATTAATGTAAGTAAAATTCTGCTATTTGCATTTTTTAGTAATAAACTAAAGATGGTAAGATTTTGCCATCTGAGAAATAAGCCGATCGTCTCAAAGTCGACTAACAGCCGCCGCCGACCTTTTTAAAGCAATCGAGCCGCCGCCGCCCCAATCGGCTTACTGCCATACCTAAAAAAACCAGCCCACTTGGGTCCCTATAGGTCCCGTTGTGTTACCTGAAGAACTGCCATACCTAAATAAGAGCGGCAAGCGTCGCAATAGCAGCAGGGAGCGTATTTAAATAACAGCCAATTCACACGATGCATTTTACGACGTTGCTTTTTCGACGTGTTTTTGGTTGTGGACGAGCGGTATAGAGAAGCCAAAGGGGTAAACAAAAAGACTCGATTTGTGATTTTGAAGATTTTTTTAATATATTTTTCATTTGATTGGAATTTTCTCTCATTTTCTTGTTTGATTGTGTTAGGGTTTTGTTGTTATGAACGAGTAAATAAACCAAATTTTGAGATTAATACATAAAAACGACATGAAACTAAAAATCACCATATGAATGCAAAAGGTTTTTGGTAGCATCTTCAAAAGGCAATTAAGAAAAAACGACGTCGTAAAATTCATCGTATGAATTGCGTGTAATACAGGTACCACCCGACGACAACAAATACAACACCAAAAAACACACGTATCAAAGTTACTAACACACCCGTTGCTTATAGAAAAATACCAGAAATATGTCAAAATATATTGGCTGTGATGCACACATTCTCAAATTTATTAGAACAGCTTATCTTGTAGTGACCCAGCAAACCAAAACATTTGAAAATAATATCGCATTCGAATGTTGCGTACACATATCTCGGACAAAACACTCGAGAACGGCTATCGAAGTCGGAAAGAGAAAAAGCTCCTAGAGCCCACTCGTCGCTCAGTTTGTGGCAGCAAATCTTCTGATTACGATGTTTCGCTGACATCAATATCGAAGAAATATCAATACCACAAAAATGCAGGAAAAAGTAATTTTTCAAGATTGTTATCTTTATTTTTTTAATTTATCTATTTTAATGTCAATGGAATATTTATTTATTTATAATTGTAACTTAGGCTGCAGTCAATCAGATTCGAACACGGTACCGCCAGGCTAACAGATTAGCACACATCCACTAGGCTATCATGGCAATTTTTTTTCTATTCAATTATTGCAAACATGAATGTAAATTACACATTCGATAAATTATCGAAAATAGTTCAATGCTGCGAACATTCACATTTTATGAAATTTGGCAATTGCGCTTCTTATCGAGACATATTTCGATGCTGCGAACATTCACATTTTATGAAATTCGGCAATTGAGCTTATTGTCGCAACATTATCGACAAAAGCTCGCATTTGCGAATATTCGATTTATTTAGATTCACGAGCATTTATTGAACAAATTTGTTTCGAAAATTCTTCGTTCTAGCGAACCTTCTTTTATCTCAGGCTTAGTGGGATATTTCGATGCTGCAAACATTCACATTTTATGAAATTTGGCAATCGAGCTTATTGTCACAACATTATCGACAAAAGCTCGCATTTGCGAACATTCGATTTTTTTAGATTCACGAGCATTTATCGAACAAATTTGTTTCGAAAATTCTTCGTTTTAGCGAACCTTCTTTTATTTCGAATCTTAGGTTTAGTGCAGAAGTACAGAGAAACTTAACAGCTGCATAGAAATACACTAACACTGGCAAAGGGATTCTCAAGGTCAAACTCCTGGAGTAAGGTCGTACGTTTGTTGGTTGGTGCTGTGTTGCCGTGTTTTTGAATTGAGTGAGTATTTCGGCGTTGCCGTTTTTGATTTTCGCCGAGAACTTCTGGGATTTAGGGGTTTTTGTGTCCAGTTTTTCGGGATTCAGACCCGGTTCGTCTCGGTTTTTGAACCCCGGATTTAAAAAAAAACGGTGTTTCGGTTTTACCGAATTTGTTGCTGAACTTGGTGCGATATTTAGCTGACGGTTTATTGACTGCGTTTGTCTTTGACTGTTGGTTATTTTGCTGTTTAACTGCGATAATTCCAACTATTTTGTACGGGTATATTATTATTTTTTACTTTTTTTATGTTTGTACACGCATAACTCTGTCATTTGTGAACCGATTTTTAAAATTCTTTTTTTGTTGGAAAGGGTTTGCCTGCAGTTTGGTCCCATAATTTTTTTTTTCAAAAATCGGATGGGGTAAATTTGCTCCCCCATACATAACTCTGTCATTTGTAAACCGATTTTCAAAATTTTTGTTTTATTTGAAAGGGTTTGACGAAAATTGGACCCAAAATTTTTTGTCGTAAATCGGAGGGGGAAATTTTCTCCCACCCATTTGTTAACCGATTTTCAAAATTCTGGTTTAGTTGGAAAGGGTTTGATAAAGATTGGTCCCAACATTTGTTTGTCGAAACCGGAGGGGGAAATTTGCTCCCACCCATGAATGACTCTGTCATTTGTAAACCGATTTTCAAAATTCTTGCTTTGTTGGAAAGGGTTTGACAAATATTGGTCACTAAATAGAGTACAAAAATTATTATTTATTTACTTTTAACATCCGACATTTCGTTGGATAATCCCAACTTCATCAGGGAATTTTTATTTATTAAGTATATTATATCTTAATTTAATACATTGTTTGTTATTTTTTCCTGTATTTTTCGTAAAAATGATTCGTAAAACACTATAAGTAAAATACAAAAAATGTCAACCAAAAAATTAATGCACAACATGCAAAATACACAACTGATCTTAAATTAATATCACAGTAATTAAAATAAAGCTATAGAATAATTTGTATTTTTTTGTCTTTGTCCTCTTTTTTGTTTATTGCACTAGATGTTTACACATCTCCCTTGTGATCGGACTCACATTATTATTTTTTTTAATGCAAGCCTATGTACATGCTAACACGTTGTGGTTTTTTTTTGTTATGATAAATCACTATTTACTTGTCGTCGTGAATGAAGTCTGCACTATTCATGCACTTATATTTTCATTAAACTGCTTTTATTTAATTAAAGCATTCATATTTTTCTTTAATTGTATACTTTTTTTTGTAAAAATGTTGTAAAAATTTTAGTTTTTCAAAATAAATTAAAACGTCAAATAGGTTGCTTACGTTTTTTATCAAGACAAATTTGTCTGAGCTTGAGCTCTGACAAAATTGTCAAGACACTGCAATAACATTAAATGCAGTCTATACTTGATAAATTTTTACCTTATAGCGATTTTACATATATCATGATTTATGATAATTTATCAGGTATAGACTCACTCTTATGGATGTACTGGGTTTAGGGGTACCCTGGTGGTTGCAACAATGATGATAAAGCACCCAGCAAAAAAAGACATGCAAAAGAAGTAGTTAGTACATGGGTTCTACTGAAAATGAACTGCTTCAATTTAGGTGCAGAACGAATATTTTAACACAGGCGTCTCATTGACGTGCATGGGTTCACATTTAACAAAACTGCTCATCATTGAAATGAGTGCTTCGAACCAATGCAAGTTCGATGATTCGGTTACGTTTTTTGCATATATAAAAATGAAAATAAAAAAAAATTGCCGAAGCTGGGATACGAACCATGCTCTTCTGACTGTTAAGACATGCCCTCTACCACTGAGCTATCGTCTTCTTAATTTTTGTTGGAGCTAAAAGTTGTTTTATGAAAATGTGTCAATGTGATTATTTAATTCCGGTTTTCATGCCTTTTTCGGTGGATATTTTATGCAATATATTACCTAGTAAAATCGCATGCGTTTTTAATGAGTTCAAAAACTATAGCTTTATTTACGATTTACGATGGTATTCAGAATGCATTCGAAGAAACAAGTGCTCAAGAAATCATGAAACACTTATTCCATTTTAAACGCGTTTATTTATTTTTTTTGCTGGGCAATTATTTATTCATGATAACAAAAAAAGTGTGGGACCATTTTTCTGAAAAGCATTATATGAAATCACTAAAATTGTATTTTAAATGAAATAAAATAATTTGGGTACATTCGCAAATTAAGTAATTGTGCAGTAATCAAAGTTCTGCGTTCGAAAACCATTACTTGCCAATAGTTTTCTTCGTAAAAAATTTCTTTACGCAAACAATTGACAGGGCTGCTGTAACTACGGCAGCATTTTTATTATATTATTAGTTTGCAGGCGACCGGTTGCACAAATTTACGAATTCAGCATTTATTAACATACCGCTTAAATATACACTCAGTTACTAAAGTATACGTACGATTTAAAATGTCCGTAATTTCGATATATAAACCATTAATATATAATTTACTGCCACATTTTGCATGGACTTTAGAAAATTTTTTTTTAAATAACAAAAAACTTAAAATACTAAAAATGAGCACTGGCTATGGCAGTGTTGCGGCCTCAAAAAACACTGTTATTATGTTTTCCTATGCACACTGAAATTTTAACGGAAGTTGATTTACATCTTGTTCCTTGGAATATTGATCTTATCTAATTTTTTCTGAATATAACGTTCCGAACCTTAGGTTATCAGGTTGCTCGTGAAAAGTATAAAGAAAGGGTTCCAGCCCACTTGGGTCCAATAATAATGGTCCCTTTGTGATAGTTCCGAACCTGAGGCTATATAATCAGTTTGGATTAAAACCAAAGTGGTTCTACATAATCAAATCTTTTAGCTTATTTTTTCCCCTTTTAAATACTTTCAAAGATAATGAAATAGATGGAACCATATTACTAATATATTATTAAAAAACAAAAAAAAATTTCAGTCGTATGTATACTTCAGTAACAGTGTGTATACATAAAATTAAAGCCGACGGCTACTAGTCGAGTCAAGCCGACTATGAGCCGCCGCTGACTATTTTTCACCGCCGCCGACTTTTTATGTCGGCTTGTTTCTCTGTTTGCCATATTGTTAAAACTCTGAGTGATTGATATTTGATGTGTTAAAAATAATTTTGGAGGGGAATAGTAAAGAAAGGGGTTAACACTGGTGAAATTCTTTTATAATGTAAAATAATTTTTAACACATACCACGTTTATACGCAACATTTATTTGAAAATAAGAACGTAAAATGCTGTTAATCACTTTTTTATTGTCATTTATTAAATCACTGAATATTTATGAATTTCTTAATATATTTATCTATTTATTATTATACTCTTCTCCACAAAGTGGTAAGGGTATTATACTTAGGTTTGTTTTCGCTTATGTTTGACGAAGGCACCAGTTAACATAAAGTGGTATGTGATGGAAATCGTTCGATTTGAAATCGGCGCCGATTTCAAAAACAAATTCTACTGAAATATGACTTATTTAACCTTTTTAATGTTTCAAGGCTTGGAATATTTTATTCTAATATTATTTTTACAAAACAATAAAAAAACATAAATTAGTTATCTTTCAGCAGAATTGGTTTTTGAAATCGGCGCCGATTTGAATCGATCGATTTCCATCACATACCAGAAAGTCTTAATTTATCATTGGCTTAGCTACCCCTTCTGGGGAGGGCTAAGACGCCCCCAGAAAAGCTCCAGCACCATAGAAATTCAAAATATTATGCAAGCCACAGACTTTGCGACCGTTGGTACAACTCGGCTACTAATCAAGTTGTATGCTTGTCGCACAAACGATACAATTTGGTTTGCGATCTCATGCACAACTTCATTTTGCAATCAACTTGTGAGCAAGTAAATATCTCTCATTTTATGTTGTCCGCAAATAATACTCACATTCAATATTTACTGCAAGGTGATGACAACAAGAATAAACACGTATAATACATAAAATAGTATACGACAGCCACACAAACGTTGCGACAGTGTTGTACAACATGGCGAAAATTCAAAACTTTTTGATTTCTAGCTGCGCCAATGTAATTTATGTAACAAAATGCTATAATTGATCGAAAGATTCATGCATATAAAAATAAAAAATATCGGCTCATAAATGACTAAGATTACATATACATATATAAAAAAATGTGAAAAGACAGAAATCGGAATCGAACTCAGCATACAAACATGCAAATCCAACTTAAAATGCACCTTTTCAAACTTATTTTTTATAATATACCTACTATTATTATATTATATATGTAAAAAAAATGCGGATAGTCCTCTTCAAACTTATTTTTCATAATGAATAATAAATTAAATACTTTTAGACGGTTTTATAAGTCATTTCTGACAAATTTGTAAAAAACTTCTAATTATTGTTCATTACAGCGAATGCTTTTTAACAATTTTTGAAAATATCGAAATCGGAATAAGTATTATGGTTTTATGGACGATAAGAAAAGCTATAAAGAAAAATATGTTTACTCTTCTGCTATCATCCAAAACAGGGGTTTAGTCTGTAATTCGAAACGAAAGAAATGTTTTCGCATTGCAATGTAAATAACATTCAAATGCGAACAGTTTTCCTTTCGCATCTCAATACAGAGTAAACCCCCCTGCACTAATCTTGAAGTTTTAAATTCGATTTGTTGTTTTTTAATCTGTAAAAAGTCAATTTCTTTATTCTGATGTCTTTGATCAAACATTAGAAGATTCCGATTATTATTTTATTAAAAAAAATGTAGGCCCTAATTGTGTGTTTTGTCATTAAATTGAAATTTATATTGAGAACAAAAACAAAATTTAAAATATTTTATAAATTTGTTGCGTGAAAAACAAAAACAAATTTTTAAAATACTTTCAAATTTGTTTTTGCTTTATAGCCCAATTCAGTATCTCGATAAAACGTTACGTCTATAGACGGAAAGCACTCACTATTGCAATTCAATAAATCGTTATTATTTTTTCGTTTGAGTTACGAGGTTCTCGTCTTTGATACAAATAATTTCAAATAAGGTACTGCCAAGTCAAAAATCATAATAGTTTAAAAAATTATTTGACCTGCATTTTTTGTTCAACTTATAATTATTCTAATGTGGCAACTCAAACACTTATTTTCTTGAACGCAATAATTTGTAATTTTCAAAGACAACAATCTAAATATGTATTAAACTATTTAGAGAATAAAAAAATAAGCACTCAACCAGAAATTTGTGGGAAAAGGTGCAAAACCGACATAGCGAATTGGGTTATTAGTATAAAGAATTTCAGAATCTGTTATTCATATATTTTTTATTCATAAAAAATAAAAGTTTTTGCCGCCGCGATTTGAACCGGGCTACTTCGAGACGAAAATATGAGCCGAGCCGGGTTCAAATCACGGCGGCTACAACTTTAATGTTTTAATGGTTTTTTTAAATGTTAAAATACTTATTTTTCATAAGACATTAGCATCAGGAACCGAAAAAATAGATTATAGCAAACAAATTAATCCATATATTATATAAAAATGAGGTGTTTGTTTGTCTGTTTGCAGATGGGATAAAATGGATCAAAACCTCCGCCCAAGCATAATTCCGTCATTCTTCAACCGATTTTCAAAATTTCAAAATTCTTTATTGGTTTGAAAGGGTTTGCTTGCAGTGGACTACTATTAGCTTTAAACATATTGAGGAGAAACCCTTAATGCGTTATTTATCGTCTGTCTGGTCTAGCAATATGGACGAAATAATTCTGAAAAAACCGACTTCAGTACAAAGATCCATTGAACAGATTGCAAAACGGACGCAATTTTGTGTGGGATCAGATGTTGAGTCTTTCTACTAATTTTGAATCTATCCGCAATTTTGCATATTACCAAACCTTTCATGTCCTTTCTAATCAAACATTTTGAAAACCAGTCAAGAAATGGCTGAGTTATGCAATAATCTATATATCGGGCTACCACTTTTTTCGCCCGATTGCCACTTTCCACAAACTTCAAGCGAACCCTTTCAAACAAAAAAAAATTTTTTTTTGAAAATCTTTTCACAAATGAGTTAGTTATGCTTGATGGCATAAAATTTCCTCACCGATTTTTGAAAAAAGATTACAGAATAAAACTGCAGGCAAATTTAAAACACTATTTTACATTCGTAAATGTAAACTAATTTTAAATAAAAAGTAGTTTAATAAAGTTGTTCGAATATTCGGCAAAAACTGCGAGTCGATTCGTGTTCTGTGAAACGGTGAAATTATAAGCTTTTTCACCTTTTCATAGTAGTTTTGATTCTCGTTTAATGAAGCAATGAAAGGTAATGTCAATATTTTTTTCATATGAAAAACATTGGAACGAAACAAAAGTTTTTCACAATTACACAGCACTGCGATTCTTGTTTTGTGTAGTAGTGAAATTAATTGTCAAAGACTTCTCATAGAAAATTTATTTTACACAGAGAATTTCTAAGTGAAATATAAACATTTCGAGAATAGTAAGAGCAAACTTACAAGGGAATAAATGTTTTGTTTTTTATTATTTGATTATTTATTACTTTGACCTTCCAAACGATAATTAATGATTTAAATATAGAATACTCAGAAGGATTTTATTTCAGATGATTATGTTAGTGGTCTAAAACAATCGATGGTACTATCGATACTATCGATGGTTTTTGACTATCGAAACACTATCGATAGTTTTCAATACTATCGATAGTTAATGATAGTTTTTGTTTTTTGAATTATTAGGTCCCATAGCGTATCTTTTGGGTACAATTTGGTAAAATGAGATTAACCAAGAATTAATCAAACTAAACACAAACAATGTTCAAAAGTAGGGGAACAGCAAAAAAACTTCTAGGGAACGACAAAATTTACCGAAACTTGTAAATTAGTGTAAGCGTTTTGAAATTTCAATTGTTATGTGCTTTTTTCGATATTGCTGTTGGAAACTTCACAGTCAACAACTTCGTAGAAGAATATTTTTTGTAAATCCTGTTTATTGAAGTACAATATATTAAGGCGAAAAATTCCCGGAAATTCCAGCACTAATTTCCCGGGAAATAGGGATTGAAAGTTTAGCGGCATTACCAGGAATTCCCATGAAACTCTAGTACCATGCCAAACATTTTTATTTTTTCACCTTCCCGCTCATTTTTAGTTGATTGGGCGGTAAAAAATACGAAGTGTACAAAAAATAAACTACTGATGTCTAAAATAGGTCCGTTTGCTTAAGGCAAATTGAGGTTTTAAGACTATCGAAAACTATCGATAGTCATCGATGGTTTTTCAAAAACTATCGCATGCTGTCGATAGTGTAGACAATCGATAGCTTCAGACCACTAGATTATGTATTAATAATAATAATAATCGTAAACGTATGTAAGTAAAAGATAACAAAACCCACGAAAATGTGTCCCATAAATGCTTAGAAAAAGACTTGTGCGCAATCATAAAGTGATCAAGCATATGCTCGAAATGTGACTGTTTTGAGTATTGTTATAAAAGTAAGTTTATGTTAGCTTTGTGATGTAGATATTGTAGGCAGTACCTTAGCGGAATGGTTGGTACGCAAGGTTACAAATCCGAAGGAGCTTGGTTCAATTCTCAGTTAAAATAAACTTTTTTTTATTTTACTTTCTCGAAAATGAGTCGTAATTGACTCAGAAATGATCAAAAATACTGTTTAAAAATGACTAAAAAGTGAGTCAAAACTGATTTAAAAGCGGGTAATAAAATACTCTTTTTCAAGAGGAATCGTACGTAGGGTACCATTTTCTACCGACAAAAGTATATTTTATGTTCAGAAAATGAGCGCATAACTGATTATTTTAATCGAGCTGAGGAATCAATAAATATGATCTATAATAATTGAGCTATGAATTTTTAGTCGAACTGTATGGTTTTTATCCAAAGTTGCTTAAATAATTTGGCTTAAGTTCATTTTTAATTTAATCTTTCGATTAAACTATTTTTTTTTAATTTTTTATTTAAGAAATAAATTCTAAAGCATGTGAATATTAAACATTCAAAGAAAAATTTGGATGTACGGAGGGTTGAACTGACAGCTGTTTCTTGACCACCAAGTCTACTCGTCAGAGTCCTTTACCTACACCACCACTGACAGTGGCAACAACACTGTACACTACTAATTCTAGTAATCTCAATTAACAGTCTGTCGCCATCTTGTGGCGAGTCGCACCTATTAATTAACTTTTTCTAAATGTTCGGAACTTCACTAACTGTCTTTTCTTAGAATGTTCAACTATTCTAAGCTTTTTCATTTCAGTCTTACCAGCGTGGAATATCATCGATAATATTCTCAATGCTGGGATTTTTTGAATGTTTATTTTGCCCAAGTTTTTCAAACAGTACACATTTTTATATATGACAACGTTGCAATAAAGGAGCGATACCCAGCTAGCAATTTATGAAATTATTTATCATATCGAAAGTTATTTAACTAGTTTGGCTTAAGTTCATTTTTAATTTAATCTTTCGATCAAATTATTATTATTTTTTTATTTAAGAAAAAAATCCTAAAGCATGTTAATATTGAACATTCAAATTAAAATTTGGATGTACGGAGGGTTGAACTTACAGCTGTTTCGTGACCAAGTCTACTCGTCAGAGTCCTTTACCTACACCACCACTGACAGTGGCAACAACACTGTAGCGAAAATCCTACAAATTTTTCTTTGAATGTTCAATATTCACATGCCTTAGAATTTTTTTCTTAAATAAAAAAAAATTATTTGATCGAAAGATTAAATTAAAAATGAACTTAAGCCAAACTAGTTAAATAACTTTCGATATGATAAATAATTTCATAAATTGCTAGCTGGGTATCGCTCCTTTATTGCAACGTTGTCATATATAAAAAAATTAAACTTGGCAAATCGCGTTTAAAGTTTGCTAGCAAGTATATATATTTTTTAAAAACAAACACAAACCGCGACGCGATTAGCTTGAATGCGGAAAACACCCAGGGTCTACGGCGGGAGTCGAACCCACGACCTCTGGACTGACAGGCTAACATCGCTACCACTCAGCCACAAGGGCCCCCTCCTATGGACGGTGTTAGGGTTTTAGTGGTTATATCTTCGATTTAGATTAAGATATGTTTCTGAAAATTTGTTAACATATTAAGAAGGTCTTAATGAAGACTTTTTCTTAAGTAACTTAAAAATTTTGGTTTTTTGAGATATGACTTCGTTGCAATAAAGGAGGGATATGGAATGAAACATTTTCTCATAATTGAAACGAGAATAAAAAAATGTGTAATTGTGAAAAGATAAGGTGAAAAGTAACATTGAAAACTAAAATGAAAACTTTTTTCCTTGCACATTATCACAGAACGAGAATTGACCCGCTGTTCCAATAATTTTTTATTCTAAACTGAAACATTTTGTTCGTTCGAAGAAAAGTGGAAAAAACTTGTTCGGATATTCGAATAATTGCTAATAATTGCTCACTGGTTCCAAATCAATATTTTTTGGCATAAATTCTAAAAACAATATTACAGCCTTCAATTTTGGCACATTTACATATTATGGCATACAATAGAAATAGAAAAATAAAAATTGCCAATCGGACCACTCCCACACCACACTCCCATTGATTACTTGCAATTAACCCTGACCTAAACCCTAAAAATATTTTTTTTTGTTTTTAGTTTAATAATCTAGTTTTTTTTATCATTTAGAACTAAGAAAAATGCTAGGTTGTACAGGTTGCCAGTTTAAAGATTAAAAAAAACCAGCCCACTTGGGTCCCTATAGGTCCCGTTGTGTTAGAAAAATGCTAAAAATTGTACTAAAAAAACAGGCGTGGAACTGTCCCCTTTTTTCGTCATAATGTTGTATGGTCCCAGGAAATTTTGAAAAAGAATATTTACTAGTTTTGGGCATGGCACTGCCTACTTTTCTAATTATAATGTTGTATTGTCATGGTAACCAAATGTATATCTATACAAAGTTTAATGAGAATTGGTTTAGTGGAAGTATGTATGTAGTTAAGAAAAACTATATTTTTTTCATGGGCGTGGAACTGCCCACTTTTTCATAATGTAGTATTGTACTTAATGTATGTGCAAAGTTTCATAATGGTCGGTTAAGTTGAAACAGAATATGTATTTTGTTTTGCGTGGGCGTGACACTGCCCTCTTTTCACCTTAATCAATCTGAAAGTACACCCTTTCAAATTAAGAAAACAAATCTAAATCGGATCAGAACTGGCGGAGTTCTGAAGAAATATACATAAAAAGGAAAATAAATGACGGCCAATCAAAAATTGTGATAAAATGAAATGGAAATTTGAAGAGTTAGCCTGAAAATGCCCCAGGTATTTAACTACACATTTATAACACCCCAACAAAAAATAACATGACAAATCATGTGTATAATCATGGGTGCAAGTGATGACGTATTGGTTCGATTTAGGTGAACATGCATGATTTTTACATTAGCGTGTCATTGGAGATCATGTGTTTACATGAAAATTTAGAGAACTTGCCCGTCATTAAAATGAATGAATTGAACCCATGCAAGTTCCCTGACTTGATGACGTTTTTTCATGTAAATATAAAACAAATGAAATAAAAAAAACATTGCCGCAGCTGGGATACGAACCATGCTTTTCTGACTATTAAGACACGCTCTCTCTCTACCACTGAGCTATTGCCTTCTCATTTTTTGTTGGAACTAAAACTTGTTTTATGAAAATATGTCAATGTGATGATTTAATTCCGTTTTGAATGCCTTTTTCAGTGGATATTTTATACAATATATTACCTAGTAAAATTGAATGTGTTTTTAATGAGTTCAAAAACTATAGCTTTATTTACGATTTACGATGTCATTCAGAATGTATTCGAAGAAACAAGTGATCAAGAAATCATGAAACACTACTTCATGTTGAACGCGTTTATTTATTTTTTGCTGGGACACTCTTTGACGAACACTTTCACGTTTTTATATTCATGCAAGTTCATGCACAAACAAAACTTTTTATCCACGAAACATGTAAGTACATAGGTTATGTTGACAAAAAATCATATACATAATTACAAAATTCAATAATAACGGCAAAGATGAAATAAATAAAAATTGTAATATATGATTGTTATCTATGTACTTACATTGGGACTCAGTTTAAATTATATCTCGTTTTAAACTTTTTATTTTCACATTTTTATTTAATGTTACTTTAACACCGCTTTAGTAAAGATTTTGAACATAGTTATAAACTTTCAAGTTTGAAAGCATTCCACACTTACATTGTGGCAACCTTATTTTTTAAAATTACATTTCTTGATTGCTTGGAGTCTTGGTATTAAGAAAATCTCTTCACTTTTTGAATTTTCTTAAATTTTTTTTCTTTAGTTTCTGCCAAAAAAATTGGATTTGACACCAGAGTGCACTGGTGTTTACACATTATCAAAACGCAAAAAAATCATATTTTGACTAGTAGCCGATAATATTACTATCATCGTTAATTAAGCTTGTATCCTAGCGCTGGAACAGATACAATCAAATTGCGTACAAACTCGATTTCTGGGCCGTTCCACATATTTTGCATTTCGTGGATTGTTACCTCTCGTTTTCAGCCATTTGGCAAACTTTACTGCCATATTTTAAATGCACACATGTACGTTTATTATAATGTTAAGATTTGGGCTCTGAAGTGGTCATGGAAGAACAACTTGCCCAACGCCTTCTTAGTCTCGAAACGTAATGATGTCAGTTCAACCTTCCGTGCACTAAAAATTTTCATTATCTTTTCAATTGTTACAACACTTTTTGCACCATAATCTTGTATTTTCATGAGAACTAATTGTGTGTGCAAAGTTTCATACGAATCGTTTTAGTAGAAGTAGTTAAAAAGAATATTTGCTTTACATGGGTGTGGCAGTGCCCACGTTTCTCGGCACAGTAGCATGTTGTACTGCACCGGGAGCTTATTGTGTGTGCAAAAGTTTCATAACAATCGGTTAAATAGAAATAGTTGAAAAATAATATTTACTACATTTTAGCGTGGCACTGCCCACTTTTCTAACCATAATGTTGTATTTTCACGATAACTAAATGTGTGTGCAAAGTTCATAAAAATCGGTTTAGTAGAATCTGTTGAAAAAGATTATTTACTTTGCACGGGCATGGTACTTCTCACTTTTTTAATCGTGATGTAGTACTGAAACGGAAGCTTAATGTGTGTGCAAAGTTTAAGAACAATCGCTTGAGTAGAAGTTGAAAGAAGTTAAAATTGAATGTGTATTTTCTTTGTATGGGTGTGATCCTGCCCACTTTTCAATGAGACCAATCTGGAAGTACATTCTTTCAAACAAAGAAAAAAACTGAAATCGGTTGATAAATGGCGGTGTTTGAGGGAACATACATAAAATATACATGCCGAATTGATAAACTTTTCTCCTTTTTTTGAAGTCTGTTAAATAATTTAAAAAATTTCATTTTTAATCTCTTGCAGAGCCATCATGGCTTCCTCAACTTCGGAAAGCGTCTATTTAGGACAAGACTCCTTACAATCACAATTTTTATTACAACCAACAACATCAATTATAACTTTCATTGATTTCATCATCGGACATCATCAACAACATGAACAACTCGACAATGGAGTCACTAGCATTACCGCGGGACCTGTATTGGGACGTGAAATTGGAACCCAATTCACCTCCCACCAGCCAGCTATTTTCCATCTTTGCAGATGTTAGTGGAAATACGCTAGATGAAGAGTATTTTGCAAACGGTATTTATTTTGTCATATTCACTATGATGATAATAATAATAATTTTTTTAATAATTGCTAAAAAATAGATATGCCAATAATATGTAACGAAGAACTTGAATTAAAACATGACGATATGGATTTTACACAAGAATTAATTGGGGAAGAACTTGTTGTAGAGTTATATAATTTAAAAGAAGGTAAGTTTAAGAAAATCAAAAGCCAAAATAACTGCTCAACAAGAATATAAAATATAGGCAAGCTTCGGATATATCATGTACGAGTGAGTTATATTTACCTTTAATCGTGAAACCTTGTTGTCAAGAGAACTTCACAAAGCTAATGGTGGAAATAATTACACAAGTTCATGCTATGCAGATTTTGAATATATAATTAGAATTTTTTTAAATATCTAGCTTTCGCGGTATACCCTTATGTCAAAAACTAAAGCACTTGCACGACATTCATATATTAGCATAACTTGAGAAGGGTTCGTCCTATTTAGATAAAAAAATATGCAAACTTCGACAACAAAATTGTCTTTAAGACGTCCAAACATTGTTTTTAAATTTGCACAGAGCCCAGGCAGAAATTGCCAGTCGTACAAAAAATATAGCACTGGCAAAACATTTTTTATACAAACAGAAGAACTGTTTGCCCATGTTTAAATTATCATTTAACCCGTAAAATGTTTTTCCAACGTTTTAATAAATAAAAAGTTGGTTTAATTTTTATTGTTTTTATTTACTGCCATTTTTTATGTGGACTTACTTATGTAAAAGTTTGATGGCAATGGCTTAATTCTGAAATTTGATAAGAATACACTTAACCATATTTACACAGAAAAAAGTTTGAACATAAATAGTATGAAAAAAGGTCATAATCTATTGTTCATATATTTTAGTAATTTATAAATAAAATACAGGAATTTTTTCACTCCCAGTATGAATTTAGCTTTCAATAAATAAATTTATGAAATCAAAGTTGCTTTGAAAAAAACTTTCAATAATTTCTGAACAAATTCTGAAATGTGTTTTTTATTAATATAGTGTACAAATACAGTTTATTTCAAATAGTCTGTTTGGCAGAAAGGAAAGAGTTGTGCCTAGTACAACAGGCTATAACAAGTTCAATACTTGAGTTTTTTTTAAATATTTTTATTAAGAAATATGAATTAATTTAGGTAAAAATTCCTAACGTGAATGAAAAAAGTTTGGAACAAAATTTTCATGTTAGATTCATAGCATTTATGAAAAAATTCCTTGGATATAAGTAATTTTTTTTCAGTTTATGTTTATTTTAATAAAATATAATATGTATTAAATGAAGTTTATTTGCTGATAGTTAAGCATTGTCTATATGCATTTCATCAGACTTTCAAAAACCATTTGAGAAGTTACAAATGATAATATTTTCTAAAATTACAAAAGAATAAGATAAGCATAATAGGCTTAGAAAAGTATACAAAACCCAGCAAATAGACTTCATTTAAAACAAAATTATGACTATACGTCAAATAATAAATTTCTTAAAGATAAATTTGGATTTTATGTTTCATTTTGCCTTATAAATACTTTTATTGTTATCCAATGGTTTTCTAATTGTACAAAGGTGTAGAAAAATAAAATGGATTAATATCGAATACAAATTATCTTTGCCAACGCTTCGACCACCATTGAAAATGCTTTACCACCGCTGACCCAATTGTATTTTTCTGCATTGGTGGTTTCAGAGATATCGTACAAGTTTGAGAAAAAAAATTCAAATTTAATAAAAATCTAAAATTTTTGTTTAACCCCTTGTCTTCACGACACATTTGATATTTCTTAATACAAGAAATAACGTCGGCAGAATGATGTCACAAAAAATGCACGTGTTCAAATTTATGTTAAGGGGGCCGTAAACGTACTGATGTTTGGACACAAATTTTATATATTCGTGTAGTAGATTTGCACGGCATTTTGTAATTTTTTTTTATAGATTTCTCTTCATTATTTTTCTGTTTTTAAACATTTTATGAATACGAACATAAATAATGTGCAAAAAAACATCTAAAACATTTATTTATTAACTTTATTTATTATTTTTTTCCATAAAATCAAACAAATTATAAAAAAAAACACACATACATATTAAATTTGACAGCTTGTGTTCTAACATATTTCCTCGGGCTTGTGTTTTAACATTGATTTCCAAACATGTGTTAGGACACTAACACATTCGGTCCACACGTTAATTTCTTGTGTTAGGACAGAATTTTGACAATTGCTAACACACAAATTTCCAAACTTATGTCTCGTGAAGACGGGGTGTAAACGTCATAAAAAATAAAAATACAACAACGGGCTAGTTTTTTGTCTAGTAGCATCTAGCTAAATATATTCCAAAGGATATGAGCACGTTTCATTGAAATTGGTGCACAACTTTAGATTTTTTTTTAATTTAGTGAGAGAACTGAATTGATTAAAACTTAATTTCAAAAACATCCAACTATAAATATCCACACGTATCGATGACAGCTACACGTATAAATTGGTTGAAATACAAAAAAATATTTGAGTACTCATTGCACAGAAAATATTCCATTAAAAACGGCTGCTGACGTAGATGACTCTATTAGAATGTTTGAGGCAAATCTTAAGCAAGCTGCTCTAAACGATATTACTACAAATCTTCAGGTGAGATATAATAAAATTTATTCAGCAGATGTAGAACGACTTTTATCTGAAAAAAAGAGTTCGTAGAGAATGGCAACGCTACAGATCCCCTCAGCTAAAATTTAGGCCGAAGGAATGTACTTAATAGCTTAAAACTCTACTAGAATATCAAAAAACCGTTTCTCTTCAAAAATTTTTGAATGGGCTCGATGCTACACCCCAAACAGACTATTCGCTATGGAGAGCAGCCCGAGGCCTCAAAAGACCAGTGATATATAAGCCTCCATTGCTAGCTTCGAATGGAGACTGGACATGAACTTACGCTGAAAAAGATACTCTGTTTGTAAACCACTTGCAGAAAGTATTTACTCCAAATTCGTCTGATGCTATAGTTGAGCTACCACCAGTTCTCGCTATACCAGATGTTACCTTGAGGTTCAATATTCGTAAGATTGAACACTGTATAGCGGGCTTAAATTCGAAAAAAGCTCCAGGCGCTGATAAAATAAGCAATAAAATGAACTTAGAGCTACCCTCGCCACTGCCTCGGCATCAAATATAGAAAAAATTTAAAGGCGACAAAATAAAATACTCCGTACGATTACAGCAGCCCCATGGTATGTCAGAAACAAGCGAATTCATAAAGATTTAGATGTGCCGCAGGTTAAGACTGTGTTTTCTAAACATGTGACGAGATACATAACAACACTTGAGCTGTACCCAAATCCCCTAGCTCGAAACATCATTAAATTTAGAGGCCCCACTCGTCTGAGAAGGAGGGACACTTGCTCTCAGCCGAACACGAGAGACGTAGGACAACCAAAGAAGCAACCGCGGAAACAAATATTTTTGTCTGGCATTGGCTGGACTTAAAAATTAAAATTTTACAGTTAAGATTTGATTACTTATTGTTAGTTCAATTTTATTGAAGATATAATAATTAAATATAACCGTTAACAAAAACCTGAAATGTGCCAAGATGATCGGTCTAACTTACTTCTAGCCAGCTTTTAGTGGAGGTGTTGGTAGATGAAAATCTGGCATCCTGTTAACTACTATTGTATGCACTTTTGTGCAACTTTGACTTTATTACTTTTTTAGATTTTTACTTTACTTCCTTTTTATATGTACGTATTAAATAAAACATCTTTTTGTTCATATTGCGCAGATATCAATTGGCTTTTATGTAAAGAATCCTAACTAATAGAAAAAAACCCTTGAAAAAGTGAACATAAAATTCACGAAACGTCGGGAAAATATTAACTACAAATTTGCATTTTTTATTTACATAAAATACTGTAGGCCAGTAGCTTATGGTAAAAAATAAACATCAGAAGAAATCACATTTGGCCGTTAATAATATATAGCAACAATAATTAAAGTTATGTTGTTTTTAGAAACAAATTCAGAAAACCACAGAACTGTGTTTTATTAACGTTAAATAATTTAGACCGTATTAACTTGAATAAATCTTCATAAGAAACATGTTGAGAAATTATTTAAAATTTAGAAAAAATTCAATAAATTAACCGCAATTACAAATTTTTAATGTTAAAAACCAAACGGATTTACAGTATGTATTAGTGATGTTACGAACATCAATTTTTAATATTCGCGAATACGAATATTTGAGCTAATATTCGCCGAATACGAATACGAATATTCAATCTAAAAATTTAGTGCCACTTGATATTTATTTAAAAGTTAATAGAAAAAATCTACAATTTGCGTCAATAACAATAAATTGAGAAAAACTGTCACAATACTATAGGTAGGTATTTAACATTATTAAGACATTCCGATGAGAAAAATTAGCAGAAAAATGGGTGGCAAATAACGTCGACCCACTAACATAGTGGAAAGTATATAAGAAAAAATAAGAGCTTATACCTATTGCCAGGCAATATTTACTGACACCACCACTGAGTGTTCCAAGGGAGCGAATGTTTACTGATGCGGGGCTTATTTACACACCGAATCGCAATAGGCTTGAAGGAGAAAAGACTTAAAAACTTATTTTTGAAGTTCAACATTCCTCTACTGAGCTTTGATTATTAATTTAATATGATATGCCCAAACAGGACTTTACTTTTTAAATACTATGTCGTTGTGAAATATATTTTGTTTTTTTTCTACTTTACTAAAAGAAGATTAATATTTTGCGTTAGAGACAAAGGTTTTCTTTTAAGTAAAAAATATTAAAAATTAATATATTTTGTTTAATTTTCTTTATATATTTGGATGTATTATTTTTTGGAACGTATGCGCAAAATATTCGTGAAAATTAAATATTCATGAAAGAGGCGAATATTCGGCGGTTCGAATACGAGTAGTACGAATATTCGTAACATCACTAGTATGTATTCCTTCTCTGATATTTTTATTGTTAAAAATAAAACAATAAACTAGAGCATATTTTTAGGCAGTAATAATATAGTTCCTTAACATTTTTACTTATATGCAAGTATTTGAATAATTTACTAGAAACAAAGCAATTATGAATATACTGGTTTTGTTTATGCTGACTTTAGACGACATGTTTTTTACATATGGCTTGTTAGGTGTGTGAGAAATATGTAACTTCGCATGTTTGTCAAAATTGTCAATTTACGTACGGCTTATAATATTTGCTTTTACACGTACATGTGCAATTACATCTGACATAACCTCTAAGTGTCCACAACAGCTGAGTTTTTGCACAATTTTCGTAAATATATAAATCGCTCTTTGCTTTTTAATGTTTTTTCAGCCAAACCACACTTTTGATAATTTAATACAGCTGATATCAGATGCCTCGTCAGATGAAAATAGAACACGCTCTAATTGAAAATTTTTCATCTGACTTTGCTTCTGTAAATGTCATCTGACAATGTTTCATATGTTTCACACGGCATGTATCACTTTTGCAGTGGGAAATTTGACAAGTCAGATGTAAAATACATGTCGTCTAAATTCAGCCTTATTATTTGTGTACGAATTCAAAAACTTCCCAGTTCATTTACCCTATATGCCTTTTTAATAAAAAAAATGCCTTTATGTACATCGTTTGTAATTGTTATTTCTATATTATTTTTTTATTAATTTATTAAACGAAATTAAATTTGTTTGCTCCTGCATTCAAATGCCATTTTTAAATACGCTATCTGTTCCAAACAAACTCACTAGCATCGCAAAAGATAAAATCAATTGGCAACTGTGTATATGTACCATACAATTATTAAAGTTTAAATAAGCGAACTTTGGACGTCTGAGTATATCTCGGTATATTTTATCTCTTTAATAAAATTTCAAATGGGTACCTTATGGATTAAAAAACTATTTGCCAAAAAGACAGCCACATTATAAAATTGATTTGCATATGTTGCCCATTTTATTTGCTATTTCTTTAGTGTTTTTTTTTATATCAATGAAAACCTAATTAACTGATTCATGTTTGGCATGATGCTTGCTTCTGTTATTAAGTTTTTGCAATTGAAACTAGTTTAAAGTTTATGGAATATACATTAGAGCAACTCACAGTTTTCCAAATTATTGCTTTGTTTTATGCCGACTTCTAAAACATTTTGGAAGTCTCGCAAATAACTATGTAATCGATTAATTCAGCTAAGGTTGAATCGTTCTTATAATTAACATAAACAAATTATTTAACATTTTTAAATTTCAACGAATAATCCCCCTTATTATGTTTGGCGTTTTTCGATATCAACTTCGTCATTTTGTGCTAGATTAAAATAAAATGTTGCGTTTCTTTAGATCAAAGTAAAACTTTGCGTTTTTTCTTTAATCTATTACAAAATGTCGAAGTTGAAGTCGAAAAACGCCGAATACAATAATGCCCAATATTTACAGAATCTGACAATAGTAGGCCTTATTGTGTGTGGCGTTTTTCGACCTCAACATTTTGTAATAGATTAAAGAAAAAACGCAACACTTTGAAGTCGAAAACAGCCAATCACAATATGTATGTATGTATATATAGGATAAACGTTTTCTTTCTATACATAAACAAATTTTAAAAATATTTATAAGGAATTTATAAAATTTCACTGTAAAATTTTTATATAACTGAGTGATTCCACGTAAAACGGCCCTATGCAAAGAAAAAATAATTTTCTTATTTTCAATAAAAATCTCAATTGATGTTTGACATTATGACAATTATAGAAAAAAAATAAATTATTTAATATTTTTCAAGCAATTTGAGGCACTTAAATAATCATCCATGAATAATTTTGCTCTTCCTCTTTGTATGTTTAATATTTATTTCAGATTTTCTTTTCTTCCCTTTCTCATCATTAATAAAAACCACTATCTCCGAAAAGAATATACCTTTTTCGCTTTTTATTGAATTAAAAAAAAATACTCAGCTAGAGTACTCTGCTGTCTATAATAGAACGGAAAGCTAATAATTTAATGTGTTGTTATTTTCTTATGATTTATTTTTATATTATTTATATTAATGAAAGCAATAAAAAGTTTTATTTCTTCGAATTTTTAAATTTTCGTATTAGGTCACACCCGTCACATTTTAAAAATAGTTTTTTTGTTAAGAAAACTGGCTTTTTATCAAATAATAAATACGTAATACAGCTAAAAACACTTTGAACAGACAGCTATACCAAAATTATTGTGCACGTTAAGTAAAAATTTTACAGAATTTATGCTGAAAGTCATAATTCTTTAAAACTAAGATTTCTAAGGTCACACCCGTCGCAGCTTTCTGACGACCATTTTGAGTAGGAATCGGGTTATTTCAGTGTCTACCCGTTATTCAACGACTTTAAGCTTAATGGACTTGCGAGTCGCAAACTTTTTTTTAAGTAAAAAATTTTATATTAATTATTTATAACAAAAAATATGTGTAAAGTGGTCACACCCGGCTAAATGGAAATACTCAACTGCAAACTATATAAGAAAACAAGAGTAGTGGAATTCATGATATGAAATTAAAATCCATGTGAACAAAAAAATTTTATTCGAAAATGTTCATATGTGGAATTCATGATAAGGCTGAATATTACCGTTACATATTAAAAATGACGACCCAGATGGGACTTACTGAATTTTACCTATCGATAGAAGGAAAAATGTTAATTGCAACAGTATAAAAAACGCATTTTGAAAAAGATATGACTTGGTGTAGTTTACCTCCCACCTACAGATAAAAACTCTAAAAAAATAAATGAGAATTAACGAACACACATACTGCTTAAGCCTTTTTCGGCTTTTCTGCAGAAACACCCAGGGTCTTGGCAGGAATCAAACCTGCGACCCCGGCTAATAGTCGAGCACAATACCCACTACAATACGGGGGTACAACAACAACAAAAAAAATTTTGCTGATTTTTATAGCACGCAACATAATTATTAGTGTCCGACCGAGCGCACTTTTTTCGGACCGAACCCGAACTTCGGTAATGTTTTTAGAACCGAATCCGAACCCGAAACCAAACTTTTTTATGGAAAAGAAAAATTTTAACTCAACTTTTTTTGAATAAAACTTATAAATTTAATAAATACAATATGAACAATTTCATAGCACGTTGTACGTTTTGATAATAGTTTATAGGGCTTCATTTTTGTGTATCGTTGTTGCTGTTTTCAACAGCTGTTGCCTTGCCGACTTTTATCTAAATCATATATGTATTTAACAAAATAAACAGCAAAATATCGAAAACGCCCATAACTATAAAATAAAAAAGCCCATAAATTTGCCAGTTTCGGTAAACTTTTTCGTTCCCTAGAAATTGAAGTTGTTTCTTTAGCTATTTGGGCCGCTGAAAGCGAATCTGACCTCAACTTTTTGTTATCAGTTTTAGTTTTCGAGATATGCCGTTATTTAAAAAATAAGGCACTTGCACGACATAACTAAAGAATGGCTTTTGTCCTATTCAGTAAAAAAGAAAAACCAAAACTCGAAACAAAATTATCTTTAAGCCTTCTTAACATTGGTTCGAAATCCGCCCAGATATCGTAAAAGTCTGAACCTAAAAATTAAAAATTTCATAAAAAAGTAGCACTGCTATGTTATGCTGTGTACGTTGAAAAATTAAGTCATGTTAATTTTTCTCTTGTTCCTTGGAATATTAATAGTAACCAATTCTTTCTGAATATAACGTTACAAACCTCTTAGCATAAATATCAATTTGGATTCACAAGCAAATACGTTCGAAATAATCATATTAATAAGGTACTGGCTTGAGCTTTTCACAAGTTTACATGTTCATATATACTTCAGTATAAAATCAAACCAAAAAAGTTTGTCTTAAGTAGAACAAACAAATCAGAAAAATGGGAATGAAGAAAATAAACCAACTGCAACACTGGGAAAGTGCAGTTTAATATCAACTTAAGTGATTTAATTCTCGTATTCAATTTTCACGAAAAACTTGTATATATGTATAAGAATTGAAATCAGATCCAACAGATCCACCTGACAAGTGGTGATAAGCAAAATACACATAAGCACTGACGATGGAAGTGTAGCAGCTTCCGAAATTAGCGCTGCTATATTCTGCTGTGTAACGTACACAAAAAGTTAAGTTGATGCTAATTTTTCTCTTTTTCCTTAGAATATTAATTAATCATGCCCAATTATTTCTTATACAAATTTATCATAACAAATAACAGAACGTCGGCAGAGCCGTTGTAAAATTTTTTGTTGGAGCAAGCATACATACGAAGACGTTGTAGTTTTTTGTTATGATAAATCACAATTTGTTTGTCGTCGTGAAGGTAGTTTGTCACTATTCATGCACTATTTCACTTATTTTTTTATTAAACTGTTTTATTTTAAATGAAATTTATTTGCTGGTGTTTAAGCATTGTCTATATGCAGCATTTCATTGGCGCTTTACCAAATCGTCAGTAGACTTCAAACACAATTTTGTACAGTTATAATCCTTTATCTTATGTACAGACATTCAAAAACCATTTGAGAATAAACAAATATGTAAATGATTTTTAAAAATAAGCATAGGCTTTGAAAATTATACAAAAACCAAAATATTATTTATATTCGATATGAATCTATTTTATTTTTCTATACCTCTATACAATTAGAAATCCATTGTATTTATAAGGCAAAATCAAAAATAAAATCCAAATTGAACCTTTAAAAAATTTATTATTTCACATATTGTCATAATTTTATTTTAAATGAAATTTGTTTGCTGCTGTTTAAGCATTGTCTATATGCAGCATTTCATTGGCGCTTTAGCAAATCGTCAGTAAACTTCAAACACAATTTTGTACAGTTACAATCATTTATCTTATGTACAGACTTTCAAAACTTTTTTTGAAATAACTTTGATTCAACATGCATTTTCGTGTTGTTTCAATATCAAATTCAAGTTGTTTCAACTTGCAATAACTTTGATTTAACATGATTCTTCGTATTATTTTAATATCAACTTCATTTTGATTGAACAGTACTGGAATATTAAATCATCGTGAAATATAGCTATTTCAAAATAAAAATACTTTTTTACAGATTATTGTAAATCATGTTGAATTGACATGAAACACTTATGAAGCAAAATCACTACCGAAAAATGTTAAATTAACTTTGTTTTCGACGATTTTACATTGCAATTTTTCTGTGTGTAGGAGCAATTTTTAAAACAGTCATGATTTGTATAATAAACAGTGGATTAAGACATAAAATACACAAGAACATAGACGGGAGAGTGGTGCAGCTTCCGAAAAAAAAGTTTTTATGTTCTGCCGTGTATATGGTTCCAAATCTTTTGGAATAAAATGTACGAGCTTTTGATTAATAATAATCACTTTGGATTAAAAATGATTGAAGTGGAAAATAAAAATAAAAAAGTAAAGGAATCCGAACAAGTTAAAATAAAATCGGCCGAATTAAAAACATTGTAATCGGAATGTTATCTGACTGGCCGAATTAATTGTAATTAAAAATGTGCTATCTTCTAGTGTTGTGTCGGGTTTAATAATCGTTCGAATAAAATTTCATGAATTTTTCTTCTTCGAACAGCCGAATATTTTTTGAATTTTATTCGAATATTCGAACGAATAACGAATAAACACTTTCATTTGAATAACCACGGTAAAACCACGATTTTTAATATATTTTATCACTTGTTTCGACTTTTTTTAAGGCATTACCAGACATTCCATCTTCATCGAAAATTCTTATTATATCGATTGAATTAAGATAACTTATCTGTACATATTTTGTCATTGGGCCCATATTATTCTTGTTTGGTTGGATTTTCATTGCAACTATCAATTTGTACAATGTGTGCTTTACGCAAATGTTAAAAGAGTGGATAAGTTGTTGATCCGTGACATTTGTAAGCCTTAGAACACTTTTTGCAATTTGGTTTTTCTGATTGTCTTCCTCAAAATACTTCCAAACTTATCTCATGCTGTAATTTAAAACGAAATTTTAACGGCGTTACGTAATATGTCAACAACCACTTACACAAATATTTATACCACGGTGCTTAACACATCCTATTGTTAACAACATGAAAAAGGAATTGAGGAAGGAGTGATTTTTCAAAAGGGCTTATTTCCATGTTAATCCAATTTCATTAATGAAACAAAACGTTTAGGACTCGTTTAAAGACTCTATTCTAACTTATTTGTATTGAATGTGGATACTTAAGTCTGTGATTATGACACTTGGTTCATAAGGTTGTCCGAGGACGACCGCAGTGGCTGTAGGCTGTATAAGTGAGCACTTATAGCGACTATAGAAAATTCGTTTTTTTGTATCATAATCTAAAAATTGGGTGGGAATGAGCCCTTTTGTACTAAACTTTGCTTTTTATCCTCGGAAATATACCTTCTTTGTAATGGATTTTTGCCTAGAAGATACAGTTAAGCATGGCAAAGGCGATGGCGTTTTAAGCTTTGTTCAAGTTCGGAAGTTTAAATAAGCCCTTTTAAAAAATCATTTCTCAATTCATTTAAAATGCTATTTTACATTGTTAAATGTATACAAATATTTATAAAAAGTAGTTTAAAAAACTTATTCGAATATGGGAATATTCGACAAAAGCTGTTCGAATAAGTTTTTATTCTAAATTGAAAAATGTTCATTTGAATAAAAATGAAAAAAGTTGTTCGAATATTCGAATAATTTTTATTCGAATGGCAACACTACCATCTGCACACCAAGGCGGATAATAAGAACAGAGTACGAAAAAACGCAGCGAAGCGCCGCAATTTGTTCTTTTTTACGCTTTACGCAAAAAGCGCTTACGCGTTGCGCATAAGAGGAGCAAGCTCAAAAAAGGAGAATTTTCCTTTGCGTTTGCTTGCTCAATGTGCAAAAAGAGCCAAAAGAGCATGGCGCATTTACAGTAGTAAAAAATATTAGTAAAGGCAATGGACATTATTTCCATGGACGTTATTGCATGCCAGCCACCGTAGTATTTTGTAAAAATTTTCCAAACACCGTATGGCTGTGTCCAAGACTTGGACTCCAAGTACAAATCTAAAAACGGATATGACAACAGTGGAATGACAGTACCACTTGAAATGGGTCGGTAGTGCAGT
This sequence comes from Panzeria rudis, assembly GCA_956483635.1. NCBI lineage: Eukaryota > Metazoa > Arthropoda > Insecta > Diptera > Tachinidae > Panzeria > Panzeria rudis. The sequence goes on along the minus strand of OY101449.1, from coordinate 44,266,276 downwards.
TCGCACTCCCGATTTAGGGACTGCACCGGAGCAAATTCGAAATCTGAATAAAAAAAAATATATTATAATATTTTATGTATGGTGCTTGACAATGAAAGTCACGGTCAATTCTTTTAAATTCGACAATGTGGGTACCTTATTAATCTGCCTTACTATACACTATCTAGTTTATTCTTATTGCTATTGTTTACGGTGTACAATATTATTTAAAAAAAAAAAGCTCAACACTTGTTTTTGTCTGTTTTCTCTCTTAAAACAAATAAGGTACCACTTTGTTTTCATGTTTAAATTATTATTTCCAGTTTTTTTCTTACTGAAAATGTTTATAAACGTAGTAGACACAACAAAATAAACCCGTTAAATATAAATTATTTTTGATGACAAAAACATTAAAAAAAGAAAAGTTTCAAAAACTTGCACTCTTAAAATTTATTTCAGTTCAACTTCTTTACAATTGTGCTTTTTCGAGAAATGTTCGTATTTGAAAAATTACAAACAAATGTGTCATTGGCTTTCTTATCAATGTCAGGAGCGATAAATAGGGCACTAAATTTGCACTTTTTAATATGACTGACTGTTATGAAATTTTCCGAAACTTCTGGCTTTAAATAATATGCAATATCATATATTTCGTTATAAATCGTTATCTTAATATAGAAACGCCATAACTCATTTTTTTAAAATTGAGGTTTATGCATATTTTGATAGATGAATCTCTCTAATACATTGAAATATGGAAAAAATTTTACTTGGAAAAAATTGAGTTACGGCCTTTCTATATTAAAGTAACGAAATATATTTTCGACATAAATGTTAATAACCTTAAATTTAATATTGACAAACTGATGATGTACATATTAGAGTATCCAATTATTTAATCGATTAATCGATGTTGGGATTTTAAAATTGCTCGATTAGTCGGGTAAGGTTTTAAAATTAGTCGAATAACTCGCATAGTTCAAATAATTTTTCAAATAACTTTATCTAATGGAAAAAAAGATATGTATTTGATTCCATACTTTTATTATATTAATAAGCAGAAATGATCGATAAAACTGAAATGTAGTTAAGAATAAACAATAAAATAATCATTTGGTTGTATACTTCTAAAATTTTAAAAAATAATACTGTATAAAACAATATTAAATTCAAAAATTTAAAAACCCCTGAAGAAAATGGATGATAAATTCAACAAAGCTGGACCAATTTTCTCCAAACATAGGTTAGAACACTCTCGATCAAGTCACCCTTCAAACAAAGAACTCTAAATCAAAATTTAGGCTCTTGGGATCTACGATGGTGCAGACAGACACATATACAGAGAGACACAATACAAATTATTTGACGTTAAGTATTAAGGTCTTAAGTCAAAAAAAAAAAAAATTCACTATGAGCTTTTGATTCGGTTGAACTCAATTCTTCGTTTCTTTTTCGTTTGGTATCAAGAACTTAAGTCTAGCACAACTACCTCCAATCGGAATTATTTGTCTTTAGGCAATAACTCACAAAAATACATATTAAAATGCAAATTAAATAATTTTGAATTTATCATTACGAAAAACTATAGTTTCTGACTTATACCCTGTTCAGACATACCCATTAATTGCGCAACTTAGGAAATTTACTCAATTAAGGCCTTAATTGAGCTCAATTTACCATACTAGGCTTCAATTAATAAATTGAGCAATTAGTACTTAATTATTTCATAAATTGAGTAAAGTTCGAAATGCAATCCGTCGTGACAAATATGTTTACTGCCAAGTATGTTCAGTGAGAAGCAAAAATTGTATACAGTGGCAAGTCCATAATGTAATAAGTATACAGATGGCAGTGTAACGTCAGATGATTTGTTTTTGCTCTGGTAATTTTGTGCATAAGCTACTTCAAACACGTGTATTTTTTGACAGCCGTTACCTAGTTTTTGTTTTATTGTTATATTCGTTGCCCTTATGCGGCCACCTGTATACTTATTACACCATTGGCCAGTCAAATGCTAATTTAGTAAGCTTAATTTGCTATGTGTGCACATTAGATTTAATTGTCCATTAAAATTAAATTGTCTCAATTAAAAATTTTTGTCTGAACAGGGTATTAAGATCTTAATATTTAACGCCAAAGAATTAATAGCAACCCTCTTTTTTTGGTCATGGGTTACAAATACATATCTATCTGTGTCGCTTTATCATAAGACTTAACTAGACTTAAGACGTTATGATAAAACGACACAGATATGTTTAATGAAAAATAATAGTGTTGACGAGATTTTAACTGTCATACGATTTATGTAAAACAATCGGTAATAATAAAACTGTACAACACGAATTCTGGTACCGATTCTGGTAGAGGAGACAAAAAAAATATACGTGTGTCGGCGTTTTGCACGATCACATAGGAATTTTATTTTAGAGGAGGTTAATGTTTTCACCTTTTGGCCTGTTGCTGCAGCATATCGGTACATGAAACTATATGTTCTTTACATCTGAGGTGTAGGGTATGTTTAGCAACTTTGTAGAAAATAGTACACGCAAAGAAAATATATGGTTGTGTCAACATGGTTGCGTCAACAATGTCATGTTTCCCCATATAGCTTATTGTTGTACCAACAAGCTATTATTGTTTTAAAAAATTGTGAACCTTAATTAGTTTACGACAAAAAACTCATGCTTACATTTAATCATAAGATTATTAGCACTCATATTAATAGCAACGGGGTTGAATTTAACAATATTTAAAAAAAAATTCGAGCTACAGTCATGGTACAGGTAAGCCTCCATTTACGCGGTCTGTTGGGAACTAAAAAAGTACGTGGAAATCAAATCCGCGTAAAATATTGATTAGGATTGGTAGAAAATCTTTTTTTGGGAGCAGGAATTTACCATATCGAAAGTTCCGAACATTTAGACAAAGTTCAATAAGGTGCGACTCGCCACAAGATGGCGACAGTGTGTTAAATGAGCTTACTAATATTAGTAGGATTTTCGCTACAGTGTTGTTGCCACTGTCAGTGGTAGTGTGGGTAAAGGACTCTGATGAGTAGACTTGGTGGTCACGAAACAGCTGTCAGTTCAACCTTCCGTACAGCCAAATTTTTCTTTGAATGTTCAATATTTACATGCTTTAGAATTTCTTTCTTAAATAAAAAATCTTTTTTTTTCTTATTGTTGACTCATTTTAATCAAGAGATTTTGCTAGAGTTGTAGACTTTTCCCCATTTTTCAAGCGGTTCAAAATTTTAACTTTACCGTATGACATTGCTTACGTTTGGTAATTATATTTTTGTTGAGCAATTTCTAAAACATTTTATAAAAACACTTGAAATTTATTAGTTGTATTAATTATGTATTAGTACATTGTTTTATACCACGCAGTTCATGGCTACCAGGGACCGTAACTGTTATGACTTTTTTCGAAAAAGTCAAATAATAATAGTTATTTTTTGACCAATATGTTTTCGTTCAAAAAATAATGGTTATTTTTTGACTATTATTTTTTAGGTCAAAAATAAAAGTTAAAATTTGACTGATATTTTTTGGTCAAAAATAAAAGTAAAATTTGACCGATATTTTTTTGGTCAAAAATAAAAGTTAAAATGTGACTAATATTTTTTTAGTCGAAAATAAAAGTTAAAATTTGACCGATATTTTTTTGGTCAAAAATAAAAGTTAAAATTTGACTGATATTTTTTCGGTCAAAAATAAAAGTTAAAATTTGACCGATATTTTTTCGGTCAAAAATAAAAGTTAAAATTTAAAAAAAGAGCAAGTAATAATTGGAACTAACAATCTCACATGGTGAATATCCTACTAATCAACATCGATTTAACTTGTAAGTGAATATAAGGAGCATCAATAGCTCTTATATACAATTTCGTTAAATAAATTGGTTCAATAGTTGATGCCCCTGCTCAGTAATATCAAGCATGACAGTAGGTTAAAATAAACAAAGAATGCTGGGGTAGCGACTTCTAAATCCATTTAAATTTTAACTTTTATCTTTGACCAAAAAAATATCAATTAAAATATAACTTATTTTTGACCAAAAATATATCAGTCAAATTTTAACTTTTATTTTTGACCAAAAAAAAAATATCGGTCAAATTTTAACTTTTATTTTTAACTAAAAAAAGATCAGTCACATTTTAACTTTTATTTTTTAACAAAAAAATATCGGTAAATTTTTAACTTTTATTTTTGACCAAAAAAATATCGGTCAAATTTTAACTTCTATTTTGGACCGAAAAAGTATGAGTCAAAAAATAACAGTTATATTTTGACTTTTTTGAAAAAAGTAACAAAATGAAAGTATTTTTAGATTTGTATTCCTTAGCTCACGACCATCTCATTGCTATACTCAAATATTGTATAGACAAATTATTTCTGTCTGACTTTTTGAACTGAAATTTTGATAATAACTGTTATTTTCGGTCCCTGATGGTTACCATAATTTCTTAAGCGTGTTATATTAAATTCGCGTAAAAAAAGCGCGTAATTGAATAAATGGTTGCTATTCTTTATTCGTGTTATATCGAATTCGCGTAAATGAAGTACCGCGTAAATCGAGGCTTGCCTGTATATTTAAAAATTCAACAACAGTATGGTTCTATAACAACAAAATTTGGTTCTTGTCCATACTATTTTAAAACAATTTGCTTGCAATCAAACTTTGATTATAAAAGATACATGGCTCTCTGCTTCCAAAAAAGTTTTGGTTCTATCCCTTCGTTGAATGCTTTTTTGTAATTTTTTTGTTTTACTTGGGAGCTGTTGGTTTGTTTTTGTGTGTCGCTTGGTTTGAAAAAATAAAAATAAAATAAAAAAATAAATTACAAATAACAAATAACAAAAACTCATAAATGCTAGCAATTAATGTTCGGCCATGTTGTGAAAACCATTTGAAAACAAAGAAGAGTGTTCTTTTAATCGGACAATTTAGTGTATTCGTAGCTTAGTTTGGGAAAAATATCTCAAACATCTGAAACATAAAAAATAACTGAAAAGCTGCAACATTTCAAAACGAAATGGTTTTCAGAGCGTAGCCGATTGTAAATAACACATGTGTCAGCAAATATGTACGTATGTATATATCTATGGGAAAATAGATATGTACTTTTTATTTAAGATTCTACACACTGACCAGTTAAAAAAATAAAATTTTAACCATATATATGGCTATTTTGAACCAAATATATGGTTATTTTAAACCATATATTGTAATTTTGAACCATATGTATGGTTGTCTTAAACTATATATATGGTTATTTCGAACCATATATTGTAATTTTGAACCATATATATCGTTGGTAATTTCAAACCATACTTTGTAACTTTGAACCATATATATGGTTGTTTTGAATCATATATATGGTTATTTCAAACCATATATTGTAATTTTGAACTATATATATGGTTGTTTTGAATCGGATATATATGGTTGTTTTTAACCATATTATATGTAAAACATTTTTTTTAACCATATATTCAATCATAGTATGTTGCTCTTCGATTATGGTTGCCTCAACCATGTTTTTTCTTTGCGTGTAGGCAAATCTTTTTGTGGAACATATTAACCCTCTAAATCCACCCCTAAAAAAAGAGAGAGTGCGTGTATAAAATGTTCTACAAAAAAGTTGGCCACCAAATTTTACTATGTGTCTTGAAAGACAACTAAGCTCTAAACTCAACTTATACGCCAGAACTCATTTAAACGTTTAACTATGATTAAGGGTTAACTTCATACTTATTCACAATTAGTACTCGGTATAGGAAATTTTGTAAGTCTTACGTTTAAGGTATAAAATGTTTTGAGCACTTTTATGTAAAACACCACGAAAAACGTTTCTCTGGAACTTTTTAACCCTGTCAGAACCCTGTACTTTTGAAAAAAGTTCGAAATTGTTGTATAGTGTAATTAACCTGGCCTTTACACATGCAAGTGCAAGTTCGAAAAACTCAATACACTCAAACTTTTCTACTAACACACTTTTGGTTCAGCTATGAGAAAGACAGAGAAACGAACACAAATTGTTTTTTCGTTGATAATACGTACACAGAACTTGCATGCAAGTACTTACATGTCTAAACGCAGGGTAAGGCCCCTATTATGATTCACAACTAAATTGATAGTTGAGTCGTAGTTGTCAAATTCATATTGTGGAATACAACTTCATCAAAGCAGTTGGTTCAGTTTTTTATCAGTTGTGTTTTGCTTTTTATTTCGACTGTTGTGTTACTTTTAATTACTTTTAAAATTGTACTTTTAGGCGCCAATCTATCCCATTTGTCAACCCATATTGTTGCCATATCCATAAAACATAAAATCTCAAGAGAAAATAGTAAGGCCGAAGCTAAAAATATTTAAAATATTTTGTGATGGCTACTATGGTTTCAAAAAACAGAGAGTATAGATAAGAACATTTTTTCGAAAATTTTTTCGAAGACAACTAAAATTAGTTGTCAATTGAGTTGAGTTGTGAATCGTAACAGGAGCCTAAAACTCGTTAAAAATAGTTTTTGTTGTAATAACTATTAATATAACGAATATAGCTTTTGTCCTCCTATAACAGTTATAGTTAGTAAATATAATTTTCTGTTTCCCATAACTATCATCAATGGATGAATATTTCCAAAGTTGCTAGATAATAATTATTTATGATTACCAAGGCTCGGACTTTCATGCAAATGCATGTTTTTTGTGGTCATAGATAAAGATGTATTGGCTAATTATCTATGTATGCGATTCATCAAATTATAAGTAGCTTGGCATCGATTTGTAGTTGCATATTTTTGCATATTAAAAACGAACACACATACTGCTTAAGCCTTTTTCAGCTTTTTCTGCAGAAACACCCAGGGTCTCGCAGGAATCGAACCTGCGACCTCCGGCTAATAGTTTATTTTGGTGGTAAGTGCATATTTTTGCATATTTTGCCAATAAATGCATATTTTTCAAGTTATAAAAATTTTCAAATGCATATTTCTCAATTTTTGAAAAAAAATATTAGTAGGCCGATTACGGCTGGCAACCCAGCCTCCGTTGGGTTGCCACTTGCTAAAAATGATACTATTGATGGCAACTGGCAACTGAGAGCTGTCAATTCAGAGCTATCAAATGGTCAAATGGCAACCATTAATTTTCATTTGCCGACTGGAAACCAAGTAAAGTTCGGTTGCATTTAATAATAAACCCAATTAAATTTGTTTCATGTCTTTTCTCTAATAATAATAAAAAAAAAAATATATTTTCATATTATTTTAGTTTTGGTACGTTGTTCGTAGATAAATGCATAGTTTTGCGCCGAGCCCTGATGATAAAAATTTTTTTAACCTTGACCGTGTTATAACCAAGTTACACTCAAACCCAGTAAGCCAATAAGATCAGATGTTCATTTATCTTGCGTTTCGTGACTGTCAGCCTCCATATAAAACCTTAATAAACAAACATTTTTATGGTCATACGTTGACAACACGTAACTGATTTTTTATTATTTTTCACAAAATGCATAAAACTTCAAAATAAGAAAACCCGAAATTGGTTCAGAGTATCTATTAAATAACTTGCAGTTATTTTATTTCATTGCTAGTAACGCTTTCAGCCTATTTATAATGTAATATCTTCAACTGAAAAGATGTAAAAATCAGTTAAGTGTTGCCAACGTATGACCATCGATATGTGGTTTGCCTGACAGTTAGATAATGGAAATTAAAGTGATTGTTTCATCTGCCTGGATTATAACTAAACACATCTAAATATATTTCTTAAGCCCTGTGCAGACGTTTGTCAGATCTCATAATATTGTCAGATCTGCCAATGTGCTGACGATGTACTGACAATATAAAATTGTCAGCACAAGGTATATTGTTAGTTCACACGGTTGTATGAAAGTTGTTAGAAAAGCTTACAACATATTGGCAGACAATTAATTGTCTGACAATAAATTTGTCTGAAAATATTGTCAGTAAAAAAATTGGCAGTTCACACGATCGTCAGATGCAAAAATTGTCAGATCTGTTGTTTGGCGCTGCCGGACTTAGATCATTTAACAGAAATTATCAATTATTTATCATCTGTGCTTGTGTTAGTTAACTTTAAAAAGTGAAAATATAAATTAGTATTAAACATAAAGAAGCAATTTTAACTATTTTAGCTGCATAGTTTCTCTTATTTTCCTTTTTCCCTAAAAAAAGATGAGTGCAGTGCTGCCAATATAAAGAAGTCTCTGACAATGACGACATTGTCAGATACAGAAATTTCACACATCCGACAATTAAAATATGTCTGACAATAATCTGACAATGGTAACGTGATGTGCTCACACGATTGTAAGATGTCTGACAATATTTTGTCAGCAGGTATTATTAAAACCGACTGACAATGCTTTTTCTGCCAACGTTGTCAGACAAACATTTTCAGTTCATACGATTGTAAGACCGTTTTAGCACATTTTACTTACAATATTGTAAGATCTGACAAGCGTCTGTACATAGCTTTAGCATATTTTTGTAATGAAAATAAATACAGAAGGTAATAACATATAATTTATGGGCTGTTTCCACAATGCAAACAAGCGACTTGAGTAAAACATTTGTATGGAAATTGCTCAAAAAACTGAGTGCTTTTTATTAAAAGACGAATTTACTAAGAAATTAATTTTACACGATTAATTGTCATAAATTGTTTGAGTTATTCGTTAATCGAATTTAACTATTTTCATTATTCAATCAAATAATGGAAAAAATTACTCGATTAATCGAACAACGATTAATCGAGTGGATACTCTAGTACATATGTATGTATGTATATGCTTTGTAAGAAAAATTAAGAGGAAATATAGTATCAGTTTTCATTTGAAAAGCGATAATGTACTTGTAAGAAACCATTCTTACATAAATACAGACATGAATACTTATGTATACTTCCTTATTTCTTTTAATACCATAATTTTTATTTTGTTTTTTGGCTGATATTTCCAAGTCTGATTACATACATACATACTTGCTTAAAGTAAAACAAACGAACGTGTCTTATTTGCCTACAAAATATTTGTTCAGCTTGTCTCTTGAAGACCTATTGTGGTTGTATGTTGGTTTCAAATCTATTAACGTATGAATTATTAATTTTTTTTTGCGTTAAATTTTATTTTTAGTTAAATAACACTATGTAACAGTTCAAATATACTTCTGAAATCACCTAATGTAGATTTTATAAGCCGACTTGTGTAGATAATTTGGCATTTTAGAAATACGATTACACCCCCAAAAACGAAAATAATCGATAAAATACAATTTTTGGGACTTCAACGCACCAAATAAATTTCACTCCGATATTTATGCACTGATATTCAACTTTTAAACAGTGCCGAATTCAGGAGGTCTTGAGCTTTCCCTGTGTTCGTGGAAATATCAAATGAAAATAAATTTTTTCCGGTTTTTTAGCAACTTTTTTGTTTGAAATCCTACTCAGTTTTTTATTTTTTTGAAAAGTGTATCTTATACCCATTATAAAAGTCGGTTGGGAATTGGCAAAGTTACAATTTTTTCAAACAAAATTTAAATGCAAAATAGTACATGAGAAACATTCCCACAAGGAATTACGTACAAAATTTTAAAAACTATATAACTTTTTCGGTACTAGTTAGATAAATTTTATCAATAGATGATGGGCTATATTTACACAATATATTTTGCAAAGATGTACAGGTTACGAACTAAAGATGCAACAGTGGGCAAAAACTAAGCACATCGAATGCTGAAAACTTTAGAAGTCTTTTAATTTTCGCAAATCTCAACTAATATTGAAAATTTTTGTGTTTTAATTCTGCTTAAAAGCACGAAGGAAAAACGTGAATATTGTAGCTTACTACCTATTATAATTTAAAGGATATTTGAGTGCAAAAATGTATGTATATTCCGTATTTAGCCATAATTTTTTTTCGCGATGAATGAAATTGTTTAAAAATCCTTTTTTACTTAAACTAAAATACAGAAAAACTTTTAAAATCGGTTGAGATCTGAAAAAATCACGTGATATCTAAAGTTTTCCATACACGCAAAGAAAAAACATGGTTGAGCCAACCATAATCGAAGAGCACCATACTATGATTGAATATATGGTTGAATATTTGGTTAAAAAAATCTGTTTTACATATAATATGGCTAAAAACAACCATATGTATGGTTCAAAATTATAATATATGGTTTGAAATAACCATAGGTTCAAAACAACCATAGATATGGCTCAAAATTACTATATATAGTTTGAAATAACCATATATATGGCTCGAAACAACCATATACATGGTTCAAGACAACCATATATATGGTTCAAAATTTCAATATGTGGTTTGAAATAACTTATATATATATGCTCCAAAACAACCACATATATGGTTAAAATTTTATTTTTTTAAACTAGTCAATGAGTGCAATCTGAAATAAAAAGTATTATCTATTCTCACATAGATATATATGTACATATTTGCTGACACATGTTTTATTTACAATCGGCTACGCTCTGAAAATCATTTCGTTTTGAAATATTGCAGCTTTTCAGCTAATTTTTATGTTTCAGACGTTTGAGATATTTTATCCGAACTAAGCTACGAATGCACTAAATTGTCCGATTAAAAGAACACTGTTTTTCGCTTTCAAATAGTTTGCACAACATGGCCGAACATTAATTGCTAGCATTTATCAGTTTTTGTTATTTGTAATATATTTTTTTGTTATTTTAATTTTATTTTTTCAAACTAAGCGACACTCAAAAACAAACCAACAGCAAAACAAAAAAAACTGACAAAAAAGCATTCAACCAAGGGATAGAACCAAAACACTTTTGGAAGCAGAGAGCTATGTCTCTTTCATAACCAAATCTTGATTGCAAGTAAACTGTTTTAAAATGGTATGGACAAGAACCAAATTGTATTGTTATAGAACCATACTGTTGTTGAATTTTTAAATATACCATGACTGTAGCTCGAATTTTTAAATAACAATACCCAGCAAAAATAAATTTGGTACAAGGATGCACTAAGATTAAATAGAAGGGCTTCGGAGATGTGCAAAAGCACACAGTGCATCCCCTCTGCCTTAAGAGGTTGCAATAACGCAAGCGAATGAAGAAATTTAACGTACACACGAGAAAGGTGGTCGGCTATTTATGTTTTTTTTTCATATTTTTTAAACCCTAAGTTTTTTTTGCAACTCAAACTTTTTAATAGTGCATCCTCTCTCGCTTACGTGGATACAAATGTGGATGCGAGTGTTATTTTTACTTCGTAATTTAATTTTTTATTCTTCCATTGAATTGTGTATGAAAATAAATGTGCCTCGCTAGCTCAGTGGTTAGTGTTCTAGCCTACCATGCGGAGATCGTGGGATGGATTCCTGATTTAATACGCGAGCAAAAAGTATTTAATAAAAGTATATTGTAGTGTAATATAGTTTCCAATTGTGTTTGTACGACGTAATACATAAATAAATATAAAAACAAAATAAAATAATTTCAAATAAAATATGTATCCAAGTGGTAGTGAAATTGTGATATAAAGAGCAAAACATTTTTTAATTATATACATATAAAAAGATATGAGGTTAATGCCATTAAGATGCGCAGAAAGAAGCTGATGCCTCCAAACCTACCAAGTTGGACATTCCATATAAAAATCATGTAATATCGAAGCAGGTTGGTAAGGGAGAGTACCGAAATCTCTCCCTTACAAACCTGCTTTCGTTAGACGGATATTTTTTCTGGGTATTGTTAAATTAAAACAATAATAACTTATTTGCTTCAACCATAAACTACATATATCGGGAAACGTGACGTTGTTGACGCAACCATGGCACAACCATATCTTTTTTTTGCGTGTATGCGATGCGCTTAGATTTATCCCACTGTAGAGCCGTTTGCTCATATTCTGCAGATCTTGGAAAACTATATTATGCAAATATAGCCCCTCACCATGCATATGTCAATTTTTAAATGAATCTGCTAGTAGCTAAAAAGTTTTTACCATTTTTTTTGTTAGTGGCTTTCCACTGTATTATTTTACATTAAAATTTTATTTAAAAAAATTATAACTTTGTTAATTCCAAACCGATTTTTGAGCTTACTTTAATCCGTAGAAGATACGCTTCTTATAAAAAAAAAAAATAGTAGTGTTTCAAACAAAGTGTTGCAAAAAATACGCCAAACTTGAAAAAATCAGAAAAAAAATTTATTTTCTTTTGATAACATTTTCACGAAATGCTAGTCAAAATAAAATATTTTAAATACACACAGGAAGCTTAAGTCCTCTTTTCGACAAAGTTTCAAAATTGAAAATTGGTGCAGAAATACCACAGTAAAATTTTTTTTGAACATAGTCCCAAAAAGTTGTATTTCATCGATAACTTTCGATTTTGAGGGTGTATTCGAATTTCTAAAAATGTCCAAATGGTATACTCGAGTGTATCTGCCACATACACTAGGTCTTTCAAAATCACCTTTCAAATTATCTAAATTTATTCGATTTTGTCACATAGTGTAATTCACTAGATAAACGACAACTAAAATTCATTGAATTTAAAATTTTTTCGAGAATGCTTTTTTGTCTTGTATATTATTGTTTTATCTATCATTTTGTGGAAGAAAACAACAACGCAAAGCATTTTCATGCAAGCAGTATTTTTTATATTCTATTCTCATGTTGTGAATAATATTGGATGAATCCGTAAATGCAGTAAATTTGTGCAACCGGTCTGCAAACTATTGCAGCAGATATGTTCTAATTTGTAACATATTGGCCACGAAACATCCCAGTAAAAAACTGCTTCAAAAAAGCACGTTTTTACTATTATAGAGTAAAATTAGCGCCTACAAACCTGCCGATATCGCAACTGATTTTTCTATGGCGAGTTCCCAGTTTGGAATACATACTACATTTTTGATACAAAAAGCGCTTTTTGAAGCACTAAAACTGAAAATATATGGAAAAATGGTTCGATGTGGATTGGAAGGTTGATAGATGGGATCTAGTAAATCTGCCCATTAGTTTCAGAGATGTCGTAAAAGTTCAAGACTAAAAATGAAAAATTCATAAAAAAATAATATACACCAACGATTCCATTTTTTGTGCAGTATCATGTAGTTTAATATATTCCTTTTTTCGTTGAAATTGGTGCAGAACTTTTGATTTTATTCACAATTTAGGCTCAAACTTTTATGATACCTCTGAAACTAATGAGAAGATTTAGGAACACGTTGGAAATAATCATATTAATAAAACAATTAGCTACTGGCTTGAGCTTTGCACATTTTTACATGTTCATATATACTTAAGTATAAAATCAAACCAAAAAAGTTTGTCTTGAGTAGAACAAAAAAATCAGAAAAATGGGAATGAAGAAAAATAAACCGATGGCAATGATGGGAAAGTGCAGTTAATATCAGCTTGAGAGTGATTTAATTCTCGTATTCAATTTTCACGAAAAAGTTGTGGATATGTATAAGAATTAATGTGTACGTTGAAAAATTAAGTTGATGTTAATTTTTCCTTTGTTCCTTGGAGTATTAATCATGACCAATTATTTCTGAATATAACGTTATGAACATTAGCCTAATAATCAATTTGGGTTAAAAATACTTTTATTTTTACTTTTTTCAAAAAAGTCAAAATGTAACTGTTATTTTTTGACTGATATTTTTTCGGTCAAAAATAAAAGTTAAAATTTGACCAATAATTTTTCGGTCAAAAATAAAAGTTAAAATTTTACCGATATTTTTCGGTCAAAAATAAAAGTTAAAATATGACCGTAATTTTTTTTTGTCAAAAATAAAAGTTAAAATTTAACGGATTTAGAAGTCGCTACCCCAGCATTTGTTTTATTTTAACGACTTGTCATGCTTGATATTAGTGAGCAGGACTACCAACTATTGAACCAATTTATTTGACGATATTTAATATAAGAGGTATTGCTGCTCCTTATATTCACTTACAAGCAGTGTTGCCAAATGTGCAGTTTTCACTGATTTTAACAGTTTTTTGAAGTGATGAAAAGTTTTCCAGTTTTTTGTTAAAAAAATAAGTTTTTTACAATTATGTCGGTTCTTTTAAGTTTTAGTTAGTTTTTAGCTTTATTTCAGTTTTGGTCCTTTCCTACTAAATTATAACTACTTATTTACTACCTTTTTTAAATCAACAATTTAAATTTTGCTATTTTAATTCCAATTTCTGAAGCCATATTTTTACTAATTTTGTTTAACATAACAGTGCCAAGGTTTACTAGTACTTTTTCAAACGGCAAGAGGGAATTCACATAAATTTAGGTTTACGGAAGTTGTGTTTTTCTAGTGGAGTTTGCTATTATTGTTTGCAAGTTGAGTTCATACGTAAAAATAAAAACAAGATACTGTACTCTTATTACATCCTGTATTAATATTAATTCGCTTTGCCTTAGTAAAAAAAAAGTTGCATACTTTCTTCATTGAAATAATTCGATCTCTTATAGAATGAATATGAGATAAAACTCCAGAAAATGTACACCAAATCAGACGGTAGACCCCATAGAATTTGAAGCCATACAAACTTTTTCAGAACTCTTAGCGAAATTTTAGTAATTCACAAAAAAAACAACACTTTCTTTTGGTGAAGAAAGTGCATTAAATAAATAAATGATTGTACACTCACTTCAAATAAAACAAAATCTTAAAAATAGAAGCAAAACTTTTAATTACTTTATACATTGAATTTTGCAACTCAAGCACTTCCTTTTCAATTAATTACAAAATGTATAAATTTGGAGAGCCATATTTTCTTAACTGTTGCCGATGAGGCTTCCGAGATAGTAAAACGTACCAACTTGACATTATTTTACATCCGGTCCTTAGCGTTTGGGACTACATATATGATGTATCTCGTTATAATGATCCAACATAATAGCGTGATCTGAGCCAATTTTCTGGTTAGATTCTCCGATTTTTTTTCATCAAAATTAAGTACATAGTTGGGGTATTCACAAGGTGTCTTATCATGTCATAATGTCATAAAGTGCTAATATTTTAAGATAGTTTAAAAACATTGTTGTTGTGCTTCAAACAAAAAAGTCCTAAAATAATAAGACTTTTTGTGCTGTGTTTATTATTTTGTCATAACTACACACTATAAATCTGAGCCGAACGGCCGAAACTCTTTCGTCGAGCCGTTGATAATATTTACAAACCGCCGCCGTTGATATAAATGAATGTATGTAATATGCAGTAAAGTATGTTAATTATATTTTTATAGTTGTGTAACAAGTAAAAATAAAAAATCGAGACATTTAAAAATATGCAAGTGAGAAAATTTTGTTTGTATACTTTAGCTGGCTGGCAGCCAACTAACGTTTTTCTACTAGCAGCCGCGTGGAAAATTAGTCGGCTCAGTCGCCGGCAACAGCTGGTTTCGTTTATGTTTATGTATTTCACTTTCTGTGTGCGTTGAAATTTGTTTTTACTTTAATTAAAAACTAAGAGTTTAAAAGATATTCAGCTGGGTTTTATTTACTTTATTAACAAGTTGAATAATTTAAAAATAAACTGGCTATTATTTAAATTTTGTCACTTGTTCTTAGTATTCTGATTTCAAGTATTTATAATTGCTATTTTTTATCAGCTGATACAAATTTGAAATAGCACACTAACTTATGAGGGGTTGCTCACAACAGTCATATATTTTCGTTATTATTTTAAAACATATGACTTTATGAATACCTTGTGAATCCCCCAAGTATGTTAATTTTACGTTAACCCAAAAAAAAAAAAATACCTAGGATTTTTATGTGCAGTTTTTCACATGAAAATCAGTTTTTTCTTCTAAATTTACAGTTTTTAAAATAAATATTATGGCAACGCTGCTTACAAGCTAAATCGGTGTTGATTAGTAGGATATTCACCATATCAGATTATTAGCTCCAAATATTACTTGCTCTTTTTTGAAATTTTAACTTTTATTTTTGTCCAAAAAAATATCGGTAAAATTATAACTTTAATTTTTGAACGAAAAAATATCGGTAAAATTTAAACTTTTATTTTTAACCAAAAAATATCAGTCAAATCTTAACTTTTATTTTTCACATAATAGTAAAAAAATAACCATTATTTTTTGACTGAAAACATATTGGTCAAAAAATAACTATTATTGTATGACTTTTTCGAAAAAAGTCATAAAAGTCATACGGTCCTGATGATAATGAAGCGATATTAATAAAATATAAATTGATCATATCTGCAAATAAATGTATTTCTTGTTTTAATCAATTTTATATTAGTGAGTGTAAAAGGGATAGTAAAAAATCGTCTTATATAACTGGAAGAGCTTGACTTGCATGACATGTGGTTTCAACAAGACGGTGCCACATGCCACACAGCACGCGAAACAATGGACCAATTGAGAGGCGAGTTCGGTGAACAGTTTATTTCACGCTTGGGACCAGTCAATTGGCCGCCCAGATCGTGCGATTTAACGCCTCTAGACTATTTTTTGTGGGGCTATGTTAAGGCTAATGTCAATAGCGACAAGCCCGCTTCGATTGACGCACTGGAAGCCAACATTGCCAACATTATTCGTGAGATACCGGCCGAAATGTTGGAAAGAGTATGCCAAAATTGGACTAAGCGGGTGGACCATTTGAGGCGCAGCCGCGGCCAACATTTGCATGAAATAATCTTCAAACATTAAATTATATCGACCCAACTATCGATCCAAATAAATATTTCATGCATTTTTCTGAATTTTATGTGTTTTTTTTTACTTTCCGATAGTTCTTATAAAATCACCCATTATTAACTATATAGACAGATACAAACTTTTTATATTGCCTTATAAATTATGCAAGAGCCCAAAACCATAGAGTATGCAAACGTTTTTCCTTCATGTTACAAATTAGAAAGATATTAAAGTAGAACAGCAGGAACAATAGAAATAGGTGTTTTTTTATTTTTATTTTTTTAAGAGAAGTAGCAATCAGGCAATTAATGCCTACCAGTTAATTAATTAATGTGTTACATTCTTTGGGAAAGGGATAGTGTAGAAAGAACAGGTGGTGAAGTGGGAGAGAGATAACTTATTGTTAGTTTTTTTTACTCCGCCGATGGTTCTGGTGCAATACCGACGAAGGAGGGTGCTGTGAAGTGTATTAGGATATGTTAGTATTAATCGCTGCCGGTATTGCCAAATTGTGAATCCCCCAAGTATGTCCACTTTAACAGTCCAACAATAACCAACTACATTAATACGCACGTGCTATTTCCAAATAAAAACGTAGTGCTTACCAAGTATTGTTTTTTATTAAACTTACTAACTCAGTCTTTACACAGATCAGTTTTTCTTAAAGCAACTTTTATTTTCTAGTCAGAAAGAGCGAGAAAGGAATACATAAAATATATTCCTCTTTCGCTCATTCTCACAAGAAAATAAAAGTTGCTTCAAAAAAACTGACCTGTGTAAAAGCAGACTTAGCACAAGGTAGATTCTCAGTTCACACGGTTGTATCAAATTTGTCAGAAAAGCTTATAATTTATTGGCAGGCGATTGTCTGACAATAAATTTATCTGACACCATTGTCAGTTCAAACGGTTGTCATATGCAAAAATTATCAGAGAGTGTGCAGTGTTGCCAATAGGAAGAAGTATCTGACAGTGATGCCATTGTCAGATGCATAAACTTCGCACACCTGACAATAAAAAATGTCTGACAACAGAATTTGTTGCCTATCGAATTTTGGCAGTTGCACCAACTATCATGGAACTCTTACTAAAAAATAAGTTATTTTACAATAATAAATAATTGCTTATGCGAACCGTTTAATCGGATAGGTGTATCAATGATAATAAAATTAACTACTAGTTAGTTGCTACAACCGATAAAAAGTTAAGTAAATTTAGAGAGAAAATTATTTTAGTTGCAAATACCAATAATTGGTACTAAAATCAAATTCATAATATTTGATTCAGTTGTGCTCATCATATTCGTTACTAAGTCATGACAAAAGCATACGGTCGGTTTTTCTAATCAATTTAAGAATTATCAGAATCATATCGTTATTACAATTATGCCCTTATTGTAATGAACATTGATTGTTTTCTGCATTCATAGAAAATTGATAGTGTGAGTTGAAATATAGTCTATTCAATTAATATTTTATCGGCCTAACCATTTTCCAACTAGTCTTTTCTGGGTGCAGAAATGAAATGCGTTCACACGATTGTCAGGTGTCTGACAATTTGTTGTCAGCTGGTAGTCTTACAATTAAGGGTTTTTATTCCCGGACTTTTCTGCGGGAAATAGAAAAGAAATTCCCGCGATTCCGGGAATTGAAGAGAGTAATAAACAGGGCTCGGACTTTCATGGAACTAAAAATTGATTTTAAGCGCTTAGCAAATGCACCTAAAAATGAAAAATATGCGCAAAAAATATGCATTTATCTACGAACAAAGTACCAAAGCTAAAATAATATGAAAATCTTTTTTTAAATTAATATTAGAGAAAAAAATATAAAACAAACATAATTTGGTCTATTATTTAATGCAACCGAACTTTAGCTGCATTGCCTGTCGGCAACTGAAAATTAATGGTTGCCAGAAAGGCACTAAAAACAACTGAAATTAAAAGCTCTCAGTTGCCAGTTGCCATCAGTAGTAGCATTTTCAGCAACTGGCAACCCAACTGAAGCTCATGCCATCCATAATCGGCCTATTAATATTTATCGCCAAAATATGCACTTACCACCAAAATATGCAAAAATATGCAACCACAGATCGATGCCAAACTACTTAAAATTTGTTAATTCGCATAGATAATTAGTCAATACTTCTTTATCTCTCAGCACAAAAACATGCATTTGCATGAAAAGTCCGAGCCCTGGTAATAAAATAGTAACCAAAGATTTTAATATCCGGAATCCATTGATTTTCATGAGAAAAATGAATTATTGAATCATTCCTTATTTTAAACTAAGCTTTATTTTAAAAGTATTTCACAAACAAAACAGTTTCTAAAGAAAAGAGATAAAAAAGCAAAAAACTTAACAAATCACAAAAACAGAAAGATTCTAATTAAATTAGGTAAAAACGAACAATATTTTTTATCGAAATTTTAAGGCAACTTTGTATTTAAAAACTATTTTTGGACCGAACAAAAAGAGAGCATGCAAATCATTAGTGAAATAACTGATGAACTTAAATCAAAATAGTTTTATTTCTAATCTTGATTCTGAGGGCGAAAGTGATCGAAAGAGACATTAAAAGGTTGTCTACGACAAAGAGCTGTCTTAGAATATTAAATTCAATGAAAATTCTCTGCCCTTAGAAAACTTGTACTCTTATATTCTTTGTTTGCAAATGGCTTTTTAAAACAGTCCATATCAGTGATGCCATTAGGATACGAAAGATACATTTTTCGTATATTTTGATGATTTTAGGTACCATGTATAATCCTGACATTTTTCATATCTTTTGAATCTGTACGCAAAATGTACAGAAATAAAATATTAAACTTTCCGTCTCTGTCAAACTTTTTTAAAGTTATCATTTCGTTATGAATACTAAAAAACGCCTGTAGTCGTATATAAATTTTTACAAAAATTAATTTGTTTTGACAACATCCAAAGATAGTTACATATAATTAATTTTAAAGTTTGCTTACTGTATTTTTAAAAATTACATACCTAATATTATTTATGACTTAAATATAAAAATGAATTTATATGATATCATTTTCTTTACAATATTCATTAAATATGAAATACAAATTTTATGTTAATATATCAACCCCTTTGCGCGAAAGGGTCGTCAGCGACATTTTGTAAAAAACAAAATGTTTTTATTGAAATCAAAATTTTATGAGGATATCCATAGTTTAAAATCGTAAAAATATCAAAATTTTTGATAACTTTTGAAATACAGGCTATACAACTTTATCGTAAGCGACAGTTTATGAATATAAATCATGTTTAAATTAGGGATGTAACGATTCGTCGTTTTGCCGATCCGATACCGACATTTAAAAATAAATATCGCCGATACCGATTCCGATACCGATACGAATATTGAAATTGAGTTCAATATTCGATCAACATATTTAGATCAACAAAACTCAAGTGCAATATTTTTATTATACAAAATTACATTGTAAGAGAGAATATTTAAAATTGATTTTTAACACAGTATAAAAAATTGGAAGTAATTTTTAAGGAGCTACATTTTTTTGCTTCAAAAAAATCTATATTAAAAATATGCAGATAATTAGTAGAAAAGCAAGAAAAAATTTTTAATTCCTTTATAATTTTAAAAAATACTCGCCATGCTTTTTAAAAAATCGATTTTTTAAAGGACATTTATCGACTAATATTCTTCCAAATAACTTAATAGCTTAATTATTAAAAGTCTTCTAAGTTTATATTTATTCACCTAAATTTACATGAAAATAAAGTTTTGAGTTTAAATTCGCATAAAAAAATTGTGAAAATGGGTAATTTTTATCCTTTTTCCTTGAGGAAAAATCATTAGAACACCGAAAAAGAAATTTGTCCTAGCATCGCTTCCAATTCGGTGATTGGTAATCGAAAAACAGAACTTCTTGCAATGGCAAGGATATGTAAAACTATTTAGAAATTATCCAAATTTGCAATACTTCCAGATCGCGAATTCTACATTTTCATGACTTCTTTGGAGTGTCTTTTTTTGCTGGAAAAAGATTTAAAAAACAACGACTTGAATTTGAATTCATGGTAAAATTAACAAAAAATAAATAATTTTTTTTACAAAATAACGGCATAAAATATTATTAGTTTTTAAAATTGATATTAATAAGGTCTAAAAAATAACGAAGTAAATTTAATTCATGGTAAAATTGAACAAAAATAAATTATTAAAAAAAAACTCTGAAAAATTTTTTAAAAGTATCGTCGTATCGACAGTAAAATATCGCCGATACCGATGTATCGGAAAATCTGAAGTATCGCCGATATATCGGTATCGGTATCGGTATTCGTTACATCCCTAGTTTAAATACAATAAAAAACCCTCCTCCTGAAAAATAAAATTTTTGTCGCTTACGATCAATTCGCGCTAAGGGGTCGATATGTTGAACGTTAAAAACGGATTTTAAAATTTTTTCTCAAAATGTATCTTTTTGGGAAAAAATGTATCTTTTTGGAAACTAAAATGTATCTTTCTCGAAATTTCACTGGCAACACTGGTCCGTATATAAATTGTTTCATCTCACAATCGGTTTCTTATTTAAGTAATTCTATTTTCATGTGTTGGGAAACGCGAATATTCTGCGGTTCGAATACGAATATTCGTAGCATCACTTACTTGTACATACATATTTACAAAATCTTTTCAAGTCTTTAAATTCAAGGCTTGAATTCAAGCATAATAACTACATAAATACATATTTATCGTTAGTTTTTGCTCTTGTTATTCGATAAAATATTTGTTTAATATTTCCTAATTCTTGTTAATTTTTGAATCAAGGGCATTTTAACTTTTCGATCGTTGAACTGTTTTTCAAATCAGTTAAACGAACTTTCAAACAGCTTCTTTTAAGGTGGAGTTAGTAGATAATATACGTTGCGCGCGGCAACGCGTTATAGACTTCTCTCAAATAAGTTGAAATATTGTGGTTACGTAAAGCAAGTTATACAAAAAAGTTTGCAGCGCGTGCGCAACAACTTTCAACTTTCTCTCGCACTAAGTGCGTTCTGACAGCTAGTGTTGCCAGATGCAGATGTACACATTTTTGTGCAACGAAAATCAAACTATTAAAAATGTATTTTTTTAAACTATGAAAGCAACTCGAATGAGAACAGTGGGCTGGATCGATTGATTTTCTTCAAACATAGGTGATTTTAGATCAAGTCACTTTTTAAACGAAAAAAACTAAATAAAAATCTGTCTAGCCGTTTGGGAGCTACGGGGCCACAGACACAGATTTAAGAGGATAGAGCTAGAAAAGAGGGGATATCTTCTAAGCGGCTGGACCAATTTTCTTTAAAATTTTTCTTAAAATTTTTTTCAAACCATCTCGATCAAGTCACCTATCAAACAAAAAAAAAAAAACTAAATCAAAATCGGTCAAGCTGTTTGGGCTGTACTATGGCGCAGACAGACACACACACACACACAGAAAAAAAAGGAATGTAAAATCCACATGCCGCAATTTTGATTGCAAATCATATTAAATTTACAAGAAATAATTTGTAATTTGAGTGTGTTAGTGTTTACTTGCTTTGTTCATTGCTACAATTCACTGTTCTGCTTAGTTGTGTGACTTGTTGTTGTTTATTCTTACATGTGTCGTCTATGCATACGACAAAACACGAATTACCAGAGAATATTTACTGCTGCTGGCTTAAAATTACTGTTATGAACAAGTACTTTTTAACTTAACTATTCAATACTTGATTATCTATTTACCCTTATCTCATTGTAAAACTATTAATTTTTGAAGTTAATTATTTCAAAAATAAAAGAAAATTTAAACTGAAAATTTACTTTCGAACAAATAGTTTTATTTCCAACATTCTTCAAAAATTAATAGTTTTACAATGAGATATTTTTCCAACTGAAGTTTTTCAAATAAATTAATTTCAAAGTTAACTTCAAATTTAAAAATAAGGGTAAATAGATAATCAAGTTTTGAATAGTTAAGTTAAAAAGTACTTGTTCATAACAATTACCATTGTTTCATATTAATTTTAAACGGAAAACAATTAATCTAACCTTAAATCAGCGTTAAAACAATTTTGTTATAAACGTTAAGTTTCATTTTCAATCGACAATTTGAAATAAGTTTTATGTTAAATAATCATTTAAATCATGTTGAATTAAAATGAAATGCATTTTAGATACGATGGTATTTATTCAGTGTATAAGTAAAGAAAAGTTTGAAGCTGTTGTGGCTGCAGTGGTTAGCGTGTGGACTATCATGCAGGTGGCACGAGTTCAAATCTTGGCTGGGATAGTCAGCTACAACGAAAAGTTTTCTGATGACTATCACGTAAGTAAAATAATAAATAAAATAGCTACATTAAAGTCATATTGTTTCAGCTTGATATAACTTTAATTCAACATGATTCTTCGTGTTGTTCCAATATCAAATTCACGTTGTTTCAACTTGAAATAACTTTGATTCAACATGATTCTTCGTGTTGTTCCAATATCAAATTCACGTTGTTTCAACTTGAAATAACTTTGATTCAACATGATTCCTCGTGTTGTTCCAATATCTAATTCACAAAATACATGTTGTTTTTTTTTTTAATTTTTTATTTGTTGTAGAGCCAATGTTACCTGTTAAATATATATACCTTGGCAATAATAGTACAAGTAATGGCGATTTCTTTTCCGGCTTGGAAAGGAACATTGACACCACTAATTATGTTGATGTTTTTATTTCGTTCCATTTTTAACATTCGACCAAAAAAGAGGGGTGTCATAACTTTGTAGTGCACACAGAAAAATTTCCATGTAAAATCGTCGAAAACCAGGTCAACTTAACATTTTTCGGTAGTGATTTTGCTTCATAGGTGTTTCATGTTAAATCAACATGATTTACAATAATCTTGAAAGAAAGTTTTTCCTTTTGAATTAACTATATTTCATGTTGATTTAATATTCCAGTACAGTTAAATCAAAATGAAGTTGATACTGAAATAATACGAAAAATCATATTGAATCAAAGTAATTTCGAGTTGAAACAACGTTAATTTGATATTGGAACAACACGAAGAATCATGTTGAATCAAAGCTATTTCAAGTTGAAACAACGTGAATTTCATATTGGAACAACACGAAGAATCATGTTGAATTAAAGTTATATCAAGCTGAAACAACATGACTTTAATGTAGCAATTTTATTAATTATTTTACTTACGTGATAGTCATCAGAAAACTTTTCGTTGTAGCTGACTGCTCCAGCCAAGATTTGAACCCGTGTCACCTGCATGATAGTCCACGCGCTAACCACTGCAGCCACAACAGCTTCAAACTTTTCTTTACTTATACACTAAATAAATACCATCGTATGTAAAATGCATTTCATTTTAACTCAACATGATTTAAATGATTATTTAACATAAAACTTATTTGAAATTAAAGTTATAGTCATGTCGATTGAAAATGAAACTTAACGTTTATAACAAAATTGTTTTAACGGTGATTTAAGGTTAGATTAATTATTTTCCGTTTAAAATTAATATGAAACAATGCTAATTTTAAACCAGCA
This sequence comes from Panzeria rudis, assembly GCA_956483635.1. Classification (NCBI taxonomy): domain Eukaryota; kingdom Metazoa; phylum Arthropoda; class Insecta; order Diptera; family Tachinidae; genus Panzeria; species Panzeria rudis. The sequence continues at coordinate 44,242,035 of OY101449.1, read as the reverse complement.
GCAGTAAATATTCGCGGGTAATTCGTTTTTGTCGTATACATATACGACACATGTAAGAATAAACAACAACAAGTCACACAACTAAGCAGAACAGTAAATTGTAGCAATGAACAAAGCAAGTAAACACTAACCCACTCAAACGACAAATTATTTCTTGTAAATTTAATATGATTTGCAATCAAAATTGCGGCATGTGGATTTTACATTCCTTTTTTTTCTGCGTGTACACTTCTTCATGTACACGTAACTCTCTTTTGTTTTCTTCTTCGTAATATTAAGCAACAACAAATTCTATGTAAAAAAACAAAAGCTGCACAGCAAGAATTTCATTGTATGTATATTTAAAAGCTGTTTCATAGAGTGTGGTATCATATAATTTTCTGTACAATCTTATAGTTTTTGGTGTCGATGATATCTTCTTGATATACGTCCAGCCTTTTCAGATACATATCGCACTATAAGCGTTGTTATAGATGAAACCTAAATTACCTTGTACGGCATACTTATATTTAACATTCGTATGTTTTCATTAATATGTCAAGCGATGAGTCAAAATATGAATGATGCGTTTAATCAAGAACTTCTAACAGTAAAAAAAATCAATTAATTGTAAGATGTTTTTAATCAATACTTTTTTTTCGTTCAAATTTCAAGTGAACCGTTTTTTTTAATATACATACATATGTACGTACATTGTTATGTTTTCTTCCTTGGCAAATTTTATATCAACAACATTTCCTGTATATTCTATAAATTTAAACAATACTGTTGTGCACATATGCGGTGCATACTTGTTTTATATTTATATGATGCCGTCGTAGACTTGATAAGGTTATCATTCATTTCATTCAAACAGACTCAATCGTCCCTATATCTGTGTCTGTGTGATTAAACCCGACTTTCAACTTTTTCCTGCTTTCGTCCAATTGTTCAGTTGATTTGATTTAAATGCCATTTGTGTGTTATAAGTTTATACATTTAGGTTGGCAACAATTTAGTTTTTTTTGCTTTCATAAAAATAATTGTTTAATAAATTATTATTAAAAAAAAATGTTAATTGCTATGGGCTAAGCTAGTCAATATACAAATACCAATTTTTTAAATAAATTTAATAAAAGTTTTAATAAATAATTGAACAATTACGAAAACTTTCTACACGGTCTGGATTTTTATTTTCCCCGATTTTAGTGAAGTTCGACATTATCGGCGGTCATACGTTGACAACACGTAACTGATTTTTTATTATTTTTAACAAAACACAGATAACTTTATATAAATCGCTAAGAAACGTTCCTATCCTAAAAATAAAAATAAATAAAAAACAAAATTAGTAAAGAGTATTTACTAAATAATTGTCAGTTATTTTATTTCGAGGCCAGTTGCGCTTTGAGCCTAATCATAAGGTAATTTCTCCAACTGAAAATTAGTAATAATCACTTACGTGTTGTCGACTTATGACCATCGATATGTATTCTACTTTTATGTGCGCTTCAAGAATTAGTTCGATAACTCTTCTGGTTTCTATTTCATAGCTGTCTAAACTTGGGCATCTCGACCATTTTTGACAAAAGTTCGTCATATTGAAGATTGAATGAGAGCGTTTAGACGTTTTCGACTATTAGTAATACCCAGTAAAAAAATTGGATGTAATTTGTAAGGAACTACATTTTCATTGCTTCCAAAAAATCGATATTAAAAATATGCAGATAATTGGTAGAAAAGAAAGTAAACATTTATTTTAGTCATACAAAAGTTTGAAATTCTCGTATAGTTTTAGAAAATACCCAGGACGGTTTTTAAAAAAATAGATTATTTAAATAAAATTTATGAACTAATTTTCGTCTAAAAATTTACAGTTATTTAGTGAAATTTACATGAAAACAATGCTTTGCGTTTAAATTCGTATAAAAAGAAACAAGTTGCGAAAAGGGTTAATTTTTTACCCCTTTTCCTAGAGAAAAATATTAAAGAACGCCAAAAAAGAATTTTTTCTTAACATTGCACGTTGGGACAGAACTAAAAACTGAGCGGACAAAAGTCCGAAAATCGATGTTGTAATCCAGATTTAATATGTGGCTTAAACATTTGCCAACTAACCACTGAGATCGAAAATGTACTGTTTTGAAAATGTACTGTTTTTGACCTTGCAATACCTGCATGGAGGCTAATTTTGGACTATTTTCAGTAGATATGTGTTACATGAAGGCTATGTTTTTGGTAGTTGTAAACTTTATTCATTTATTTTGTGTTACAAGAGCCACGAAATTGTTTATTAGGCTAATTACATTTACGTAAGATTGCTAGTTAAAGTGCAATGAAAGAAATTTACTAAAAAACATCTATTTTTTATTTTTTAGACCGGCAAAAATAAGGACCGGCTATGTCCGGCGCGAGACTTGCATTTCTGAATACTTTGGACCCTAACCGAAGTCTCTCATTTTATTTCGTTACCCTTCATCACCATTTGCTGAAGAAAAAAATTTTTTTAAACTTATTCATTTATTAACCTTCTTCAAAAAAGAATGAGGTTATCAATTCGCATGTATTTTTTAACTTACGTCATTTGTCAATCGATTTTCAAATTCTTCTCTTGTGTGAATGAGTTTGCTTGCATTTTGGGCCAAAATATTTTTTTAAATCGGTGGGGAAATTTGCTTCCCCCGCCCCACCCTACGCATAACTGTCATCTGTGAACCGATTTTCAAAATTATTATTTTTTGTTTGAAAGGTTTTGCTTGCATTTTGCCCCACACTTTTTTTAAAATCGGTGGGGAAATTTGATCCCATGTCTTTTTATTTTCTTTATACCAATACCACACAAGCGCGATTTTTTCCCATTCTAAATTGTAGTTGTAAGAAGGTACGTAGAAAAATAAATGTAACAAGACATAAATTTAAAAAATCGAAAAACCCGACTGCGTAAAAAAATAAAAGAAAACAACTTTAAACCGTCACAGATCCTAAATGGTCATTCGAAATTAAAAATCATAAGAGAAACCTAAAGATGTATTTCAAATACCTGTCGATTGATACCCATTTTGATATAGTTCGCCGACTTTTTATGTTTTTCGTATAAACAAAATGGTGTCTGTTGGCCGCCATATTGAATTTTGACTACTGTCATATCTTTAGTGACACTCCCAGAATTAAGACGAATCGATTGACGTAAGAATAGTCAAAATCGGTCCACGCCGCAAAGGAACACACATACATACATAGGCTGATAAACACAATACCATTCTTTGCGTCGCGCAGTCGGGTAAAAACAGAAAGTATATGTTGAATTTAGTGTGATGTCAAAGTAGTATATTTTTAGAATGGGGAAAAAGCCCGTGGTAAATTACGAAAAAATTATAGTTAAAAAATTTTAGCATTATGTTTTCTCATATAAATTTTTTTTAGCATTTTGTAGCATTAGTTCTGACCCGATTTAGCGGCAAATTATTTTTTGATCTGATTGAAATGATTATTTTTGCTATTATTGCGTAACGCTCCAGGGGGACTATAGATTTGTTACGGATTAGATAATTTATTCCTGAAAATTTATAAAATGCGGTAGGAGGGGAGGGGGGGGGGGAGTAAAAAAACTCCGAAAATAGCGTTACGTAATATGTGAATAGCACCTTACACAATTTTCATAGAAATTATCGAGTTGTCATAAAGCAACAACCGTAACTTTTGAATCTGTTTTCATCCCAACTTGTAAACTTTGGCTAAATTCTGTCAAAAAATTAAAATACAATTCTTCAGTATATTTAAGGATAACGGACACTTTGTCATTTTAGGGGCACTTGTAGCAGGAAGCTATATCCTTTTTAATCAATACTTCTTAAGAAGAGACTGAAACCATTGGAATGGCATCGAAATTATTAACATCCGATTACGTTCGAAAGCTATTCAATCTTTAATATGACGAACTATTTTCAAAAATGTCCCAGATGCCCAAATTTAGACGGCTATAAAATAGAAACCATAAGAGGTATCGAAACATGATGTGATGCGCACACAAGAGTATAATATATGTATGTACATGTCATATTTCATTAAAATCGGCGATGATAAAAATCCAAACCTTTTTTTGTGTTGAGAATTTTTGAAATTACTCAATAGTAATACTTCTTGTTAAATTATATTCTCCTCATCGTGTTTGTCGATTTTCTCCTTCGACTACGACATTTTTGTAATAGATTAAAGACAGCACGCTACATTTTTCTTTAATCTATTACAAAAATATCGTAGTCGAAGGCGAAAATTGCCAAAGGGACTATTCATATACACTCTAAAACGCTTTTGTTGAAAATTAGGTCGATAATAGTCGGCAACACTACCGATTATTATCGACCTAAAATTACACACGCATTATTTTTGTTGGTTTTGGAACAAAATGTTTTTACTAAAAAAAGCGATTGGCTGCGTGCAGGTTTGAACCACGACCTCCTGACGAATAGTCTGACGTATCTACCATTCAGCCATAGCCGTATTATACTTTATGTTAAATTTTTTCCACTTGAACTAAATACGTTTAATTTGAAAGGTTTTTTATTTAGTAAAATAACTACAAAATCGATGTAATTTTAGACAAGGAGAAATTTTCAACACAAATTTAGATAATATATGATCCTAAATTTGAAGTAATGTTTTAGAGTGTATATATTAATTAGGTAATGCTTTTAAGTAGGCTAAGGAGGTTTAGGATTTGTTAGGTGCCACTTCTGTTCAGATGTTTTGAATTTGTTCAATTAGTAAATTTTGTGCCGCTAATAGCCGTTCACGACATAACGTTGTTGCCCTTTAAATTTCCGTGAAAACATCACAGGTACATACCTCCATTTCTTTCTGGCTAGAAATTTTTTAAACCAGTTATACTTTTGCATATTTCTAACTGATCGGATTACTTAATCATTTGTACTTAATATGTGATGATCCTGATGAAAAGGACCTTATCTTCCGGAGGCCGAAATTGAGTTAGATACATTTCCTAAGACTAAATAAAATTGTGAAAAGAACGCCGTTTTTAGCAAAATTTGCCAAGATATGAACTTTTGAATATTATAAATGTAAATATATAGGTTTGAGCTTTAAAATTTGGCAGTATTTTGAAAGAAGAAGGAAGGGAGAAGTTGGGAAACATCTATTTTTAAGACATTTCGGAGGTAAATATAGGGATAATTCTACTTGTAAAGTGGGGGAACATGTCTGAGCAGCGATACCAACCATGATCTCAAAATCGACAAAATATACATAAACAGTGTTTTTACTCTACTGAAAACTCTTGCTGGGAAGTTAAGGTCCCTCTTCATCTGGATCATCACTTATATATTGTTGATATTTCTGAAATGAGTTCTTTAATTTCATTCTACTCTGTTATGCTTTAAGATAAACATTTTGAAAGAAAATTTATCTGACAGGTATGCCACATGGAGCATTAAAACGGTTTGATTGTATGTGTTAACAAGTTTTCTCACCATACGGTGGAAGAGATCAATCTCTCTTCTTTATAAGTTGTTATTCACACCAAGTTAGTTTATTTTAATGAGTTATCCAATATAACAACATGGGAAAAACGGCTTAAGAGTGTGTGGGGTAATGTCCAGACTACGCATGTTATTGTGTCAATCCAGAACACGCGCCAAAAATATAAAAAAATATTCTTTCACTTTAAAGTGTTAATGTTTGTCATTGATACCCACAATAATAACATGGAAAATAAAAAGTTAAAAGGCCACAGCTGGTAATTAAATATGCAGCAACTTTTATTGTCAGTTTGCTACCTCGCCAGTGATCAATACTCAAAGTCAGCGTTGCCAGATTAGGCTTTCCCGGGCTAAATATAGCTTTTTTATATGGTTTAGGCCTCGAAATATTAATTTTTGAATTTATTTTTAAACTTTTAAAACATCCTGCCAAAAGTAATTTTTGTAATAAAAATAGCACAGATAAATGTTAAAATCAGAAAGAAGTCCACAAATTTGTTAAGAATCAGCAAAATGTAAATTAGAGAAAAAATAGGCGCATAAATCGTAAAATTTTGAGAAAATAAAAGTGGATAGAACTGTAAATTGGATAATAGATTTTGATTTCAAGAACCTTTGATAATTTGTCTTTGTGACGTCATATCTTCCAAGCGACTGGACCAACATAACTAACTTACACTCTCGGCACCTTTCAAACGAACAAAACAAGTAAATCAATACCGACGGAAACTAAAAAATAGCTAAAAACACGGAAGATAATTATGTATAATTAATTTATCAGATACTGTTACATTTAACCCTTTTAAACGCTTTTTTATTTGCTGTAGGTTCTTATTAATTGCCCACTGTATTGACACTGTATTTATCCACTAATTTGTAATACACAGGATACGCGATCTAGGGGAGGGTAAAAAGGGATATTTCCCCTCCCAAAACGAATAAAACAAACCTCATTTCTACTGAGTTTCTAAACGTATATGTTCAAAATGGTATGTTTCATTTAAAAGTTCCCCTCCCAAAAGTTTGAGCTGGATCCGCGCCTGGTAATATAAAACACTTTGTTTAAATGTTCTCACACTGAAAACTTAAAAATAACACTGATTATGTTCTTTTACAGCAATGTTAATACAACTATATGTATTACTTTAAAATATAACAGCTTTTGCTTAGTTCAGTTCGTTTCTGACGCAGTATAACCACTGTTGTCAATTTGTATCGTTTAGTTTGAATCTGCATTTACAACCGGATCTCGTAACAATACTTCTACTTTCATCATAAATGTATTTTTCTTAAAAACTAGAAAAATATAATTTTTTACTAGAAATATTTTCCTAGCAAAAAATTTTCATTTAAGAAAAAATCTTAAAAAAAAATGTATCCGACTTTAAAACATGTATGTATGTATATATGCACTAAAATGTAAAAAATAACTAAAATATTATTATCGGTGCCAAGAAGGCAGAAGTTTTTAAATCTGTAAATTGTTTCATATATTTATTTATTTGTTACGAACCTTCTTAGGGTCTTTGTAAATCTTGGAATTCGGGATTTTTTGGGATCTCGGGGTTCATCGGGATTTCGGGATTTTTCTTTTTTAATAAAACACTAAATTTATAAAGTAAAATATCTGCATTAGGTGTATTCTTAATAACAATTATAAAAAATTAAGAAAGAAAAGCAAATTTTAATGTATTTTAATACCAATTTTAAAATTTTACTGAATAGTAAAATATAAATTTGGGAAAGAGGACGTTACAATATCAAAAGTTAATTCATTCAACTAGGATCTTAGAAAATAATTGAGATACAACAATATTTAATCATATTGCTCCCTTAGCGATCGAAATTTCCTTTTCTCTCTATTGCTGAGTTATCCGTTGACAAAATAACGGCACGAAAATGCTCTGAGTCTACTATGACTAGTTATTCAATAAATCAAAATTTTGTGCCTATTTATAGCTTTTGTCGTTATTGAAAGCTTTCTAGCACAAGCCGTTAGGCTTTTATTTAAAATAATGACAGCACATGTTGCAATTGTCTCAATTTCCGCCTAAAATACTGTAGACCATTTGCACATGAAAACAGATAATTTAACATTGGATCCAAGAACTCATGCAGCAGCACGGGGTTATGGATCTATCCGCAAACCACCATGTATTTCTAGAATCCACAGGTGAACCAACATCCTCACACGTAGCCTTGAGCGCCCTAAGTGGAAAGGTGACATGATGGCCCTTATAGTGTTTGGCGATTTTCGCCTTCGCCTACGAAATTTTTGTAATAGATTAAAGAAAAATGTATTGTGCTGTCTTTAATCTATTACAAATATGTCGTAGTTGAAGGCGAAAATCGCCAAACACGATAAGGAGGAATATTTTGACGAACCTGAGTTCATGGCTTATGCTGCCATTCGGAATAGCTTATAGTTCATTTTAATATATTGTACTCAGAATCGATGCATGCTTATTGACAACAAAATGAACAGAGTTTCCAAGACTCATCCTGTAAGCAGCCACTGATGTAGAGGATCTTATGAAGATCTGATTAGGTGTTGGACTAATTAAGGGCTGATTGGCAAAGGTTGGACATATCCTCATTACACGGGTAGCAAGAAGATATGTAAAACATCTTAACCTTGCATAGCTTAGTAGCTTCTATAATCAGCCGAGTTCTCGTACACCATACAATCGCGACGTACGTGATAGTCGGTCTGATATTCAGGCATGTTCTATATTCCATGCGGAATAAAAGTGTGCGGAATTGTCATAGCACTGTTATTATAAATAACAATTTGCAGCAACAATGCTTTGATAATTAAGAAAATTTTCACTCCGCGTGGAATACAGAAAATGTCCGCATAATTTCATAAATCCACATCATAATTTTAGGGCTTGTAATTCATCTAGGTGGATCCAGCACAACTCTTAGAGGCTTTTTCTATAAATAATTCTACAAAAGTATTCCAAGTCAGCCTTCTGCCAAAAAAAAAAAAAAATCACATAAATACCTGAAATCCATAGAATCCATTTAACGATACTATACCATAATCAAGTTTTCTCCTATCACCACCGACCAGGGGAGTGTGGATGGAGGATACCGTTTGAAAACCATAATACATTTAAATTCATAAATTAGTGTTACAATTCTTACTTTTCATTACGAGTTTTTTGTGTAAGAATTTTATTTAAAAAACGTAATTTAAATATTTCGGGACTCCCCGAGATTTTTTTTGATGAATCCCGGGATTCGGGATTTACCAATTCCGAAAAATCCCGGGATTTTCGGGATCGGGACTGGCATCCCTAATATTTACACAAAGCGTTAAGGGCTTAATGATTTCGTTCATTGACTATTTTTACAAGGGTTTTTGAAAACTTTTTTCAAATTTTGGAAAAAAATAATTTTGAAATGTTTAAAAAAATTTATAATTTTGACGCACATGACAGCAAACGGTTAATTTTTCCAATAGTTCAGTACATTAAAGCAGCAGTTTAGCTGTTTGTAGCATTTCTTGTTTATTTAGCTTGTTTTTTTTCTGCAGCTCCTGGCAACACTGTTCAAAGCTGACAAACTATTGATGTGAGTGAGCAAATGAGATTTATCAGCTACGATTTTCATTGAATCAACGCAAATAATTTGAGTTTTTGTGATCGTTATGTTAAGTTGTTTTGTGGCTGTGTTTCTTGTTTTCGTTCAAAATCAAAGACAGCATTCCGACACGAGTTCAGTTTTAATCTTGCGATCGTTCGTGCTGTTTGTTAATTATTCTTGTTAAGAAAACACGCTTGTTATTAAAAAATTTTTTGATTAGAAAGTTTTTTCTCTGAAAAACAAATTTAAAGAAAGAAAAAGAAAACCAAATATAGAATATAAAACTAAAAAGAAACTAACGCATAATTAATAATTGCCAAAAAAATATGATATATAATGAGACCTTAATCATTATCAACCGCTTACATTTGAATTTAAATATTTTGAATAAAAATAATTAAAAAGTAACCCAGACATAATTTAAATACACAATAGTACTGAGGTACTTTTCCACAATATGGTGTTGTGATAAAAAAGGGGGAAAAGCAAAACAAAAACAAAAGTTCATAAACAAAAAACAATAATAAAAGATATAATTTTATAAAACGTTTTCAAAAATCAGTGTTAATCTTATGCACTGGTGCTGACATTTACCGAGTGATACATACATATAATTTGGCAGGACTTAATCCCTAAATATTAAATGTAATTATTAGTATAATTTAACGAGGTTTTCGTCGTTGTTTGGGAGAAGTCGCTATTTTTTTGCACACCGTAAAAATTTACGTGAAACTGAATTTGTATACGGATTTAACTCCTTCAACTGTTAATAATAACTATCAAAACGACGCCGACAAAGTGTTCATTATTGCCAAAGTCACCGTGAGCATGATACCTCACTGTGGATACCGTTATACTTGGAACCGCGAAATTGTGTTCAACTCGCAGAAGCTGGTGAAGCGGCGTTAAATTATTGCAGCAGCGGTAGTAGCTACAGACAGGTGTTTACGACCAATAAAAACTGCACGTAAAAGAAGAAACAAAGAAAACATAATTTGGCGTAATTTGAACGGTTTTTAACGGTCACGGTTTAAACTAAACGGTAACTGATTTGTTTATGTCTAAGAATAGGCGACGTTGTCTTATTTCTCATTACCTTTTAGTTTCTGTCAATTTGTTGCTACAGAATTACAATTTGCCTTAAAATTTAACAAACCACACACAAGAGACAATATTTCTTTAATCACTTTTTATTATAATATTTTTCATTTAAATTATAATTTTTATCAACATAGAACTTAGTTTTTTTCCTTATCGTTAATCATATTTTAATCATATTTTTTTGTTTCTTATCTTAATAATATAGTAAGCCTATAATAAACAAAATTAAGTGAATTTGAAATTAGTTTTTGTTTCAAATCTAAAAAATACGTTTGGTAATTAAGTCAAGGTCTGATTGTGCGAAATCAAGCAATAACAATTATAAAAAAAATTCTGTGATTATATTTAAATTATTATTTTTGTTTATTTTTATTTTGTTAGTTTATAAGCTTTTTAGAAATTTTTAAAATAACTTGTGCAAATATAAAAATAATTATTCCTTTTCCTTGTTTTCCCTGAATTTGTAATCGATTTTTAGTAAAATTTTAAACCGTTTTCTTTATTTTTATTATTTTTAATTTTAACCCAAATACTTTTGTTCGTTCGTTTCGTATCGTATCGTTTCGTCTTGTTTATTTTTAACTTTATTCGTCGTTTTTATTTTAATTTTATTTTGAATATTGCCATCATAACGGGTGCCGCTGCTGCAAATATGAACATGTTTATAACACCTTATGCCTATGGTTAGTACTCGTATACTCCAAATATGTATGCCATTTTTGGATAATAATTTCTCTCCTTTGTCCATATTATTATCATTATGTATTTTTTTTCAGATTTCCTTTAAATTTAGTTTTATAAATGCACTGAATTTATAATTTAACCATATTTTATGTAAATTATTTCTTTGTGCGCCAAGAGTATTTGCTTTTTTATTTTAAATTAAACCAAAATGCAGCTGTTGGTTGCTACAAATCTGCAGTTATTGTTTAATTGTTGAATTTAATCTTGTTTGCTGTCTTTCATTATTCAAAACAATTAAAAGTTAAACAAAGAATTATTTTTATTTCAGTATCATTAAAATGTATGTATCTCCAAGATTGTCTTGAAAACAATTTTTAATCAGTCTTCTTTTATGGTTTTAGACAGAGTAGGGAATATTGCGCTAAATTTGTTTTCCCTGCCTATTGCCACTAATGTCTAGTGCTGATGGCAAAATTATCAGCTTCACTCTCCAGTAGTGATAGTGAAATAAACTATTTTCCAATAAAAAATATATCACTAACAAAGATAGTCCATTAAAAATAAAACTATCGATACTATCGATAGTACCATCGATAGTTTTGCAGCTCTAGTTGGCGTCCAAATTTTTGATTTGGCGACATGGCGATTTTTCTAGCGATAAATAAATTTGTTGGCGACTTGTATGGCTATTTTTTAATAAAATCGAATCTAACCGAATATTGGTCGAATGTTTTACAATTGGGAAAAACTACTTTATTGGAAGAGTATTTTCAAAAACAAATAGCTCCAAAGCATTGCGATTTTAATGCTTTATATCAATTAGAATTTGAGATCTTACACTTCTTATATAAATTATGTTCTCTAATATATTTTGAATTTTGATGAAAAAAATTACTAGAAATAATTTTTGGGGATTTTTTTCTACTTTTGGTGATTTTTCTCTACATTTTTATGCGATTGTTTGATAAAAAATTTTACTAAAAAAATTTATTATGTAAAAACTAATTTATTATGAAATATATGTTATGGAAAATTGCATAAAATGTATTTTGGCGACTTTTGACAATTTTTAAAATAGGTTTGGCGAAATAGGTCAGAAAAGGTCTGATATTTTTAAATAATCCTATTAAAAACAAAAAATTAGTATACAAATAAATCGTTAGTAACATCATTGATGAATTGGGCACAAAGTAGTTCTATTTCTTGTGAAACATCAACGTATTTAACTCGTGGTTGTCATAGGACGGACGGAAGTGATCCAAAGAACTGAATGGTTTGCGCTTAAAAGATTGTCTAGGACAATTTTTAGTGTAAACAGCAGCCTTAGAATGTTAAACTCAGTACGTGTAGTGATTGGTATGGAACAACTTCCAACTTTTTTGCTGGCATGTAATGCAATTTGTTGTTCTGCTCTCTTTTTGATCAAAAGCAACCTAGTGAAAAATTTACTTCAAATAAAGCAGGGCTCAAATCGTCACATCCGTGATCGTATCGGCAATCGTACTAAAATGAATTACGTGACATGACAATCGTATAACTGTATGGGATTACAGTACGCTCACGTATGTCATAATCCGAAAATGGCGTTTTTACGTGACGAGTTGTACGTTCACGGATGTGACGATTTGAGCCCAGGTTTTTACTATGAGATAATAAAAGCGGTGCTTACAAACCTGCTGATATCGCTGCTGATTTTTATATGGCGAGTTCTCGGCTTGCAGTACTAAATTTTTGATACAAAAAGCGCTTTTTGAAGCGCTGAAAATCATCACTATTTTCAGCACTAAAACTAAGTATATGGAACTTTCTCGCTTAAAAACCTGCATTGTATCAGCCGTGATAAATCTGCTTTTTCGTATAGTTTCTTCCATATACATTTACTGCTCTGCAATAAGCTCTTCTTTTAAAGCGCATTATTGCCTTAGTGCTAAAAAAAAATTAAAAATTTTTTACTGGGAACAATGTATGGGGAAATTAAGTAAAATCGGTTTGCGGTTTTACATACATATATTTTACATATATTATTTCACAAATTAATCCAAAGATATTTAATTATTCTGGTTTAAGTTCGTTCAATTTAATTTTTCAATTATGGGGCATGTTCGGAAAATCACATGGCTTTAAATCACACGTGATTTTAAAATCAATAGTGGTCATGCAGATATTTTCACTCTTTTTTTTAATTTTTCTATCAAATATCATTTCTGAAAGAAAATTATCGTATATGATTTTAAAATCGTCTGCAGGACCATTATTGATTTTAAAATCACATGTGATTTAAAGCCATGTGATTTTCAGAACATGGCTGTATATTATTTTACGTATTAAAAAGAAATTCTGAATTGAAAAGACAAAGAACATTTTTGACTGTACGGAAAGTTGAACTGAAACCATGATATTGCGAGACCAACCACGGTCTCATCATCAGAGTTCTTGTCCGCTTAAACCTCATTAAGGTATACCTCGGCAATCCCGCAATTGTGTACACCTCAACCGAATTGATTAAAGCTAGATATTCAACTACTTGACTGCAGCTACTATCATTGATGGTGGGGCTTAAGCGAACAAGAACTCTGATGATGAGATCGTGGTTGACCTCGAAACATCACGGTTTCTGTTAAGGGTTGAGTACGCATTTAGTTAATTTTCATACAAGATCAAGTTGTATATAAATACAGTTTAAATGTTTAAGTTATCTTAGGGCGATAAAATACCTACAGAACAACAATACATACTTGCAAAATTTATTGTTGCTTTGTGTGTAGTTCACTTGTAGATTTGTAACTTGTAGTTTCGAGAAATTGGTCCAAAGGTAAAGCAAAAATGAAAAATTTCGAAACAAATTTCAATGGAATTAAAAAAGTAATGAGTTTTTAGCTCCAAAAACTATGTCGATTGCCGAAAAATTTATTGGGCCCTATTACGGTTCTCGAATCGATTAAAGAGACATACAAAATGGTTCTTGAATCTATTAAAAACTCTCGAGCCGATTCAAGAACCGTAAGTTCCATTCAAATTGATCAATCCCTTCGAGAGAAATTTTTAGAAATAAGCATTTTTATTTTAATAACTCCTTAACTTCTTTTTAGATCTGCACTGAATGCTTGACTTATGTGACATATCGAAAAATATTATTTTCATTTTCGAGCGCTTTAAGCTCGAAATTAGTGGGAAGTTCTTCGGGAGGCATGAGAGCTCGAACAATTTTTCTCTTTTTCTTAATGTTCATTCTGTCGAATTTTTTTTACATATTTTTATTGTTTAAAAATGTACCCGATTTTTATTTAACACAGAAGTTTTTAAAAGTTTGTTTGTAGAGAGCTTTAGTTTATACACATATATGTATGAATGTATAATAAAATTCAACACGTGCCGCCCGATAATGATAAAACTTAAATGAATTGGTAAAAATAAGTAATCTGCTATCATTGGTTAGCAACCCAATGGCTGTAAAAAAATAAAATAAACAGAATTGTTTTTTTATTCATAAAACTTCTCTAATAAAATTATGCAACTTCTTTTATTCAGAACGGGACAGAAAAAATAAAATGGCACGTTTTTTAAAATTTTAACATTTTATTATTTCAATTGTTTTAAATATTTTTACAATACAAACGAAAATAAAAATATTTACTTCTATTGCTTATACATATGTATGTACTAGATGCAGAATCTATATTACAGACGAGGCAAGCCTTGAGGCAACCAAGACGACTAGATTTGTTACTCTGGAAATTTATATTCCCTGAAAATATAAATACATATTTTAATATTTTGTGTTGGTTGTAGCAACGCTTGTCTGTATCGTTGTGCACTGTTAAAAATTTTATATTTTTCACTTTTTATTAAAAAAATGCAATTTAACATTTCCTTGAAGCAATGGCGGCCATTCTCTCAATTTCCTATGCACTCGTGATAGATAGGCTGTTTTTTTTTTTTTTTTTTTTTTTTTTTTTTTTTTTACAAAACAACACACGTATGTACACTTATTCTGAGACTCACAGCCTATCCCGGTTGGCCATGTCTTTCAGAGATCTTGCAAGACAGTTGCACGACAATGTTAAAGCGTCGATGACAGCTCAAACATTTTCGAACAAATGGCCGCTAAGTTCATACATAACAGCAAGAGCGACACTCACACATCTTTTCATTAATGACCATGTAAATGATAACATCCTCACAAATGGCGTTGGTTTCCATTACATTTTTTCGTTAGTTTCTTTGTTACACTTGTTCTAGAATAACAATTTGAGGAATTTGTCGCTCAGAGATCATTTAATACAAGAAGTTTTAATAGACATTGTAACAGAACTTGTCATCAGCTCAATTTCGCTAAATTTTAGCAAGCAAAAATTTACCAAAATGATTCAAACTGGTGGCAGACTGAGCGACAATGTGCACAAGAAGTTCATTTGCTGGTATACGAAGAGTAGTTTTTGTTGTAACGAAATTATACAATACAGTATTTATCGCTTATATGCACGTCGGTTATTTGCATTTAACGTTTATATGCATCCTATCATGAGCAATTTTCTATTGGTATTAAAAAAAAAACCATAAATATTTTTTTTATTTGCATTTCGCTTATATGCATTTCTCGCTTTTATGCACTGTAAAGTAATGTAAATATTTTCAATATGTATTAAAAAATGCTCATTTATTCATGGTACATGTAAAGTACATTTTCCAAAAATTAAAGTTTGCGCACAAAATTTTCAGCAGGAAACAAAAACTTCTTTCTCAATTTAACAAAAAGTAAGTATAAAATAACAAATTGAAATTCATTTGTTGGGCAATTTTCTATTTGTTAGTACGCAGTTGAAGTGACAAATCACTAAAGCAGCCAGCCCATCGCTATTTGATGTAGCAAAAGTCGCATTTTTTGTTAAGAGTTTTTTCACATTTAGTTATTAAAACAGTTTTGTTTTGGCTTTGAAATAAAAATTAATTAAACATTTTTATCTTAAAAAGATGTATCCAAGATATTGCTAAGAGTATTTTGTTTCAAAATGCACCAATTTGCACAAACACATTTGGGTATAATTGTGCGTATCAGGATATTGCCCTTGTATTCCTGGAATAATTAATACTTTTTAGCTGATTTTTATTTTCAACTTTTTATTGAATTACCAATATTTACCTTGCATCAATCCTTTTTCATAAGCTCTATTTTATACGGCTTTTATTCTGGAATATAATTTTACTTTAAATATTGCCTATAACAAGATCAAATATGTGACATGAAATGAAGTACGCAAACTACGTCAACAATCTACTTTCAGCCTTCAGTCGATTCTTATGCAAAAAACTATGCCGAAGTGAATTATGTGGTTTAAAGACATGTAGTGCAAAGTTTCGAACACGCATTTTCTGTCCTATAATTGAAATTGAATTGTCGTCATTGTACAATAAAAATCAAAAGTCTTTTGATATTTTCCAATATATTGTCTAATACAGGGAAATCATAATCTATTACCATGAATGAATGAATGAATGAATTAAATTAAACGGAAAACACAGGACACTGCGACCGAAGAAGATATATTATATACCTTGCCAGGTGCTAGATGGTTCTAGTGTTGGCTGTTCTCAATCCTCCAATAGGTGCTGCCCAATTGGCTATATCTTCTGTGGCATAACGCTTCACAGTCCATCAGAATATGCTCTGGAGTTTCATCCTCATAATCGCAGAATCCGAAATTTTTCCACATAAACAAATTTTTTCTTTTACAATTTTAAATTTACTCTAATGTATTTTTCCCCCAATTTCTTACAAATTTTCCTCATTCCACTGATTTATTCCCAGGATATTCACAGTTTAAAAAATTTTCAATTATGTATAACGTGACCAGAAGGTTTTTGTCAAAAGCGGGATAAGACCGGTTGAAAAGAAAATATAACCAAAAAACGGGATTTTATAAAATATATTATGGAATGCGGGATGTTGTAAATATATTGATGATAATGTATGATTTTTTATAAATGTATGCAACTGCAAAGTTCCATATCGTTAGCTGAAATGCGAAATACGTAACTAACAAAAAATTTAAAGTCGCATTTCCAATTATTATTTATTACATCGAAGCGCTTTTCCCTACAAATTTTCAAACTGTTATCATAAAAATGAATCGCATTAAAAACGAAAATGAAGAGACTTTTTACTTCAGTCACTTAAAGTATTTTTTTTAGTTTTTTTTTTCTTTCCTATGAAATTAAAAATAGTGAAGTTATGTAATTTTGCATTTCAGCTAACGATATGTTCGTAGGAAATTCATTGAGTTACAGGCCTTAAAATTTAAAAAAGTGCGTTTTTAGATTTTTTTAAATTTAAAAGTCGTTAGGACCCGCAAAAAGTAAGAAAGTTGTAAGTCAGTGAGTGAAAAAAAATCAGAAGTCATCTTTTATAGAATTCAGTTTATAGTCAAAAGAATATTTTTGATAAAAACCAGTTCTGTGTTCGTTTCATTTTAATGGAGAAAAATTTCAATTGAAGGTATCAATGTTAGTCGATCCCTATTTTTTTAAGTCGTTTAATTTAATTTTTGCAATAATCACCAATTATTACATGCATTTAAAACTCCTTTCTCAATAAAAATAATTTAATTGAAGGATTAAATTGAACGAACTTACGCATAAATAATTAAGTATCTTTGGAGTAGAAATTTTTAAGTACTTAGTTTTGGATCAATGTCTAAAAACACGCTTTTTCCAATTTTAAGTTCCTTTAACTCAATGAGTTTTTATTCGATCAACACAAGAAATATCATTTTGCTCAGCTGAAACATTTTCGATATTTTTGGGAATAATTAAAAAAAACAGAACTACAAATTTTAAAACTCGAAAAAGCGGGATAACAATTTTAGGCGGGATCGACCTTTTAAAAGCGGGATAATCCCGCCTAAAGCGGGATGTCTGGTCAGGTTAATTATGTAGTATTAAGGATTTTTTGTCCAGATTGTTGGCATATTTGTACTTCACACAGAAAAAAATAGTCAAGAATTATATTCAATAAAACCATGTTATTAAAAAAAATATGAATTTCAATAACATTTATCTTTAACATAATAAAATATTTCGTTGTAAGTATTTCTTTTCCATGCCGGTTATTTCTTTTCTTTTTATACATAAGTGCTTAAAACAAGTTGTATCCCATAAAAAAATAAATGGGATATGGCTCAGCTATAGAGATTATGCTTTACGTCCGGAAAGCCCGGGTTCGTATTCCAGCCATGTCAACATTTTTTAAATTTATATATATTTTTATTTTGGAATAATTTTGTTATCAACATAGGGGAATTCTTTATCACAGGAAATTTGAAAAAAAAATTATTGAATACCGGGATTTTTGTTATCAAAAACGAAACTTATTTTTTTCTGTGCATAGAAAAATAGCAGGGCGAGAATAGTCGTGTTTGGGAATATTTAAGCTATTTATGCGATTTTCCTGATTTGTTCCTAATAGGAACCACAAAATATGTCTTGTTGTCTTGGTGACCAACATTTTGTATTCGGACAGGCTGGCATTGTTAAATCGACTCCCGTGCCCATAAGGAACCGCTGAAAAGAAAATAATGACCATAGAAAATGCAAATAGTACTGCAGAGTAAAGATTCACTGCATAGCCGGGCTTTGGACGGAATTAATTGTTTTCTTCTCTTTGTATATCGAATAGTGGCTTCGAAGAGTTCAGATTTTTAACTAGGCAGAAAACCTGTACTCTGCAAAGACACTATTCGACAAGCCAATGGACATTATTCCCTTTTCGAAGTGGAAATAATGGCTGTGGATGTTATCTTCTTGGATATTATTGCATGCCACCAATATACATATGGAAAGGGTGGGCAAATTTGAGGTTAGGAAGTAAATAGGCTGTCAAATGATGAAATGTCAAGATTTGTGCTGTCATCCGTTGGAATTTTTTTTGGTGAAAACTTGGGAAATTTTAACCACGGAAGGCTACACTCTTGAACAAAAAATTTTAATTGTGAAAATTGACTATCAAAATGGTGAAAATTTTACTGTATCACTTCGAATGAGCCTGGTACATCCATCAAATCGTCGATGTTCGTAACAATTGGATATCACCAGAGGCATTTGGACCACATTTTGCTTAAAGATCTTCATATTCACGTTTATAAAGTTCAACTCATCCAAGAACTAACCTGATTACGAGGAAAAGCTGCTCATATTTGCCGAAGTGATACAGTAAAATTTTCACCATTTTGATAGTAAATTTTCTGAATTAAAATTCTTTGCTCAATAGTGTAGCGTTCTATGGTTAAAATTTCACAAGTTTCCTCTAAATAAATGCCAATGGATGACAGCTCAATTCTTGACATTTCATCATTTGACTGACAGCTTATTTACTTCCTAACCTCAAATTTGCCCACCCTTTACATAATTCGTGATATCAGAAAAAGCCGTTTTAAACTATCTCACAAGCCGTTCGACTTGTGTAGAAAATGCAACCCTGATCTAATGAGTTTACGGAAAGTTTTAAAAAAGCAATAACAACACATTATATCGTGGTAGCATATTGTGCAGAAGTCGAACAGCTTGTATAATAGTCTAAGAACAGCTAGTCTAAGAACAGCTATAAATTATAAACTAAATGATAAAGTTTAATAGCATATTTTTTTAACCTTTTGGGGGCATATTTTAAAGTTTTTAGTGCTTATTTAATGCGCATAAAACATATTTCCGGTTTCCCTGATGGTCACACACGAATGTGAGTTAGTTTTCATCAAAATAAATCGCGAGTATTTCGCAAGCGTGTGTTTTCGTGGTCGTGACTATTTTTTATTTTTGCATGAGCCAAAAAAAATGTGCATTAATAATTTTCTGTACACTGAAAGGAAAACCTTAATGATTTTTTACGTTACAGCAATGATTTTGGCATTGTTTTTCAAACAACGTAACGTTTAATTTTTGGTAAAAAAAATTTCTTCATTAATTATAAAAATTTCATAATTAAAATGAAATTTTTCGTTCACATATGTATATAACCAAGCGCCACTAGGCGGATTTTTATATTTATTTAATCCTATCAGAGACTTAATTTAATATTTTTAACACTTTAAAATTACTTACTTCAATTTTACTTCCTATAATTAATTTTGTAAATGTTAGTCTTGAACCCTTGGTGTCATGTTTGTAAGCCAATATCTTTACTGCTTCAGCCATGTCACTCACCATTGAAAATCAATAGTACAAAATCAATATAAAAGAAAAATATTATTATACGATAAAAAAGTTAATTTCCAATATCTGTATTTGAACTTCAGTCATATTTTTATTTTTTACTTTTTCATTTTCTAAATGAAAAAATTTCATATTATTAACGACAACACAAAATGTATAAAATGTGCCTGAAAAAAGTTTCATACCGTTTATGTAATTTTTCGTTGCTGATATGCAATGTTTCATGTCATTAATTACATTTTTCGTTGTGTTGTATTAATGTAGGAGGTTAACGTAATGGTTTCATTCCCATTACGAACCGTTTTCCTTTCAGTGTAGCTGGCGTGCATGATCGTGAGTGATAATTTACTCACGATTACATCTCTACTTCGATATTGAATGACTGAAGGGCTAATGAAGCAATTTGTGGAAGCTTAAGACATGAAAGTCAATTGCTTCAAATATATTTGACATACATTACCTGTTCTGCAACATTAACAAAGTCTATCTGGCAGATTGCCACATTCATACGTATGTATGTATTTTTGCTAAAACTTTTTCCTTTCAAGTTCCTTTTTTGTTTCTAGAAATTACTAATAAACAATTTCAATAAAATATAATTATTCTCATATACATATGTACATATAATTGTAGTTATCAGCTGAAAATAAGTTTGTTGGTTAAATCAATAATATTATTTATTAAATATATTTGTTGCTGACCTCGATCTAAATATTACCTTGAATTTATTTCTACAATTTGTTTTTGCTTTTGCTGCTGCATTTAATAGAATGTTCTTAAACATATTTTGAATGTAATATATTTTTTATTCAAATATTATTATTATGTAGTTACATATCAATTCTCAATTTATTAAATATAAGCCACGTGCACGATTATTTTTTTCTTGTAGATTTTATTAGATTGCATTAACTATGGTGTGAAAAAATGAATAATTTTTATTAACAATAGTAACAACTTGAAATCAAAAGGCTGTGTGATAATAAAAATTCCATCATATTTAAATAAATATTCTAAAAACAAAATACTTAAAACTGTACACACAGAAAAATTTCAATGTAAAATCGTCGAAAACCAGACTAACATTTTTCGGTAGTGATTTTTCTTCATAGGCGTTTCATGTTAATTCAACATGATTTACAATAATCTTGAAGGAAGATTTATCCTTTTGAATTAACTATATTTCATGTTGATTTAATATTGCAGTACAGTTAAGTCAAAATGAAGTTGATACGGAAATAATACAAAAAATCATGTTAAATCAAAGTTCTTTCGAGGTGAAACAATGTGAATTTGTTATTGGAACAACACGAAGAAGCATGTTGAATCAAAGTTTTTTCAAGTCGAAACAACGTGAATTTGTTATTGAAACAACACTAAGAATAATGTTGAATTACAGTTATATCAAGCTCAAACAACATGACTTTTTTTTCGGTTATATGTATTTATTTATTGTATCTTCAATAAAATTGAACTAACAATAAGTAATGAAATTTTAACTCTAAAATTTTAATTTTTAAGTCCAGCCAGTGCCAGACAAAAATATTTGTTTCAGCGGCTGGTTGTTTGGTTGTTTACGTCTCTCGTGTTCGGCTGAGAGCAAGAGTGTCCCTCCTTCTCAGCCGAGTGTGGCCTCTAAAGTTAATGATGTTTCGGGCTAGGGGATTTGGGTGCAACTCAAGTTTTTTTTATGTAGCTTGTCACGTGTTTGGAAAACACTGTCTTAACCAGCCGCACATCTAAATCTTTATGAATTCGCTTGTTCTGACATACCATGGGGCTGCTGTAATCGTAAGGAGTATTTTTATTTTGTTGCCTTTGAATTTTTTCTACATTTGATGCCGAGGCAGTGCCCCATAACTGGATTCCGTAGGACCATATTGGTCTTATAATGGAGTTGTATAGAAGAAGTTTAGAATATAGGCTTAGAGTAGAGTTCCTTCCAATGAGCCAATTCATTTGAGCTGCTTTTAATTTCATTTGGGTCACATTTGCATTTATGTGTGACTTCCATGTTAGACGACGATCAAGATGAACACCGAGACATTTTACTTCAGTGTGTTGAGGTATAGTTTGGTTATTTATTTGTATAGGTGGGCAGGTTTCTTTGCACAATGTAAAAGTAATGTGTAGACATTTGTGTTCGTTAATTTTTATCCGTCATTGTTTTAGCCATTGTTCCAACTGGGGTATATAATCTAGCAAATTGCGGGTGGCTTCTTGATGGCTTTTGTGAACACTTAGAAAAGCTGTATCATCAGCGAATCAACATTCGTAACATATGTGCAGTAACATATGTGTATGTTACTGCTTACCGGCAAGTCAGAGGCATATATCAGGACCGAGGATGCTGCCTTGAGGAACTCCGGCTTCAATGAGTTGCGGAGGGCTTTGAAAATTACCTTCTTTAACAACAAATTTTCGCTCAGTTAAGTAGCTTTCTAAAAGTTTAAGGATGTTTTCGGGTAGGTTTTGCTTTAGTTTATGTATTAAACCTTCGTGCCATACTTTATCAAATGCCTCAGAAACATCGATGAAGAGCGCAGAACAATATTTCTTTTCTTCGAAGGTTTTTCTAACCACGTTCACGAGTCTATGTGTTTGTTCAATCGTACTATGTTGTCTCCTAAAACCGAATTGGTGGTCTGGAATGCACCCAGTACGATTCAGTATGGGTGTTAGCTTACCCATAAGTAGCTTTTCAAATAGTTTTGACATGTTAGACAACAGGCTTATAGGCCTATAGGACTCCACCTTCGTATGATCTTTGCCTGGTTTAGGTATCATGGTAATCAGCGAAACCTTCCATTCTGCGGGATAGCATTTGAGGCGCAAAATACTGTTAAAAATAAATAGAATTATCCGTTTTGCAGTATAGGGTAGCTCTAAGAGCATTTTATTGCTTATTTTATCAGCGCCTGAGGCTTTTTTCGCGTTTAAGTCAGCAATATAGTGTTCAAAGTCACGAATGTTGAACCTCAGAGTAACATCTGGTATAGCGAGGACTGGTGGCAGCTCAACTATAGTATCAGACGTATTTGGAGTAAATACTTTCTGCAAGTGGTTTACAAACAGAGTACCTTTTTCAGCGTCAGTTCTTGCCCAGTCTCCATTCGAAGCTCGCAATGGAGGCTTATATATCACTGGTCTTTTGAGGCCTCGGGTTGCTCTCCATAGCGAATAGTCTGTTTGAGGTGTTGCGTCGAGCCCATTTAGAAAGTTTTGAAGAGAAGCGGTTTTTTGATATTCTAGTAGAGCTTTCAGCTGTTTAGTACATTCCTTCAGCCTAGATTTTAGCTGAGGGGATCTGTAGCGTTGCCCTTCTCTACGAACTCTTCTTTTTTCGGATAAAAGCCGTTCTACATCTGCTGAAAAAATTTTATTATATCTCACCTGAAGATTTGTAGTAGTAGCATTTAGAGCAGCTTGCTTAAGGTTTGCCTCAAACATTCTAATAGAGTTATCTATGTCAGCAGGCGTTTTTAATGGAATATTTTCTGGGCAATGAGCACTCAAATATTTTTTGTATTTCAACCAATTTATACGTGTGGTTGTCATCGTTAAATCACAAGTGGGTGAATATGTTGTATGTGAATATATAGTGACAATAGTTGGTGAGTGATCTGAAGACAAATCTAAAGATGCTTCAACTTGGATCATTTCGCTGGGCACACCCTTTACTACTCCAAAATCAATAACATCAGGTATTTTTCGGCGATCTGTTGGCCAGTAAGTTGGCTGTCCACTTGATATAACATTTAACCGCATTTTTGAAATTGTGTCAAACAAAACGCGACCCTTTGGCGTGATGAGGCGAGATCCCCAGAACGTGTGCTTAGCGTTGTAATCACCGGCGGCCAAAATGCGTCGGCCTAGTGGATTAAAAAATCTACTATACTGATTTTCTGTAATAGAGTACCTAGGAGGAGAGTAAATTGATGAAATCACCAGGTTTTGATGAAAAGCTTCAATGCAGATGTTAGTTGCTTGAAGATAGTCATCACAATGATCACTCATTACGTAGTGTTTTAATCGCGATTTTTTTAGTATACCCGAGCCACCACAAGCTCTACCTTGGGGGTCCTTTGTGTCGTAGAGAGTATATCCGTTGATTTTAAAAAAACTTCTAGCAGTCAAGTGCGTCTCAGAGATAAGCATAACATCAATTTGTTTATCCATCATGAAGTATTCTTGTTCGTTTTTATGTTGGCGGATGCCGTTTGCGTTCCAGACAACATAGACAACAGAAAACTTTGTCTTGTAGTTGGCTGCTCCAGCCAAGATTTGAACTCGTGCCACTTGCATTATGGCTCGCGCGTTAACTATTGCAGCCACAACAGCTTCAAACTTTACTTTAGCTATAAACTAATAAATAATAAATACACATCGTATGTAAAATGAATTTCATTTTAATTGAACATGATTTAAATAATTATATAACATAAAACTTATTTGAAATTAAAGTTATAGTCATG
The DNA here is from genome assembly GCA_956483635.1 of Panzeria rudis. Taxonomy (NCBI): domain Eukaryota; kingdom Metazoa; phylum Arthropoda; class Insecta; order Diptera; family Tachinidae; genus Panzeria; species Panzeria rudis. The sequence continues at coordinate 44,217,509 of OY101449.1, read as the reverse complement.
TTGATTTAAAATGAAATGTAACGTTTATAACAAAGTTGTTTTAGCAATGAAAAATTTTAAATCAAAGAGATTTAAGGTTAGATTAATAATTTTTCATTTAAAATTAATATGAAACAATGGTAATTTTAAACAGCATCATTAAATTTTCGCTGGTAATTCGTTTTTTATCGTCTACATAGCCGACTCGTGCAAGAATAAACAACAAGTCACACGACTAAGCACAACAGTGAACTGTAGCAATAAACAAAGCAAATAAACACTAACACACTTAAACGATAAATTATTTCTTGTAAATTTAATATGATTTCAAATCACAATTGCGTCGTGTTGATTTTACATTCCTTTATTTTTCTGTGTGTAGTTACGATTGTGCTAAAATTTAAAACGTTTCCAACATGTACATGTACATGACATTCGTTTTATAAATCCTGAGAGATTACACTGTAATTCGAATTGAAAATAATATACAGCCATGTCACAGAATACCATTCCGATCGGAAGTGGTTTCAATTCCGTAAGTTGCTTCTTCAGAAAACGAAAAACGAAAATTTTCTTCGTAATCAAACCACTTTTAATTTTCAAAGTGGAATTGAAAAACACTTTTCTACTGACTTCATTTGCAGTAAATACTAAAAAACGTGCATACGTTTAGGAGCATCAAATAAATATTTGGTCATAAGCTTTCCATGTTAATAAAAAGCTTAATGTGAGCTATACATCTAAAAACAAGAGTAAACAAACGCCTCAAGGTATAACAACTTTATTATTTTAAAAACGAAATACAAAATAAACGTAATCTAAAGCACCAAGAATGTACTTTTTCGGAATGACAACTACGGAATTAAAACCAATCCGGATGGAATCTGAGCTGAGTGTTTTGAAAAGTAAGCACTTTATCAAGAATACATAGTTATTTTTTATCAGCCATGTCACAGATTCCGTTCGGATTGGTTTTGATTCCGTAGTTGTCATTCCGAAAAAGTACATTATTGGTGCTTTAGATTCCGTTTATTTTGTATTTCGTTTTTAAAATGATAAAGTTTTCCCTATTTAAATTTTTGTTTGGTTTTTAATACTTTTTTTTCGTTGTTTTTAATATGATTGTTATTTGTTGTTTTATTGCTGTTGTTGGCATAGTTGTTACAATAACTACTTTTCACACTAATACAAAATAAAATATTATGCAAATATTTCTTTTATGCATTTGATTTCATTAATTTAAATTTATTCTTTATTTTCTTTGATTTTCGCTTTTATTCGTAGTTGTACGTTTTTGACGTATTGTTTCTGTCATTGCTATTTACACGTTCATTGAAGACGGCAAATGTTGTTGTTATTATTACAATTTGATGTAAATAATATTGATAAAATGCAGTTCGCTTTATAAAGTGGTGTTGCCAACTTGTTTGTTTGAAAAACAAAAACATTAATAGCACGAGGCATTTATTAACCCTAGAATACTAACGCTATTTAATACTACGTTGATACTAACGCCACGTAAACTTTACGTACTTTGGAATTTTTCCTAAAGCGCTTCAATTAATGTGGTTATTTCTGTAATTTTTTTTATTTAATTAGTTGTTTATTAAATAATAAAAATTAGTTTATAATTTATATTAAGGTAAACAAAAACAATTTTAAATGCTCATATTTACGTATATCATACCTATAACCTTTTAATGTTTACGTTCTTAGAGCAGTTTAATGACTGAATATTAGGGTATTCATATAATTGGGTTTCTGCTTTAATCGGTTAATCGCTCGATTAATTAGTCGATGTATTGGCTTAATCGGTTAATAATCGGTTAATTTCAGTATTGACCGGCTAACCGATTAATAACGTTTTTTCATAACTCAAGTAATTTCAACAAATACGCATGCATAAATTATTTATTATTTTGAATTCATTAGTAAAAACAACAACATAACAGCTCTTGAACTAAATTAAGCAAAAACAAAAATCATATTTATGTATTCATTAAAAATTAACAAGTTTGTGAGATCATTATATCAGTTATTTCAATAGTTTAAGGATTTCTTCTAAAACAATCTTTCAGAAATTTAATTTGTTTTAAATGTTTAGGATTTAAGAGATTCTCTTTTTTAGTTTTGATAAAACTTGACTTGGAAAAAACCTTTCACTTGTCGTCATGTTGAAAAAATCGAAAGTAATCCAAAATACAGAATATCTAGTTTCTCAGTTCTATTCCAGGATTTCTCTAAACATATAAAATCTTCCATTTAATTTTTTTTCAAATTCTTACCACTTCTAATTGTTTCGGTTAATTCTGTTAAAACATTTCTTGTATCACTATCGATAGTTTCTTTCGTTGTCAGGTCATCATCTGACTCATACTGGTAAAGCTCAGCTAAGAACATTCTGCAAAAAAGTTTATTTCCGAGTTCCTTAGTTTCCGTTTTTGTGCGGCAGTATCGTTTGCGATAGTATTATTGGGTTTTACTAAATTATTAAACACTAAAATAATAAATTAAACAAAAACTTAATAATTCCCTCAAGTTCAATTAGAGTAGCAGAGTCTTTACTAAACTCTTTTATAGCAACGTCCAAAGATTTTAAAGTTTTACTTAAGTTAGGATCACTGAACACACTTCTTTGTTTGTATGAAAAATAATTTCTAAACATATAACTTTTGTATATGACACGAAAGAAATAATTAAACACACAAAAAAATTTGTTATAATTAGAGTTTTTCTTTTCCCGGGAAAGCGGGATTGATTTTTCAATTTCCCGGGAATTCCCGGGAATCGCCGCCCAGTATAAAACGATACAAAATAGCATTTCACTTAATTTATTTGAACAAAAACAAATACCAATTCACGAGATCTATTAAACAAGGTTATGGATGCGTTAAACGTAAGTAAAAAAATTATAAAATTTGAGGTCCTTAGCCGTGCCGTATGGTTTTTAATTTAAATTAAAACGTGTTATTTTTTATTGTATAACTTCTGATTAGTAGCCACCCGAAGTAAAAAATTTACTAATTTCATACTTTTTTATAATTTCCGTAGCTTCTTAAGTAGAAAAGATATTGCAATGATTTATGATTTATTTCATAAGACACTAAAGAGCATTTCATACTGCTAAGCAAAAGTGAATTGAAATAATTAAGTCTCGGAAAAGTGACCACCTGAAAATTAAATTTTTTTGTTTGTATCGATTTTTAATTGAACCCTGTGTGAAACTATTGTACATAAAGCTTTGATTTTTTTTGAAATAATTTATCATTTTTGAAAAATTCGAAATTTTGAGCTTCAAAAAACTCATGTGTGGCTTAAAATAACAATCGGATATTTTTAGAAAATATAGACCAGCCAGCCGCCTTATTCCGTAGTTCGCTAAAGCTAAAGCTTGATCGCTAAAATGCTGAACAAATACAAAATTAAACATTTTGGCGATGACATAAAACACTAAAATTTCGGTGGATTAAATTTTTAAGACATTCCATAATTATAATACACGTTGCAAAATTGTATTCGTAGAGGAAAATTGATAAATCGACCGTATAGATTTTCAACGATAGAGATTTAGCTTTAGCGAGTTACAGAATAGGGGGACAGTACTTCTTTATTATGCCCACTTTCGCTATGTCCACTTAGTGACAATCTGCTATTTTCATTCCTTCACGAAATATGTTTTTTGAGTGCTGCTCTTAGAAAAATATGAAAAAAATGGAGACAAATAAAATGTGCTCAAAACTACAAATTTTTTCTTTTATCTACATATTTTTCTAAATAAAAGCAGCACTAAAAATGTGTGCTTACAAAGAAGAAAAGTTATCATAATATTTAAAAAATCCCGGGAATTCCCGCACAATTTTCCCGGGACTTATTTCCCGAAAAATGTGCGGGATCCCGGGAATTTTTTCCCGGGAAATCCCGAATGAAAAACACGAGTTGTAATACTGCAAAAGATGAAAAAATTGGTTACGTCGGTTAATCGGTTAATCGACTGAAATTAACCGGCTTAACCGTTATTCGAAAATAGCCAATTTTAAATTAATCGGGTATTAATTAACCGGTAACCGATTAACGGTTAACCGAATGAATACCCTATTAAATATGCTGTTTATGGTTTTGCGTTTGTTCAAAACCTATTGAAAAAAGCACTTGTGGAACTCGGTACCGTTAGGCCGTTGGATGCTTGTGTAGCAACAATAATAAAAAAACTACACGTAAAATTTACGTGGGTTAGTATTCTAGGGATAATAATTATACATATTTGTATCATTTCATTGATTTGCAAGAAGCTAACGATGAGACTGGCAAAAATAAAATTCATAATAACTTCGAAATGGCTGGACCTTTTTTTTCAATTATAGCTTAGAAGATTGTAGATAAAGTCACCTTTCAAACTAAAGAAACTAAACTGAAATCGATCCAGCCGTTTGGGAGTTAATTGTGTGGCAAGTAACCTTTCAAACAAAAGAAAAAAATTGAATCAAAATCGGTCCAGCCGTTTTGGCTCCACGAGGGAACAGGCAGGCACACAGATACAGAGATACATACTACAAACTTATAACAGCCTTTTTTTAGGTCGGGGCTTTAAAAGTATTTGAAGCAGTTTGGCGAATACTTCATATTTTATCAAACAAATTTAATTATAATACTCATACGCCACATAGTGCTTTATTCCCATATAACGATGGGACAAAAGTAGGAGTTATCCTAGACCAATGAATTTTGGCCATAAATAGAAAACTGATTTAGTGGTTTTATAAAATATTGCATTGGGGTCTTGGCACCACTGATTTCAAATATGAAATTTAAAATTCAAGATGGCGGACTAAATATGGCGGTAAAAATTAAAAAAAAAAATCAACCTTTTAATTTTTTAACAAAGGCAAAAGGAACTCTGGAGATTTGGGATAGATATTATTTAAGCAAATGTTTCAAAATAATGAAATCAATATCAAGATCATCACTATTTTCTGATTACTTTATGACTAGGAGCGACAGAGGTTAGAGATCAGCCATATGGAGGTGTTTAGAGTAAGTAGCGGATAATAAAATTTACAAATCCAATATGGCGGTAAAAATTTTTTAGATCATCCTTTTAATAAAAAAAAAACAAAGGAAATTTCGGGAGCCCTTGATAGAAATTTTACAAACAGATTTGAAATTTAAAACAGTGATATCAGTGGCGGCTGTAATATTTGACACATTTTTAAGAGACCATCAATTTCTAATTACTTTAAGACTAAGTGCGACAAAGGTTAGAGATCAGCCATATGGAGATTTTTAGTTTTCTTTAAAACGACAAAGGAAACTATGGGAGCCCGTTATAGAAACAGATATTTGGCATTTCAAATGGTGAAATCAAAATAGCGGCTATAATATTAATACATTTTTAAGAGATTATCATTATTTTTTAATTACTCTAAGACTAGGAGCGCCAGAGGTTAGATATCAGCTATTTGACAGTTTTTGCAGTAGAGGATTATGAATCGGACAATCAAATTTCCCAATTGAAGATGGCGATAAGAAATTTTGAAATAAAATTCTACAATTTTTTTACTGTTAATAACACAGTGCAACACGAAAAAATATAACGATATACGGACACCACTACGTGATAAAAGACCAAAAAAAAGTCCCGTGTCTCCCAGTTTTGCGCCAAGTCATGCACTTTTTTTATGGGCCCCCAAAGATTTGGGGCCTCGGTGTCATTTTTGCAAAAAACTGATCATTTTCTCAGGCTCATATCTTGCAAACCGTTCGGAATTTTGATTTACTCTCTGAGGCAAATCTGTAGCTCTTGTCATAAAGAACAAAAACTGTGAACATATAAAATCAAAAAAACTTCATCTTCAAGATCAAAATCGCAAAAAACTTAAAAAATTCGATTCAATTATATAATCACTTGTTAAAGCCCAAAGCTTACGGTTAGTTTTTGGGTTCATTTTCGATATGTCGAACGCTTATGAACGATCGCTAAAATAAAAGTAGTATACATATTTGCCATAACAAACATTTCATATCGATCGCACTTTTGCGATCATTTCATATCGATGCGCACTTTTGATGTTACAAATAGTCGGATTTCAAAAATAGCTCCATTGAGCACATCTGAAGAGTTTTATAAAATTTTTGTGATATGTATATTTTTTAATTTTTTGCATTGGCTGTGTAGAAAAAAAATCTAATACAATAATTTTCAGGTTAATTGTTTTTATTATTGCTTAAATTAGTGAGTGTCGGCTTTAATAAGTGCAAAAAATGGCATAATATATGGAATTTTTACTTTAAACACTTGTCAAAAAAATTCTAGAGACCACAATGACAAAATACATATATTAGGGGCATAAAGCTTAATTAAGTTGTCCTCTTTTAGGTAGTGAAAAAAAATTTGCATTTACCTGAAATGTACTTTTGGCCGAAATATTTGAATCCTGGCCCACGTGCACTGCTATAAATTACGATTAGAGTAGTTAAAAAAATACGAAGTTTCCCAAAAATCGTGCAAGGACTCTTATAGCTCCTATATAAATAGAATTAAAGACACATTCCTTCACAGAACCATTTCCCATAAGCTTTGCCACAAATTTAAATTAATTAAAATCAGTCTATTCCCCATATTCATAATACTTAACAAAGGTTTATGAGAGGTTTGTGAAACTAATTTTGTATTGAAATGTGTTTCATAAACCTTTTATAAACATTTGATAATTTATTATAAATAAGGTTCTATATTTGTTCGGGTTACAACACCTACGGGACCTATAAGAACCCAAGTGGGCTGGTTTTAGCCTTTAGACTGGCAACCTGCACACCCTAACACCTACAAGATTTTTAATACCCAAGTAGTATCGTGAGTGTATTTCACCAGTTTTATTTTTATGCGTAAAATCTTTAAAGGATACAAGCAGTTCCATTAACATTATTTAAAGCTCCAATATGAAATTGTAAATTTTAAAATGCACTTGAAGCAGCTTTGAGCTGGCAACACTGCTCAGGCAGTAGCAGTAGCCATAGCTACTGCATCATTATCAGTAAAATATTCATTAAAATATTATTTATTTTCTAGTTGCTACACGTTTACCCTTAAGTAAATTTAAAGTGATCTACATACATTTATAAGACATGTATTTATAAGACAAGTATTTGTAGTTTATAGCTCTAATATAATGTTGTTGAACTGGTATTTAAATGGCCAGAATGTTTAGTGTGTGGTATGGACCCACCCTAATCAGAATGCTGGTCTCATGTAATTTCAATTTGTTAGATACAAAATAATTTATTATTAAATATTATTATTTTTTAAAATTATTTATAAAAAAAATAAACAGTGAAAAACTAGTTGTTAAAGCTGTAGTTGTGATCTTAAAAAAAGCACACAAAACAGGTGGTACCACTAAATATGTAGGTTTCATGTACTCGTTAAAATAAATTACTTTATTTGTAAAAGCATTTATTTAGATTTAGTTGTTAAGAAATAACTTGAAATATTAAAATACCCAATTGTTTCTTTTGAGCACATTGTTGGGTCACGTTTAGACTATTTCGGAAAACTAAAAGTGATTTATACTATACAATTAAGCCTCTAAACAAAGCTAGTCTGTCTAACTATTGGTGTATTTCTTAAGCACCCAGCATATTTTTGGGTATAACTATATTTTTTTGTACTTCAAATCTTATAAATAGACCACACAATATTTTGTGATAAACTTTTAAGTACCTTATTTCCCGCCAATATTGATGAAACATACACTTAAAAAAAATTAACTAAAAATTTGGCCCCATAAATTTTTTTCTAAATTTTTCATCCCAAAATATTGATTATCGCATAACTCCTCCATTTATCCACCGATTTTCAAAATTCTTTTTTTTTGTTTGAAAGGCCTGCTTACAGGTTGGTCCCACAAAAAATCGGGGGAAATATTGATTATCGCATAACTCCTCCATTTATTAGTCGATTTTCAACATTATTATTTTTTTTGTTCGAAAGGTTTTGCTTTCAGTTTGGTCCCATAACTTTTTTTTAAATTGCTGGGGCAATTTGCGCTCCCTCCCCACCTCGGAAATATTGATTATCGTATAACTTCTCCATTTATGGAACGAATTTCAAAAATCTTTTGGTATTTGGAAGGGTTTGCTTGCCGTCAGGTCCCATTTTTTTCGAAAATCGGTAGGGCAATGTGCTCCCCACAAATTTTGTGTATCATACAATTCCTGTATTTATGAGCCGATTTTCAAAATTCTTTTTATATTTGAAAAGCTTTGTTTGCAGTTTAATCCCATATTTTTTCGCAAATCAAAAGGATTGCTTGCACTTTGGTCCCATAATTTGTTTTGAAAAACGATGGGGCCTAATTTTCTATATCCCCAGTGATAAACACCTTACTCGCACGTCACATACTAAGGTGAACGCAGAATAAAAATAAGTAAAATTTGTAAAACACTACGATATTGCGTTGGATTGCTACATTTATCACTTGAATTGCCAATATATAAATATTCCATTGTTACCTACTCACATAGAACTATGAATTAATATCAATATTTTTCATTAAATATCAAGATTATTTATTATATCATGATTATTTTTTGCAGTTACAGTTTTTTTTTGCGAATTTCACTATTTACAGGTAATGTCTTTATTACATATAGCAATTTTTCGCTAACTAGCAATTTTTTCGCGTTTTTTCTGAACCTTTTATTTTTAACGGCTTTGGTGATTTCTATTCAATTTTAGGGGTAGCTTCCGATTTTGCAACTTCTCGCGAATTTTTGCAAAGTTCGCGATAAAAGCGACTTTTTGCATGTTTTCTGCTTCACAACAGTTTTGTCGATTTTTAAACAATATTAGACTTTGTTAGCATCCCGATGTTATTGAGTTTTTGCGAATTTTCGCCATTTTCGCGATTTTTACCAAATTTTTTTCATTTCTTACAGTTTTAGCGATGTTTGATCAAAATTTTGCCACTTCTCGCGAATTTTTGCAAAGTTCGCGATAAAAGCGGCTTTTTGCATGTTTTCAGTTTTCTAACAGTTTTGCCGATTTTTAAAATATATTAGACTTTGTTATCATCCCCCTAAGTTTTTGCGAATTTTCTCCATTTTTGCGATTTTTACCGATTTTTGTGCATTCCTTAAAGTTTTCCGATTTTTAATCATATGGCTTGCTTGAAATTTTCCAACTTTTCGCGAAAATTTTAAAGTGAGTTATTTTTCACTGAAACGTTTTATAAAATTTGTTTTTCATATATTAATTTAAAAAAAAATAACGTAACAATCAGGCGTTCAACGCTAGCAATGACCTCCCATTGTAAAGTGTTTACCAAAATATCAATTCAACAAATTTTATGTGAAGTGAGGCGTAGGGATATAGAAAATAAGGCCCCAAATATAAGAAATTTTTTGTGTATCTCTATGAGCTATTTTTAAGAATATGAACAATTTATGTTTTACCCATATCAAGTAATTTTGGGTACATTCACACGTTCATACATGCTCACGTGTATTTTGCTTATCACCACTTGTCAGGTGGCTCTGTTGAATGTGATTATCAAATGATATCAAATCGATAGGGTTAACTCTGGAAAAGCTTACAATTTATTGGCAGACAATTGTCTGAGCAAATTTCCCCCTCCGGTTTTTGACAAACAAATTTTGGGACCAATTTTTGTCAAACCCTTTCAAATAAAACAAGAATTTTAGAAATTAGTTCATAAATGACAGAGTTGTGCATGGGGAGAGCAAAGTTCCCACCTCCGATTTTCAAAAAAAAAATATGGGACCAAACTGCAGGCAACCGTTTCCAAAAAAAAAAGAATTTTAAAAATCGGTTCACAAATGACAGAGTTATGCGTGTACAAACATAAAAAAAGAGAAAAAAGGAACTTACACACGAATTGATAACCTAATTCTTTTTTGAAGTCGGTTAAAAAGCATTAAAATCAAATACGAACATTTTAATGTGCTTGGCATTTAGTTTTGTAACACATAATTGAATTTCCGAAGGACTTCTTTTTGTTTTCCGTAGGGGGAAAAATATGTACGGCTCGAAAGACAAATTTCCAAACGTTCGTAAATAAATGGTCGAAAATCGTACTAGATAATTCAATTTGTACGAATTCGTAAATTTTTCTATTCGAATCGAATTACATAATAAACCCCCTATTATTATTTTTGACCTGTAGCGGGATTCTGTAACTTTAACGATCCGACAATCGTGACATATGTCGACATATATAACATATGTCGACATATTATTTAATCGCTTGCAGTAACGATAGTGCGATTCTGTAATTTTTTTCGATATCATGTAGCATATCTGTTAAAAAAAAGCGAAAAGCGCAAAGAGGAATAGAAAAAAAAAACAAATGAATTTGTCGATGCCAAACAGTGTACAGAAAATTTTTTTCATAACTTTTTTCATTTTGAGAAATATATGTTAAAATAAATGTTTAAATAATAGAAATATTGTTATTTATACATAAAAGTGTTTATATGTTTGTATATTGTTGTAGAACAATAAAGTACGTGCTACGGCTGCACAGCTGATTCTTGTCTATTCATTAACAACAACAAAATTATTGTCGTTAGGTAACCGATAGCGAATATCGTTATAAATGCTACTGAATAGCAAATTCGATAAATTTTTGTTATATATATTTTAACGATACTATTATCGTAAGAAAAGTTACAGAATCGCGCTACTGAAGAAAAATATAATTTTGTAATTGGTTTTATTTTCATGTCTAGCTATTTTTTGGGGGGAATTTATGGGAATTTCGTGATATATTATGATGCTGCGATATTAGACAAAATATTTTCAAACCTGAATTGCACTTTGCTTCTTACACATACTTCTTAAGGCAGACTGAAATAAAGCAAGAGACGCGTACTAGGCTTAAATAAGAACAATCATTTGAGGATTAAAAACTGAAACTGTATTTAAATACAACTTAAACTAAAATTAACTAAATGTGAATTTAAATACGAAGTCAAAAATAATAAGAAAAGTAATAATAACAAATTTAATACATCTAAACTGTGTTTTGAAGTCTGTTTCAACAGAAGAGCTGTTCAAACAAATATAAATCTAATTATAGGTACATACATATTATATATTCTTATGTACTTTAGACTTTATAGACTCCATTTTGTACTAAATTTAATTAAATAAATTACAAAACAAATGCGTAGTTTATTAAATAAATCAATAACTTATTTTTAATTTATGCATGTCCTTGTGCGATTTAGATTTAAATGAACACTTGTCACTTTTGTAGTTCTAACAAGTTTCCTATCTCTTTTCTTATTTTTAAATATATTTTAGTTTAACTATCTATGCAATAAACACAAATACATATGTACATATATATGTATGTATGTATAACTAAATAAGAACATATGGGCATTTTCATGAATATGTCAACCACGAGTGAAAAAATGAAAACCCTTAAAACTTCTTTTAAGATATGGTAAAGAGGAAAAAACAATAAAATTTTACTATGGAAAGGTATTTATACCTTACCACAATTTTTAAATATCAAAAATAACAGCTTAAGCTGACTATCTCTTTGATTAAGTTTAAGAAATTGCAATAAACTATTTTCTCTTTTCTAGCGACTAAATTCAGGTATTGCGTAAATATAGTTAATTAAAATTGTATGCATTTTGTTGTTGTCGTGTTTTAAATTTATCACGATTTACCAAAGCTACAAGAACTAAAATTAATGTTCCTACATAAAAGAACAAGGCTCACGGGGAAATATAAAAGATAGAGATCGATTAGGGGTATATTTTTGATTTCCTTTGGGCGCTATTCTTATGTCACGTACGTAATTCAAAAACACTATTTGTCTACGTCATTTGTATTTTATCAGTGCTTCAAAATAAAAGTTCAAAGCAAGATATTTGTCACAAACAAATATTGATCGTAATTTTTTTTTAATTTGTTATATTAAAAATTTTATAAGCTTTTAAAGAGAAGCTAAAGAAAAAATATTTGCCTTTGTGTAAAAATAAGCTTCCCACAATTTGTAGATTTTCGCATATTTTTACATGCACCGCAATATCACTTCCCTTTTATGTCACGTACGATGTGGCCTTATTTCCCTCGATATTTTGGGAAATGTGATAAATTTTTTATTTTCACATATACAAAAATTTTTTTTTTTCAGTTGCTCCTTTTTTTGCAAAGTCTATTCCACTTTGTAGGCGTACAAATGTCATGTACGATGACATGGAAATGCCCATATGTATATGTACGTACATTAAGTACAAATTAAAAAAATTTGACGCAAATAACAATTTAGTTTGTATAAAAAGTCATAAATTTCTTACAGTCGGTGGCCAAATAATTATGTATAATCATATTTAGTTTTCACTAAACACGAAAATTATACTGTTTTTTACTACTTTTGACGGAATGGTGTAAAAATCGTGACTGTAATTTGTGCGGCGAAACGGTTACAGCATTTTAAAAAGAGAAAGCAACAAGCCTGTTGGATTTGCAAATAAGCTTGCAAGATCTCGTTCCGCGCCTGATTTAAATGAGTTATACTGGCTTAAGCTCAAAAATTATCTTTAAATATAAAACGTATCGTTATAATGGCATTTCAGGATCTAAATTTTCAATCGCGAATATTTCGAATACGAGCAGCGCTAACTTCGAAAAAGTCTAGCATCATTGAATTTGGTGTACATACTAGAACTACTTTTGCTCTAAAACCTAAAATTGCTCAAACTCGAACACAGTTGTTCAATTCACAAGCTCAGTCGTATGTCTTATCGTTTAAAAAAATACGATATTTGGAACGATTTTCCGTCATCCCACGTCTCGAAAATCGTTCCAAATTCAAAAAAAAACCCCGTCGGAAGAAAAACACAACACTCAAGACGATATTTGTTTAAGTGCTTGTGAACAGACAAATTTGTTGTATCGTTATTTTGTCGTATTATAAATGTCAATTTAATTAATACTAAGGCAAGGCGAATTAATAGCAGGTAGCCTCGAGAGATCAGGTGACTAAGAAAATGTTTCCATATATAAACTGCCAACTGTGTTAATATATCAGGTTTTTGACAGCCCAAATATAAATTCGCCGAGCAGAATTTATATTTGGGCAGTGAAAAAAGCTGATACATTAACGCAGTTGGCAGTTCAAATATGTTACACAATTCGTAGTCACCTGAGCTCTCGAGGCCACCTGGTATTAATTCACCTTGCTTTGATACCATGAAATGAAACCAGGTATGGGAACTTTAATTTGACGTGAAATAGCATAACTTTTCTTGCGACAAGCAATTTTGATTAAAATATTTTGAAAACTAAATTGAAATGAATCAAGTATATATTTATCATTAAGAAGAATGTATTTTCTGGTGTTACTTATCACATATATAAAAAATTTTTACAAATTAATATAACAAATAGATTATTCCCAGACCTGGCCTCAATGCAACTATTTGAAAAACATATAAACGTATAATTATAACACAATTTTGTATGAAAACCAACAACAAAATACAATATTGTATAATTAGACGATTACACAACACATACGACGTTAATACGAGCTTGTGAATTGAACAATTCTAATTATGATATGTTTATAAATATAAAGCGATTACATTAATAGACATACTAATAGACATACAAAAATTACAACTGAAACATATTTGGCCAATTCACAACCTGTTGTATGTGTTGTAGATCGTATAAATGTTGTTGGTAATTTCCACGTAAAGATTTGTTTAGAAACATATTTATGTGGCAATTACCAACAACGTTTTTACGATCTACAACACATACAACAGGTTGTGTATTGAGCAGTTGTATCTAACGGGTGTTTTTTTTAGAGGTATAGAACTTCGAATTGAAATAAAACACAAGAAAATCGTTTTAATGTCCATCAATTTGGCTTTATTGGAAGGATAATTTTATGCCATTAATGTTTAAATATGATGATATGATGATGGCCGCCGCGGCTGGCTCGAATAAAGCCAATTCTACAGGTCCAATTTTCAACCACTTTTTCGAGCATATGGGGCCGTATGTTGGCAATAACGCCACGAATGTTGGCTTCCAAGTCCCCTAACGTTTCTGGTTTGTTGGCGTAGACGAGTGACTTCACATATCCCCAAAGAAAATAATCCAATGGTGTCAAATCACACGATCTTGGTGGCCAATTGACAGCTCCATTCCGCGAAATTATGCGCTCATCGAATGTTTCCTTCAATAAATCGATTGTGACGTGCGCTGTGTGGCATGTAGCGCCGTCTTGTTGGAACCACAACTCATCCACATTCATGCCATCCAATTCGGGAACAAAATAGTCGGTTATCATGGTTCTATACCGGTCTCCATTAACGGTAACTGACTCTCCAGCATTATTTCGGAAGAAGTATGGCCCAATGACTCCACCAGCCCATAGAGCACACCAAACAGTCAGTTTTTGTGGATGTAATGGCGTCTCAAGGGTCTCATGTGGATTCTCTTCACTCCAAATGCGGCAATTTTGCTTGTTGACGTAGCCATTCAACCAAAAATGAGCCTCATCACTGAACAAAATTTTGCGATGAAAATCAGCATCGAGATCAATCTCATTTTCGGCCCATACACCAAAATCACGACGCATTGCATGGTCTCGCGGCTTTAATTCTTGCACAAGCTGGATCTTGTAAGGTCGCAAGCCAAGATCTTTGCGCAAAATCTTCCATAAAGTTGATGGACAAAGCTCCAATTGCTGTGCACGGTGGCGAATCGATTCATTCGGGTCCTCTTCAACACTTTGCTCTACAGCGGCAATTGTTTCTTCGGTGCACACTGTTCGACGTCTCTGCGGATGCGTATTATCACATAGAGTAAACGTAGTGCGAAAACGATCCATGGTTAACCGAATTAATTGCTCTGATGGACGATTATGTCGACCATAAAATGGACGGAGCTTGCGGTAAACTTCGCGAACTGAACCATTATTTTCGAAATAAATTTGCACGATTTGCAAGCGTTGTTCTTTTGTCAACCTGTTCATGAAGAAATGGCAAACCAAACTAAATATTAATCACTTGACAGCTGACAAAATGGCCGCCAGTTAAAAAAGTGATGCCAACTTAAAGTTCTATACCTCAAAAAAAAACACCCATTATAATAGTATATGGGTACATATTTCCAACAGCAAATTGTACTTTTTGTCACGTATGTACGTCGTTAAGCAATTAAGCTTCTTTTTAACCAACTTCAAGAAGGAGGTTATCAATTCGTGTGTATGTTCTTTTTTTTCACTTTTTTTATGTTTGTACACGCATAACTCTGTCATTTATGAACCGATTCTTAAAATTCTTTTTTTGTTTGAAAGGGTTTGCCTGCAGTTTGGTCGGAGGGGGGAAATTGGCTCCCCCCATGCATAACTATGCCATTTGTGAACCGATTTTCAAAATTCTTGTTTTATTTGAAAGGGTTTGACAAAAATTGGTCCCAAAATTTTTTGTCGAAAATCTGAGGGGGAAATTTGCTCCCCCCATGCATAACTCTGTCATTTGTGAACCGAGATTCAAAATTCTTTTGTTGGAAGGGTTTGACAAAAATTGGTCCCAAAATTTGTTTGTCGAAAACCGGAGGGGGAACTTTGCTCCCCCCCATCAATCCATAACTCTGTCATTTGTGAACCGATTTTAAAAATTCTTTTTTGGTTGAAAGGGTTTGCTAGCAGTTTGGCCCAATAATTCTTCTTGAAAATGGGAGGGGAAAAGCACTAGAACTGAAAATATATGAAAAAAATGGTTCGATGTGGATTGGCGTCATTAACGCCATTTTGAATTTTTCTTATTTCGTTACTTTATTTATTTTTATTAATTTCGTATTTTTACTCAATGTTTGTTATTTTAACTTCAACTAGTATCGAACTAAGAACCTTCAGGTTTGAAGTCCAACGTACCAATCACTCGACCAAAAACACTGTTGCAAAACGGCACCAAGAAACTCAAATAAACTTACTCTTCATTCTCGCTTAAAAACCTGCTTTGGATCAGCACTATAAAATCAGATTTTTTGTATAGCTTGTGTACGAAGCTTTTGTATAAGTAAAAAGCAAATACTTTTTTTCGCTTCAAAGCCTGCATTGTTGTGACGCTATGAAATTATCTTCTGAACAAGCTCATATTTTAAAGCGAATTATGAAGCGCTTTATTTCTTTAGTGCTTCAAAAAACATGAAAAATTTTTACTGGGCATAACTTTGTCATTTCGTCGGGTTGTTACTGGTCTGCCGCACGGAACAAAAATGTTTTTTCGAGAAAAATTATAAAGAATGTCTGGATTAATTTTAAAAATAAACTGCACGATAGAAATTTTTTTTGTTAATAATAACGTGGGTCGCGGTATATGTTTTCTATTGAAACTTACAAGTCCTTCTAACTTCTTGCACAAAATATGAAAAGTTATTATGATTTAATTAAAATAACACGAACCTGTTTTGTGCTCCATATACCATTTTGTACACAATTTTTTTTTGTATATCTTTCAGGTAGGTCAAAGTAATGTATTTGTTTAAGCAAACACAAAATATAAACCACATAGTGTAATCCATAAAAGATGACATTCATCAATTAAAAGGATTGATATCTCTTAATATATTTAACATATCAAAAAATGGATTGCAGATTTGAAAAGAGCACATATCAATTATATAGAACTGAGATTTAACTCATTTTTTGTAAAAAAATGTGCCATGCGGCAGAACAGTAACCACCCGACGATTTGTGAACTGATTTTTTGTTTGAAAGGGTTTGACTACAGTTTTGTTCCATAGTTTTTTTTTCGAAAATCAGTTGGGAACTTTGCTGCAAACCCCCCTTGCGGTTGGTACCATAATTTTCCCCCTTCCACCGAAATATTGATTATCGCATAGCTCCTCCATTTATGGGCCGACTTCCGAAATTCTTTTTTTGTTTGGAATGGTTTGCTTAGAGTTTGGTCGCATAATTTTTCTACGAAAATATTTATTAGAGCAGAATTCCTCCATTTGCATTCCGATTTTCAAAATTGTTTATATGAAAGGCCATCAAGTATATTGCTCTTTGTATTGAAGTCGGTTTTTTTTGCCAGAATTATTTCCAAGAAAACTCAAGTTGTGTTTACTTCCCTATATATTTGTGTTGATCATAAGTAGCTCTTCATTTAATAAAATATAGGGATTAATCGAACTACATATGTGTTGTGAAACACAGAAATGTTCATAAGTTAAAGACTTAGGAGCACAGTAAAGACGATTTTTTCAATTGAGCATAATACTTTGGTCACCCACTGTATTTGTGATATTTATTTGTATGCGTTATCGTCTTTTCGTCACACCAAAGTGGATTGGTTTTGCCTCTACTACAAATCTTTTTCTACCATTTTGTGCCAATACGCACTTTGAATTTGTAACTGGGTCACTGCATTTATTGTGATTTACAAATGATAACTCTTTGTTCTCTTTGTAGACATTTTAGATTTCTTTTTACTTAATTTAAATATATTGAAATTAATTTATATATGAATGTATGTATGTATGAATGTTTACAAATTGATAATTATTGATACATTTTGTTGTATTTATTTCAACTGTATAATATTACTTAAAGCTGAATTTTAAAGTTTATGATTAAATTGTTCCTTTGTATTTTTATTTAAATAAATTAACAGATTTTTTCTATTGTTGATTAATATTCTTATCTGAAAATTCTAAGGACATCTAAGTTGTTTATATATTTACTTAGTGTGAGACATTATCACAAACCATGCTTAAAGGAGTAAAATCTTTTTGCGTAATCTTCTTTGAACTGAATAGGAGGTTTAAGTTGAAAGTTATTATTTCGGCTTAAGTTCATTACTTGAATTAATCTGCTTCTGAACGTTGTTAATTGGAAATGAAAGCTTTTAAATGCTGAATTGTTTACTGTTGACATTTAGAATAAATGCCAACCAATAACTTCCGAATATTGCTCTTCCCAAGTTCTGTCGCTTCTAACATGCACTGCAGAGATGATCAGGGGGATATATCATGATCAGCGCAAGTTTAAATATGCAAAAAATTCTTAAAATATGCTCTCAAATTAGGGATGTGACCGATAACGATATGTCGGCGATACTTCAGATTTTCCGATACATCGGTATCGGCGATATTTTACTGTCGATACGACAATATTTTTTAAATTTTTTCAGAGTTTAACAAATAATTTATTTTTGTTAATTTTACCATGAATTAAATTCAATTCGTTGTTTTTTAAATCTTATTAATATCAATTTTAAATATTAATCATATTTTACGCTGTTATTTAAAAAAAAAAACATAATTTATTTCTTGTTACTTTTACCATGAATTCGAATTCAATTCGTTGTTTTTTAAATCTTATTCCCAGAAAAAAAAGACACTCCAAAGAAGTCATGAAAATGTAGAACTCGCAATCCGGAAGTATTGCAAATTTGGATCATTTCTAATTAATTTTAAATATCCTTGTCATTGCAAGAAGTTCTCTTTTTCGATTACCAATCACCGAATTGGAAGCGATGTTAGGAAAAAATTTTTTTTTCGGTGTTCTATAATGACTTTTCCTCAAGGAAAAAGTATGAAAAATTACCCATTTTCGCAACTTGTTTCTTTTTATGCGAATTTAAACGCAAAACTGTGTTTTCATGTAAATTTAAGTGAATAAATATAAAGTTAGAAGAATTTTAACAATTAAACTATCAAGTTATTTAGAAGAATATTAGTTGATAAATGTCTTTTAAAAAATCGATTTTTTAAAAAGCATTTGGAGTATTTTTTAAAATTATAAAGGAATTACAAATTTTTATATAACTTAAATAAACTTTTACTTGCTTTTCTACTAATTATCTGCATTTTTCAATATATAGATTCTTTTGAAGCAATGACAATGTAGCTTCTTAAAAATTTTTTATACTGCGTTAATATAAATTTTAAATATTAATAATCTCTTACTCTGCAATTTTGTATAATAAAAAATTGCCCTGCTTGAGTTTTGTTTATCTAGACTTAAACTCAATTTTAATATGCGTATCAGTATCGGAATCGATATCGGCGATAAGTTTTTGTTGAGTATCGGTATCGGATCGCAAAACGGCGTATCGTTACATCCATATTTCAAATATTTCCAAAAAAAAACTTTAAATTGTGCACCCGAAAAAAAACATAAACTAATTACTTTTAATTAGTTTCATTTCAACAAATGTTTATTACAAAGATAATCATATGTTTTTTTAAGTTTTCAAATTAAAAGGATCTTCACTCTAAAACACTTTTGTTGAAAACTAGGTCGATAATAGTCGGCAACACTTTACTGATTTTTATCGAACTAATATTAGAGAAGCATTCTCTTTGTTGATTTTTGAACAAAATATGTTTAATACAAAAAAATAAAATAAAAACGCCTGCGAAGCGATTGGCTGTGTGCAGCTTCGAACCGTGACCTTCTGACCCATAGTTTATCGTAGCTACCATTCAGACATAGGTTTTTATATATTTTACGTAAAATTTTTTTCACTTGGACTAAATATTTTTATTTTGAAAAGTTTTTTCTTTAATAAAAATGTATGAAGTATATTTTCTTAATTCATTACATTTATTAAAACAAGAAAAAGCCTTAGAATTTTGTTTATAAGTTAACAATATTTACTTACCAATACTTACAAAATTTATATTTAAAAACCTTTAAATAATTAAACTTTGATGAGCGAAGAAAAATATGGCGTGCTTCTATTGTTTAAACACTTTTCTGCTGTTTTTTAGACAGATTGCCTAATATTCAAAATTGTAATCTTATTTAGACATACTTTGTTCAAAAATAAATACTTTTAACAGCAGATTAGCAGATTTGTATTTTTGCGAAAAATTAGACAAATTATGTATGTTTTTTTTTTTGTTACAAATAACTACAAACTCGATGTAATTTTAGACAACCAGAATCTTTCAACACAAATTTAGACAATATATGATACCAAATTTCAAGTAATGTTTTAGAGTGTTCGATTATCGCACAAAACTGTAGAATATATTGAAAATATACGTTTAACATCAGTCGATGTTACTGGCCCATACTTAAATACTATTAACGCACATGGAGTAGTATATGAATCAACATATTTATCGGTTTCGCTTTTACTGAAATACTATATGTGCCTAACCGCTTCGTGCACTTAAAGTTCGATTTATGACTATAAGGTGTCCGTAGAATATAATATGAAGTTTTTTAGATAAGGTTTAAATTTCCCGTTATACAAAATAAGAAATGCTACCAACGGTAAAAAATTTTTCTAATTTCCAGCCACATTTACATATATTAATAAAACTGCAAATTTTTTGCTTTTTTCTATTTTAACTTCGAAATGATATATGTTTTTTATATAACGGTAAAAAGTACCCTAAGTTTGAACAGTACCCATGTTCTGTAAGTAATGTGTAAACTTCTTAATGCGGGTAAATTGTTATCCTGTAGAACACAGGGTGAGTAGCAAAAAACTTCAGTTGGCTTTGTTTATTTTTATGTACAGAGTTTAATTATTTTATAAATCACCCTGTAAAAAACAATATGACTAATATAATTATTAAATTTTCCTCGATGCGAAAACTTCTCGCCAGTTACAGAACATAGGCACATGACCTAAAGTACCTCCATACCAAATTTCATGAAACCCCGTTCAATAGTTTTTGCGTGATGCGTGTTCGGACAGACAGACAGAAATTCCAAAAGTTGATGTTTTCATAAAAATTTTCAAAAAATATTTCATGTATAGACACGCCCTTTTTACAGTTTTATTTGAACTTTTTCTTTCACGACTTCTATGATGGATAAACTTTCATGTTAAGGAAGTCCTTTGGTTTCCAATTTGATTATGCTGTGGCAAATATATTCAAAATTATCTTTAATGTATGCTAAATCTGCTTTTACCGATGAATTCTTAATTACATAAAGCCTTTGCATTACATATCGACTCGGCATCATCATCAGAAAGCTCATTTCAAACGCTGCTTATTTCTATAAAGTTGTCGCAATAATATATTGCAGCTTTTAACCAAGATCCCCATCTAGTCGTACAAGGTTTTAGGGGATTGATTATATATGGGTACATAGGATGCATTGAATTGATAAGGGAGGGCGCCTGGAAATTATAAAAATATTAATTAAGGTAATAAGTTTATTTGGAAATATACATACTATGTATGTATGTATGTGTGCATGTAGTATCTACCTTAAGAAAAACGGCTTTACAATTTCCCTGCAGCTAAATGTACAACTAGTTACGTTTTGTGACAGTTATATTATTAGTTGTAACGTTACTAGTCAGCAAAGGACTGTCATTTTACTAGTTGTAATGAGGCTAGTAACGATACTAGTCAACCAACAACGTTTTGGAACAGTCATACAACTGGTTGTAATGATACTAGTAATTTAAATTATTTTTTATAAATTGACATATTTTCAGCTGTAAATACATAAAACAAAATTTTAACTCCAAATATAATAAGTAGAAAGTGGCTCAGTGGCGCGGTTGAGCCAATTGCTTTTTAATATTTAAAAAACTATAAATAAGGAAACTAGTAAGCGCACTAGTGTATAATAATTAGTATTTCAACTAGCATATAACTATGTACAAATGAACTAGTTGGGTTCCTATGACAACCTAATGTTAAAATCGATAGTTCGATATATGGAAAAAGGACAGTTAGACAACTATTCTGAATAAAAAAGCAACTAGTATATTTCTAACCACATACTAGTCATTTTGTCTGCAGGATTGTAAAAAAATGCTGCCATACAGGTGCCATTTGCTCGTTCGACATGGGCTAAGTTTAGGAGATACGATTTTTCGTATCTCCTAAACTTAGCCCATGGTTCGTAAAACTGTTTCTGAGGGCATAGAATGGTTAGTATATTTTTCTAAGAAATCTTTCAAGTCTTTATTATTAATTTTGTACAAGGGAATATTTGATGCCAGAAACGTTTTGCATAACTCCATATTAAATGGATTTAAAGTAAGATAATTTGAGGAACTAGTTAACAATGGTTGTGAACGCAACAATATATTTTTTCAGCAAAAGTTTTGTTTTTGTGTTCCAAAATGCTGCTGAACGGTATACATTTTGCTATTGTTAGCGCACAAAACAGAACGGAACAATCAGCTCTTAAAATGCCCGAATTATCTCTCACCATACGAGCATTAAAGTCTTTTTTAGTTTCTTTTAGTATTATTAAAGCGGCCTTCAGACTATTAGATTTAGTATTAATACTTGTCAAAAACTCAAATCTTAAGTAAAAATCCAACAGTGTGAAAACAAATTGTTATGATTTGTCAAATAATACGTAAAGAAATTTGACAGTATTATCCCTGCAGACAAAGTAACTAGTATCTAGTTAGAACTATACTAGTTGCTTTTTACTTCAGACTAGTTGCCCATCTGTCCTTTTTTCATATATCGAACTATCGATTTTAGCATTAGGTTGTCATAGGAGCCCAACTAGTTCATTTGTATACAGTTATATCGCAGTTGGAGTCCTAGTTGTTGTAAGCTAGTGCTCTTACTAGTTTGTTTATTTAGATTTTGTAACTCTTAAAAAACTTTGGAGCAACCGGGGTACGAACACACATTTCTCATATTTCAAGGCAAGTACTCTACCCACTGAGCCACTTTCTACTTATTTTTTCAAGAGCTAAAAACATGTTTTATATACAAGTCGCATACCTGAAAATTTTGTCCTTTTTTGACTAGTACCGTTATTGTCTCGATACAACTAGTAATATGATTGTTCTTTTTTTACTATTATCGTTACTAGTCTTGCTACAACTAGACATATGACTGTCCTTTTTTGATCGGTAACATTACAACTAGTAGGGATGGTATTCTTCATTTTTAGAAAATTTTCTAAACAATCACATTTTTCATTTTATCAGGGCTTGTCTTTTGCACAAATAAACATAAATAAAGAAAAGAAAGAACGAAAAAATTTGCTTTATTGCAAATTATTAGTGTCCGACCGAACGCACTTTTTTCAGACCGAACCCGAACGCGAAACCGAACTTTTTTATTGAAAAGAAAAATTTTAACTTAACCCTTAAACAACTAAGACCGTCTACAAACGGTCATCAACAAAAAGAATTTTATGCGAAATCAGTACTTTTACACTCGAACAACCAAAAGCTTTTTTATTCGACACCAAATTATGTAGCAAATGGTATCAGTTTGAACGCGTTTCGATTATTAGTGTGGTAGCAATACCCGTTACAATAAAATTTTTAGTGAAAAAATACAAAAAAATTACTTGTAATTTTTGCAAAAATTAAAATAAAAATAAAACTACTTTCTAACCGCTCAACAGCCTTGGTAATTTTTGTGGTAAATATTTAAAAGGTTTATTTTGATAATTTGTTTCTAGTTTGATTTTTGAAAAAAAAAAATTTGTTCCAATTGAGATTTTTGCGAACACCGTCTGTAGACGGTCTCAGTGACTTAGTTGAACGAAATTTAGTGTAACGTTTTTTATCGGAGTAAAATGTATTCATTATTACCTATACTCTTTTGGCCTACTGAAAGAGGAAAAATAGCTCTAAAATATGTCTACAGGTGGAGTAAAAAATAGATACTGCGATAAACAGAAAAAATTGAAACTTTCTTCATTGAGTGATCAAGAAATTGCTGCTTTGATGGACTCAGGTGAGGATGATGATGACTTTGAAGATTTTGATGATATCATAGAATATCCAGATTATCATTGTGATGAATTCAAACCGGAAGACACTTCTATGATAACTAATTGTTTGGAGTTATTAGACTTTTATGGCTTAATGGAAGTGCACAAAAAATATCAAACTGTGTTCAACCAGAGTGAAGTGCTTCTTTGGAAAGGCTTAGTGAAAAATACGCTGAACAGAGTTTGACATATTTTGTGTTTTTCCATAAAACTGTGGTCATGTCGATCCCATAAGCTAATCCAACGACCTCAGATGAATAATCTCTCGGTGCGTTCTCCAGTTCATTGCTTTTGTTAGTTGGTACTTTACAACTGGGAATCCGATTTGCTCTAACAGTAACAAGGCTATAAATGCCACGTGCTCTCATAAGAATCTAATAACTCAAAACAATCGATTATCATAGCATTATCTTCCGGTTTGAGTTTATCACAATGACAATCTGGATCTTCTATGCTGTCATCAAATTCTTCAAAGTCATCATCATCCTGAACTGGGTCCCTCACTCTATGAAGAAAGCTAAAATTTTTCTGCTTATCGCAGTATCTGCGTGTTGAGTCAGTCAGCCAACTAAAATTACCCGTTACAATCGGAAGCAATAATCATACCATAATATTGATTGCCTACAGATTATCTGTGAATACAATGTGCACATGGGCGGCGTGGACCTATTTGACTCTTGTATAGACTTAAAATCAGAACACAAGATATGGCAACCAGGATATTTTACCATCTTCTCGATATGTCCATAACAAATGCATTTGCATTAAATCGCAGACTTAACGTCGAAAACCCCCAAAATTCTGATCAGAATGAAATGGGAAGGCATAATGATGCAAGAATTTTGTAGGTGCATTGCAAAGAACTTAAGTGCTTCTGTTGAGATACGATTCGCAGGTTGTCCTTCATTTGCCGAAGAGCCAACCGGTGGCTCTTTTATTAGGAAAAAGGTTATTTATCTTGTGGCTATTATAAGGTTCGACAAGATAAATCATTTTCAACAATGGGGCTCAAAAAATTTTGTAAACTGTGCAAAAAATCGGATACACACATGTTTTGTACTAAGTGCAACGTCCACCTATGTTTTGCAAAGACTAAAAACTGTTTCATGGAATACCATTTAGTTACATATCATATTTAGTTTGAACATAATATATATTTTGATATCAAAAGTTAAAAATAAAACTGATATTCTTCCAACTATAAGCATCATATTTTATATATTTCTGAAAAAAAAATTCCCCTAAACCACTAAGACCGTCTACAGGCGGTCTTCCTTGTTTTGGTCCTGGAGCTTTCCAGGAGCATTTTTTTTAGCAATTGGAACTCAAATTCGTAATTTTTAGCAGAAAAATATCCTAGAACAAAAATTATTACCGCAGCACAATTCGTATTTCAAATTCAGGGGTTTAAGGGTTAACATTTTTTAACTATGATTTGTTTATTTAATAAATACAAAATTAACAAATTGATAGTACGTAGTACTTTTTGATAGTCACCCTTTTCATAGAATCCAATAAGAATTGGTTTGGCATAATTTTATCTGCAAAACCAGTTAATTGCGTTCATGAATTCCGTTTGTGCTTGAATTTGGAAAGATTTCCGTTTGAAAACGGAATTTCGTGTTTGCGCATTGGAGCTCAGGAACCCTTTAATTTATGCTTTAGACCTAAAATATATTTTTCCCATTCTCCAATTACAAAATAAACAATTTTCTAAACGATATTTTTTAGTTTTTAATGAAAATAAAAATTTTTCGAGCAAAGTAATTTCGTTACGTTTTCATGAACCCATTTATAATTGGAATTGGATTTGAATTCCGTTTCCAATCCAATTCCGTAACGGATTCCATGAACAGGCTGAGTATTTTACAGGACTACATTTTTGTGTATTTTTGATGATATATACATAAAAAAACTAATTTTCCGAACGCCGAATATCAACTGAACTCAGCTTTTTGCCAAACTCCGGCAGCGAACCTGAACGTTCGGCCGGACACTACAAATTATTTATGTTACGTTTTATTTGGAATGTGATAGTGTAGAAACAAAATGTAATGAGAAAATTTTCTTTAAGATTTTTTGACAGTCAGATTGATTTTGATTTGATTTTCGTCTTACAAAATTTAATAAAAATCTCAAAGCTTGTAGTACAATGTGAAATGGCCTTAAATAAATCACTATCAAAAACAAAAAATCCAAAATTGTTAAGACGCAATTTACATGGTGCCTTTTTCGCCTGGCTTTAAAGGCAGGCTTTTTTAATAACTATGAGAGAGAGAGAGAGAGGTAGCGGGGTAAAAAAGGCACAAATTGAAATTTGAGGGGTTTTTTGTCATTTCTCTCAGTCATTTTCGTACTCTCAGCATGGATAAAAAGTCTCTAATGACTTTTCGTAGGGATTTACAAGAACAATTGTCAAAAAAAGCCAGACTGAAAAGGCATAGTCTGAAAAGGCACTAAGTAACCGTTTATTTTATAAAAAACCAACTCGATGTAATTTGGTTTAGTTCTTGTTGAAAATTTCGAGATATGAAAATGCATACGAAAGAAAAGGACTGATATATTTTTATTTTGTAATTGGAACAGGATGACTCAGAAGCAATTTTTTGATGAAAAGAGCTGCCAACCTGCGTAATATGCAAATTTATGCAAGGTATATCAAAATGCTTTTTTGGGAAAAGCAAATGCATATTTTTTAAAAAAGTTCCACCAAAAAATACTTGAAGCGCCTCTTCAAAAGATAACTTTTTTTAAGAATACATTTTGAAATAGAACACAATTTTTAGAAAAAATATCTGTTCACAAGAGCTAATATTTGTTGCTCATAAAGGTATGCCAAAAATCGTTTTAATGTTTATATATTTTCAAGATATCATTTCCACTTCTGTATTGTAAATTGGAATGGAAAATGCAAACATTTTGATGTTTTCACATTCGTACAAGTTTGGCTTCTGTTACACAACTGATTCTTTCGTTTTCTAGAAAAGTTAAACACGTTTTCGTTTTCACTTTGGTACAGTTTGGTTTCAGTTACACACCTGATTTTATTAACTCTATCGCGTTAAAATAACCAATAATTTATTAATACTATAATTCTCCCATTTTGCAAACATTGTTATTTGTTGTGAGATTACTTTTCAAAACTACACAGGTTCCGCTTAAAACGATTTTCAGTGCTTATATATAATATTTTTATATATAATATTTCTATTATTTGTTATATATAATATTTATTTTTAGGCTTTTTAATATTATTTGTAATAATAAATTGTTTTTATTTTTCAGAAAATTTTTATTCACCGTCTCCTCTTTTAGACAATTCTGTAGAAGGTGTTATTATCAATCCAACACAGGTGATAAAAGTACAATCACCAATAGACGTCAATAATTTTGGATTTGCAAATCATGGAGCATCAGTTTTTACATCATTAACACCACCCAGCTCTCCGCCACAAATCGTTGCTTCACCAGTACCGCAGGCATTAGAAATATCAGCACCTACAACAGCTGCAATCACTAATTTGCCAATAGCTGTAAGTTGAACCCGATATTATCTAATTAAATAAAAATTAAAAGTTGATTTTTATGTTTTTTCCATTAGGTCAATGATGTTTTACAAAATACTAAAGCTTCAGAACCCACTTCTCCAGTTCAAAACCAATTTGTCATTACCAATTGGAATAACCATCATAGTACAACTGACACAGCATCTTCCAGTGTTGCTTCGTCGGCCAACTCGAGTAGCTCTTCGAATTATGACATTGTCTTAAACACTCAAATAATTGATGACATTCTCAAGAGCGCAGCAAATGAGTTTTTCGAAGAAAGTGAATCACAATCTTCGGTTTCGACTCCTTCCACGATAGATTACACTAGCACAGATGACGAATGGATGCCATCATCGGGCAGTTGCTCACCCTCACAAGTAGTTTCGGCTGAAACTTTGAGTGTTTCTGCTGGAAATCTTGCCACCAGGAAACGTACTCGACCCTATGGACGTGGCGTTGAGGATCGCAAAAAACGCAAAAAGGAACAAAATAAAAATGCCGCCACTCGTTATCGCCAGAAAAAGAAGCTTGAAATGGAAATAATTCAAATTGAAGAACAAAAACTCAGTCAACGTCATGAAGTGCTGAAACGTCAGTTAGCTGAACACAAACGTGAAGCGAAATATTTAAGGCGCCTCATACGCGAGTTCTATTCCAAAAAGAATTAGTGTAAAATTCGCCAAACTTTTAAAATTCCCACTGTCTTTTAACGAAAAATTCAGTCACCATTTAATGTGTTTAAGTTTCTTCTTTTAATTGCATGTTTTATTCCTCTAACGGCCCTTTTCACAATGTGTGATTTAATAGAGTTAACGTGGACATTAACGGCAAGATTTGTATGCCGAACTTGCCGTTAAATTCCATGTTAACTTTTAATCGTACATTGTGAAAGCGGCCATAACAGTTATAAGAACCTTTAATTAATTAATAATTGTATCTTTTATATTCATGTTTTATTACAAGATTTTCTATTACGTTTTTTTTTCTATTAAGTAAGAAAACAATTCTATGTTTATTTGTTTGCAAAATTATGTCTTTATCTTAAACTTACATACTAAGTACCCCGTAATGCTTAAAGTTATATTTTCTAATATTTCATAGTTTATTCTAGTGACTACAATAGCATTTGTTTCTTTGTTAAATATAGACACTCATGACATGACATATTTTTCCAAACGGTCATCGAATCTATTTTGTCAATTTAATCAAATAAACTAGAAGAAGAACATCTCTTCCATGCTGTAGGTTAAATAACAATATAAAACCCTTGTTTGAAATCTATACTTTTAATGCTGGAAAAACACTAGAAAATACTTTAAGAAATTACATAAATATTTTTATTTCAAATTTTACTCAATAAAGGGTTTTACAAATTAAAAAACAAATAATTCTTTATATTATTTTAGTTCTTATTAGACGACTGACTAACAAAATCTAATAAAGAATCAATCATTGAAAATTATTTTCGGTGCAAAACAAGCAACAAACACTGATGAAATAACTTCGTTGCATAATTCTTAATAATACAGCTCATATCATTAAAAGAACTCAGAAAGCTGTAATAATTGTTAGCACATATGCAGCAGGTGGCATGTCATAATGTCCAGTGACATACCTCTCACTCCAAAAAGTGTCATAACATCCATGGACATAGTGGCAATTTCAAAAGTGTTATAATGTCCATGAGTGCAGTGTCGTGAGGACCATGGACATTATGACACTTTTTAGAGTGTAAAGATTGTTGCACAGCCAGCCTTCGGCCGGGCTTAAGAGCTTTCCCTCTTGGTATATCGAATAGCGGCTTCGCTAGCGTGAGATTTTCTGCTTAGCCGGGAGAAAAATCCCTAAGCCTTGACAAAGGCTAACTATGCAAAAATCTTTACTCGGCGAAGCCGCTTTTCGATATACTGAGAGGAGAAAATCCTTAAGCGCGGCCAAAGGCCGGCTATGTAAAAATCTTTATTTACTCAGCGAAGCCGCTTTGCGATGTACCGAGAGGAAGAAATCCTCAAGCCAGACCAAAGGCCGGCTACGCAGAGAATCTTTCGTAATAAAAGTAAAATTTCTTAAAATTTTCAATTTATTTCCAAACGTTTCATTTAAGTCAACATTCTTTAAGCATTGGTGACGCTATTTCAAAATTTTTGTTGACGTCAATTGGCTTTTTTATTTCCCACCATGGTAACCGGGCTCAAGGATATAAAAACAGATAAGCGTATAAAGTTGTATGTTTTAATTTGCTTTCATTTTTAAAAGTATGTACATTATGACACGTTTAAAAGTGCCCACACTGTCCATAATAATAATAATGGCACAAATCCATGGAGATTATAACACTTTCAAAAGTGTAATAATGTACATGGACGCTATGACACTTTTTGGAGTGACATAATGTCCATGGACATTATGTCACTGGACATTATGACATGCCACCATGCAGTAGTTAGTACGCCTTGTGAATTCCATTATTCATATACAAAAATAAAGGGTGACATGTCATAAGGTCCAGTGACATAATGTACATGGACATTATGTCACTCCAAAAATTGTCATAATGTCCATGCGTGAAGTGTCGCGAGGTCCATGGACATTATGACACTTTTGAAAGTGTCACAATGTCCACAACTTAATTGAGAAGTAGAAATATTAAAAAAATATATGTAAATTAATTTCAAGTGCCGTTAGAAATTTATGTATTGAATGATGCAATGTTTAAAATCTTTAGTATGAATTGATCTTCATCGATTGCAGAAGCAAAAAGTGAATATTAAAAAGAAGTCAATATGGAGATTAATATGGAAAGTGTAAATTATAATTACGAATTTGTTAGTGGATTTCGAAAAACTTCTAAATTATTGGTGCTCATTAATGAAAAACGTATATTTCGCAAAAAAACACGTATTTCCAGAATGTGTGTTACTTTAAAACTTGCAGTGTAAAGGCCTAACTATAATATGCATGTCTTGGCTTAAGCTAGCTTAAGCAACGGTGCGAATACATAGAAATTGTATGTTTCAAACTATAATGTACTTAAGAAAAAGTTTCGTCAGGCTCTCTCAATTGTCATTTGCTTAAGCAAAGAGCCAAACTGAACGCACTTTCCGTACGGAATCAGCTCTTTGTAAATTGTTATTTTATTTTTTTATTTATTCATACATACAGTGTTGCCACGACCAAAAAATTTGTTTAACCAAAATGTTAAAAAAAAATATTACATACATGAGAAACAATAACGAAAATGTGAAAGTTAAAAAATAATTTATAAAATACTTATGTACCTAATAAAAATAATAAAAACCTACCCCCGTGTTGACTAGCAATAAATACCTTAGCAATAAGGCAAAAAAGCCTTCAAAGCAACGCAGCAATATTGGCGTTTTCTTTTCTACAAACAAATGCAAGCAATCACTTTTTAATAAAAATTTGCAAATGTATAATCATTTTTCAAGGAAGTGAATTTTTTAGAAATTATTGTACCATATCTTTTGAAGGTAAAGGCTTGCTTTAAAAAAATGCTGAATTCCGATTTATTTAATAAAAAATAAAACAGTGCTAAATTTTTTGTAGAAAAGAAAACGTCATTAGTCCTTAGATCTGTCAAAAAACTCATGCGTGCTCAAAAAGTATTATAGTGTGGCTTAAGTGAATATGTGTGAAAGATTTGTTTGCAAGTCTTTCCGATTTACAAATTTTTTGAAAAATATCATAAATTAATATTCTCTATCCGATCAGAGTTGCACTTTTTGGTGTAGTTGCTAAAAAACAGCAATGTATTCTTTATTAATTAGACATATGCTTAATATAGATGTACTATGAATGTATATTATTGTAAAGTAGTT
Organism: Panzeria rudis; assembly: GCA_956483635.1. Classification (NCBI taxonomy): domain Eukaryota; kingdom Metazoa; phylum Arthropoda; class Insecta; order Diptera; family Tachinidae; genus Panzeria; species Panzeria rudis. The sequence continues at coordinate 44,186,405 of OY101449.1, read as the reverse complement.
GACGAAATATGTAAAATAGCATAAATATTTCAAAACGTTTATTTTTTAATATTTTTTGTGTAATATTATGGCACCAACGACACTCCTTATTTCATTCACAAGAAAATCTGGAAGAATTCTATCAGATTTTCCTGCGAATGAATCGTTCCGTCATGTAGAATAGAATCTTGGTCTTAAACAAGTGCGATATATATGTAAAAATAACCAAACTGGCAACGCTGCATACATACATTCATGTAAGTTTAATATAGTCACCTGAAAGTGTTCTCTAATTTGCTTAAGTATTTGACAGGCTTTTCCTTGTTTTTTGACATTACCTTAAGCTAGCGTATGCATATTATAGTTGGGCCTTAAGTGTTGCACTTAAAAACTATGGGGTTTGGGCGCAATTAAGCTTAGATCGCAATCACAATCATGCTTCTCCGGAACACTTAATTGACAAATTTAAAATGATAAGCAAAGTGAAAAAAGAGTGCGCTACCTTAGCTTACAAAAGAAAAGGGGTCCGCGAGATTTTTGATGATGAATGTATTAAGGAGAGAGATCTGGCTGGTGCTGTATTCTTCCAAAAAAATTAAGAGGCAGTTGTACAGAATCCGAAATAATGGAATGCCAAAAAGACCTCACACTCCATTAGAAATCAAGGAAATGTTTGAAAATGATGAACTTTTTAGAGAATACGGTATTTCAAAACACGTGAATAATAGAGGACGAGTTTTCCTAATCTATTTGAATATCTCCAATAATTGTAGACATAATCAAAAAGAAACCCAAAGGTCGTCGCTATTTAATAGATGGGACTTTTAAAACTGTACCATGCAAGCGTATTTCCTACTGTGACATTAAAAGGTTGTTGGTTCCATTACTGTCAAGCTCTGAAACGCAAGGGTCAAGAGATAAACCACTTTTTAAATTTAATTAAAACGAGTAATGGCTGCAGAAATTGGTACCGTAAAATTTTAAGTCTGCCGCTGGTTAAGTCAGAGCACATCGAAGAAATGTTTTTAAATTAAAAAACCGAGATACTGGATTTGCCAAAACACAAACAAGAACCCCTAAATATCTTTGTACTATACTTTGAAAAGCAGTGGATGACGAAAGTAAGTTAGATTTTGATTTAAGCAAAATTAATGTATATACATACATATATTTAATCCTACAATATTCAAGAGTATTTAGTACAATTATTTTTTAAAATTTATGTTAAAAATTTTCTTGAAGAAAATCTGGAAGTAAATGCCCATATAATGATTCGAAGTTTAATATAAGTACATAAATTAAGAGTGTAATAATGCAAAAGAGTTTGGTTTGATTACTAGTAAATAGGGACTGAAACCGAACCTGAACCTGAACCCAAACGGGTTCAGATTCGGTGTTTATGGAGAATTTGAACCCGAACCCGTTTAACCCTAAAATTCAGCAAGGTTCGGGCTCAAAAATATAAAAAAATAGAGAAATATTTAATAGAAGAATAATAAAAAACATTACATTTCTTACATGCAAAAAAAAAAATAAAACAAAATCATAATAATATAACGACCAAGGCAAATTTATGCCATGTGGCAGCATACCGACAGCTGACCATTTTTTGCAATTTTTAAAAGTGCCGAATGGCTGCAAAATGTTTGCTTTTTCTTGTTATTTTCTGGGTATTTCCAATAATTTCTAATTTGAAGTATATTTTTTTATGTCAATGTTACAAAGTTGAACATTTTATTCAAAGCTAAATAAGTTAAATGTAATTAAATTAAAAAAAATATATATTTGTTCAATTCACAAGCTCAGTCGTATGTCTTATCGTTTAAAAAAAGACGACACTTTCTTATGTGCTTGTGAACAGACAAATTTGTTGTATCGTTATTTTGTCGTATTTTAAATGTCAATTCAATGTAGTCAATTCATTTTCAGTTAGGGTTGTCATCGCTTAACTTATAAAAAGAGGACAGAAGAGGAAAAAAACCCGGACGGACATTTGCTTAAAAAAGTAGGACTTAAAAATAACACGAAATAAATTTTTTTCCAATAATTTTACTACCAATAAAATCTTAAATAACGGGTGTTTTTTTTAGAGGTATAGAACTTCGAATTGAAATAAAACACAAAAAAATCGTTTTAATGTCCATCAATTTGGCTTTATTGGAAGGATAATTTTATGCCATTAATGTTTAAATATGATTTCGGGCATGTGGCCGCCGCGGCTGGCTCGAATAAAGCCAATTCTACAGGTCCAATTTTCAACCACTTTTTCGAGCATATGGGGCCGTATGTTGGCAATAACGCCACGAATGTTGGCTTCCAAGTCCCCTAACGTTTCTGATTTGTTGGCGTAGACGAGCGACTTCACATATCCCCAAAGAAAATAATCCAATGGTGTCAAATCACACGATCTTGGTGGCCAATTGACAGGTCCATTCCGCGAAATTAGGCGCTCATCGAATGTTTCCTTCAATAAATAGATTGTGACGTGCGCTGTGTGGCATGTAGCGCCGTCTTGTTGGAACCACAACTCATCCACATTCATGCCATCCAATTCTTTGCGCAAAATCTTCCATAAAGTTGATGGACAAAGCTCCAATTGCTGTGCACGGTGGCGAATCGATTCATTCGGGTCCTCTTCAACACTTTGCTCTACAGCGGCAATTGTTTCTTCGGTGCGCACTGTTCGACGTCTCTGCGGATGCGTATTATCACATAGAGTAAACGTAGTGCGAAAACGATCCATGGTTAACCGAATTAATTGCTCTGATGGACGATTATGTCGACCATAAAATGGACGGAGCTTGCGGTAAACTTCGCGAACTGAACCATTATTTTCGAAATAAATTTGCACGATTTGCAAGCGTTGTTCTTTTGTCAACCTGTTCATGATGAAATGGCAAACCAAACTAAATATTAATCACTTGACAGCTGACAAAATGGCCGCCAGTTAAAAAAGTGATGCCAACTTAAAGTTCTATACCTCAATAAAAAACACCCATTACATATCGATGGTGTTGCAAAAAAGGGCCAATCTCGCAAAATTTTACATAGCAGATTGTTAGTAAATTCGAAAAAATTTTTTGAGTTGTGAGTCTATGGTAGCAAAGGCTCCATATAAAGTTTTCGGTTTCGGTTTCCTTTTCGTCTTGTTTTTTAATTATACCTTATTTAGTTTTTAGAAATATACATAAGAAAACCAAAATACACATGAACATGACTGTAATATAAAAATATTGAGTGTTGTGTTTTTCTTCCGACGGGGTTTTTTTGAATTTGGAACGGTATTCAATAGAACACTGAAGATGGCACATAGCCGAAACCGGTCTGTTTACAAACCAAATTTGACGTGGGATGACGGAAAATCGTTCCAAATTAAAAAAAAAAAAAAATATTGCCTGTTGCGATAATCGGGGTGCTGCGATAATCGGTTGTTGCGAATATCGAGCTGGCACTGTATTTGGAATGAAACGCTTAATCTGTATATAATTTATCATTCTTCTATAGACCCGATGAATTTCCATTAATATGTAGTTCCAAAAGCAAAAGTGTTTTATTTTTAATAAAGGTCTCTGGTTTATCATGTATTTAAATCCATGAATTAAATTCTAGCGCTAAAATAGATAATTGAAGCTCTTGCGTAAAATTCTGCACAGAATATAAATTAATTTTTAGCTTGACAAATAGCTTTTTAGCTTAAGTCTTGGCAAGCCCTAAAAAAGATTGATTAGCAAAACAAATCAAGCCCGTCTGGCCAGCCTAGAGCCACTTGAAAAGAAGTGATAAGAAAAGTACACATGAGCACTGATGATGGAAGTGTAGCGGCTGTGTGCGTAGAAAAATTCGGTTGATGTTAATTTTTCTCTTGTTTCTTGAAATATTAATCATGCCTGATTATTTCTGAATATATCGTTACGAATAATCAATTTGCATTGACAAGCAAATAAGTTCGAAATAATCATATTAAATAAAATATGAACTCTGGCTTAAATCTATATTACTTTGGCCCGTTTTACGGAACACCATCGATATTTTAAATGCATACATACGCCATAGAATAACATCACAACCCTCATGGATAGTCTTATTTACAACATAAGCTGGACATCTAATACCAATTGCTATTTTCCTTTTTAGCTTGGTTTTTAATAAATGCAATTTTCAAGCAATATAAAAGCGAAAAATATATAAATGTAAAATACTTTACGCGAACTTAACCTCCCTTTTTAATGGCTCTTTTCAAAATGTACGATTAGAAGTAGACTTTAACAACAACATATACGGCATACAAAACTTGCCGTTAAAGTCCACGTTAACTCTTAATCGTACATTGTGAAAAGCGCCGTAAGTCGGTAAAAAGTAGGACTTTTCCGGACGCACATTTTTTCCCCGGACAGATCACAAAAAGAGGACAGTGTCCGGGAAAAAGAGGACGGATGACAACCCTATTTTCAGTAAATAGTTTATGCCGAAAATCGAATTTTCTTATTCACCCCTATCGCGAATGTTATGGGAATAAGTTGTTTGGGAGTAAACGTTTATTCCCATCCCCAACAAATTGGTATTGCGAATTTTTTGGGAGTAAAAAGTCTATTGTGAATATAATGGGAGTAACAATTTCTATTTTGAATTGTTTGTTTTGATTTATAAATAGTTTGCGCGCTTATAAAAGAAAAGTCTATTTTGTGAAGAAAAGTGTTAATTTAAAATGAATAGTATTTATTTGCGTTTCCTGATTTTGGAAGAAGAAAATCAATCCACGGAACGATTGCAGCGAAGACATATACGCGATGAATCAGATCCGCTATCGTTAACGGAGACAAGGTAAAAGTCCTAAAGATTTAAATGTGTTTGTCTCTAAATCAAATGTTTTGGACAGGTTTCAGGAATATTATAGAATTAACAAAGATGCTTTCCAATTCCTACTGAACGTGTTGGAAGAAAACTTGCCTCCTAGAGGTAAAATGTTCGCGGTACCCACCGTAGTGAAATTGGCTAGCACCTTAAGATTTTTGGCGGAAGGCAGCTACCAAAAGGGGGCGGGCAGACAAATCGATGTGCTAGCAGAAGTTTTAGTGACATTAGAAAAAGTTTTGTGTCCCAGTGGATTGTGTGGCCATCTCTTGATGAAAAGAAAGAGATTTCACCATACTCTGGCTGCGCGGACATGGCTTCCACCAAGCAAGTACTTTGATCTTTATTAATACTCCTTCAATAAAATAAGTTTAATAAAGTTGGACATTTAAAAACAAATATGTAGCAACTTACATGTGTACTTCTTGTTCCCAATAACAATTTTTGTGAATTAATTTTGTAAAATAGTTGTTGGGAGTAAATAATCGCGATGCCATATTTTTTATGTTTGTGAACGCATTCACAAAAAATTTCTATGGGAACATTCACGATAGCAAATCATAAAATTTGGGAGTTTTGTCTTGGGAACGTTCATTCGCGATAGGGGTGATTATTTACAGGTTTAGTGATTTCTGTAATACATTTAGGAATTTTTCGCTAATTTGCGATTTTCGTTTTTAACGGTGTTGGCGATTTCTAATCAATTTTAGGGCTTGTTTCCGAATTTTTGCAAAGTTCGCGATAAAAGCGACTTTTTGCAAGTTTTCAGCTTTTTACAGTTTTGCCGATTTTTAAGCAATATTGGACTTTGCTATCATGCCGCTATTGGCAAGTTATTGCGAATTTTCGCTATTTACTCGATTTTTACCAAATTTTTTGCATTCCTCACAGTTTTAGTGATTTTTAATAAAAAATATTGCTCAATTAAAAATTTGCAATTTTCGCGAATTTTCACTTTTTTCGCGACAGGCGTAATTGTCCCAATATTTTGGCTTTTTTACATTTTTATGGCGTTTTAATTAATATTTTGCGCTTTGTAATCTTTAAAATTTTAGCAAGTTTTTGCAAATTTTCATAATTTTAGCGTTCTTCCAGAGTGTTTGACTTTCCTTACAATTTGTGGGCTAGTTTACAATATTGCAATTTTTCGCGAATTTTCGACATTTTCGCGATATGCTGGATTTACTCAAAGTTTTTGGCATTTTTAAAGCTCGAGTCACTTTTAACCTATTTCAAGCCATGATACCGATGTTAGCATTTATTTACTTTTTTTGTTACTTTTACTTTTATTATTGATTTTGCAAATAATCATAATTTTGCAAAGTTTTTTGAAAAACTCTTCTACAAGCTGTTATAGCTGGCTCCCTTTCTATACCTTATATTTGTTTACAAATTAATCTAGCAAATAAAATATTCCCAGGCAATACAACTATTTGGAAAACATAAAAATCAATAAAACGAAAATACCAACGAAATGCTGCATATAGACAATTGCTTAGACTCCAGCAAATAAATTTCATTTTAAACATAAAAATCAATCATATAATTATAACGCACTTTTGTATGAGAATTGCTAACAACAAAAATACAATATTGTATAATTAGACGATTACACAACACATACGACGTTAATACGAGCTTGTGAATTGAACAATTGTTTAAACGTATAAACGTATATGTAAAATTGATTTCTATATATTATTAAACAAAATAACTGCTCGTGCTTAAATTTTTGGTTTTAAACCCGAACCCGAACCTAAACTTTTTATTTTGATTAACTCGAACCCGAACCTGAACCCATTTTTTCATGGTTTCAGTCCCTGCTAGTAAATGAAGTATGAAGAAAAAAAATAGTGATGAAAACGAAATTTAAAGGTAAGGTAAAAAAATCGGCGCCGAAAGAAAATTCAAGAAAATTTTTAACATAAATTTTAAAAAATAATTGTACTAAATACACTTGAATATTGTATAATAGGTCTAAAAAAACCTTAATTCTCCTGTTAGATCACGCCTCAAGGATTTACCGTTCATCTCGAACTCATCTCTGGAGGGATTTAATTCTAACTTGTCAAAGAAAATTGAAAAGCACGGTAAATTTTTAAGGTTTCTACAAGCAAATTGTGATGAAGATTTTGCTCAGTCAATTTCCTTAAGTCAAATTTTCAAATATTTACGAATTGTAGTGCTTATTTTTTTGTATTTAGTTTTGCATATTTATATTTATTAAAATATAAGGCATTTAAATATGTATATTTATATTTGTTTTAATTTTCAAAAGTTTGGACATTATAACACATTTAAAAGTGTCGTAATGTCCATAACAAAAATGTCATAAGTTCCATGGACATTATGACACTTTTGAAAATGTCATAACGTCCATGGACCTTATGACACTTTTTGGAGTGACATAATGTCCATGGATATTATGTCACTGGACCTTACGACGTGCCATCAAATAAAGCATTTTTAGATGGCTTTAAAAAAGGTGGAGGTGCATGTCCGGTTATATATTGTCACCTTAAATGAAAATAGACGTAACTGCACTTTTACTTTTTTACAGGAAAAGCAAACAATTAAAATTTCAAAGTTATTAGAATTTTGTAAATGAAAATAAAAAGAAAACGAAAAACAACAACATTCAAAGCACCTCACGTTGGGGAAAAAATAGTAAAAACGCTCGCATCGCCTATTTTACTTGAAAGCGCCTTTGCTATAAGCGATAGGTTCAGAGATTTTGGATATGTTTAATATAACTTTTCAGAAAATTATGTGGTATAAAAATTTTCAAGGTAATAGCATTGGACGTTAGTACCATACACTGGGAAGTCAAGACTTTTAAACAATTATACCACATGAAAAATTAGAATATAATAGAAATTGAATGAAAATGAAATGAATATAATAGAATTGATTCTCCTAAAAAAAGAAAACGCCCATATGACATTTTCGTTCTATGTAAATGTACTATAAGTTCAATTAATTAAAAATCTTGTCACTCGCAACAGAATTGTTAAGAAAGTAATCTGATGCTTACATTTTTTTTCATTTTGTGTACCCCACACTATTACCTTGCAAGTGGTAGGAAAGATGTTTTTAAAGTTATAGTACTAATATGGGGACTTTGCACAAAATAATAATAAAGTGTTTATATTACTGATTTTAAATAAGTTATACTAGCATAGATATGAATTATATGCGCGTAAACTATTTATTATTGGCTCAGATGCTACGGAAATGTGCTAAAAATATCTATAAATATGCCTTGAAATCCTTATTGCAATGCTCCTGCGCGCTTTTATTTGAAACAAGTAACTAACTTTTAGACACAAATATATTATATTGGAACTAAACACTGTGGTCTGAAATATCATTAAAAGTTTTTGATGCAATATAAAGGCAAAATTGCATATTTTATCATGTCAGCGCAGTTTGTGGTTGTTAGCGACATTTAGCACCATCCATATTTTTAAGTAAGAATCCCCGCGGTTCCCTTAGCGAATTGATCAAATGTTTCGGCGTCTATATCCCGGGATATATTTACATATTTAACTCATTTGCGCAATTTACAAGCTCACTCAGTATTGCGTATTTAAGTTTTGAAATACACCTTGTGAACAGTCATATTTACTGTATCGCCCTGTATCTTGTATTAATGGACAAATGTAATTGTAATTAAGGCATGAATAATTAGGATAAAAGCTAGAAAAATTACTTACATCACGAAAATTAAAAAAGTTTGCGAACAGTTTTAAACAGCCCCTTAAATTCATTAAACATCGCTCAAAACACATTTACCGCGGAAATCGCGAAATATTGTAAAATTGCAAACAAGCCCTTAAATTGCTTAAAATTAACTAAAATTGTACGGAATGTAAAAAACTCGGCAAAAATCACGCAAATGACGAAAATTCGCAAGAACTTGTTAACATCGAAAAAATAATAAAGTTTTATATGAATTAAAAATTTAAAAAATCCAAGAACTGGTAAAAAATCACTAATAACGCGAAAATTTTATAATTTTCGCGTTTTTTTCCGAGCTTTTTGCATTCCTTACAATTTTAATATAAACAATTGGGTGATTCAAACGCTGTCTTATCAAGTCATATTGTCATAATGTCTTAATATTTTACAATATTTTAAAAACGTTGTTGTTGTGTTTCAAACAAAAAAGTCCTAAAATAATAAGACTGTGTGCTGTGTTTATTGTTTGTCATAACTACACACTACAAATCTGAACAAAAAAAAAGAGAAAACTAAATAAATGAGAAAAAAATTGTTGATAGGCACAGATGACTGTTCTGCTCTTGTTGTTGTTTATTTTGTTTGTTTTGTGTTGTGTACATGTAAATTGTCGGCTGTGTACATAGCACACTATATTATGAGGGGTTGCTCACAGCTGTCATATTTTTTCGTGTTATTATTTTAAAACATATGACTTTATGACTACCTTGTGAATCCCCCAAATGTATTTTTCACAGTCTAATAGTGCATTTACATCTGAGTAAAATCTAGTACTTCTGAGATGTAGAGCTAAATCTAGTGGTTTTTTTTACTAGATTTCCCATACAAAACGAAATCTACCACGTCAATATATTTTGACAAAATCTACCAAAATCTAGTAGTACTTAGTTACACAATCGTGGTCTTGCTCACATAGTCCTAAAAAATACTACGCTGTTCAAGAATTTAAACTTTATATGGTGTGCACAGTAGTTGTTTTGCATTTGTAGGCTCTTTTTGTCTATGCAGTTTGACATTTCAAAATAAAAAAGTTCATTGAGCTGTCTGTTTTTGTCAAGGTTGGCAACCGAAACGAATAACGGTAGTGGTATTAATTTTTTCTTTTATTTCGGTATCGGTAGTGGTAGCGGTATTTTAACTGTATCGGTATATACCGCTACCGAAACTTTAATACCGGTATTACAATGTTATTAATAAAACTGAACAAAATGCTGTTTAAATATATTTTCTAAATATATCCCCAATTAAAAACATATTTGGCAAATACGTAATGACGTAAAGCTTTACGTCAAAAACATATTTAACTTGGCGTATTTATCTTCACTCACTTCAAACAAATTGCATCCTATATGAAATACAAAGTTGGTTCTTTTTTTAGGAATATCCCTGCCTTTGCTCCTAATAGGAACGACAGGATACTATACATATATATATTCTATATGTATCCTTGCCATTCATAAAGGGATCGCCAGCAAACTTTATCCTATATACATTTTGAAGGTTAAATTATTAACACATTATTCCATCAACATATATAAATAGTTTTGATAACTCTAAAATTCTCCCCTTGGTAGAGCATTTTTGGGCTTTGCCCATATACCACTAAAAAGTGAGTGTTATCCTCTTTTTAGGTTTATGAAAAAATGTTAACCAAATTTTCAGTATTAAGTCACTTTTGTTCAAATAAATGTAAACATAAGGCCAGCCTCCGATCCAAAAATAACAGCCGTAAATAGCACTCAGATCAAAATGAGGACCAAGCTCGTGATAGGTACAATACCATCTCATTTCTAGGCAACCTGCTAGCTGGGCAGCATTTTTCCCATAATTCTTTCCCATATTAGAAACGTAAGACAATATTGCCAAGCTAACAGATTGCTTAGAAGTGAGATGGTATTATCAAAAGTTTTAGTAAAACTTCAAAGTTTTTTTTTGTATGTTTACTTAAAATTTTTTCAGAAATTTAATGGTGCTTTTTAAATTAAAAACGGACGCTTAGTGAAAAAGTTATAAGCAAAAAATAAAAAAATCTATACAAAAAACTAAATTCTATAATTTCTTAAACTATAAGACATACAATACAAACGCTAATACCAACATTTGTTGTCTTATCTAGCAAAATCTAAAACGCCTGAAATCGTTAAAATCGGCCGGTATAAAGTTTTTTACACCAGAGATAGTCAGCTTTCTTCCACTGTAGCTCCGCCCCTAAGTTCAGATATTGCCTTCAAAAGACATGATTCTGAAAACTTAACTCCTCCGATACAATTGCTTAAAAACTCAGACAAATCTATTTAGTACTTTAAAAGTTCCATACTTATTACTTTTGTTAATTGACAATACTGAAATGCACTCTGGGTGACGTTTATTATGATATAAATACAGCCCGTGTGAACTGTAATAAATTACAAAATGAAAACTGTGTTCCATTGGCAGTACGTTAAGTTAACAAACATCATCATTTTTATTAACAAATGAAAATTAAAAAAAAAAAACAGTTACTACAAGTTTAAAGTTTTTAGTTCGTGAAGTAAAATAAAATTTTTCATACCGAAATGATGATACCGGTATGATACCGGTATTGCATAAAACGGTATTTGACTACCGGTATTTTTGAACCGAAAAGAATTACGGTATCGGTATAGATACCGGTATTCCATTTAAAACGGTATTGAATCGGTAGCGATATTTATTACGGTATCGGTTGCCAAAATGGTTTTTGTGACTATTAGCTGTTTTACACTATCTCACAAGCCGTTCGACTTCTGTAGAAAATGCAACCCTGATCTAATGAGTTTATGGAAAGTTTTAAAAAAGCAGTAACAAACACAATATATCAGGGTAGTATTTTGTGAAGAAGTCGAACAGCGTGTATAATAGTCTAAAAACAGCTTTAAACTGTTTTTAGCAAAGTTGGCAACCGATACCGTAATTAATACCGCTACCGATTAAATACCGCTTAAAATTTAATCCCGGTATCACTCCCGATGCCGTAATTGTTTTCGGTTGGAGAATACCGGTATTCAAATATCGTTTCTTTCAATACCGGTTTCATCGTTTCGGTATGAAAAATATAATAATACGACAAGAATAAAATTAACTTTTTTAGAAAATTTCTGTTTTGCAAGTCGCATATATTTTTAAGCACCTTAACTAAACAAGGGAGGGGTCTTATATTAATTGGTGTCTGACCGAACTTTTGGAAGTCGGCAAAAAGCTATGCTTGGCGTTCGGTAAAATTAAGCTTAAATGCTTTGCTTGGTTTGGAACTTAATTTTGAGTTTTTGGAGTATCGAACATAACCTCGCACAGTGGAATGCAAATGAACAAAATTATATAAGAAATGGATATATAGCAACTTCCAAACAGGCCGCATAGAAACCACATGTCTCTAAAAGAGTGTAGTTGAGCCTAAGTTTGAAATTTGAAGGATGCCACAAGGTCTTAAAGTAGGCCAACTCTTGGGTATTATATTACAGAATTTGTTTACAAATTTTATTTACTGCGGTAACCAGAGCATACAAAATTGGACCTATTTTTCATTATACAAATATCAGCTATGTATAAGGCATACGAAAGGTTGGAATCATTAAATAAAAAGCCTGTTTCAACTTCAAGTATGGTAAATAGTCTCATTTAAAGATTTTTTAAAACTTTTCTTGGAATTTGGGACTCCCAATATGTTTATTTTGCTTTGTATTCAGTACATAAATTCCCATATACATACATATGTATGTATGTACACAGAAAAAAATAAATTTCATATTTGATAACAAAAATCCCGATATTCAATTATTTTTTTTTCAAATTTCATGTGATAAAGAAATTCGCTATATTAATAACAAAAATCGTAAAAGTATACATTTTTTAATTAATAAATAAAAATATTTTAATATTATAGGATATTCAACAATAAATTTACTTGAAATGAATAAAAATAAAAATGTTGCTAGGAAATTTTAGGCTATTTTTTTTTTTTGGTTTGGTTTTTTTGGCCCTAACCACTATTAAGTCGTACAACAAGCATTTTTACAGATCAACATTTACAACTACATATTTTAGAATATAATTTTGACTGTAAGGACATTAAGCTTAAAGTTGTTGAGTAACGGGTAGACACTGACAGAACACAATTTCTGCTCAGAATGGTCATCAGAAAACTGCGACGGGTGTGACCTTACAAATCTTAGTTTTAAAGAATTATGACTTTCAGTATAAATTCTGTAGAATTTTGACTATAAGGTACACAATAATTTTGGTATAGATTAGTGATGTTACGGATATCAATTTTTAATATTCGCGAATACGAATACGAATATCTGAAACTGTATTCGCCGAATTCGAATACGAGTATTCAATCTAAATAGTTAGTACCACTTAATATTTCAAATTTATGGCGTTTTCTTTTCTACAAAAAAATGTTGCATTGTTTGCACTTTTCAATGAAAATTTGCAATATAATAATTTTTTGAGGAAGTTAAGTTATTATAAATTATTGTCTAATCACTTACGAAGGTAGATTTTTGCTTTAAAGGAATGCTAGATTGCGATTTTTGTAATAAAAAGTAAAAAATGTTACACTTTTTTGCAGAAAAGAAAACGGCATTAATTGAAAAAAACCACCCTTTGCAGAAATACTGTCACAATACTATAGGTATTTAACATTATTATGATATTCCGATGACGGAATTTTAAATGATTAACTTAGCACCTGTATGCCACTTTTTTAAATTTTTGGTGGAAAGTAAATAAGGGAAAATACGAGCTTCTTTGACCTATACCCAGGCAATATTTAGTGACACCAGCGGCGAGTGTTCCGAGAGAGCTAATGGTTTAGCTGAACTTATTTACACACCGCGCAATAGGCTTGATGGAGAAACGACTTCAAAACTTTTATTTTTGAATATACATTAATTCAATTATTGAACTAGAAAGCCGAAATAATAAAAAAAATTTTCAGATTTTATTTTTGAAGTTCAACATTCCTCTACTGAGGCCTAGAGTATAACTTTAACATGATTAATAAATTAATTAAACAGGACTTTACTTGTTAAATACCATGTCGTTGTGAAATATATTTTGTTTCTTTTTTTTTTACTAAAAGAAGATTATTGTTTTGCGTTATAGACAAATTTTGTTTAGTAAAAATTAATATTTTTTGTTTAATATTCAGTATTTTTTATGTGTTATATTTTGGAACGGATTCACAAAGTTCTCGTGAAATATTCGCCTGAATTTGGCGAATACGAATACGAATATCATGAAAGAGGCGAATATTCGCCGATTCGTATACGAATACGAATATTCGTAACATCACTAGTATAGATATCTGTTCAAAGAGTTTTTACAATAAAAAGCAAAAAAAGGATATTCTTTTCAGAGATAACGGCTTTTATTAATAATGAGAAAGGGAATAAAAGAAAATCTGAAATAAATATTAAACATACAAAGAGGGAGAGCAAAATGTTTTTGCATGATCATTTAAAAGTGCATCAAATTGATTATAAATATTAAATAGTGTTTCTTTTTATTTTTTCTATAATTGGCATTCTCTAAAAAACATCAATTGAGAGATTTTTATTAAAAATTAGAATATTATTTTTTTCTTGCATAGGGCCGTTTTACGTGCAATCACTCACATATTTGTATAAATGTTTTGAAAACACAAACTAAAGTTCATTATTTTTAAAAAATTACGCTTTTTTGTTCTCTGAAATCTCTCTTCTTTTATTATAACGGTACATTTTCATTATTTCGTCATGATCAAGGCAGATTGAACAGGTACCACTACAAGAAATTTGAGAATGTGTGCGTCACACAGACAATATATTTTGACACAAGGCTGGGTGTTTTCTATCAACAACGGGCATGTGTTAGTAAATTTGAGAGAGCTTATGAATGTGTGCGACTCACAGATAATGGATTTGACATATTTCGGGGGTATTTCTACCAACAAAATACATGTGTTTTTTGGTGTTGTATTTGTTTTAGTTGTGGTGGTACCTGTAATGAATCTGCCTTGGTCATGATCTAATTTTTCGTGTAACTTTAAGACGAATTTATACACTGAACGAAAAAAATAGTGGTTAGATAATTTGTTATACAAATAATGAACTTTAGTTTTAGTTTGTGTTTTCAAAACATTTATGTACATATGTACTAAAATCTTTATATAAATTTAAAGATAAGAAGCCAACCTTTCAGAAAATGCAACTTTTGAGGGACAGTCGTTATTATTTTTTAAATATGTTGTTTGGAATCTTGATTTCTCAAAAAATTTTAGGTGTACGAATTAATAGTGGTTAGGGGTCGTATGAAGTGAAAAATTTTAATAGAAAATATATTTAATAAAAATTTCTATACCAATAAGAAAAAAATTTGTTTGCACTAAAACTCTAGGTAAAACCGTAACAATCCTTTTTTTTTACCAAAAAGTCTTACAAAATTTAAATTGATCACATTGCTCAAAAGTGAATATCAATTTCTAGACATTTAAAATTAATAGAAGAGCCCGTACTGAAAGTGCTTTGCCGTGTATTTGTTTCTTCTGGTAAAAAATATTAATAAGGGACTTAAACGAAGACCTTTTTATCTTGATTTTTTCAGAGTTGATGGTCGGAAGTGGTGAAAATACGGTTAACCGAGTAACAACTCCAAAAGATATTGCGTAAGAAAGTAAATTTCTTTTGCTGGGCCGCTAAACGCCTTTATACCTCTTTTGACCATAATCTTAAAAAAATCAAGCTAAAAAAAGTCATCGTCTTAATCCCGCATAAGTAAATGTATGAA
The DNA here is from genome assembly GCA_956483635.1 of Panzeria rudis. NCBI lineage: Eukaryota > Metazoa > Arthropoda > Insecta > Diptera > Tachinidae > Panzeria > Panzeria rudis. The sequence goes on along the minus strand of OY101449.1, from coordinate 44,171,045 downwards.
AGAAAACTTTTAGGTGGATCTACATTAGGTTGATTTTTATTGCAAGTAGTTCTATTTTTGTAGTCCCCAGCTGTAATTTGGTTGGATATGTCGAAAAAAAATTCCTCTGAAAGTTACAGCCCTCAATATTAATTTTAATTACTTTCCCAAAGCGTGGATAAATTTTCCATACCAAAATACACGTAAAAATAATAGAATTTCCTTAAAATTTGTATAACTCAATAGCATATTATGCTTATTACATTATACTTGGTCACGATTTACGTGGAATAAAAATTATTTTTAAAGTACGACGAAGTGTAACTTGTACTGGTGTGTTGGTACAGGTCATTACATTTCATTTTGCTAAAAATTCTCGTTTTTTTTGCTGTTATCTCCGAAAAATCTGCTGTGCCAACAAAATATAAATATAAGATTTGTTGTAAATGTAATTTACTACTAAAATGTTATATTGGCGAAATTGCTTAGATTAATAGGTTGAGTTCCAAAACATCAAAATAAATTGTAGTGATGCAAAGTCTTAGTTGCATTTTTTTGTAAACAAAGTAAAGCCGCATCACTACAATGTATTTTGATGTTTTGGAGCTCACCCATACTTTATGAGATATTATACTTTAAATCTATTTTTTATATTTTTAATTCGATGAACCGTAACAGCTTTATAATATGTACTTATAAGTTAAAGTCTGATATCTCACGAAATACTAATCTAAGCAATTTGGTTTATCAGCCATGTCACAGAATACCATTCCGATCGGAAGTATATTCAATTCCGTAAGTTGCTTCGTCAAAAAACGAAAATTTTCTTCGTAATCAAAACACTTTTAAATATCAAAGTGGAATTGAAAATCAGTTTTCTACAGACTTCATTTGCTGTAAATATTAAAAAAATTGCATACTTTTAGGAGCGTCAAATATATATTTGGTCATGAGCTTTTTATGTTAATAAAAAGCTTAATGTGAGCTTTGCATCTAAAAACAAGAGTAAACAAACGCCTCAAGGTATAAAAACTTTTTCATTGTAAAAACGAAAGACAAAATAAACGGAATCTAAAGCACCAAAAATGTACTTTTTCGAAATGACAACTACGGAATCAAAACCAATCCGATCGGAATCTGTGACATGGCTGTATATAACATCATTTTTGTAGAAAATTACATTTCCAACAAATCGTTCATATATTTTTTTGTATAGTTGATTATTTCGGAGATAACAGCAAAAAAAAAACAAGAATTTTAGGTAAAAATCAAATTCAGTGAACCGTGCCAACTTACTAGTAAAAGTTACACTTTCGTGGCTATTAGCACTTTTGATGAGACCAAGTACAATCTAATAGCATAAAATACGGCTGAGTTATAGGATTTTAAAGAAAAACACATTATTTTTACGTTATTTGGTATGGAAAATCTTTCAACGCTTTGGGAAAGCACATAAAATTAATAATAAAAATAAAATAATAAAAAAAACCTTGTTATGGTTAGTAAATTAGTTCTAGTTCTTAACAATGTTGGCATGTTGGCATGTTTGAATCTATTAGAAACGAAGCATTTTTAAAGTATCTTATTAGTTCTTAAGCATTTTGTTTGATTTCATATACTAAATTGTAATACCGGTAGTAGAGTTTCGGTAGCGGTATGTACCGATATCGATATAACTCAAATACCGTTACCGATACCGAAATAAAAATAGTTTTAATACCAATACCGCTACCGATACCGTTATTCGTTACGGTTGCCAAAAGGCATTGACTTTTTTATTAACATGGAAAGCTCATGACCAAATATTTATTTGACGCTCCTAAAAGTATGTACGTTTTTTGTATTTACTGCAAATGAAGTCAGTAGAAAAGTGTGTTTCAATTCCACTTTGAAATTTAAAAGCGGTTTGATTGCGAAGTAAATTTTATTTTTTCATTTTCTGAAGAAGCAACTTACGGAATTAACACCACTTCTGACCGGAATGGTATTCTGTGACATGGCTGAATATCTTCTTTTCATTTTTACATTTTAGTTTATTTTAATACTTATAATTAATTTTTCCTTATTCATAAAACAACAGAGTTGTTGCATACATGCATACGTTACTTCCGATTTATTGTTTTTCATACACATCCTTCCTGATAAGAAGATGATACATGTACTTGAGCATTAAATGTTTGTGAGGAAGATTGAACGTTTGCATTTTGTTCTATAATCGGATTAGCGCGATACCAACATTCATACATAATCGATTTAATTATATTTGTATTGAATTTTGTATTTCTCATTAAACTAAAAATACTATTAGGAAACTCATTAAATGTGTTATAAGCAAATAACAAAACTAAGAACAGGAAAAACACTTCTACGAAAAACTGCAAATAGAGCGAGAAATATTTATTGTCATTTGCTATCGATTGTTCATATTACAGACAAGTTGATATTATTACATTTTTCAAGTATGATGGTTAAAGATATGCTGATAGTTGGCATTAGTACCAACGAAATGCAGGCCTAGATATTAGCCTAACCCACAAAAAATAAATATTGTGGCATATGGAGATACATTAAGGTAAAATAACTCAATAAAACGATTTTTTGATATAGAAGTAGTAGACTGCAATTGAAAAAACATTAGTACTTTGTATCGCTGATCAAGCATTGTGCTTAAAAACAACGTTTAACTACCAAACCGTCAAATCGTTTATTAAGAACTAATAACAAGTCCGTCGCTAAGGTGCTATTCACATATTGCTTAACTCTATTATGGAGTTTTTATATCCCCCCTCCCTCCGTAACGTTTTTAAAAAATTTTCAGTCTAAATTATCTAATCCGTAACAAATCTATAACCCCTACCCTGGAGCGTTACGTAATAGCTGTTTTCTAATAGTTTTCGAAGGGTGCTAACTAAAGGAATCAAACGCTTTGCTGATTGACTTTTTAGCCTTTTCGAAGCAACACAAAATTTTAACCACCTTTCCATCATTATCCATTTTTCAGTTGTAAGCTCTACTTTGCATTTTGTACGAGGTAGACAAGCTTGTACTGCAACCGTTGTTGAGGCAAAAGCCTCTCAGTTGAGCAAAAATATGTATACCTTGAAAATAGTTAAGCAATTGCAAAAACTGAGTACTATTAATGTTTACTGAAGTTTATTTGGTGATAGTTAAGCATTGTCTATATGCATTTCATTGGCGCTTTAGCAAATCGTCAATAGACTTCAACCAAAACTTTGAACAGTTACAAACCGCTTATCTTATTCTTAAATTCTCAAATGGTTTTTGAAAGTCTGTGCATAAGATAAGAGGTTATGCGCCCACAATATGGCGTAAAAGCAATTAATAATAATAATAAAGATAGGAGGCAGAGTTGGGTGTAAAAGGCGAGCAGATTTGTAAACAGCATTATTCTGTTCTGGCTCTTCAAGAGCTAAGTGACAAATATTAAGAAAATTTAAGTATAAAATTTCACCGATTGGTTTCCAGAGCACGAAGTGAAATTATTAACAAGTACGGTTAGCAATTCTAACGAGTGGAATTATAGAAATTATTAACATAGCATATATAAGCAGATATACAATTCCACCGAGTGGTTTTCAGAGCACGGAGTGGAATCATAGAAACTATTAACATAGCATGTATAAGCAGGTATACAATTTCGCTGAGTAGTTTTCAGAGCGCGAAGTGAAACTATTAACAAATACGGTAGACAGTTCCACCGAATGGTTTTCAGAGCACAGAGTGGAATTATAGAAGTTATTAACCTAATAGATGTAAGCAAGCATACAATTTCACTGATTGGTTTTCAGAGCACGAACTGAAATTATTAACAAGTACGGTAGACAATCCCGCCGAGTGGGTTTCAGAGCACGGAGTGATTTTATAGAACTTATTAGCATAGCACATGTAATTAAGTATGTATACAGTTTCATCGAGTGGCTTTCAGAGCTTTCAGAGTGAAACTATATCAAATAGGGTAGACACTTCCACCGAGTGGTTTCCAGAGCTCAGAGTGGAGTGATAGCAATTAAGATCTGCATGAAAAATTCTAACGTATAGTAGAAATACCCCACCATTTATCTTAAAGGGACTCCCAGTAAGTCGTTCCAACTAAAGTGGTTTAGGAGCACGAGATTAGAGCTTACGGGAGACTAGTGAGCGGGTGGTATTAGTTCTGTGTCAAAGGTCTGACCCCGCTCTTCAAAAATTTCTGCTGAATCCCACGTAGCGGTTAGAAGCGTAAAGTTCTTGTCGTACCAACTGCCTACCAAATTTGAGTTGCAAGCCCAGAGACCGTGGCGAGAGGGAGAGACAAAGACGTCCCAGACTAGGAAAGGGCGCTAGCAGGCACCGACAAAGAGATTTTGGAGGGAAATATATAAAAATACATAAATAAACTTTGTAGAACAAAAGGAGAAAATGAAACCAGAATTATACATAAGAAATTAAAAGGATGATTTCAAAAAATTTTACCGCCATATTGGATTTGTAAATTTTATTACCGGATCGAAAATTACCAGATCAACTTTAAAAACCTTAATATGACTGATCTCTAAAAACTTTTTTAAATAATATTTATCACAGATCCCCAGAGTTTCTTTTCCTTTTTTTAAAAAATCAAAAGTTAGATTTTTTTATTTTGACCGCCATATTGGATTCGCCATCTTGAATTTTAAAATTTATATTCCATATTTGAAATCAGTGGTGCCAAAAACTCCCAATGCAATCCATATATTACATAAAAATGAGGTGTATGTTTGTTTGTTTGCAGATTTCTGTTACGGCATCACGCCTAAACCGCTGAACCGATTTAAATGAAATTTGGTACACAGATAGACATTTGGCCCACAATTAATATAGGCTATATCTTTTTTCCGGATTTTGGACCAGGAGGGGATAAAATGGGTCAAAACTACCTACGCATTTGGCATTTGTTACGCCATCACGCCTACACGACTAAACCGATTTAAATAAAATTTGGTACACAGATAGATATTTAGCGCACAATTAATATAGTCTGTACTTGTTTCCAGGATTGTGGACCATGAGGGGACAAAATGGGTCAAAACCACCCGCTACGCACAACTCTGTCATTTGTTACGGCATCACGCCTAAATGGCTTGACCGATTTAAATAAAATTCGGTACGCAGATATATATTTGGCCCACAATTAATATAGGCTGTATTCTTTCCCCGATTTTGGACCAGTAGTGGACGAAATGGGTCAAAACAACCCCCTACGCACAACTCTGTCATTTGTTACGGCATCACGCCTAAGCGGCTGAACGGATTTAAATGAACCTTGGTACGCGGTTAGATATTTGGCCCACAATCAATAAAGGCTGTATTCGCTTTCCGGATTTTGGACCTAGATAGGGCAAAACGTATTAAAACATCCTTCTTCGCGTAACTGTTATTTATCAATAGATTTTCAAAATTTTTTATTGGTTTGAAAGGGTTTGCTTGCCATTAGGTCCTATAATTGTTTTTCCAAAATCTGTGGGGATTTTTGTTCCCCCTCCCCCTCCCAAATGCTTAACTCTGTCATTTGTGAACCGATTTTATAAATCCTTTTTCTTTGTTTGAAAGGTTTTACTTGCAGTTTGTTGCCATAATTTTTTTTCGAAAGTTTGTGGGGGGAGGGGGCGGTGTTGTTGGATGGGAGTTCGGTTCCCCACGCATAACTCTGTCATTTGTCGACCGATTGTTAAAATTCATTTTTGGTTTGAAATGGTTTGCTTGCGGCTTAGTCCCATAATTTTTTTTTAAATCGGGGGGGAAATTTGTTCCCTCCCCACCCCCACATTCCTTAGCTCTGTAATTTGTGAACCGATCTTCAATTTTTTTTTGGAAAGGTTTTGCTGCCAGTTTGTTCCATAACTTTTTTGCGAAAAACGTGGAAGGGGAGACGGGGAATTGTGGCCACCCACGCATAACTCCATCATTTGTCAACCGATTTTTAAAATTATTTTTTGGTTTGAAAGGGGTTGCTTGCAGTTAAGTTCCATAATTGTTTTTCCAAAATCGGTGCCATTTCTTGACCGATTTCAAAAATTTTTATTTGAAAGGACACAAAAGGTTTGGTACTATAAAAAATTGCGGACGGACACACAATTAGTAGCAGGATACACTATTTGATCTAACGCATAACTGCGTCCGTATTATAATCATTATAATCTGTTCAATGAGATCTTTGTAAGGAAATCGGGTTTTTCAGAGTTATTTCGTCCATATTGCTACACCAGATAGACGCATTAAGGACTTTTCCTCAAAAATTTTAAAGCCCGTGCATCGCCGGGTCGAAAAAAGCTAGTATTTTATAAAACCACTAAATCAATATTCTATTTATGGCCAAAACTCTGCGATCCGGGCCCATCGTCTATCGAGCAAATGCTCGATATGTACTCCTTGCCTTCTTTTCTGCAATATTCTACGAGCCTCTTTTAGGAGTAAAGCTGAAAGTCCATAACACGCGTTTCACGCTTTAACGCGTGATCATTGATGTAAATGGTTCCAATATCATTTTTAATTTGTCTTAATTTTATTTAAGTGTTTACTTCAGCACTCATAAAATATTTTACTTGTAAACAATATTAAATTAATTCAGTTTCTTCTTCTTCTTCTCCAGAAAAAATAGAGTTGCTTGATAGCACTATGAAAAAATGTTGCCAATTCTTGTTGTTTATTACAGCAATACTACTAAGTTTAAACTACTTCTCAAAAATATCTAATCGAATTGATACTGGATTAAACTAATTTTCAGATTAGTAAATTATAGAATGAAATTAAGTTTAATCTCAGAACCCCAAGAGTCGCCTTAAGGTATATGAAAATTTTGTTAAAAGCTTTGTCTTAGATAATAATATTATCTACAACTCCACTAAATACATTTTTGTTGTAAATTATACAATTAAAAAGTTATAGATAGTAAAAAAACGTAACGTGCGTCACGTAGCTTGCGTCACAGTGAGTTCACGGCTTTTGATAAAAAACAACAAAATTATTTGGCTTCAAATAAGTTATTTTAGAATGCTCTTAAATTCATCTTTCTTGTAGGAATTAGATATTGTGTGTTTATTATGCGAAATTCGCTAAAAACTATGAACACACAAAACTTTGTGATCAAATTATTTCGCTACAAATACCTAAAAATAATTATGTTTACGCTATTCGAAAATAGCTCTTAATCACACTAAACAGCATGTGTAAGTACATATCTCTTTTGAAAGACCAAAAAATTTGTCCATATATCATGTCCACGTTTTCTCTTTTTTACAACAATACTTTATATTTTCAAATACTCTCAGGCTGCTATCATAACGACCAAAGTTACATTAAATGAATGATATTTTAAGTCATAACCTTATTACTGCTGCTAGGATTTTTGTCATTTTTAATAGGTAAGACTCCGCATATTTTGAGAAAAAAAATTTAAGAAATTAGGGAGGCAATTAGTTACATATGGTTGAGCAAAATGAAAAATAGTAAAGATAATCTGAATTTTTTAAGAATTATGTCGCCTGGAGCCACCTCTAAACATTTTTCAATCTGTCTAAAAATTGGAACATAATAGTTTTTGAACTATTCGTATATTTCTAGAACGAGAATCGAAGCACTTTTCTATATATAGGGCTACCCTAATGTACATATACAACTATAAAATATTTGAAATGGTTGTTTTGTTGCCAATAGTAGTCTGGTTTTGTTTATTATTATTAAAATAAATTATTTAAACAGCATTTTGTTCAGTTTCATTAATAAAATTGTAATACCGGTATCATACCGGTTTTCAAGTTTCGGTAGCGGTATATACCGATATATTTAAAATACCGCTACCCCTACCGATACCGAAATAAAAGAAAAACATAATACCACTACCGCTACCGTTATTCATTTCGGTTGCCAACTTTGGTTTATTAATTTTATCAATTTATTAAGTCCCGGTCCACACGTGCAATTTTTGTTGCAGCAATTCTTAATTTTTCAGTGAGAGAGAGAGAGCGAGAGAGGAATATAAATGGTATATATTTCTATTTCAACACTCTCCCACAAATTCAGAAATTGCTGCAACAAAAATGGCATGTGTGGACGGGGAGTAAGCAAGCTCAATTGATGCATAAATGCAGGGAAGGCAATGTATGCATAACTCAATGAATGCATAAATAAACTCAATGGATTCCACAAATTCTTTTTCAATCTGAATTTCACAATTCATTTTTGCGAAAAATATTTGTAGTTTACAAAAAAATTTACACTACAGCTGATCAAAACAAAAGAACTTGAATATATAAACGCGTCGAAAGTATGAAACGCATAAAACAAGCAACGCACGAGACGCGTGGTGTGGAATTTCAGCTTAAAGGTGGAGTTACATAACACGCGTTGCGCGCGTCAACGCATTACAGACGTCGGTCAAAAAAGTTGAAATAGAGTGTTTTCATAAAGCAAGTTACCCAAATAAGTTTGAAACGCATGCGCCGCAAAAAGGTCAACAACTTTAAATTTTTTCTCGCGTCAAGCGTTTTGACAACTAGTGTTGCCAGAAGTAGATGATTATATTTTTGGGCAATGAAAATTAAACTATTATAAATATATTTTATTTAAACTATCAAAACAAATCGAATTAGAACATTAAAAAGAAACATAAAATGTATAAAAAACCAACGAGGCCTGAAATTTTATAAGAAAAATGTCTCTAACGCGTGATGTGTAACTTCCCGCTATTAAAGCGTCTAAAGTTGGAAAAGCACCAAACGCGTTGCCGTTATGTACCTCCACCTTAACACTTATTAATGTGAAATTCCAAAGTAAAAAATTAAATTCCATAAAAAATATTTAAACGGAAACAACTTTAAATTTGAGCATTTTGTTAAAAAAAAATATGTTACATTTTTTTAACCGACTTCAAAAAAAGGAGAAAGGTTATCAATTCGTCATGTATTATTTTTTTTTATGTATGTTCCCTCAAAACTCCGCCATTTATGAACCGATTTCGAATTTTTTCTCCATTCAAAAGGATGTGCTTCCAGATTGGTCCCGTTGAAAAATGGGCGGGGACACGCCCATACAAAGTAAATATACATTCGATTGCAACTACTTCTATTCAACCGATTCTTATGAAACTTTACACACAAATTCTTCTTTACACACACATGCTTCTGTTTAAATACTACAGCAGGATCAAACAAGTGGGCTGTGCCACGCCCATGCAAAGTAAATATAGTTTTTCAACAACTTCTATTAAACCGATTGTTATGAAACTTCGCATACACCTTTAGTTATCGTTACAAATTGTAACTTACAACTCAACATTATGTTTAGAAAAGTGGTCAGTGCCACGCCCATGAAAAGTAAATAAGCATTTTGACAACTTCTACTTAGCCGATTCCTATGAAATCTTGCATACACATTTAGTTATCGTTAAAATACAATATTGTGGCTAGAAAAGTGGGCAGTGCCACGCCCACGAAAAGTAAATATTCATTTTGACAACTTCTACGTATCCGATTCTTATGAGACTTCGCACACACAATTATTTCTCGTAAAAGTACATGATAATAAAGTTTTGGGGCGGTGCCACGCTCTTTTTGTAGTCGGTTTTATTTTTGCAAAAATTATGTTGAAAATTTTTTTTAGTTATGTTACTATTAAACAACAAAGAGAAATCTCAAGACGAGCTACGAATGTGTAGTGGAATCAGGAAAACTCATCAAAATAATTTTGAGAGGGAATTAAGTGATTAGAGGTGCAGGGAAAACATACTATAAGATAATACACAATTTGATCAAAATTTTTATTTTTCAGTTAAAAGAGAAACTAAAAATAACATTTACTGCCAGGCCCACTATGTCGATACGATTCTTTCTTTCTTACAATTACATTTAAAACAAAAACAAAATTTTGAATTTATTTTTGTTTTAAATGGAATTTTGCGAAAGAAAGAATCGTGTTGACATAGTGGGCCTGGCAGTTAATTAAAAATAATTATAAATTAAAATTTTTAAGCACTCCCGAAGAAATTGAAAACGGCTCGACCGAAGAAATTAATTTAATCTAATCGTTTGGGAGGTACCCCCGACCGATTTTCTTCAAGCATAGCTAAGCACCCGATCAAGTCAGCTTTCAAACAAAAGAAACTGAATCACAATCGATCCAGTCGTTTAGACTCTATGAGGGAACAGACAGATACACGCTACAAACTTGTTGGTCGGGGGTTAATGATAACACTTTTGCAAAAGTTATATTGTTGTGTGCCAACTAATAATGTAATTATAAATGTAGAGTAATAAATAATATGGATATTTTTTCAAAAATTTCTATTTAGCTGGACAAATTTCAAATCTGGACAATCCAGCCAAGTCCAGCCCGGCTGGCAGCCCTACCTGCCTATGACGCTATTGAAGTAAATTAGCGATATGTACAATAGAGTGGCACTGAAAACCCACAGATACCAAATGTACCTCAAATATGTTTTCATTTTAATTTGTTGTAAAAATTGAATAAAAGCAAACGCGTTCTTGTCAAACTAAATAAACCAAAACAAATGTCGTGATTTTCTTTTCATCTACTAGGTACATATATTTAAATTAATTGCAAAAGAACAAAAATTCAAATCCCTAAACGAAAACGCTATATACATTCGTCCATCACAAGAAAAAAAGATAATATATAATTCTATTTGTTGCAATTTGATTATATTTATGTATGTACATAAGTACATTCATATGTATGTATGTACATATGTACATTAGGGCGGGTCAATAGTTTTTGTCAACAGGCGTCTAGCAAAAATGAAATCTACACAAAATTCTAAGAAAATTATCCTAAGAAACTAGGACTTCAAAGTCAAAGCCTATCTTCCGCCGAGAGACATCAAAATTCAAGTTTTTCATTTGGTAAAAACATTTATAACCAAACAATATAAGCAAAATCTTGGGCCTGGCCCTTCCGATTTTTATAAAGTTTTGTACGGATGATGCCTCTGACATAATTACCGTTAATGCAAAATCTTGACTTACTATATGTTCTGGTTCGCGGAATAAAGTGACTAGAGTACATTTTTTTTAATTTTCTCATTTTCAAGTCACTATATTTCGCGAACCAGAACGTCAAGATTTTGCATTAATGGTAGTTATGCCAGAGGTATCATTATTACTAAATTTGATCAAAATCGGAATGGGTAAAGAACCTAAATTTTACTTATATTGTTTGGTTATAAATGTTCTTACCCAATAAAAAGCTTAAATTTTGATGTCTCGCGGCGGGAGCTAGGTTTTGATTTTAGACCCCTACTTTATTAGGGTAATTTTCTTAAAATTTTGCGTAAACTTAATTTTTGCTAGATGCCTTTCACTTTATTTCTCACCCGAACAATTTGACCAACGCTAATGTACATACATACATACATACTATATAAATCCCTGCAGACAACGTGTATAGTCCATACAGAGTATGGCATACACGCATGACAAGTATACTCCATAGAGGACTAGCACTAGTCCAAAGGTAGCTCAAATGTATGATGAAAACATGGTCGATTTAACATTAGGATGTCCTACGGGTGGACCATATATTCCAGCTTTGCATTACATCGGAGTGCTTTCAAAACTACTATATATGTAACTACTTGATGGAGCACCCAAATGTTCGTGTTTTAATATGTGCATATACTATTTGCAATCTTTAAAACGCAAACACTTGTCGCTTAACTCCAAACTCTTGTTTGCAACTGACATGGTCCATGCCTGCATTACATAGGAGTAGGTTTAAAACTACTCTGTCACTATTTGATGGAGTCCTATATGCAATCGTTAAATCGCAAACAGTCGTCGGCTAACTACAAACTCTTGTTTGCATTGCATAGGATCATGTTGTAACTAGTCCATTTCAGTCCAAACTGGACCAAGTAGTCTAAAATTATCTGTAGGGATTTAACATTTAGTATTTCTTCGAGATCTACATATTATATATATCTGCCATTGAAATACATAACTACATGCATACATTCCCAGTTGACCACGTCATGTGACAATATGTAAATAATAGGTGTGTTCCAAATGGATAACAAAGTCGCCAAAAATTACACAAACTTGCCCGATGATAAAAATTGGGTAAGTCAGATAGCTGATGAGAGAGTAATTTTATTTCACTTCCTGTCCAAAGTTGCACGAACTTTTTCTTTAGGTAAGTTGGGACAAGAATGAAATGATCAGCTGTTTTGTGTTTACATAAATAACAATTGCAATTTAGCCAATGAATAAAATAGTAAAATATGCTGTTCATTGTGAAACAATTATTTTTAAAAAATTTTGATGGAAAATATATCTAACTTATTTGCAAATGTAAGTAACTGGATTGTTATTTCTTATTTTAAAAATAGAAAAGCGTTTGTTTTTAAAGATTTCGCCAGTGATGCACATATTTCGTCCGCAATAAGAATGAATTACATATATTACGAGATTTAGAAGATTAAAAAAGCTAACTTAACTTAAAAGTTAATAAGTTAGCACTGCTGAACTGTTTAGACTTAAAATTGTGGTTTTTCTCGTTCCGGATGTTCTGGGCAACTTTTGTAATTTGGGAGAGTAAATGTTGAGTGTACTCTCTTTAGTCCGAACTGATGTCTTCTGGAACACACCTAATATCATCTTCAAACAGGGATAGCAAACTTGGTACAATTGTACCATTTTTGGTACAAATCGGACTTTAAAAGTACAATGGTATATCAATGGCTTATTTAGTACATTTAACAATTCTTCCAATTTTTTTTTTAAATTTCATTGCAGCTTTTTTTATTGTGATAAACTATCTTATCCGTTTCGTCCACTGGTACATAAGCAAAATGTTTTCTATAGTATACACAAATACATACAACTTCAATTATTGTCTATAGTATATTAAACTAATAATTTGAGAAGTATTGAGAGCAAAGTTCGACTTCAAAAACAGGAGCTTTTATAGTGGTCAGATAAGGCTAGATCACAAAACGTCGAAACGATTCCATTATGTTGTAAGCGCTTTTAAGTTCGAATTTTCGTAATAACTTCGAGGTTTTCATTGTTTTATTTACATTCTTCACCGAAAATAAAATGTGCGCCATACTTCTTTCCTTATGTGGCCGCAGGACAGTGGCATTTTTTTCGCGTTTGTAACCATAGAGGAAACACAGTGTCGCAGAGACAAATTCCGAATAATTTGGAGCAAAACAGGCTGTTTGAGGTGTTTTGCTCACATGACAATTGTATGGGAAAACATCTCCCTTTTTAGGGATTGGTGTTACGTTACGCAACCTTCCAACACGACGGAAATTGACCAGCATGATACAAAGTGCTGAAGAGGGCTGCCAACGGACGCGCCAGCGTCGAAGAGCACTGCTTCAAGACCAGTGCTGGAATACCATCCGGTCCAGAAGATTTATTTATGTCGAGATCCGCTAAAACCTTTTTAACTGCACGCGCTCGAAAGAATATTTTTGGCATAGTTACAGATACTCCCTCAAGCATGGTCAGTGGCTGATTGCTTTCCGGCAAGTGAGAATTACTTGCAAATAATTCAGCCAGAAGGTTAGCTTTATCAACCGGGTCAGTGAATATTAGATCATCTTTTAAAAGAGTCGGAATTGAGGAACTAGCATTATCCTTTACTCTTTTAACAAATGACCAAAAGCTCTTGCTACCCCGAGGGGCACGAAGACGCTGCTCGTATAAAGCCTTTTCACGCCTTAGTACTCTGGCACACGAAGATCTCGCCTGTTAGCGCAGCGTATCAGTATCTGTGTTTTTGTTACTACGCCAGATACTGAATACTTCCTCTCTCGATCTGACTGCATTTTTGCAAGACTGATTAAACCAAGACTTAGTTCTGGGTTTAGTCGGAATTTGTTACCGAGAGGTGCATTGACACTCACTTCAGACTTGGTTGGGTGTGAAGTGAGAAAAAGGACGAGAGTATTGTGTTGTTGCGTTGGATCATTCACTAATTGCGCAAGTTGATTATGCGCGGCGAATAACTCAGCATATTGGCCTTCTGAAGTTGTATGACTCGAATGGTCGAGCCAAGAAGAGTTGTGAACATTGAAATCACCAGCAACAACAATTTCACTGTTCGGACAACTCTCGATATGTAATCGGAAAGGGTATCGAAACTCAAAATAGTTGTATCCCTTCCCGCGTTTGGACTGCTGTAAAGAAACCCGAAGTGCAAATAGTGTGACCTGATTTTAAATTTAACGCAGAGGCAGCTAAATTCAGAATCATACGTGCCTAGTGATTGGTGACACTGGTACACAACTTCATTGCGTATGTACAGTACAAGACCCCGATGTAAATTGAAAAGGGATAGGAGGTGATACCCAGGTAAGAGAAAATCTTGTAAGTATTTGTTTTTTTCTGCCGTTATATATGTTTGATTACAATTAATTGATTTTGATTTTTTTTAGAAATAATTTGGTCTGTTGTTTTTTGTTTTATAATAATGTAATTATTTAAATTTCCTTGTCTATTTTTTTGATGTTATAGCACTTTTCTTTAAAACTTAGTTTTATTGCATCCTATTTTAATTTTTTTAGCGAACACACGACGCGGACGAAACATAAGTACATAAAACAGAAGACGGACAGTACAATCGGAATGTGATGACGATACGGATGACAAAACACTACTCTCTTGGTCTCAAAGTTGCCAATGATATATTGTTGTCGTCTGAGAACGCAGTGTCCGGTAAACCACCCGTTAATAATCTAAAGTTATTTTTGTCCAATAGAATTAAGTTTAGGGATTTGTTTTGCGATAACGCAGAGAGCCGTTATGCTTGTTTCATACCGTGAAGGGCTTCCCAATGGCGAGTAAATTCCATCTCAGCTCAGGAGCTATTCTTGTCTTTGACATATCCAGATGCCAGAGAAGGGTTCCGGTTTTATAAACCTACGGTGGGCTTCTCTGTTGGCTAAACAATTAGCCCGTTCGTTTTCAGCTTGGACAGGCGAAAGTCATATTTCATTTAAAGATGTAACACAATGCATGATAACACCCGACCTTATCTCATAAGAGATTAAAGCCTTGAGCGCTGCCTGACTATCTGACATCAAGTAGATATGAATACTCTTACATTTTCTTCTCAAGCATTCTCTGCCACAAACGAGGATGGCGTAGACTTGCGCCTGCAAAACCGTAGGATATTTACCAATGGGAATGGGAGTTTGGAGCCATCAGTGAACCAGATTACCCCATAAGCTTCTCTACTCTTCTCACCAACTATCAGGAACACCTTGACTTGTGCACCAGGCGTACCAGCCCAATTACAAAATGAATGTGTTGATGAGTATAACAATTTTTGCACATCCACAAATAAAAATTATTATACATTGAATTAAAAACCAAAGGCGAATTTGTTGCCTGCAGTTGAACTACTCTTTTGCTTTTACAGCTGTATATCGATGGTCATACGTTGGCAACACGTATCGGATTTTTACAACTTTTCAGATGAAATAGACTGTAAGAGTTACTAGCCACGAATTAAAATAACTCGAAATTATTTACCAGATAATCTTAACTAGTTTCGGGTTTTCTGCGTTTTGTGAAAAATAATAAAAAATCAGTTACGTGTTGTCAACGTATGACCATCGATATGTAAGAACAATACATTTTGCTTTTTTTTTTTAACGAACACACATAATCCTTAAGCCTTTATCGGCTTTTCTGCAGAAACACCCAGGGTATTGGCATGAATCGAACCTACGACCTCCCCTTTAATAGTCTAGCACACTATCCATTACACTACGTGGGCTTTGTTTTTCGTAAAAACGAGAAGATTTTTTTTTATTAAGCTTTTCCCAAATTTGTTTAAAGATTTTTTTCGAATATAGATCGCTATTCTCTTTGCGAATTTAGTTATCCAGGATTGTTCGTATAACAATCGATTGAAATGGAACATGTTCAAAATCACTATGTACCATAATTTCTGGTTATGAGTAGAAAAAGAGGCACCTGTAGGGCGGAGTTCTGTCTCCACTGATATGAAACCTTGTCGTTAATAAAATCCTCCTAAGACTGAATGGACGTGGCATTCAAATAGTTTGTTGAGCACCAATTATATGAGTAAACTAATCATGGAGATACTTAGCTCATATAAGGAGCACTACGTGATCGGCATATGCTACTATCCTTTTCAGTCGAGATTTCTGATAGGGGCGACTGTAAGCGAAATTGCGTAACTCAAAACAATGTAGTTTTGGTTATTACAGACGGATCTAAAATCGGAACTGGCACTCGATCGGGGGTATTCTTAGACGATCTTGATCTTTCGATCTCTTTCAGGTAACCATACACCTTCACCGTATTCCAGGCGGAAATTTATGTCATAACTGAAGCTCCAAGAAGAATTGACCGGCAGAAAAGAGCAGTACTATAGACATTTTTGTAGATAGTCTGGCCGAAGTTAGAGCCATAAGTTCAAAGGTGGGGGAATCGAAGTGTGCTCTAGCATGCATTCAATCTCTGGCTCTGCTTGAGCGACATAATCACCCGTATTATGTACGTCGAAGTCGAATTTGTGACTGCGACAAATTCTCCTAGAATAAAGAAAAGTTTTACATGTTTTCCTTTTTCTATGACAATTTGCCGTAGTCACAAATTCGACTTCGACATACATAATACGAGTGAATGTCTGGATAGTTAGGGTTGCGGGGCATGTATACTTTCAGGGACACTAAATGGCTATTGAATGCCCAAGAGCAGTCGCAGCCTTGGACGCAACACACTTATATAGGGATATTGACATTCCTTTAATTGCGCTGCCAAATGGAATTAAGAAGTGCGCGATGAGGAAGACGGAACTCAGGTGGTCTGGAATTACCACTTATAGAGTATCCATGACTCTTTGACCGTCACTTAATAGAGTTAGGACAAATCAGTTCATTGCACTTGAAAAAGTAAAAAAATTTAATGTTTTTGAAGCACTAAGGCAAAAAATGCATAATGATACGCTTTAAAATAAGAGCTTCTTGCAGAGCAGTGAACGTGTATGAATGAAACTATAAAAAACTGATTTTTCACTGCTGACACAATGCAGGTTTTTAAGCGAGACAGTTCCATATACTTACAGTTTTAGTGCTGAAAATGGTGACGATTTTCAGCGCTTCAAAAAGCGCTTTTTGTATCAAAAATGTAGTACTCCAAGCCGGGAACTCGCCATATAAAAATCAGCAGCGATATCGGCAGGTTTGTAAGCACTACTTTTATTATTTCATATTAAAAAACTGCTTCTCTCACTTCACGCGAAACTACTGATTTTTCAAACTTAAAATGGCTCTATTATTATCATATATTGCACTTGTAAAAATTATATACACACAGATATTAAGAAAAAAATACTATTTTTACCACTCATGACATTTTTAATGTCATTTGTATTATTTAAACTAATTGAAAAACTGTTTAAAAAAGTTCTGTCTTGGACGTCCGTTTTTCTGTATGTACGGATCCTGTATGTGGTCACGATAACGACCGAAAGACTTTACTAATCGAGCCCTTTTTTTTGTTTTTACGCTTCAGTAAAATTAGGAATAGAAGCCTATTTAATTTCACGGTCTAAATGAGCTTATGAGGCGTGCACTTTTGGATTTTTCAAGCTATTTTTTTACTGGGCTGGTTGCAGTCATTCGGGGCACTGTTCGATCGGACGTATATCGGAACGTGTAGGCTTTCCCTATGATGGTGTGGGGTTCTCAGGATCCGGAATACCAGAACTTCGTAGAAATTGGTAGGGTGTAGATAGCCCTCTGGGCATCACAATGGACCTAATGGCCTCCGAGGGTATTCGCTAGCATGCCTATTTAATCTAACCCAGCACTTGCGTTGAGCATTCGTACATTTTCGAATCTCTGGTCAAATGGGATGTAAAATGGATGAGTGAATGTCAGTAAAGTTCACATAGAACGAACATAATCATTTTTCATCAAAAGCTTTACGTATTTCATCTGAAAAATATTCGATATACGTGTTGGCAAAACTGGTACTGTTTGTTACGTGTTGGTCCACTACGGCTGTATAAACGATTTAAAATAAACAAATCAAAACAAGAAGCAAACAGTACCAAAGTAGAAGAGACAGACATTAGAAGAAGATGTATCATAGAAGTAGATGAGTGAGTGTTGACATTTTTACTACTAAACTAAATTTTCCACATCGTTAATTTATATTAATATGATTCCTTTATGTTATTTAAGACTTTTCACTTGTGAGTCACATCAACCTCCACCCTTATTTCGCACTTTGTTTTTGCAGTGAAAAGACTAGTCCCAAAGTGTCATTCATTGTCAAAGCCAATGTTTTTTCTTCTTGTTTTGGATCACACCCTTATAATCCTATAAGTATATAATTTATTTCCTACAGATTCATGCACATACATATTTGTTATATATTGGGTGTTTTTTATTGAGGTATAGAACTTTAAGTTGGCATCACTTTTTTAACTGGCGGCCATTTTGTCAGCTGTCAAGTGATTAATATTTAGTTTGGTTTGCCATTTCATCATGAACAGGTTGACAAAAGAACAACGCTTGCAAATCGTGCAAATTTATTTCGAAAATAATGGTTCAGTTCGCGAAGTTTACCGCAAGCAAAATCGCAAAATTTTGTTCAGTGATGAGGCTCATTTTTGGTTGAATGGCTACGTCAACAAGCAAAATTGCCGCATTTGGAGTGAAGAGAATCCACATGAGACCCTTGAGACGCCATTACATCCACAAAAACTGACTGTTTGGTGTGCTCTATGGGCTGGTGGAGTCGTTGGGCCATACTTCTTCCGAAATAATGCTGGAGTGTCAGTTACCGTTAATGGAGACCGGTATAGAGCCATGATAACCGACTATTTTGTTCCCGAATTGGATGGCATGAATGTGGATGAGTTGTGGTTCCAACAAGACAGCGCTACATGCCACACAGCGCACGTCACAATCGATTTATTGAAGGAAACATTCGATGAGCGCATAATTTCGCGGAATGGACCTGTCAATTGGCCACCAAGATCGTGTGATTTGACACCATTGGATTATTTTCTTTGGGGATATGTGAAGTCGCTCGTCTACGCCAACAAACCAGAAACGTTAGGGGACTTGGAAGCCAACATTCGTGGCGTTATTGCCAACATACGGCCCCATATGCTCGAAAAAGTGGTTGAAAATTGGACCTGTAGAATTGGCTTTATTCGAGCCAGCCGCGGCGGCCACATGCCCGAAATCATATTTAAGCATTAATGGCATAAAATTATCCTTCCAATAAAGCCAAATTGATGGACATTAAAACGATTTTCTTGTGTCTTATTTCAATTCGAAGTTCTATACCTCTAAAAAAAACACCCTGTACTTTTCTATTTTAGTAAATAAAATTGAATCTAATCGCAATACCGGGTTTTGATTTCAGCCGCTTTGACAAAAGTGTTTTAAAATGCTTACTAGTTAGTATTAATTTATAAACACAATTCTTTTGCTTGCACAGTGGTAAAAATTATGTTTTTAAAGAAGATTTTTTTAAATACAAAAATAAGATGTGGGCACAAAATTGGTACATAATAGTTTATAGAGACGATTGGGTAAGTACGTACACTCTAAAACACTTTTGTTGAAAATTAGGTCGGTAATAGTAGGCAACACTTTACAGATTATTATCGACACGCATTATTTTTCAACAAAATGTTTTTACAAAAAAAAGCGATTGGCTGCATGCAGGTTTGAGCCGCTACCTCCTGACTGATAGTCTGACGTATCTACCATTCAGCCACAGCCATATTACACTTTATGTTAAATTTTTTCCACTTGGACTAAATATGTTTAATTTGAAAGGTTTTTTCTTTAATAAAATAACTACAAAATCGATGTAATCTTAGACAAGGAGAAATTTTCAACACAAATTTAGACAATATATGATCGTAAATTTGAAGTAATATTTTAAAGTATATATTTAAGATATTTATTATTTGACATATTGTCATAATATTTTTTTAAAAGTGTGCATAAGACAAGAGGTTTGTAAGTGTTCAAAGTTGTGGTTGAAGTCTACTGACGATTTGGTAAAGCACCAATGAAATGCATATAGACAATGGTTAACTATCAGCAAATAAACTTCATCTATTTGTAAATGTATATATAAAATATAAAATTAAACACTAAACAGCTTAAGTCGTTACAGAATTGGGCTGCAAATAAAACTTTAATGCATTTTCAATTATAAATAGATGCATCAAAGTGTAATAGTGAACTTACACCTGAGCGGAATCTAGTGCTTACGAGATTTTGAGCTAAATCTACTTGTTTTTTATTAGATTTCCCATACAAAACGAAATCACTAGATTTCAAGGCTGGCAACCGATACCGTAATTAATACCGCTACCGATTAAATACCGTTTAAAAATGAATACCGGTTTCACTACCGATATCGTAATTGTTTTCCCTTGGAAAATACCGGTATTTAAATACCGTTTCCTTGAATAACTATATCATCGTTTTGGTATGAAAAATAATAGGTATAATGCAAGAATAAAATTAACTTTCAAATA
Source organism: Panzeria rudis (assembly GCA_956483635.1). Lineage (NCBI taxonomy): Eukaryota > Metazoa > Arthropoda > Insecta > Diptera > Tachinidae > Panzeria > Panzeria rudis. The sequence goes on along the minus strand of OY101449.1, from coordinate 44,150,516 downwards.
AAATTTTTATAAAATTTCTCTTTTGCAAGCCGAATATATTTGAAGCACCTTAACCAAACAAGGGAAGTGTTTTATATTAATTTGGTGTCTGACCGAACGTTTGGAAGTCGGGAAAAAGCTATGCTTGCCGTTCGGTAAAATTATGTTTAAATGCTTTGCTTGGCTTAGACCTTAATTTGGAGTTTTTGGAGTATTGAACATAACCTCGCACAGTGGAATACAAATTAACAAAATTATATTAAAAATTATTATATAGCAGCTTTCAAACAGGCCGCCTATAACTACATGTTTCTAAAAGAGCGTAGTTGAGCCTAAGTTTGAAATTTTAAGGGTATTTGAAGGGTAATTTTTATTGCAAGTATTTTATTTTTGTAGGCCCCACCTGAAAGTCGGTTGGATATGTCGACAAAAAATTACTCTGAAAGTTACAGCCCACAATATTAATTTTAATTACTTTCTCAAAGCTTGGAAAATTTTTGCATACAAAATACACGTAAACATAATAGATTTTCGCTAAAAATTCTATAACGAAGCCGCATTTTATGCTATTACATTATACTTGGTCACGATTTACGTTGACTAAAAATTTTTTAAAAGTACGACGAAGTGTAACTTGTACAGGTGTGTTGGTACGGGTCACTGATTTCATTTTGCATAAAATTCTCGTTTTTTTTTTGGTGTTATCTCCGATATAATCAGCTGTGCCAACAAAATATAAATAGAAGATTTGTTGTAAACGTGATTTCGTACTAAAATGGCATATAGATCAAATTGCTTGGATTACACTATGCTACAAAAGTAGAGAAAAAAATTATTCAGGGATTCTCATGTACCAATTCTACTTGGTTGGACTCCATAGAGAAATAAAATACCTATGGTTTTTCTAGGTCACTTCGTTAAGTGATTTTATAAGGGTATATACAGTGAAAAACGGTTTTCTTAAAGTTTGAAATTTAAAGAGGCATAACTTCTTCATTTTCAAACGTATTTCTATGGCCCCTTTCAAATTTAAAAGATATGATTTTTATCTTTCAAATAAGACTTAACTTTTGGAAATTAGTTATTATATGGCTAAGTTAAAAAAAGACACATTTTTGAACAAAATTGTACATACTTTCCGCCAGCTCTAAGTTGCTTATGTAATACTAAACCACTATACGAATTAGCTTTTCTGAAAAGCAAAATTAAAAAAACCTTCAAAATGTGAATTCAAAATGTGATGATGCTAAAAAAAATCATGATCTTTTTGCGGTTTCTTTACATTTTGTTGCTGTATTTTCAAGAAATCATTATTTGATCATATAGATGAATCATATGTGAATCCTTTTTCAATCGCCAAAGTGATAAATCAGTTTTAATCATCAAAAGTGGTCTCAGAAGAATCATTTAGGAGATTTTCGCAAAAAATAATCACCCAAATGCTAGCTGGGATGGAAATTATGACTTTTATCAACTGAGTTACTTCACTTAATTTTTAATAAAATCGACATTTGTCAAGCGATTTTAATGATTTATGGCTTATTTTATTCCAAATACACCCAGCTTTCGTAATATTGATAAAAAATTTTAAATTGTAGCCCTCTTTATTTTATTATGAGCTTTTAAAATGAAAAAAGTATGTAATTGCATGAAAAAACTAGTTTTTCGCCGTTAACCTCTTAATAACTCCGAAACAATTGGAAATTTAAACAACTTGCGTATAGTTGGCTTTAAGATAATTTTATTCCGCATATTTTCTTGTTTATAATATCAAAATCGGGCGAATCGTTCTCGAGTTATGATGAAATAGATTAGTATGACTGTCCTATTTTTAAATAAGAAGCAAAAAAGTCAAAACATAAAACATACCATAATGGATTTATTCCTTAGCAGATTTTAGTATAATTACACATTTTTGAAAGCTATTTTAATTTTGCTTTTCAGAAAACCTAATTTGTATACCAACTTAGAGCTGGCGAAAACTACAACTTTGTTGAAAAATGTGTATTTTTTAATCTTAAACCACCATAACTTAGCCATTTAATAACTGATTTCAAAAAGTTATATCTTATTTGAAAGATAAGAATCATAGAAATTCGTTTGAAAACAAAGCAGATATGGCTGTTTAAATTGCAAACTTTAAGAAAACCGTTTTACACTACATTTACCTTTATAAAATCACTTTACGAAGTGACCTAGAAAAACTATAAGTATTTTTTTTTTCTATGGACTCCAACCAAACAGAATTGGTGCATGAGAATCCCTGAATAATTTTAGTGTAGCACGGTGTTATTAGGTCGCGTTCCAAAACATCAAAATACATTGTGGTGATGCAAATTCTTAGTTGCGCTGTGTTTATAAGCAAAGTAAAGGGGCATCACTACAATGATTTTTGATGTTTTGAAACTCTCCTAATATATTAGACTTAAAATTTATTTTTAGAGTTCCGGACACCAAAAGTGTAAAGGAACCCTATTGTTTTCGCTACGCTGTCCGTCTGTCTGTCTGTCTGTCACAGGCTATTTTCTCTAGAACAGTAAAGCTGGATTCACCCATTGTTTCCGAACAAAGCTTTTTATATGTAGTTTGACGTCTCTCTTCTTGAGAGAGAGAAAAGAAGAGAAATAATTCTGTTCGGAACATTTTCAGCTGAACTGGTTTAATTGTAATTTTTGCTACAATACAACTTTATAGTAAAAAAAAGTGGGCTGTGCCACGCTCATGAAAACTAAATGTTGATTTCAAGTACTTCTACTTAACCGATTCTTATGAAGCTTTCCACACAATTAGTTCTCGTGAAAGTACATCATTATGATAAAAATTGTGGACAGTGCCAAGCCTATTTTGTAGTCGGTTTTTTGCGAGAATTATTGAAAAGTATAAATGAGGAAACTAAAGGTGGATTCACCCATTGTTTCCGAACAAAATTTTTGTCCGGACAAAATTTCTTTTACTGAGAGTGTTTTGCAACACGATTCACCCATTTCGAACAATTTGTCTGGAAAATAAAAGCTACCATATGTTATATGTAAATAACAAATAAACATCTCCGACAAAATTATGTAGCAATTTGATAAAATACTAGTGTTTATGTTATTAACTATTAAACTAAATACTATGATATTACTTGTAGAGCACATTTATGGAAATAAAATAAAAAATTAAAGAATCGCTATAAAAACATTCTTTGATGTGGCAACTCAGTTCCAATTTGTCTGGACAAAAATTAAAATTAAACCAATTCAAGCTGAGAGTGTTCCGAACAAAATTATTTCTCTTCTTTTCTCTCTCTCTCACAAAGAGAGACGTCAAACTACATGTAAAAAAAATTTTGTCCGGACAAAAATTTTGTTCGGAAACAATGGGTGAATCCAGCTTAAGTTTAAAAAATTTTTCCCCAACATTTTAAATGATATTTGAAGTCCTGATAAATATATCGTCACCTGAAACGCAAAACGTCTTAGCTAACATTTTCATAATTTTACAGAAGAAGCAATAAATAAATAAATAATTTATGTAATTGGCCGGGTATCTTTCCTTTAATATTTTCTTAATTATATTGGTATTTTTGATCGGGAAAGTCTGATTTTTATAGTAATTATGTGTGTTGGTTTTTTGTTAGTTAGTGCTTTTTGCGTTTTATTTAACAATATGTTGATCATAAATTTCGATTTATGCAAATGTGCATGCTCAAATGTGCATGTATATACTTTCGTACAACTTAATGCAAACATATCGATGGTGTAGCGTAAAAAGCACCAACCTGCTTTCACGCAATTTACATTATGCCTTTCTCGCCTAGCTTTAAATCATAGTCGCTCATACTGGCACCAGAGTTCCGAACATTATTCGGCTCGTATATGTATACAGCCGAATAAAACCATCGTACTCACTAAAGAGTAAAATATAATAAACACCAACTTCATTCAGTTGTATAAAAGCTTGTTGTTTTTCTTTTTAATAGGCACACACCCTGCAGACAAAGTAACTGGTATGTAGTTGGAACTATACTAGTTGCTATTTGCTTCAGACTAGTTGCCTATCTATCCTTTTTTCATATATCGAACTATCGATTTTAACATTGGGTTGTCATAGGGGACCAGCTAGTTCATTTGTATACAGTTATATCCCAGTTGGAATCCTAGTTATTGTAAACTAGTGCGCTTACTAGTTTTTTTATTAAGAGTTTTGTGACTCTTAAAAAAACTTTGGCTCAACCGGGGTACGAACACGCATTCTTCATACTTTAAGGCAAGTACTCTACCCACTGAGCCACATTCTACTAATTTTTTTAATAGCTAACAATTGGTTTTATATAAAATCGTATACCTGAAAATTTTGTCTTTTTTTTGACTAGTATCGTTACTAGTGTCGATACAACTAGTAATGTGATTGTTCTATTTTGACCAGTAACGTTACTACTCTTGTTACAACTAGTAATATGACTGTCGTTTTTTGACTACTACCATTACAACTAGTAATATGACTGTCCCAAAGCGTTACTAGTTGTAACTTTAGCTGCTGGGCAGTGGAATACTACGAACACATACTCATAACCACTAATACTAAATAAAAATTCATTTCTCTCGATGGCCAGCACTGATTTAAATGCAGGCTTTTTTAGTTTATGAGAGAGAGAGAGAATTGAAATTTAAGGAGTTTTTCACATTTCTCTTTGTCATTTTCCTACTCTCAGCATTAAGCATGAGTATAATCGTCAAAAAAGACACAGAGAAAAAGTCTGTAGTGTAAATGTGGGTTCTAAAAGAAAATTGTAAAAAAAGGCAGGCTAAAAAGGCATAGTGTGAAAAGCCACTATGTAAAATGTTGCAAGACTGGCCCTTCGTGAGCAACAACGTCGATATGTATCTAAGATTTTATTGGTATTAAAATTATTGTAAAAAAATTAATTTGGTTTTATTTTTATAGCCTACTTTTTTAAACAAATGTCCGGGTTTTTTTTACTCTGCTGTCCTCTTTTTATAAATTAAGCTATAACAACCCTAATACGAACAGATGTGCAAATATTTTCCAAATGTACCACAGTGAAATATTTTTATATTAAAATTTTCTTGCTTTGGTTGCCATTATTTGTGCATGTGTCAGTAAACTTCATAGACGTCACATTCTAGCTTAACTGTGGCGCGACCTATGGCGACGCAATGTTTATCTAAATTGTTATTTTTCACACTCACGCAGTTCAATGAGTTCGTAAAAATTACGTTTGGGATTCTATATCCCACTTGACCTGAGATTCGATATAAATGAATGCTCTCTAAAGCGAAGAAGTTTCGAAACAATATTGTTCGATATATGTTCGCGAATCTAAAAAATACGAATGATCTCAAAAAGGAAATTTCTCTCGATAATTTCTCGAATGTGTGACGCTAGCCTAGTGGATGTGTGTTACAGCATGTTTACAGAATCCAATACGCCTTTAATACGCTTATAAATATGAACGCGTATAATATTAACGTCGATCATGTTTGCGGTTATATAGCGCGAATGTCATTGCCTTTTTGTAAAAGACGTAAAATCGGTCAGTTTTTCTTGGTTTATAGAGGACGAATTGTGACGTCGCTGACGCCAAGAACAGCCAAGTACAAAAGTGAACTGTTCTTAAAAATTAATTGCTAAAATAGACTTTTGCTTGGAAAATTTTATATAATTTTAAAGGTAGAGACCTGTCGATTAAGATTTTTTATTTGTTTTTAGAGTTTCACAAAATTTGTGGTCACTTAAGGAAAAATATCAAAAATTTTGTAAAATTTAAGGTTTTTCGTAAATTTTTTTTAGTATTTAACCCGCAATATCTTAAAAACTACTTGAGATACCGCTATGAAATTTTCAGCGTTTTAAGATGTTACTAATATTAATAAAAACCAGTAAGAAGCTTGGACCAAATACAATTCGAAGTAAGTTTGTTTTAGTAATAACAAAAAGTCATATGAAAATCTGACTTTTTCGGTATTTCTCCTCTCCTGACTATACTAGTCGCGGGGCCCATTATCGCCACATATGGAAAGTTGCTATCAAATATAGCTTTAAAATTACGGCTGAGAAGTTACGATCGCAGCTTTGCAATTTTTGTACCACTCATATAATATATTTTTAAAAATTATCATATTCTAGGGGTTACTGAGGGCGAGCTTTTTAGCTAGTTAGCTTGGTATTTTTGTCCTCTATCCAAATCATGTTAACTTGTTTCTTCAAATCATGTCTTTATTTTTTATAATCAAAATACTGATAGTAACTTTTTGACAAAAAATTTACAAAAAATCAAATTTTTTTAAGTGTAAAATTGAAACACCTGCCATTTCTCACTCCATTAAGATAAATTGATTCGGTAAATTAAATTTTTGGTATAATTTTGCGACTTAAGACAACTTCACAGTTTAACAAATACCAGAATTCCAAAATGGGAAAGGATTTGGAAATCGGACATGAAATGTAATTTTGGCAATTTTTTTCAAGTTTGACATACCTGAGGTTACCGATTTCGGGAACCCCTGGAGCCTCTCTCGAAGGAGCCAGCACCCCAAACTTAAAACTTAAGACGTACAACACCTCAGCTATAACCGTGTAAAATTTCATGTCACTGGCTTCAGCAGTTACGAAGATACTGAATTATTTCCATTTTTTGCCACAAACCACTGCGCGCTGTCGGAATTGTTCGATATTGGCTCACTTTTGATATTGCTAACGAGCCTTCGAAATCGAATGTTTTTTGAAACTGAGCGACAGCTAAACTTTTTTCTATTCATTTTTGAGTGTCATTATCGATAGTTTTACACGATAAATGTTCGAAATATATTCGAAATCGATATCATTAACGAAAGTATGGCTCCATGAAAAATCGCCCAAAAATAGAAATTAAAAATCGCCCAAAATTTCAAAATGAAAAATCGCCAAAAAAAAAGAAATATCGCCCAAAATTAAAAAACACAAAAAAAAATTAAAAATTATAGTAATTTAATTTTTATATTGAAAAAAAAAGAAAACTTACAGAAAAGCAAAAATAGTCTTCGTTTCTTACTGAATCGCAATAAAAGTATGAATAAAAGGCAATATTTTCCATCGGCCAAAAATTATAGCACGGCTCTTTAAGGGTAATTTAGATAATTATCATAGATACAAAAAAAATTTATAAATATATATTACAGTAATGATCATTTATCGAAGGACGGAAATATAAGACGTCAAGGAAAGCGCAGCTCCAAATTTTACATATCACATAGAGTTTAAAGTCCTTCCGTCCGCTAAAAGCGCGTTTCAAATTAAATATTCCAAAGGCAAGTAATTTAAAAAATTGTCGTAAGCGAAGCCGAGATTTGATATACTATGGAGTTTAAAATACTTCCGCCCGGCCAAAGGCCGGCTACACGGAAAGTCGTCGAAAGCACGTACCAAATTAAGCATTCCGAAGGCTCCTAATATTGAAAATTGTCGTAAGCGAAGCCGAGATTTGACATACCATAGAGTTTAAAATCCTTCCGTACGGCCGAAGGCCGGCTACACGGAAAGTCGTCGAAAGCGTATCTCAAGTTAAACATCATAAGATTCACTAATATAGAAAGTTATCATAAACGAAGGCGAGTTTTGACATACCATAGAGTTTAAAATCTTTCGTGCAGGTGGAAATTGGCTTCGCTTACGACAATTTTTAATATTAGTAGCATTTGGAATGCTTAATTTAGGACGTGCTTTCGACGACTTTGCGTGTTGCCGGCCTTCTGCCGGGCGGAAGGGTTTTAAACCCTATGGTATGTCAAATCTCGGCTTCGCTTAAGACAATTTTCTATATTAGTAGACTTCCCGTGTAATTGCCGTAAGCGAACCCCAGACTTGATATACTATAGAGTTTAAAATTCGTCCACCCTGTCGAAGGCCGTCTACACGAAAAGTCGTCGAAGCACGTACCAAATTAAGTATTCCGAAGGCTACTAATATTGAAAATTTTCGTAAGCGAAGACGAGATTTGACATACCATAGAGTTTAAAAGTCTCGAAAGTACATACCAAATTAAGCATTCCGAAGGCAGCTTATATTGAAAATTTTCAACTCTATGGTATGTTAAATCTCGGCTTCGCTTACGACAATTTTCAATATTAATAGCCTTCGGAATGCTTAATTTGGTACGTGCTTTCAACGACTTTCCGTGTACCCGGCCTTTGGCCGGGTGGAAGAATTTTAAACTCTATGGTATGTCAAATATCTGCTTCGCTTACGACAATTTTATAAACCACTTTTACTGATATAGAAGCCAACTAATGGTGGAGATGGAACACATTGGAGAAACTTTCAATTATTTAATATAATATAATATTTTAAATTCTATATTCGATTTTGATGATTACCAGAATTTTTGGGTGTAAGATTTTGGGTGATTTTTCATATGAAAAATAACTTAAAATTTGTATGAAAACATTTGTGGGCGATTTTTCATTTTTATTTTTGGGCGATTTTTCATGGAAACATTTTTAATATGAAAAATACCCTAAAATTTCAAAATGAAGAATCACCCAAAAAAATGAAAAATCACATAAAATTTGTATGGCACAATCTTGGGCGATTTTTCATTTTTATTTTTAGGCGATTTGGTTTTGGGCCATTTTTCGTGGAGCCCGAAAGTATTGGTCAAGTGGGATTTTACTTGCAAGCGTGTGTGTGTGTGACGTTCTCATACTTAGTAGGTGTTAAGCAACTGCTACCTAGGGGTGAAGGCTTTCATGTTTCAGGCCTTCGAGAAGGTCTATTAACACTTTGTTTTCGATTATATAGTATGTTCATTTTTTTTCGAAGAATGCTTAGACTCTTCCTTCAAATACTTATTGAAATGTGCCTTCTATTAGAAGAGCATCATGAAGTTGTTTCTTAGGAACAACTTAAAAATGCAGATGGCGTTATAAATACAAACTCAATTAAAAAAAAGTTAATGAAATGAAGAAAAAATGCATTCAGTTGTGCTTTCAGCTTTTTTGCAACCAGTCTCAGCGGATTCGAAGTCAGAGCTTGGGTCTGCACTCGCTCAGGACGACATGCGATACCACTAGAATTTGCGACATTAAATAAAATACCAGGTTTATAGAAACAAACTGCAATCAATTGCTGCCCTCTAACTGAACTTATCCAAGGGCATAGCTAAAATTCAGCCCGATCTGTTCGGCAAGGTGATAGAAAACTGCGTTGAAAGCAGATATGTGTGTGGTAGTGGTTTGAGTTCCTTGTGACTGCTAAATAGGGCCTTCTTGAAGGCTCTATATCTCCTTATTCTTACCTGATATTATTAAATTTAAAACCGAAAGACCAAATGTTATGGTTGTTTATTTATGGTTATTTGTTGATGTGTTTCCTTGTACGAGTATGTACTTATTAAATATTTGACACTATGATACAACTCATATTGAGAACGAAATAGTTCCACACTTTAATTACAGATGAAATGAAAGTACATTTTTATGCTTTAATAACTTCTTATTAAAATTTATACCATGTTCATAGGGACAGCAATATTCGAGGTTCCCTCTATAATTCATGGTTCGCGCACCAATCATGATTGAATCTACATGTTTCGCCATACAAAGTTTTGAGAGCGAACCATCTTGGTTCATTTCAATCTAGCTGCGAACCTCGAAAATTTACTATCATTTCCAATTTTGATAAGAAATTATAGCTATTTTATCTGAACTAGCTGTAAAATTGTAAACAAAGAAAAATCAAAAAATTAATGTTTGAAAAAAATTAATAAAAATATTGAACGAGTAAAAATTAACATATTTATATATTTAAACAGAAATGAAAAAAAAAAGAAATAGTGAAACTTATTTTAACGTGTAGAAGGATTTACATCCAAGATGAAACAAGAACAATCGTTTGAACACCAAGGTTCGCAGTCGTGATTCAGAGAGCGAACCAAGTGGCTCATATTACTGTATGAACCCAACGGTACAAATACCCATTATGTAATCGCTGATGTAAGCAATATTTAGTAGCAGCTTTGGCTTATTTTCCCACTTAGATTTAACATAAGCTTGTCATAGGCTGTTTAATCGATGCGCTCTCGCTTAAAAAGTAAACTGCGATGTCAGTACGTGTCGCTACTGTGCGATTACATAACACAGCGTCTTCACGAGACATTAACTTTGATATAACATGAGAGAAAACGTCGGCAGAATAATAAAAACAAAATGTAGATTTTTCTCTTAATCTTATACTAGGGGAAGACGTAATTTTCCTTTTCCTATAAAATTTCATTTTATACAAATGCTCATCGCGTTAACATGTACTACTTTTGCATAATTAGTTATTTTATTTTTAATTTTTCACACAAATTTTAATTTATAAATCAATTAAACACATTTATTCATTTATTTAACACAGAAATTTTATGAAAAACACCCCTTTTCATTTATTTTAATAAACACTCACACATACACACTATTTTATTTTCATGTACATGTATTTTTTGACAGTTCATCTCATAAGATTGTTGTTATAAGAATTCTTATAATAACGCTCTCATAAAAATTTTTATAACATTGAGATAACACTAATTTGAAGTCTACACGTAACATAATTCTCTCTGCGATTGAATTTGACAATCTCATCATACATATTATGTTACGTGTAGACTTCAAGTAATGAGTGGAACTCTAAGGAAGCTTGTTGTTGAAATATAGTCCAAAAGTATGCCACAATGTTTTACTTTGTACATATAAGGGATAAATGTAGGGTTGGCATCAGGGTGACCGTTGAAAATTTTTAAAAAGCGGCACAAAAAGGGGATTTTGAGGAAAAAAGTGGCACCAAAAAGGGGATTCTTTAAAAAAAGGGGCAACTTTTTTTAAAAGGGAATAATTGAACCAAATTCTAATATTTAATGAATTTCTAGGGCATATAATGCTTTTGAAATAAAACGAATTGATTTTGATTTTTTTTCGTTCAAAAAACTGACTGCTTTTTATATAAATTTTAGACAAACAATGCAAACAAGCCTTGTTTGTATAAAATTTATGTGAAAGGCACTCACATTTTTTTTTAGCAATTTCCATAAAAAATTTTTTACTCAAGTCGCTTGTTTGCATATGGAAACAGCACATTAGTAAAGTATATCGAAAAGCAGTTTCGCTGAGTAAAGATTTTTGCATAGCCGGCCTTCGGTCGGCGAAGCCGCTGAGTATACTGAGAGGAGAAAATCGTTAAGACCGGCCGAAGACCGCTTTTCAATATACCAAGAAGAAAAAATACTTAAGCCCGGCCGAAGGCCAGCTACGCAAAGAATATTTTGTAGTAAAATAAAATTTCTTAACAATTTTAATTAATTTCCAAATATTTCTTGGAATCGACGATGTCGATTGGACATATTTTAAGCATTGTTGACGCTATTTGCAAATTGTTCTTGATGTTATTTCACTTTTTAAAATGCAATAACGTCAATTGATGTTTTATTAGTTGTCACCGATTGCAGAAGTAAAAGGTGAATAGTCAAAAACATGTACATATATTTGAATTTGTTTTCATTTTTAAAAGTGTGGACATTATGACACATTTCAAAGTGTCATAATGGTCATAATAATAAGGTTATAAAGTCCATGGACTTATTAAAAGTGTCACAATGCCATTTTTAGCAGTGACATAATGTCTTTGGACGTTCTTGTTCGTGTTAGTGAATCAGGGTGTTATTTTTAATAATTTTAATACAATAATGAATATATATAGATCTAATTTCTTAAACTATTTCAAAATAGTTTTTGTCATAAGACTTTACATGATACTCAAAAACAAATTTTTGTCTTCAGATTTTTTTTTATAAAAACAGTTTCGTGCCATAAAAAGCTTATATTAAAACAAGAAGCATCATTTCATAAAAAGGGGCATAGTATTACAAAAGGTGGCAGATTTAGGCCATTTTAAAAAAGGGGCACTAAAAGTGGCAAGGCAGTTAAAAAAGTGGCAAATTGCCACTTTAGTCGCAAAACGGTCACGCTGGTTGGCATATTCAAATAGTACACTTGCTTGACATATGATAAGAATCAACTTCTCAAAAGAGAACTTGACACATTAAAATATTTAAAACAAGCCAATACAGGCCAATATCAAAATATTTTCTGAAGCAGAAGAACGTCTTCTTGTACTTCCTTGTTAAGTAATCCAAACCGTGTTTATATAGCTGAAAGTACCTTTAGAAAAAAAGCAAGCTCATCAACGATCTGAATAACTGATAATGATCCTAAGCACAAGGTCCACAAAGTAAGATCATGGCTCTTACATAATATACCCCATGCCATGGAAACATTATGAACAATTTATGGTATTACCGCAATAAAAAAGACCAGGAGCACATGGTTTACCGCAAATCTCAGTCAAAAAAGGTCATATTAGAAGAATGGGAACAAATGGTTACTGTCAAAAATTAGTCGCATCTATTCCTAAGACAATCCAAATGATTATGAAAAACTAGAGACTGCACACAAAATATTAATTTAAAGAACATTATTTTAATTTACATACATGGTTGTCAGATATGGCGATTTCTCGCCAAACGTGGCGATTTTTCAAGTTGTTTGGCGTCAAAAATTTTGATTTGGTGACATGGCGATTTTTCTGGTGATAAATTGATTTGTTGGCGATTTTGATGGCTATTTTTCAACAACATTGAACTTAAAAATTTTTATAATTCACCAAAAGTTGTCTGGAAGAAATTAAAACAAAGTGATTTTGATGCTTTTTCTTATATTAATTACTAGTGTCCGACCGAACGCACTTTTTCCGATCGAACCCGAACTTCGGTAAATTTTGCAGTTCGGCCGAACACGAACTTTTTGTCATTAAATCTGAAAAATTGTACTTTTTTAAATATATTTATTTAACCGTACGATTCATAACCAGCAAAACTCCTTTAATTTCATAACCAGGTACCCGGGTACCCGAAGTAGGTTGTTTTGCGTTTATTGAAATAAAATAATATTTTCCTGTAAATATTTTTGTTGTTGATTATATTTTGCGTTCTCAACTGTACAAATTTGATATTTGGAAAAAAAACTGGTTTCTGTTCGTATATAAGTACCTAAAGCGACACAAGTAGGCAGAAACTGGTTTTATGTAAGGGTTGTTTATTTGCTTATTTTCGGTACCTACTTGCTTAATTGCTTTTGAATTAGATAGCAGATGTTCATTTGTGTCGTAAAATTGAAATATTTCATTTGCTTCGCCAGTCTGTGTTGAATATTTGAACAGTGAAGTAGGTGAAAAATGAGCCGCAACGACCGATATTTGTCTACAAGGGAATACTGGAATTTGAGTGATGAAGCAAGAAGCACATATATTCAACGTTTATTTGAGGAAGCGACTCAAGATGAGGACCTTGAAGTGGACCCTGTGGAAGACCAAAATGAAGGAAATGTGTCCTATACTGGCGAAGTTTCGGAATCAGAGAATGAAGATTTGAATGTTGACAACGCAAACGAAATTGCAGCTGCTATTGACGCACCAGAGGAAATTTTCTTTGATGATGAAAGTGAAGATGATGATATGCAAGAAGATGCACCAACAACAAACCCAGCAGACTACATGACTGCACGTGACGGCACACAATGGCAGCGAACACCACGTAGTTGCCAACAAGTGAGAAGCCACAATATATTCAGAGACCGCTGGGTTCTAGCGCGGATTACTGAAAATATGACGCCTTTGCAGTGTTTCAAATCATACCTCACAGTGGAAATGGTGGATATAATAGTGCGCCACACAAATAGAAAAGCGCATGCCACATATAATGCGTACAATGAAGCGAATCCCAATAGACGTCAGTTGAAGTGGAAAGACACGACAATCAACGAAATTTATGCGTTCATTGGAATGATTTTGATGGCTGGCACAAATCATTCTAATGACGAAAACGCAAGAGATTTGTGGACGTCACAGGCTCACCCAATATTCCGCGCCACCATGGGAATAAACAGGTTTTTCGATTTGCTGCGTTTTATGCGGTTTGACGACCCCAGAACACGGGTAGAGCGGCAGCGTCAAGACAAAGCGGCGCCAATTCGCGATATTTGGATAATGCTCAATGCAAATCTTGCCAGATACTATGTGCCATCAGAATATTTGACCATTGATGAACAATTATATCCATACCGTGGTAGAACCAAATTCACCCAATATATACCCTCGAAGCCAGCAAAATATGGCATAAAAGTATGGTGGATTTGCGATGCCAAAAACTCATATCCACTTCATGGCCAAATATATACTGGCAAACAAGAAACTGGTCGTGAAGTTGGTGTTGGCGAAAGAGTGGTGAGAGATTTAGTTGGGCCATACTACGGTAGCGGACGAAATATAAGAATGGATAATTTTTTTTACGACGCTGCCGTTGGCTAGGCAACTAAAAGTAGAAAAGCTCAGCATTGTGGGTACACTCCGCCGCAACAAAGCTTACATCCCTGCGGAGATGAAAGAAGACAAAAAAAAGACGTTGGTTCAAGTTTATTTGGCTTCTACGACAACGTAACACTGCTCTCATATAAGCAGCGGAAGTCCAACTCGGTCATCCTTCTTTCTAGTATGCATGATGATGCACAAATTGACGAGAATGGGAAACCAGAAATTATAAATTTTTATAACCAAACAAAAGGTGGGGTGGACGTAATGGACCAAACGCTCCAACAATACACGACCCAGCGACAAACAAGAAGATGGCCGATGGCATTTTTCTATAACATCATTGATGTGAGCGCATTTGCATCACACATCATATATTATGGAAATAATCCAACTGCACGATACACCACGACGCGCAGGAAGAATTTCCTGCGTCAACTGGCAGAAAACCTGTGCATTCCTGTTATAGAAAATAGAATTTCAAATGTGCAAAGCGTGCGCCAATTTTCAACAAAAAATGCAATTGAAAGCATCATCGGAAGGCCGTTGGAGAGTGTGCTTTGTGCTGCAGGTCCGTCAACATCTCCGTCAGCACGACAAAGGGGCAGAAAAGTACATACGGGCGTGTGCTACATGTGCAACCTTCTTCCAAATAAGCGCAGAAGAAAAACTAGAAAAAATTGCAGCATATGTAGCACGCCGATATGTGATGAGCACGCCATAACAATTACTAAATGCTACAATTGCCACAATAACAACGATAGTGATTCGGATGAATTATAATATAATATATATAAAATATGATAAAATAAATAAAAAAGACATTTATTTCCAATAAAAACAACACAAAAAAAAACGTTTTTTCATTTACATGTCAGGCATTTACATAGGAATTGCATTAGGGTACCCGGGGACCCGGTTGTGTGTTTATGGGGGTAAAACATTAAAAATCATTTTTTAAAGAAAATATTGAAAATATTTTGAATTTTTTCGTATTTAAATCTAGTTTAGCCAAAATCTCTCATGATTCGGAGTTTTATGTCCATATCTCAAAAATTATAGGCACAGCAGCACTTTAAAGTCAAAAAAGGTACACGGGTACCCGGTTATGAATCGTAGGGTTAAAACAAAATACAATTTGAGGAATTCATAACATTTACACTTTCGTAAAGATGCAAAATGAAAGGATAAAGTGCACTTTAAAGTAGTAAAAGTATTTTATAGCTAAAAAATAATTAGTAATTGGTTATGTTAAAAAATCTGCAAATAAAAAAATATATGTATTATTATATAGTATACATATTAGTACTCAAAATTTAATATTTTAATTAACCGATACCGATATATCGGCGATACTTCAGATTTTCCGATACATCGGTATCGGCGATATTTTACTGTCGATACCACGATACGTTTTACATTTTTTTCAGAATTTATTTTTAACACATAATTAATTTTGTTTTTAATTTTACCGTGAATTAAATTCAATTTGTTGTTTTTTAAATCTTATTAATATCAATTTTAAATATTAAAAATATTTTACGCTGATATTTTGTAAAAAACATAATTTATTTTTTGTTAATTTTACCATAAATACGAATTCATTTCGTTGTTTCTTGAATCGTATTCTCAGAAAAAAAACACTCCAAAGAAGTCATGAAAATGTAGAATTCGCAATCCGGAAGCATTGCAAATTTGGATCATTTCTAATTAATTTTACATATTCTTGTCATTGCAAGAAGTTATTTTTTTCGATTACCAATCAGCGAATTAATTGGAAGCGATGTAAGGAACAATTTTTTTTTCGGTGTTCTATAATGACTTTTGCTCGAGGAAAAAGGATGAAAAATTACCCATTTTCGCAACTTGTTTCTTTTTATGCGAATTTAAACGCAAAACTGTGTTTTCATGTAAATTTAAGTTAATAAATATAAACTTTTAGAAGAATTTTAACAATTAAGCTTTTAAGTTATTTAGAAGAATATTAGTTAATAAATGTCCTTTAGAAAATCGACTTTTTAAAAAAAACATTTCAAGTATTTTTTAACATTATAAAAGAATTACTAATTTTTGTATAACTTAAATAAACTCCTACGGGCTTTTCTACTAATTATCTGTATATTTTTAATATAGATTCTTTTGAAGCAGTGACAATATAGGTCCTTAAAAATTACTTCCAATTTATTATACTGGGTTAATTCAATTTTTTATATTAATAATATCTTACACTGTAATTTTGTATAATAAAAAAATTGGCCTGCTTGAGTTTTGTTAATCTAGACTTGAACTCAATTTTAATATGCGTATCGATATCGGTATTGGCGATGTATCTTTTTGAGTATCGGATCGGCAAAATGGCGTATAGTACTTCCCTAATTTTAATATTATAACGGCTAAAAACAAATTTTTCTGCATTTATGCCACGTAGATTACATCTTCGGTCTGAACAAAGTTGTCCAGCAGCACTGAATAACTGCTCACTAGTAACCCAGCAAAAATATCCGTCTACCGGAAGCAGGTTTGTAAGGGAGAGATTTCGGTACTCTCCCTTACCAACCTGCTTCGGTATTACATAATTTTTGTATGGGATGTCCCACTTGGTAGGTCTGGAGCCACGAGATTCTTTCTGCGCATCCTAGATGAATTAACCTCATGTCTTTTTTATATGTATATAATTAAAAAATGTTTTGCTCTTTATATCACAATTTTACCACACTTGGATTAATTGTTGTTTTTATATTTATTTATGTATTAAGTGGTACAAATACAATTGGAAATTATATTACACTATAATTTACTTTTATTAAATACTTTTTGTTCGCGTATTGAATCAGGAATTGATCGCACGGTCTCCGCATGGTAGACTAGAACACTAACGACTAAGCTATCGAGGCATATTTATTTTCATACACAATTCAATGGAAGAATAAAAAAATCAAATTACGAAGCAAAAATCACACTCGCATCCATATTTGTACCCACGTAAGCGAGAGATGATGAATAAAAAACTTCGTCTTTAAAACACATGAAAAACATAAATAGCCGACCAAATTCATCGTGTGTGTGGTAAGTTTCTTCGCTCGCTTGCGTTATTGCATCCTCGTAAGGCAGAGGGGATGCACTGTGTGCTTTTCCGCATCTCCGAAGCACTTCTAATTAATCTACCTGCTTCCTTGTACCAAATTTATTTTTGCTGGGAACGCTGGTCGGTAGTGCTGAAAAGTACTTTCTGGTCACATCCCTAAGATTTATAAATAGACTAGAGTTCCAATATTGAAATATATCTGTATTTCGAGGACTTAAAGGTTCAGTCAAATAAATTTTGATTTCTTTTTCAACAACATTTTTGTCCTGTTCTTCTTGGACTTCTATATGTGGTGCTTTATAATTTTTAATTGTCATTATTGTCTTCTATCAATGTTTTTTGCGCAATATTATACACATAATAATAAATATATAATTTCATAATTAAGTTCGGTGTTCGGCAAAGTTCGGTAAACATTTCGCCAAACACCGAACTTTGTCCGAACGTCCTCTTTTGCCGAACTCCGAACCCGTCCGTTCGGTCGGATACTATTAATTACACTCATTAATGGATTTTGAATTTTGATGAGAAAAATTGACAAGAAATAGTTTTTGACGATTTTATTTCTACTTTTAGCGGTGTGGAAACTTTTTTTAAAATCAAAATTACCTAAAAAAATTATTTTTATTATCACTACAACATTGCCCATAGTGTACTGTGATGAAGAAATTTCGCCCAAGAACTTATTCCCCTAAATGTACAAGTATGAGCCTTTGGGAGAAATAAAGTTAAAAGTTAAGATTTCAAGATTAAAGAAAAATTCAATTTGTTTTTATCATACATATTAAGCTTAAGCTCTTATTGGCAGCGTCAATAGTAGAATTAGTATCAGCTAAATATAGAACAGAAGCAGCATTTAACACGCCTCTTAATAAAATTGCAATGTCAAAACATAAAAATAATACATACTGCTTTACATTTCAATAGAGATGGAAACTGATTAAATTTTTATGCACAATGTAAAACAAATGGACAAAAATAAAAAAAAAAATCAACGGGAAGCGATGGAAATATTTTTCTCATATTTTGTAAATAAATAGTTTAACGGCCGCTTTCACAATGTATGATTAAAAGTTTACGTGGATTTTAACAGCAAATTTTGCACGTCGAACTTGCCGTTAAATCCCATGTTAACTTTTAATCGCACATTGTGAAAAGGGCCGTAAATAAGAAAAATACAAAATGAGCCTTATAACGATTCTCGAATCGACTGTTGTACTAGATTAAAAAAAATACAACATTTTCTTTAATCTACTACAAACTCTCGAGTTGATTCGAGAACGGTAATAAGGCTCAATATTTTTTTTAGTTCCTTATAACTTCAAAACAGGGTATCCTCAAGGTGACACAAATTGAAAAATGTAAGTCTTCAGGTAAAATTCGTTGTTGGTTTTTTCATTAAATTTTAGATTAAATATATTTTTAAAATTTAAATCTCAAAAGCTGGATGTTTATATATAAAACGGGACATCAATTCTAAGTGGGATTAATCTTTAAAGTGGGATATCTGTTCTGGTCAGGTTACTGAAGGAACAAGTAACTCACGCTAATCATGTGACCGTCGCTCATCTCTAGTTTACATACAATTGCCCTCTAGCTTTTTATTTTACTTGCTGTTTCTCTATTTTCTATACAGATTTAATTCTTGTTCAGTTTTCCAAAATCTTTTAAACTAATACATCTGTGTTGTTTATTTTCAGCAAAATATGTATGTATGTAGTTTTCTTGGCATAATTTCCATAATTCTCAATATCCATTCATATAATTTTATTTTAATAATATTTTTGTTCGCAGCATTTATAGCCATAATTAACATCTCCCGCAACTTCATTATTGTCATCGTTAACAACATCATCAAATAGTGGAGTCTATTTAACAACAATGGCAAGGACATTTGTTTAATTTTATTACATCACTACAAAAGCAACAATAACAACAAATGAACAGAAAAAAAGACAACTAAAGCAACAATGGCAACTTGTTGTCCGTAAACATGCCATTATATTGAATTTAATTATACAGCTACAGAAGAGAACACTTCCTTTTCAGACCCATCAACAGGATGCACTACATTTTTAAGAAGTTGATTACAGTTTGTCTGATAAATATGTAACGTGCGAATGGTCGCGTTCATAAGACGTAGATGTTGAGCTCAACTGCTTTCAAACTATTGGCAACTGTTGGGTCCAACACTTACGTCTTAGAAATGGCTTGATGAATACGATACGAGTAAATACAAGTAACTAGTCGATACTTTTCTGTACAAACCAAGCATATTTGGTATCGATACTTTACTACCGAGTACCAACTACGTATAGGTAAAAAGTATTGGTATCGGTCAAAAATACTCGTTTATTATTGACCACCAAATAAAGCTGAACATAACACCAGTTCAACAACATTTGTTTTAGTTTTCACTATAGTTAAACTTATACTAACCATATATTAAAGTATAGTTGTGAAAATGGGTCCTACAAAATCAAGTGTTTGGTTGTATTTTATTAAAAAACGATGATAAGATTACAATAAATACACTTGCAATATAATTTTTCACATTTTCCACATTGTACAATATTATCGCCAATGTGTATGTAAAATTAGAAGGTGGCAACATAAATAGATTGGCAAAAACAAAAGGCTTTTGAGTTTTATTGCACAACCACGAAAAGTGCACTATAACGTGTAATGTGTAGGCAACATTTAAATAGTGTTAAATTTAAATGACAGAATTTCAGCTTGATTATATTTTATCAATTAAAATACGTGTACGAAATTTAATTACTTTACGATAACTCCTTCTAATTTAAAATTCAAGCGATCAGAAAATAAGTTCAAATAAACGAGAGTTCATATTAACAAGAGCTTAAATTCTCAAAAAGGCAATATAAAAAATCCAAATTAACAAGACTTTGATTAAAATTAAAAAAATAAAACATATATATAGAGTCTAGAAAAGCCAAACTTCAAATTATAGAACTCCGGCGAGCAAGATGACATTCCTATGTATAAAGCAATGCATATAAACTTTTATATAAGTAAAGAATTAAAATTATAGCGTGTTGGCGGCAAAGATGCCATTCAAATAGTTTCAAATTACCGAGGGGACCATACTACACGGATTTTTTTTTTCAATTTATTGATTGTTGGGAAACAGCGCAAATTATCGAGAGATTAAAATTAACAAGTTTTAAATTATCAAGAGCCTACTGTATTATCATGTCCGACTCGATGTTACACCAGACTTCGTTCTTCATCTCTCATTTCAGTCAAAGATTATTTTTATACATTTTCCTTTTACGTTTTAGTTTCACACGCTTATGCAAGATATGCATTAACTTACAACCCGTGAAGGTTGGCCAACAGGATCAGTGGTCAGCAATGAGTATTGAAAAAGTGAGTAGAGCTGAATCATGATTCATTCATACATTTTTGTACTTACCACCCTGCTGCTGCACCACCTAAAACATTGACAACAAGGGACCAACAAAACATGACAACAAGAGCGACACTTTCGCTCATATTTTCCTCGTCCCTGTAGAACTGATAATTTCTATAATATTTTCATTAATGACCATGTAAATGAGAACATCCACAGAAATTACAACATCCGCCATTTTTCTCAATTTTCGCAATCAGGAATGTATCAAAATGATTCATGGTAGGAACACAACTGGGACGAACGACGAATTTTCGTCCACGAATATCTATTGTGTACCTTATAGTCAAAATTGTACAGAATTCATACTGAAAGTCATAATTCTTTAAAACTAAGATTTGTAAGGTCACACCCATCGCATCTTTCTGAGCAGAAATCGTGTTCTATCAGTGTCTACCCGTTATTAAACGATTTTAAGCCTGATGTCCTTGCGAGCCGCAACGTTTTTATAAGTAAAAAAATTTTATATTCTTGATTTATAACAAAAATTGTGTGTAAAATGGTCACACCCGTCTAAATGGAGTTACTCAAGACTAGCTTGCGGATAATATCCAACTAGTTTGATGCATGACGAGTTGAGTAGTTTTTTCTTTTTCTTCCGGATATGTTATTGTTCTTATTATTGTCTTTTTGACCTATACTAAGCGCTGTATAATGTTGCCAACACATTAAGAGCCAAATAGACTACATAAGCGGCTTGCCAAACATAGCAAAAATTTACGTTTGTACAAGCCTGTTGTGCAATCTATGGAAGTGTTTTCGTGTTTGACAAGTGGCTTGGTAAACTGTTTGAAGAAAAATGAAACAATTTTTGATATTTTGACTGCCATATTGAATTTATGACAATCTGCTTGTGTAGTCTATTGTGAAATTAGTTCATTTGCAACAAAATTTCCATAGAGTAAGGTCGTAGTAGAAAATTTAAATTCGTGATTAAAGTGAAAATTTTATGATTGTTTTTTTGCGTAGTATGTGTGCAAATGAAAAAAATGTTTGCCAAGCCGCTTATATGACATACACTTACAATATGAAAAATTGCACAATTATATTGCAAGTGTAAAGGGCGCGGTATTGCTTAACTGTGTTTTTTTTTCTTTTCGACCACCAGTTTTTTGTCATTTATTTTCAGTTTCTGTTAGTTCGTAATCCCGTTAAATCGAAAACCTATATAATTCGCAAAAAATTACTGCTGCCTTGAGTTTACAAATTATCGGAATTCTACTGTATAATGAAAACATTACCAAAAGTTTTTAATCTGTGGTCATGTTCAGCTTTATTTTGTGCTTAATAAGAAACGAGTATTTATGCCCGATACGAGTACTTTTTACCGATACCTACTTTGTACTCGGTAGTAAAGTATCGATATCAAAAGTATCGAGTAGTTAGTCGACGTTTAGACGATGCAAGTCTTATTGATCAGCTTCTTATTCAGCTGCGAGAAAGACAGAGAAATGAATACACATTTCTCATATCGTTTCATCCCTATTCATAGCCAATTAATTATAGTTGCCATTTAAGATTAAAAATGTCAGTTCTGTGGATGTCAGTTCCATGTTAAATAGTGTAAAAATATAATTATATATATGTATGTATATAAAAACAAATATTTATCAATACGGCCAGTATACAATATATCAAAGCCAGTGTAACCATTCTAAAATTAAAAAAATGGTTCAAAAAAGTTTTTTAAAATAAAGGTTACCATTAGAAATGGAATTTGAAATTTGATCATCATGCGCGAAATTTTACAGTTGCAGCAAAATCCTCTTGCAGTTTAATTTAAACAAGTAAAAAAACTGATTTTGCAAAATGTAATTGAAAATTTCATCATCATTCGCGAAATTTTATATTTGTAGTAAAATCCTCTTGCACTTTAATTTTTACTATGAAATGGAATAATAATTTGCAAAATAGAAAAATGTCTGTCTTAGAATTGAAAATTTTTATAAAAAAATAACAATATAAAAAAATATACTACATGTGTATGTACCCATATAAGTACATATGTATATTTTATAATACAAACGCTCTAGCACATTTATATTATAATAAAAATGGATTAAAGAAGGCTAATGGCTACATTTAAGAACCAAATAAACTATGCAAGCAGCTTGACAAACATGGCAGAAATTTGCGTTTGTACAAACCTGTTGTATAATCTATGGCGCTGTTTTCGTGTTTGACAAGAGGCTTGGCCAGCCGTTAGAAGAAAAATTAAAAAATTTTGATAGTTTGACTGTCATGTCGAATTTGTGGTAAGCTGCATTTATAGTTAATTATGAAATTGGTAAATTTGCAACAAAATTTCTATGGAGTGAGATCGTCGTGGAAAATTAAAATATAAATTAGTAAATAAAGTGAAAAATCTATGCTTGTACGAGCGAATTTTGTGTAATCTGTGTGCAAATGAAAAAAGTATGTTTGTTTAGCCGCTTGCATGGTTTATTTGGCCCTTTAGTCATATAAAATCAGCGATGTCGACAACTATCATACCAGAAACTGTTAAAGCCTGCAAAAAACCTGTGAGTCAGCAATTACGAGCCAACAAGCAGCTATTAAGCAAAGGATAGTAGTGGTCTGTTTCGATTTAAATAAATCCATTTTTATTCAATCATAAAATTAAACTCTCTGCTGCAGCGCAAAAAAGAATGTTTAGACAGAAGCTTTACAACATGACCATATACAATTGGATAATGATAAAATTTAATTATGACATAAAGAATATTATAATCACATATGTACATAAACATCAACGCACAATCATAGACACAACTGTAGAAAATATAAAAGGACATACATTCATATGAATGTATGTAAATACATACATACATCGCATTGTATACAAAGAAAATCTTTATGGAAATCTAATAAATTTTATGTTTTTGATTTGCACTTCGGATATTCTATTGGTGTTAATTTTACTAAATGGGCGGTGATATTCATGAATAGAATTTTATCAGTGAATTTTATAAACTGAAAGTACATACCACGCGTTGTACTTACATATGCATTGTCCTTATCATGCGATTGATACTTGCGACGAATTTCTAAATTCGAGTACATGCAACGGTTTTTACGCTCCAAGTTTTTTTGTTTTGTTCAGCTGTAGAGTAAATATTTTCATCTATTTTTTGATTATCAGGCTAACGTTCGTAACGTTATATTCAGCAAGAATCGGGTATGATTAATATTCCAAGGAACAAGGGAAAAATTAACATCAGCTAAATTTTTCAACGTACACCGCAGAAGATAGCAGAGCTACTTTCGGAAGCAGCTACACTTCCATTATCAGTGCTCATTTGTATTTTGCTTATCACTTTTCGCGAAAATTTATTACGAGAATTAAATCACTTAAGTTGATGTTAACAGCGCTGTTTTTCCCCAGTGTTGCCGGTAGTTATTTTTCTTAATTCACAGAAAAAAAATTAATATTAATTTCAATTAAAAAATTCATTGTGTCAAGTAAACAATTAATTAAATTTGCACATGTAAACGAATTGCAAATATCAATTACTAATATCAATTAATTATTATTCAATAATAATAATTAAAAGTTTAACTAAAAAATGGGGAAAAAAATATGCGATTTGTATTGGGGAGAATGATGGATGGATATGTTCCAAATAGGCTAACGTTATGTTGAATACTTCTCTTTTTCGTTTATTTTATTGTTTTGTCTTCAATTAAAATTGAACTAACAATAAGTAATCAAATCTTAGCTCTAAAATTTTGATTTTTAAGTCCAGCCAATGCCAGACAAAAATATTTATTTTTGCGGTTGGTTGTTAGGTTGTCTTTACGTCTCTAGTGTTCGGCTGAGAGCACCTTCTCAGCTGAGAGTGACCCATAAAGTTAATGATGTTGCGAGCTAGAGGATTTGGTCGAAACTCAAGTTTTTTTTAAATGTATTTTGTTACATGTTTTAAAAACACAGTCTTAACCATACCAGGGGTCTGCACTGCAGACTCTGCTGTAATCATACGGAGTATTTTATTTTGTCGCCTTTGAATTTTCTCTACGTTTGATGCCGAGGAAGTGCCTCATAACTTAATACCGTAGGACCATTTTGGTTTTAGAATGGAGTTGTATAGAAGATGTTTGCAATACAGGCTTAGTGTAAAATTCCTTCCAATGAGCCGATTCATTTCACCCAGTTTTGGTTAACTTTGCATTTATATGCGATTTCCATGTTAGACGACGACCAAGATGAACACCGAGATATATAACATCAGTGTGTTGAAGTATAGTTTGAGTACTGTTTTGGGTGGGCGGGCATGTCTCTCTGCGCAATACAAAAGTAGTATGCTATTTTTCCAACTGAGGTATATACTCCTGCAGTTTGCGGGAAGCGCCTTGATAGCTTTTGTGAACACTTAGAAAAGCTGTATCATCGGCGAATGTTGATATGTGTATGTTACTGCTTACGGGCAAGTCAGAGGCATTTATAAGATCAAATACAGGACCGAGGATGATGCCTTGAGTAACTTCGTCTTCAATCGGCTGCGGAGGGCTTAGAAAATTACCTTCATTAACACAAAAAATTTTCGCTCAGCTAAGTAAAAAAATATTAAGGGTGTACGCGGGTAGTTTTTGCTTTAGTTTATCAATTAAACCTTCGTGCCATACTTTATCAAATGCCTCAGAAACATCTATGAAGAGCGCAGAAAAATATTTTTTTCTCGAAGGTTATTCTAACCACGTTCACGAGTCTATGTGTTTGTTCGATCGTTGTCTCCAAAAACCGAATTTGTGGTCTGGAATGCATCTAGTACCATTCAGCATGAGTGTTGCTAACTCATAAGTAGCTTTACAAATAGTTTTGACATATTAGACAATTGGTTTATAGGCTTATAAGATTCCACCTTCGTGCGATCTATGCCTGGGCCTTAGGTATCATGGTAATCAGCGACACCTGCCATTCTGCGGGATAGAATTTGAGGCTTATAATACCATTATAAATAAATATAATTATGCTTTTTGCAGTATAGGGTCGCTCTAAGAGCATTTTATTGCTTATTTTATTAGCATCTGAAGCTTTTGTCGAATTAAGGCCAACAATACAGTGTTCAATCTCATGAATATTGAACCTCCAGGTAACATCAGGTACAGCGAGTGATGGTGGCAGCTCAACTAAAGGGTCCGCAAGATAACTTTTTTTTTTTTGAAAATGCTATAAAAAAATACTGAATATTTTCTCAAATTTCTTTTTTTATTTGAAAGTACAATCCTTCCGGTTAATAATGAAAAAAAATTTCATTCAAATGGCTGCCTCGGCTGGCCATGCAGTAGCCTACACGATCGGTCCAATTTTTAAGCACATAATCGATTGTGTGCAACTGTATTTCACCAATGGCTTCACGAATATTGTCCTTCAAAGCGTCAATTATCTCTGGCTTGTCGGCGTAACACTTATCTTTGACGGCACCCCACAAATAATAGTCCAACGGTGTCAAATCGCAGCTCCGAGGTGGCCAAACGACATCAGCTCTGCGGCTGATAATGCGATCTTCAAAAAGAGGGCGCAAAACATCGAGTGTAGCTTCGGCTGTATGGCACGTAGCGCCGTCCTGTTGAAACCAAATGCTGCCGATATCCTCCTCTTCAATTTTTGTGAACTAAAATTCGTTCAACATGGCCCGATAACGATCGCCATTGACTGTAACGGCCACTCCTTGCTCATTTTCGAAGAAAAATGGCCCAATTATGCCTCTGGACCAAAATCCGCACCAAACAGTGACTCGTTTTGGGTGCGTCGGCTTTTCAATGTATGAGTGCGGGTTTTCTGTGCCCCAAATGCGACAATTTTGCTTGTTTACATACCCGCCAAGATCAAAAGGAGCTTCATCTGAAAAGATGACTTTTTT
The DNA here is from genome assembly GCA_956483635.1 of Panzeria rudis. Lineage (NCBI taxonomy): Eukaryota > Metazoa > Arthropoda > Insecta > Diptera > Tachinidae > Panzeria > Panzeria rudis. Next base: position 44,123,770 of record OY101449.1, on the reverse strand, counting down.
GGCAAAATCGGCTAGTTCTGTAAGTCGATCGCAGGCCCACTTAGCGAAGCGAAAACGCATTGGATGGTCAGTTGATGGTCAGTATACACAACCATATTCGTTCAGCGGAAGGATAAAACTAATTATCTGTCAAATCAGACATGAGCTAAGTGTTACCATTCACGAAATAAGCACTAGTTGAAAAAAAACTTTAGATGGCGGACCCTTTATATTATCAGACGTATTTAGAGTAAATATTTTCTGGAAGTGCTTTACAAACAGAGTACCTTTTCCAGCGTCAGCTCTTGCCCAGTCTCCATTCGAACCTCGCAATGGAGGCTTATATGTATATCACCGGTCCTTAGAGGCCTCTGGCTGCTCGCTATAGCGAATAGTAGAATATATTTCGTTTTATAATTTATTAATTATATATTTTTACTTACGTTTTGTTATTTTAATTTCATCTGAGGGCCGAACTAAGCTTCTGCTGTCTTGTAATCCAACGCACGCACCAACCACAGCCAAAACATTGTTTGGAAATATGTAGGCGGAAAAAAGTTAAAATAAACTTACTTTTAGACTCCTTAACTCTCACTGAGTATATATTTTGCTTTTATTTATAAATGTTATACATCATGATATAAATAAGTGTACAGGTGGCGGCAGCCGATTATAGTAGTCGATAACTGCAATGCAAATTTTGTTGATGCAAAAATTGTGGTAAAAAATTTATTTTAATGTACAGTCGACGCATGATAAATTGAAACTCTTTAATTTCAATCTATCTATAATTTGAAATGCTTCAATATATTAAAAAAAATCCATATAATTTGGTCCCATCGGTAATTTGAATTTATTTAAATGTCATCTTGATCGCCAACACGGTATACTTTGATTTTTTGCAGCTCTGTGCTCTACGATTTCAATTATGTATTTTAATGTGCTGTGCTTAAGTTTATATGTATTGCTTGCTTTACACATATGAATGTCATCTTGCTCGCCGACGCACAGTGGACCATTTCACGAGAAATCAGTAAAAAATCCATAACTTTTTATTGGACTCGAATTTTGATACGCGCTCTTTTCTGCTCTTTTTCTTTAGAATGTAAAAATCTTCTGATAAGAAAAAAGTTATAGAGGTTCTAAAATATATTTAAATTTTTAGTTGAATTTTAGTTTAAAAGTGAAGTTTTAAACATAAACAAGTTTTAAACATAAAAAAGGTTATTTGGCAAATTTTTTTAGTTACAGTCAAAACTAATACTGAATATATATTTTCTAACTTAAATCTTGCCTGAAAATGACAAACTTTGGCCCCCATAAACTTCTTAGTCCGTATACTCATAAGGCCCAAAGTTTGGCCTTTTTGAATCAGCCCGAGTTGAAATATAATTCTGAAGGAGCGAACGTAAAAGTTACCTGATATTGGGTCAAATTCAGCGAAGATAGGTAAGCTTTAATGAAAAAGTCGTATGTTTCTATTTTCGTTAAAGTTTTTTTTAATATTTCTATAACAATTTTTATTGGAAATTTATAAAATAAGTACATATTGATTAGTTAACATAAATCTTTAAGTCAAGAGCAAATTGTTATGTATGTACAGTCGGGCCACGATTATCCGTAATGGTCGGGACCAGAAGCATTACGGAAATCGATTTTCACGGTTAATCGAATAACAATTTTCATTGCACAGTTTTTTTTAATAATTTTATTATTTAACAAGTGAACACTGGTGTACATACATATTTACATTAAAAAAAATTAATTCAAGAAATTTGTGCATTTTAAATTAAATAAGTATGTATACATTAAATTTTCTACTGAAAACATGAGGCAAAAAAAGGACATTGAGCAAAAAAAGAATACAATTTCTTAAAAAAAGTCGTGTAATGTTGTTTGTCTAATATTTTTCAACTTATAATTTTCTTTTATAAGTTTTTCTTGGATGCGATAAACTTGAATTTTATTCTGCCATCACGGATAATAGAGATAATCACGGTTAATCGAAGCAAACAATTTGGAAACATTGCAAACATAAAACAATAGACTGATCTTTGGCCATCCCGGTTAATCGATGTTACCGGTTAACCGGATCACGGATAATCGAGGCCCGACTGTATATAAAAACTAGTGCTGAAAAACTACAATAGAATTCGCACAAAAACATAAATGTGACAATAACTGCAAGTTGATATCAAAAAATTTTTGCTGTTAAAATTATTAATATCCAAATGAGGACCAAGTTCTTGAAAGACACAATACCATCTCATTTCTAGGTTACCTGCTAACGTGCCAATATGTTTTACCTTACTAGTATGGGAAAGAATTTATGGGGAAACGTGTTGCCTAGAAATAAGATGATATTGTACCTATCAAGAGCTTGCTGCTCATTTTGATCTTAGCACTTTTAATGGCCGAAATTTTTGGATAAGAGCTTGGTGGATCTGCCCGACTAGAAATTTTCACAATACATATATTGGGTCCCATTTGGGAACGCATATGGCAAACCCAGAAGGGTTATCCCATTCGGTATTTGGCCTGAAATTGTTGCGATACTCCATTTTCAAATTAGTGATTTAACATAAGTTCTTCCCAAGTGAGAAGCTATTGGGAACTTGTTGGGAAAATTGAACATAGATTTTTAAGTATATTTTTTACTCATCTTCGATAGAGCTGTATATTGCTTACTTTTACCCCATGCACAGGTGTAGCAACTTTTAATCAATATTAGAGTTTGCTGTTTTTCCGATTTTAGCAAGTTTTTGCGAGTTTTCGATATTTCCCCTCAGAAAACCAATGGGGTTCCAAATACGTTTCTGCGTTAAATACGACCCTTACAAAAGTCAAGAAATTGGTCTTTGTTCTTTTCAATTGCCACATGCTTTGAAAAATTATTTCTCAATAAAAAATGATTTAATTGTAAAAATTAAATTGAACGAACTAAAGCCTGAATAATAAATTTCTTTGGATAAAACCCATATAGTTCGACTAAATACACACAACTTCAATTATTAACACTAGAGGCACATAGTAAAAAAATATGTTAGATAGTTTCCCGTGTAATACGGATAAAACAAAACATATAAAAACCCCAAGAACTAGAGAAAGGAGCTTTCTCAATCTTGGGTGAGAAATATAAACAAAAAGCACAAGTGTGGTTGTTGATTAGGATAAGTGCCAAGTATGGAAAATTTATAAGCCACCATAAAATAAGCTTAAAAGCCAGGAAACATAGAGCTTTAATGCAATTTGGTTTAATGCCAGATATTTACCGCTTGACTTTGGAGGTTGAGTAGCCTAGAGTATAGAGAGCTCTGATGATGGGATTGAGGCTAATCCCGAAAACATCGATGTTCAGTTCGACCCTTACAAAAGTCAAGAAATTGGTCTTTGTACTTTTCAATTGCCACATGCTTTGAAAAATTATTTCTCAATAAAATATGATTTAGGGCTAGGTCACACGGGCGTTTTTAAAACGCGCGTTTCTGCTTTTTTGTATTAAATTTGAAGTTTTATAAAATTTAGAACTTTCAAATTTCATATAAAAAAGCAGAAACGAGCGTTTTAAAAACGCCCATGTGGCCTGGCCCTTAATTGTAAAAATAAAATTGAACGAACTAAAGCCTGAATAATAAAATATATCTAGCCGTTTGAAAGCTGCGGTGCCACAGACACACATATTGAACAGGATACAGCGAGAAAAAAGGTAATAACTTCTGAACGCCTAGACCGATTTTCTTGCAACATAGCTAGGAACACTCTTTATCAAGTTACCTTTCAAACCAAAATACTGCGGACTCTACGATGGCGCATACAGACGCACAGATACACAGCCACACACTGCAAACTTATAACACCATTCTCTTTAGGTCGTGGGCTAAAAATAAAAGTCATCTAAAAAAATTGCATGAATATTGAGCCGCTTATCGCCTTGGACCCTGCACTAAATGTATGTTTCACGAGGTTGCTATATTTTTCGACTACTCACAAAAAATTGTTATAATATATTTTATATTTTTAAATGAGCGATTTTTAGTTACAAATAAAAAGGCTACTCTGTAATTCGATTCGAAAAGGAAACTGTTCGAATTTGTATCTTATTTACACTGCAATTCGAAAGCATTTGTTTTCGATTCGAAATACAGAGGAACCCCCAAGAAAACTGTAAAGTTATTTTCAATATAACAAAAATTTTACGAAAAAAATACGCTTAACATAAAATATGCTCTTAAAAGTGAAATATGCCCTTAAAGGCAAAATATACAAAAATATGCTCTAAGAAATCGACGCCAAAATTCGTTAAAAGTTCTGAAACGGATAATTAACTACTTTATATGTCTCTAAGACATCGGGAAAAAATATGATGTATCATATTTTTTTGTTGCCCTGCTTATAAGTAACATAATTATACAAAATATAATTTGCTTAAAAATCTTTTAAGACAAAAAAGTTATAGTAATTTAAAAATTAAAATTGTCGAAGAAATACTGAGAATTTGAATTTTGGGATCACTCTGTTCGCTGTGATATAGTTGAAATAGAAATTTTTTGGCTCCTGCTTTTCACTAGTACATACTAGGGTGATCGACTTGGTTTTTCAACCGTTTTTTTTCGCAATACAGTTGTCGTTTTTTTTGAAATTTTGATTTTTCGAATGTTGAATAGTCCAGTTTTCTTTTTAAATTAAAAAGCCGGCCCGGCCCAGTCGAATACTTTTCGATTCGTATATTTTATTAGTTTTTACTATATTAAAACTTTAAAACGACCTTTTACTGTTAATTTTCCTAAGTATATTTGTTCAAGAATATTTACTGAAACACGCAATTAAGGTGAATTAATTTTATAAGGTGGTAGCAGGGGCGAATTCAATTGGCCTTGTGATGTCAATTGTATGTCAAACTTCATATATTATATGGAGTTTGACATCCACCGTAGATAAAAAATGCTTGTTGCGTGAATGTCAAGAAATAAACAAGAAAAATGTAAATCTGCGCACCAAATGTGGACCGAATTTGTTTGTATTTTGATTGTATATCCTCCTGGAAAGTTCTTTTTAGTAAAAAAAACTGTCCTGATTGCGCAACGGGAAGGCGTGCCGCATTATAAGGGATACTATAATGGGCAATTATGAAATTATGGGAATTTATAGCGATGGAAATTAGTGTTGTACCAAACAAAAACTTTGCAAAAAAAGAAGCCAAATCCACACAAAAAACATTAATCTGAAAATAAGGCAAGTTCCTGTCCAAAAACTTCGGTCGTTAAAAGTACTGAGATCAAAATGAGGAACAGTGACGATTTGGTAAAGCACCAATGAAAAGTTGCATATAGACAATGCTTAAACACCAGCAAATAAATTTCTTTTAAAACAATATTGTGTCAAATAAATTGCATAAAGGTTTAACTTGGATTTTATTTTTCATTTTGCCTTACAAGTACTTTTTATTGTTATCCATCCGATGGATTTCTAATTGTATAGAGGTGTGGAAAAATGAGATGGATTCATATCGAATAAAAAAATATTTGTTGGGTTTTGTATAATTTTCAAAGCCTACTTTGCTTATTTTTGAAAATCATTTACATATTTGTGAATAAGATATATCCCATTTTCCTCCCCGCTGTATTCGCGCCCGATATAGGAGTATAAGCAAACAATTGCAAACACCTTTGCACTACAATCGTACCACTAGATCTTACGAAGCTTTTATTTTAGTTTATATTTATGATAACAGATTGCCGTAATATGTCTTTTTTGTTAAGAATTCCCAAAACAAATGAAATTTTAACTATTATCAAATCAACTGTCCGTTTAAGGGCGCTTTTTAGTCAAAATTAATGGTAATTTTATGTCCGCGACCGGCCATTGGACCGTTACTTGGCTAGTAATTTGTTTGGTTCTTATTATAATGGTTCTAAGTGTAAAGAAATTGTCCGCACATGGGAGATGTCCGCTTATAGGAGCTGTCTGCCAGTAGAGCTTTCACTGTATTTTGTGCCTACCATTGCACAGTAGCGGAAAAATAAAAAACTTATCGAATTTGAAAAAAAATTTAAACGCAGCATCACAGCGGACAAATCAGTTTATTTAAAAATCAAATTTATTTATCAATATGTTACCTGAAACAATTGAGTTGTAATTCTTTATTGATTTTTATATCAAATTTGTTGACCTATTCAATCGCTAATAATGGACGTTCTCGGACAAGGTAAGTTTTTCGTGATAGCGTGGTATATCAGACGGCTTTATATATTTGCTATTTCAGTTAAAGTTTAGAAGCGTAAATACAAAAAAAAATAAAATTTTCTATATCTTTGTAGAGATACAAAAAAGTATACCCGAGGGTACCTGAACATTTTGTGGAATCTTAATATATTATATATTATAGAGTAATATTGTTTCAAAAATTAGCTGCGAAGATTTTCGTATGCGACTTTTATATCAGCTTTTGTAAATATATACCTTTCTAAAATTTTACTACTTGTTTGTATGCACTTCTATATAATTTTGTTGTAATTTGCTTCCTAAACCACTTGTTATTAAATTAAAATACCAATGAAATACTCATTTTCAATTTCAAGATAAATTGTTAATCAATTTGAAATATGAATGCACTTTGATTTTTTTATGCATTTTGATTTTTTGCAATATATAGCGCCCATTGAGTTATAGCTAATTTATTTAGAGACTTTATAGCGTACAGCCTTTCCAGGCATAAGTTTTTTGTGGATCAGACTATTAATTTGGAAGATACAAGCTTTCTGACGACTAAAGCATTTTATTAGAGTCCGACCGAATATTCGGTTTCTGTTCGGGATTCGCCAAAATTGTGGTTTGGGCTGATATTCGGTTTAGGCCAACTTTTATGCCGAATATTGAAACCGAAACTTTTTTCTTTATAAATAAGGAAGTTAAACGAAATAGTATTTTCAAAAAATATGTCACCGCCATAAATCTGTTTTTTCCGTCCAATATCTTTTCCAATTGAATGAAAATTTTACTTAGTTTTATAGAGCGCAACCAAAAGATACACGTACATAAGGCCCTTTCACATTGTAATACAAGCTTTGAGATTTTTATAAGATTTTGTAGGACGAAAATCAAATCAAAATCAGTCTGACTGTCAAAAAATCTTAAAGAAAATTTTTTCATTACATTTTGTTTCTACACTATCACATTCCAAACAAACGTAGCATAATTAATTTGCAATAAAGCTAATTTTTTATTTATTTATTCTTTATTTAAGCCGGCAAACAAATACACAACTGTTTTTATGATTCCTATGTTTGTTTGTGCAAAAGACAGCCCTGATAAAATGAAAAATGTGACTGTTTAGAAAATTTCCTAAAAATGACGACTACCATAATACTGTCAAATTTCTTTACGTATTATTTGACAAATCATATTAATTTGTTTTCACATTATTGGATTTTTACTTAAGATTTGAGTTTTTGACAAGTATTAATACAAAATCTAATAGTCTGAAGGCCGCTATAGTAACATAAAGTATTCAACTGTTTGTTGCCAAAATAAATAGCATAAACTAAGGAATGGTAAAACGATTTCGATTCCAATCGAAAATCTATTTTATATAATAATAAATAGATTTTTTGCAATCGAATTTACTTCTGCAATTTTGCACTGAAATTGATTATTTGTTTTTTAAAATAGTTTCAAAGTCTGAAAAAAGCTAATTTTCAATCTTCACGATAAATTCAATAATAACGAGAAAAATTCTTTATTGTGTATATCATCGATGAAACGCGGGCGTAAGCAAAAAAACTTCACTTTAATAGAAATGAATGAAATCGTATAAATTTAGTGTCAAAAATAGGTAAATATATCACTTTATATCTTTTTAGTTATTCCGACTCAACTTTTTGACTGGTGCTCTTGTAACGTCATCAATAGAGTGATAAGACACTCCTCCCTCAATGTATGTGTACCGACCCCAATATTCCAGTTCTATTCATCATTTCAGCTAATATCATGCCAAGTTTTTATTAGTCATATGCTCGTAAATGTTTAAGTTTTATATTTGCTCGATGGAATGATATTTCATTTCAATTTCTACTATTATTTTGACTGACACTGTATGTATGTAGAAATACTCTTACGCCCTTTTTCACAGTGTACAGTTAAAAATTAACGTATACTCAAAGAGTATTGTATGCCGAATTTTCCGATTAAGACCACGTTAACTTTTCACAAGCTCAGTCGTATGTCTTATCGTTTAAAAAAAGATGACACTTTCTTATGTGCTTGTGAACAGACAAATTTGTTGTATCGTTATTTTGTCGTATTTTAAATGTTAATTCAATCTAGTCAATTCATTTTCAGTAAATAATTCATGCCGAAAAACTAATTTTGTTATTATTCACAGGTTTAGTGATTTCTTTAATACTTTAGCAATTATTCGCTAATTTGCGATCTTTTTCTCGCGATATTTCCGAATTTTTTCGTTTTTAACGGTGTTGGCGATTTCTAATCAATTTTAGGGCTTGTTTCCGATTTCGCAACTTTTCGCAAATTTCGCGATAAAAGCGACTTTTTGCAAGTTTTTAGCTTTTTTACAGTTTTGCCGATTTTTACGCAATATTAGACTTTGTTGTCATGCCGCTATTAGCAATTTTTAGCGAATTTTCGCTCTTTACGCGTTTTTACCAAATTTTTTGCATTCCTCACAGTCTTAGCGATTTTTAATCAAAATTATTGCTCGATTAAAATTTTAAAATTTTTCGCGAATTATAAATTTTTTCGCGACAGGCGTAATTTTCCCAATTTTTTAGCTTTCTTACATTTTTAGGGTGCTTTAATCAATTTTACGCTTTAAAATTTTAACAAGTTTTTGCAAATTTTCATAATTTTCGCGTTCTTTCGAGTGTTTGATTTCCCTTACAATTTTGGGGCTAGTTTCCAATATTGCAATTTTTCGCGAATTTTCGACATTTTCGCGAAATGCTTGATTTGGTATTTTTAGAGCTCGATTCACTTTTAATCTATTTCAAGCCTTGATATCATTGTTTGCATTTATTTACTTTTGATTTTGCAAATAATTATAATTTTGGGAAGTTTTTTGAACAACTCTTCTACAAGCTGTTATAGCTGGTTCTCATTCTATACCTTATATTTGTTTACAAATTAATCTAGCAAATGAAATATTCCCATGCAATTGAAACAATTGTGAAAAGGGCTGTTAATAAAATAAATAAATTTTCAGTTCTGTTAAGTGTTTTAAAATGTCAATATCAGTTAATGCTAAAAAAGTTTCGGCAAGTTTCGGATTCGGCCTTTTTGCCGAATATTAGGTTCGGTTTGGGTTCGGTCTCAAAAAACTGGTTTCGGTCGGTCTCTAAATTTTATCGATAAAATTGGTCTTGTATAACAACATATAGCGCCCACTGTGTTAAAAATAAGTATCTAACTTTTAACACACATTGTAGCCTACATCCTTCGCTATAATTCACCCATGCATTTTTTGTCAGTCAGACTATTCGTTTGGAAGATATGATTTTTCCGCTACTAGATTGGCCTTTTTCCCAGTGTTGGCTTCTCCGATTCTTATTAAATTTCATAGAGTATTTGAGAAGATGTTTACGAGCTTAAGTTTGGAGTTTACATTTTATACCTTCAAAGGGAGCGGACCAAGAAGAACCCAAATTGGGTCACCTCGGGATTATGGGAAATTCAAACCTATGCCTATAATAGCTGAAGATAAAGAAAATACTTTTTGCAAAACTCCGAAAATAGCGTTACGTAATATGAGAAATTTATATGAAATCAGTATTTTGCGAAACTAGCTGCGAAAATGGAACATTTTTTACGCTTTTTCCCAGAGGAAAATCTCATTACAGAACGCTAAAAAGAACATTTTTCTTAACACCGCTTCCAACTCGGTGACTAGGAATCGAAAAAGAGAACTTCTTGCAATGACAAACACCTATGTAATAAACATTAGAAATGATCCATATTTGCCCTACTTCCGGATCGCAAATTCTACATTTTCATGACTTCGTTGAAATGTATTTTTTTGCTGGGTCATTTAAGCTCGTAAACATTTCTAAAAACATGCATCTATGCAAGAAACAACAATGTTTTTGCTTTTGGAAAATCTTATTCTTCATTGAAAAGCAGTACCTATCCAAACTTAAAAATAAGCTGGAAAAGTTCAACCTTGAATCCTTTTTTTAGTAGAATAGATTTTATTGTTGTTATTTGTTATAAATTTGGCATGTTGCTTATCTAATCAACACGTAGTATTTTGAATTTTCATGCTTATCTACTTAACAACTTAACAACCATTATCATCAGAACACTTCGCTCACATTTTATGTGTGAAAATTCAACCCCTTTTGCAAGCCAACCGCTTTTAAAGGCAATCGAAATATCAATAAAATTTAACACATTCAAAGTATAAAAGTGGTTGCAATACCCAGCAGCTAAATTTACAACTAGACGCGCTTTGGGACAATCATATAACTAGTTGTAATGTTACTGATCAAAAAAGGACAGTAATTTTTCTAGTTGTAGCAAGACTAGTAACGATAATAGTAAAAAAAGAACAATCATATTACTAGTTGTATCGAGACTAGTAACGATACTAGTCAAAAAAGGACAAAATTTTCAGGTATGCGACTTGTATATAAAACATGTTTTTAGCTCTTAAAAAAATAAGTAGACAGTGGCTCACTGAGTAGAGTACTTGCCTTGAAATACGAGGAATGTGTGTTCGTACCCCGGTTGAGCCAACGTTTTTTTAAGAGTTACAAAATCTAAATAAACAAACTAGTAAGAGCACTATCTTACAACAACTAGGACTCCAACTGCGATATAGCTGTATACAAATGAACTAGTTGGGCTCCTATGACAACATAATGTTAAAATCGTTAGTTCGATATATGAAAAAAGGGCAGATGGGCAACTAGTCTGAAGTAAAAAGCAACTAGTATAGTTCTAACTACATACTAGTTACTTTGTCTGCAGGGTATGTTCGTATACATTTTTATTTTAGTTTGTTACACAAATACACACATCACCGTAACACACTTTTTGTTGTTGATGTTGATGACTTTTTAGACCATAAAACCCAAATAAGTTAAAAACAAATATAGAAAGTGAAACGATTCGAACCGAAAATAAACTAAATAATGGAAACGAATGTGAAAATGCGGGAGTTTTAAGCCAATTTCGATTAATGTAAAAGTGTCTATTTAAATACAAAAATGTTTTCAATTTCAGCACCTCTAATAAAATGCGATATTTAAATTATAACCCATTGTGTTGTTGAAACTTCAAATCAATTGAAATGCCCAAATTGCCAAGCACTTGAGTTTGATTAAATTAAAATAACATTTCTGTTTAAATACTGCATACTCATGTATTTAATGTGTGGTTACTCTAGGTTTCTCATAAATATTTGAGGGGCTTAAAAGCAAAGGGATACAAGTGCAAAAAACAAAATTCTGAGTAATTAAGCTTCAAAGTTTTTCGTTCCTATGCATTTCATGTCTAATATTTTTGGTTTAAATTTCAAAGTGTAGTTTTGAGTAAATACTAGTGTTGTCATTCGAATAAGAATAATTCGAATATTCGAACAACTTTTTTCCATTATTGTTCGAACGAACAAAGTTTTTCAATTTAGAATAAAAGAACTAATCGAACAGTTTTTGACGAATATTCGAAGAACTTTTGTAAACTACTCTTTATAAAAATTAGTTTACATTTATGGATGTAAAATAGCGTGTTATTTAAGCAAATAACACCAAATTATAAATATTTGTGTAAGGGCTCTTGATATATTACGTAACTCCGTTAAAGATTTCGTTTTAAATTACAGCATGATCTTAGTTTGAAAGTATTTTGAGGAAGACAATTCCAAAAACCAAATTGTTTTCAAAAAGTTTCTAATGCTTACAAATCTCACGGATCGACAACTTCTCCACTCTTACACCATTTTCGTAAAGTTCTCTGACAAGAATAATATGGGCCTAATTACAAAATATGTAAAGTAAAGTCAGCATAATTCAATCGAAGAAATAATATGTAGGAAGGAGTTTGGCTAAAGATGGAATGTCTGTTACCGTCTTTAAAAAGTCGAAACTACCCTAGAGGTAAGATAGCTTGTCACAAGACAAGTCACGTGAATGGTTCTCAAGGACTAGCAACTGCTTCGAGTTCTGAAACTTTATATAAAAGGGACCAGTAGTTTTACATGACGTTGTCATTGGAGACAGTCAATTCACATAATTAAGATACTCAATGATAGATTCTAGATAAGGTACTTGTCTTGTGTTGGTTACTTTAATACTAGTTTAATTACTGTCAGGGATGATAAATGAAGAAATTCATTTCGTACCAATGAGCTTCTAAAATAGTACTTTTTCGGCTCAAATAGTACTAAAATCTTTTTGAATTGTTGTAACCCAGTAAGCCACACGATTTTGATTGATTTTATGTGCTCATTGTGTCAAAGATCAAATATGGCTTTGTTTTCTAAAAATATTTTTGATAAATTCTTTTTCAAATAAGGTGTCAAATCAAATAATTTAAGTTTTAATTTAACTCAATGAAACTTCACTTCTGCCATATAAAAAGGAACCTACTCACTAGTTTCTTTATTCTTATAAACTTGAAGTTTGCTAAAATTATTTAAAATTCGTTCACAATGGATAAACAAGCCATAGCACAAGATATTTTTTCTAATAAAATTTGAAATCCGACATTTCTGTGGTTTCTTGAAGAAATGCGTAAGTCGACTTACGTAGATTTTAAGATAATAATGCGAAATAGCTATATTTTAAACGTTCTTTCCATGAGCGTAAAAATGTTCAAGATATCAGGGACTAGTGTCGATATTTTTCATGCAGAATAACCTGACACCATAAATTTTCAGCAATAACGACTTAAGTATTCCTATGTGATGGATTATTAAATCACACAAGCAGAGATACGATGGTACTATCTGAACACATTTTAAAATCTTTTTAAATATTTTGTTCTATTTTACTTAGTAAATAATAGATCACTGCGTTATATACTACGAATCTGGAGTTGTACAGGAGATGCAATGCAAAACCTATACTATATGAAATTCGGCAAAGGAAGTGGATATGGATTAGCCATGTCCTACGAAAACCAGCTATTGAGATCTGCAGGGAAGCTGGAGACGTTGTCTTAAAGATGAGATTAGTTTACATCCAGGAAATGTATCATGGAATTGGGTAAAAACCCTTAGCTCAAATCGAAATGATTGGAATAATTTTGTATTGGCACTATGCGCCCACGATATGACGTAAAAGCAATTAATGATAATAATAATAATAATAATACTTAGTAAATGTTATTTATGTCGACATATACGGTTTTATGCATCCTTGCTAGAATCTCGTTCTTACGTTATTTTTGTCTGAAATTTTTGCACAAAGTTATTTCGGCAAATATATGCCGAGAGTTAAAAAAAAAATCAAAGATACCGTGGACACAAATTCAGAAATATTTTGTTTTTTCTCTACTGGAAAAATCAGTTTTAAGACATACCGTGTTTATTTAAGAAAACCAATGATTTGTTTATAGAATATGAAGTTTGACATTAAGCTACTCCATCAGCATAGCTGTTGATATTTGGCTTGAACAGTAACAAGCAAATATTATAAGCTGTTCTCTCAAGACCACCTGTTATGTATTCTCCTTAAATAACTACACAAATCCACTCACGAAATAACCACCGTAGAGTAGAGATAATTATTGAATAATCAATGGATACCACCCAACAACTTTGGAAAACTTGTAAATAGTACCAAAAAAAGTACAATTGTACCAACTTTATCATCTCTGATTACTGTATATATTTGATTTGGAAAAATCTGCTTGTCCAGTGAGGATATTTTGTCAAAATGTTTGTTATAATTTTGTGATATGATATCTTTTTACCGGTCACGACACAGGAACATTTTGTACTATTCCCATTTTCACCAGTCATAGTTCTCCTATAAGACAATTAGCACAACACTTACTGCAGGGTAGTGATAGAATATATAAAAATCGTGGTTTTAAAGTGGTTATTCGAATACAAATTTTTATTCGTTCGAATATTTGAATAAAAGTTTTAAATTATTCGGCTGTTCGAACAAGAAAAAAATTATGAAATTTTATTCGAACGATTATAAAACCCGAATAATTGACAACACTAGTATATACATGTGTTTTCAAGTTTGGCAATATTGTGGACGATTTTCCGCAATAATAAAACCACTTTTTTAAGTCTGCAATCTATATTGTTTCGTTTTTTTCTACGGGTGAGAATTGAAGTAAATCATAGGTATAATTTGGTGCATAAGAATAGCATTTGGGAAAAGGGACCCTAACTTCCCCAATGAAATTCATATGAGGGAAGTTAATATGTTTTCAAGTAATTTCGGCGATGAGTAGCGTGATACTCCACTTGTAAAGTGGGGGGAACATGTGTGACAAAATATAGACAAACAGTTATTTCTGGCTCTACTGAAAATTCTTGGTGGAAAGATAAGATCTCGTTTCATCACGATCATAACATATAGAGGTTGACAATTATTATGATATAAAGTTATCAGAACTATACACTAGTTTAAAGTAGCAAACGAATACACGTGAGTACTACTCATTTTATATAAGATTCGAAGTTTGTTAAATTGTATGTATTTGATTCTTATATTTAGAAATTCCAATTTAAAGTTATTAAATCTTAAGTAATAGTCCGATTTATTTTGTGATCTTTTTAAAATGTGATTCAACAATATACAAAAAGTTTTTTGATAAAAATAATTACATGTTATCAGTCTTCCATCGTAAATGAATTGCATCACTTATTTTGATTTCCAAATATGTTTTTTTAATAAATTTATTTGTAAGAGGATTGTCCTCTTTTTTCGGCCCAATGTCATAGTTTTTTGTGGTTGCCGTTCTATTTTTCCCAAAAGGAAATGGCAACACTACCTTAATAATAGTATCCACGATCGAACGTGGTAAAAGTGAACAAAGAATGCGGGTGATGACAGTGTAGCGGCTGTCGGAATTAGTGCTACTAATACGTTCTGCTAGTCTGAATTTGAATTTACATTAATTCAAACAATGAACCTTAACCGAAATAACAACTTCCGACTTAAACCTATTCAGTTCGAATAGCAATTACGTACAAATGTTTCCTATTTTAGTTGGGTGGGCCTTTCCTTATACCTACGACCTATTTTAAATCAAAATTTTGACTTTAGTCCACATGTTCTAAAATCTCAAAGCTGGGATTCAAAAACAATTGCCACTTCTTAAAACCCTTATGTATCTTAAATTGGCCTTGGAGCAATTATTGACGCTACGGGCAAAACTGTTCAAAATTGCGAGTTCAATACTATAGTTTTGAACAATTGTCAAGTGAGAAAAGAGTAAGTTCACACTACTATTTTTGAGACAAGTCCGATTTTGTAGTTAGAAAGAGAATGCGAAGAGTAAAGGTGATACATTTTTATTTCGTTAATACACAGAAAACCTTAAGCTTCATTATGATGAATTAGGTGCTATAAAACAGTTTGTAAATTCAGATAAAGTTTTTTCCAAAATTAAAAATTTTTTTATTAAACAAATAAATGAATTAGGTCCAATAAAAAAATTTTAAATACAAATTTAGAAATTTTTTTATTGAAAAAAGTCTTGAAAATTTATTGCTGTGTTTCATTATGATAAAGCTAAAATCAATAAAATTTACAAATTCAATATAATTTGCGTGACCGCGTGGTACGACTTACAATAAAATTGTTCGCAACAAATTAATAAAAAAAACTACAACATATCAGTGTTTTTATATACACTAGGATCGCCTGGTGGTCGTAAATCGACCACTTAGCCGGTACTTCTTTATATATTATGAACGGGAATGCAATTCTTTCTTTAAATTCGTGTTAGTAAAATTAAAGAAAAGAATAATAATAAGTGAAGGGCTTTTCATATTTCGTTTTATTATTTGTATTCATTTTGCCAAAAAAGTTTTAGAAAATTACAAATTAGCAGAAATTAATTGAAAAAATATTGATAACAATAAAAATGTATGCATATATCTGAGGACTTTTGAGAAAACAGCTTAAGTGTTTATTAATATGATTATTTCGAACGTACATATTTGCTTTGTGAATCCAAATTGATTATTAGGCTACGAACCTTATATTCAGAAAGAATTGGGCATGATTAATATTCCAAGGAACAAGGGCAAAATTAACATTAACTTAATTTTTCAACGTACACAGCAGAACAGAGTAGCGCCACTTTTAGCAGCCGCTACACTTCCATCGTCACTGCTCACGTGTATTTGCTGGTCACCACTTGTCCGGTGGCTCTGTTGAATGTGATTTTAATTCTTATATATACAACTTTTTCGTGAAAATTGAATACGAGAATTAAATCACTCTCAAGCTAATATTAAAGTGCACTTTCCCTGCGTTGCCATCGGTTTATTTTTCTTCATTTCGATTTTTCTGATTTTTGTTCTACTCAATACAAGCTTTTTTGGTTTGATTTTATACTTGAGTATATATGAACATGTAAACATGTGAAAAGCTCAAGGCAGTAGCTAATTGTTTATTAATATGATTATTTCGAACGTATTTGCTTTGTGAATCCAAATTGATTATTAGGCTAAGGTTCGTAACGTTATATTCAGAAAGAATTGGGCATGATTAATATTCCAAGGAACAAGGGAAAAATTAACATCAACTTAATTTTTCAACGTACACAGCAGAAAAGAGTAGTGCCACTTTCGGAAGCCGCTACACTTCCATCGTCAGTGCTCACGCGTATTTGCTTATCACCACTTGTCACTACTCTGTTCTGCTGTGTACGTTGAAAAATTAAGTTGATGTTAATTTTTCCCTTGTTCCTTGAAAAAGTGTTCCTTTTAGCCTACGAAACCATTTTTATTTTTATTTGTATAGCAAAATTTCAAAGCTATTTTGTAAACAACAAACGTTAAAGTCGCACTATCCATTGGGACTAGCCGACGGTGTATTTTTGCCGCCGTCGCTGAAAAATTTTCACTTTTAGTACATTTTTGTCGCCGTCAAAGATATTTCTGATTAGCGTTCTCAACGTCTGCAATTTCACATCGGCCTCGAGTTGTATATTATGACATTTCTAACGTAACAACGTAAGCTCTTTTGATAGTTTTCGACATGAGTTACAGATACACTTTTTTCTCACTTTTCGAGAAACGATGGAATAATTTGTTTCACATATTTTCGACGTGAGAAGTTCTCACCAAAGTTACAGAACATGGGCACTGGACACACTATGATGCCCGTTGACTCCATTCATAGCACTATTGAATTATTTATTTGCAAACGAACTGTTTGGGCTCCAAGTTTACTATGATTTCTAACGCGAGGACTAATAAAACCGGTTATAATTGTATTGTAATGAACCATTCTGATTTCAAAGATTGGAAGTCATTTTCTCAAGCAATGCTTCCCAATTGAATAAATATATCATTTCCAATGTTACGTTCTGCTTCATTTGAAAAAAAAATATTCCTATTATGAAAATCAAATATGGATATTTCGACAATTCCGAAATTAAAGAATATGATCTAAACTCGATTGCGCGATCAAGACGCAATTTTGCCATAATAACAAATGGATCTGTTTCTTTATATACGGGTATGTCCTGTATTTCATGTGGAATTAAAATGTGCGGAATTATCAAAGCATTGTTGTTGTAAATTAATATTTATAACAACAATGCTTTCTTAATTCCGCACGTTTTAATTCCACATGAAATACAGATCATACCCGAGTGTTTCGCGTTAATTCCACATGAAATTCATAACATATCCGATAATTTATGTTTTTAAAATTTATAATCGCACTATTTCCCAAAATTAATATTTTAGTTATTCAGTAGAATATTAATTGTTTATAAAAACACATTGACATTGATTACTAAGGGGTATTAGCTAGTTCCTATGAGCATTTCACTGGTGCTAAATACAGATCATCAGGGATCCTTTACCCAAAAATCTAATAGAAAAGCTAAAGATATTGTTACAAACTTTTATTTAAATCAATAAGAAGAGACAAGACAATTTTCATCAAACACTGAACTCCGCTATGGTAATTTTTATTTCGCAATTGCAAAAAAGCAACTACATTTTATCACAATTTGTTTTTTAAATACTGAAGTTTTATACACGTTCTTTTTCATACAAGTGATATCTGCCATAATGCCCCAAAGCCCCTTACTTGTGCTAAGGGAAGTATCCCAGCGTATGAAACCGAAATTATGGAGAAGAGTTTGTCATTGTGTCAATCATCGCATACTTTAAAAATGAAATTTATTTCATATAACAATTGAAAGCAATCGATGACTTATATTCAAAAAGTGCTATCTACAACACACATTTTTTAGGTGGTCACAAATTCGTTTTCTTCTCTCATTACCCACTTGACCAAGACTTTCGTTAATGATGTCGATTTCGAATATATATCGAATATTTATCGTGTAAGACTATCGGGAATGGCACTCAAAAATGAATCAGTTTTGTTTCAAAAAACATTCGATTTTGGAAGTTCGTTGGCAATATCAAAAGTGAGCCAATATCGAACAAATTTCGATATCGCATAAAGGCAGGAGCAATGGCAATTTTGTAATATTATTATCTTTATTTTTTATTTAATTTTATTTATTTTTTAGTTCTTTAGCTTACCCTGCAGTAAATCAGATTCGAACACGGTACCTCCAGGTTAACAGACTGACACACACCCACTAGGCTATCGTGACAAATTTTTTTCTGTGCAATTATTGCACATATGTACGTTAGAGTGGAGCGTTGGTGTATGAAGGAAAAAAAAGTCATTCAATAAATTTCGAATACCTCCGGAATGTTGCATCTAGCTAAATTACATATATACAAAAAATATTTTTTTAATTTTTTGCGACATATCTTTTAGTCCTCTACCACGGCTGGAAGCTAGAGAAATTATATGAATTTTATTTTAATTTGCTTCATTAATATAGAAAACAATTTTTAATAATATTTTTTAAGGCTACACGTAAAAAACATTTTTGTGCCGAATGAAAAGTTTAAGATCGAGGAGATCTGATATAATATAAGAAAGTTATAAGCCATTAAGTGAAAAAAGCTGATTTTATTTCCTATACAAAATTATTTTCAATCAAACAAGTTTTTTTTAATACAAACTGATTTAAATTAATTTTGTATGAATAACTTTCTTATATTTTATCAGAGTTTAGCGATTGCAACCATCATGTGATCGTCACAAAATTATCTTTGAACAGCCCGAAAAAGTATACTTAGAATACTCAGTATATTTTTTCATCTTAATAGAGCAATTTAAAACATTTAAAAAATAAAAAAACGCGACTGCATAAAAAAAATAAAAAAAACAACTTTAAGCCATCACAGATCCTAAATGGTAATTTGAAATTAAAAATCATAAGAGAAACCTAAAAATAATTTTCAAATACCTGTCGATTGATACCCATTTCGATATAGTTCGCCGACTTTTTATTTTTTTCGTATAAACAAAATGTTTGCCGCCATATTGAACTTTGATTACTATCATATCTTTAGTGACACTCCCCGGATTAAGATGAATCGATTGACGTAAGAATCGTCAAAATCGGTTTACGCGTTCGGTTTATATAGTGCCGATAAACACAATACCCTTCTTTGCGTCGCGCAGTCGGGTAATTATAGTTTTTTGGAGAAGGTCTAAAAATATACTTTTTAAATTTTTAAGGCTTCTATATATTTTTCATACGATCGGCACAATCAGTGTATTGAATGAAAGAATAGAGAGATATCTATACAACAGTGTGCATTTTATTTTATTCAGATGAGCCGTTCCAGGAATTTTTGCCAATAAACGAAAAAAACTAAAAAAAGAACCTGTTTTTCGCGAATATCGGGAAAACGCGCATTAAGAAAAATAAATGAATACAATTTTCGTCTTCAGCGACCTAAAATTATCTTAGAAAATGCTTTTATTTTGCAAGATATGACAAAGACTTAGAAATTCGAAAATTTGCTTCATTATTTCATTTTAATTTTGTCTGAAATCTGACCTTGTATGTATAAAATAGTAGATGTTTTTAGTGTAATGAGTTATAAAAGCTATAAAGAATGTATAATGTTGCATCATATGATGTTTCACAAATTGGTCGATTTGATCTCATATTCAAAATCTTGATGCTGCGGTAGAGGGCTAAAAGTAGGTCCCAATATTTTTTTCATTATTTTTCACATGCATCTAAAACTGAAATGCAACCTTTTTTTGCTATTCGAAATTGAAACTCGCAAAAAATATCTGACGCTCCACCCTAATGTACGCATGTGCTATTTTAATTCTTTAACTTACGATGCAGACAGACATATTCGAACACGGTACCTCTTGGCTAACAGACTAACGCACATCCACTAGGCTATCGTCACACATTCGAAAAATTATCGAGAGAGGTTCGCTTTAGCAACATTCGATTTTTTTAGATTCGCGGAAAAATATCGAAAAGTCTTGCTTCGAAATTTCTTCGCTTTAGCGAACATTCGTTTATATCGAATATAAGGTCAGGTGGGTTTTAATGTTTTGGACCATCAATATTATACAATATTGGCAGTTTATATTATAAGGTTTCGTATTACACAGAAAAAAATATCATCAAACTGCAACTAACAATTCGAATAGTAAATGTTTAATTTAAATTTAAAAATATATATAGTTAATATAACCAATTATGTTGTTTATACGACTAACAAAGAATTTTTTTTCAATAAACTGAACCACCCAAATTTTTTGTTATGCATGGCGCAAAAACTCATACATTTTTAAATATTTTTTTGATTAAAAATATCAACTATAGTTTTTGGGGAAACTTGTGAAAAAATTAACAATCATTGTTTACTTAACATATTAAAAGTTTTCTAGTCAATTAAATTACTCAAGAAAATTATTGTTTAAATTATATCATAACGGAATGCGAACATTTAGAAGAAACATAAGAAATCAAGTTGTATGTGTATTCATTATTTGCAAATTTAATAACCAATTGCTCTGTAGCTGAGAGGTAAGTACGTTAGTCTATTAGTCCAGAGGTCGCCGGTTCGATTCCGCTCAAAAGACATTCAGTGTTGTTTCGCAGACAAGCAAAAAGTCGTTTCAAGCGTTGTGATTGCGTATAAGAAAATAGTTAATATAACAATTATGACATCAAAATTGTCCGGAAATTAAAAAATTCACATTTTTAACATAACAATAACTTTAATTGAAATAGCTTTGTAATCAAAGAAAAAAATAAAATGACAAACAAATTTTTACCGTTTGGAAATCGCTACAAATGTAAACAAAAAAGTTTGTTGAAAATATTTATTGAAATTGGCAATAAAATAGCCAGAAAAACGGTAAATTTAATTGAAAATAAATGAGCTGAACATTTTTTCTGAAATTACAAACCCGTGTTTGCATTTACAAAAATCGTTATAGGCTCATTTCCAGTGTAAGTTTTAATTGTGTTAACTAAAAAATTAATTCTATTTACAAATCTTTTTTTTCCTGTGTATTAGAACTTTTATTGAGCGAAACGATTTTTTGCCACCCTAAAAAAATTTTGTGCTTGTAGATTAGGGCTGCCAGAAATCTGAACCCGTCGACCAGGACATTTATAATATATATCACAAACGAATGTATAACAAAAGCGTATATATTTCAAGAACTAATCATATAAAAATGAACCGCAACAAATGTTTATTTTGATACATGTATCAACCATATATTTCAAATTGAGGTCCAACAATTAAACAATAGATACAAACCTTAACATGTAATTCATACATAAAAAACTTTAAAGAAAAAGAAAAAAATACATTTAAAATTACGAGGAGCGAAAATAAACACAAGGACTGGCGAGGTGACCTGTGTTTATTTCAGCGAGTCCAGGCTTTGTGTTTTATATAGAAATGCTCACTTTCATACCAAAACTTTGATTTTGATGGTAACTGTAAATCAATAATTTAATAAATCCAAATATCGTAATTTGCAGTCTACACCTAACTTAACTTAACATTAACTTCAAGTTAATGTTCAGTGTAGACCGCTCAAGTTAATGCTTTTTTCAGGTTATAACATAATTGTTAGTGCAATTGTTTTAGCAACGCAGTCTTAACTTCATGTTACAACAGCATTTCAAGTTAGCTGCACAGAAAAAAATAAGTTTCGTTTTTGATAACAAAAATCCCGGTATTCAATAATTTTTTTTTCAAATTTCCTGTGATAAAGAATTCCCCTATATTGATAACAAAATTATTTCAAAATAAAAATATATATATAAATTAAAAAAATGTTGACATGGCTGGAATACGAACCCGGGCTTTCCGGACGTAAAGCATACACTCTATAGCTGAGCCATATCCCATTTATTTTTTTATGGGATACAACTTGTTTTAAGTACTTATGTATAAAAAGAAAAGAAATAACCGGCATATAAAAGAAATACTTACAACGAAATATTTTATTATGTTAAAGATAAATGTTATTGAAATTCATATTTTTTTTAATAACATGGTTTTATTGAATATAATTCTTGTCTATTTTTTTCTGTGTGGAGACGTAGAGTAATGAAGAAAAAAAATCACCACTATTTTTGATATTATTAGAAATTTCAGAATTTTATAGATTGAAAGTTCTTGCATTTGGACAAATATTCAAAAAGACTGAAATTAATTTTTATAATTTTTGGCAAACAATTTCTAAAATAAAGCCAGGCGATTCCACAAAGACTTTTCCAGTTTTAGCAGAATTTAAAAAAATTATGGTTCTTCCACATTTGTCTGCAAATATCGGACAAATATTTAGCTTCGTCAATTTATTAAGTCATTTTGAGCTTTTTTGAAGAAACACCCGAGTCTTGGTAGGAATCAAACCTGCGACCTCCCAGTTAATAGCCTAGCACACTCTTCAGTACGCGGGTAACTAAACTAAATTTCGATATTTCTTAGAAAATTAAACTTTAGAAGGAATTATTTATTCTACAGATTATTTGAAACACATAAAACCAATTGTTTTGGTACTCATATTAAAAGCGGTTTAGCAAAAATTATAAATTCGGAAATGTATTCTTTCTGAAAATCATTTATATTCCATGGTACATATTTAAGCTTGTAAAATAATTTTTTTTTCGTTATGCATTTATGTTTATAAATATAAATGGTTTTATAATAAAAATTAATAAAACTACGAAAAATGCTTAGCTTTATTTATGCCGATTTTCTTGACAATTTTTCGAAATGAAATGCCGAAAATGCCGATTTTTTCCACGATAAGTGCAGATTTTTGATCAAGATCATTTGGCACCCCTGGCCCCAGGCAACAAATTGTCAGCTTATTATTGGTTTGCTGCTTTCTAATGCTTTTTCCTATGTTTATAGGTCAAACCAATAATAAGGTGACGAAATGCTGGTAAAATTGCTTCATGTAAACAGTGTTATAACAGAAAGCTTAACCTCTGTTCATAACAAAAATCAGCGGAAATTAAATTTTTGTCTACATTGACCTGTATCAAAAAACCAGGACAATTTAAGAGTGGACCTGGACACCAGGACAATTTGTCTATAATCAGGAGAATCCTGGAAAACCAGGACTTATGACAGCCCTATTGTAGATAGTACTATTAGAATATAGGCCCTCGATTTGAATTTTCATATAAAAATATTAGGGGAAAAAATCTGACTTTTTTTACAAATCGCGTTTGGTGCGGAACATTTTTGAACCCAAATTACCTAAAAAAAGCGATATTCATGACTTGTACAATATGTACAATGTACTGACGTAGTGGTATGCCAAATTGTTTGTTAAAATTAGTTATATACCTCATGTACATACTATGCATGTATGTAAGTATGTCTTTTTTTTACCAACCAAACATTACCCAAGGAAAGTAGAAACAGAAATTTTTTTGTTGACTGTCATATGAAATTTGGCATGATTGCAACTTTCGTATGCATTTGTGACTACAACTGAAATGAAAAAAAAAACATTAAAACAAATACGAACAGCATCCTTCAATTAGCGGTTTTCCTTATGGCAACAACATCTTTAATCTTCTTTCCATTTTGTACTTTCGTACCGAAGCGTATGAATATGATGTTGTGAATGTTGTAACAAGTGGTACGTGACATTTCCTAAATCCCTTCCAGTTGCCTAAATTATCATACATGTCTTGTTTTTATTTGTTGTTGTTGCTGTTGCTGCTATTGTTTTTCTATTCAATAAAAATTTATTTAAGGGCAATTTGTTGTTGATACCTATTATAATATGAATTTGAAAATACAATTGTTGCATCATTCATTCTGCTGCAGCACAATACGAGCTGTATTTCTATGATTAAATGCATTTTGTTATTCTTTAAACAGATAAATTTCCCCTGATTCGTTGTAAATGCACCAAGATTGTCAGGCACAAGAAGGAAATTCATACTTTTACGATGTATTCAGAGTTTTAAAGGAATGTTTTTTTTTATACAAAACACAGACTTACAATTTAGTATTTTTTCTTCCCGTTTTGAGCAAAACTAAAATTATTCTAATCAGTTTGATGCGCTAAAAATTCTGTTTTTCTAGTTTTTTCTAACCACTTACAGATTTTTTTATGTGCGTATCTAATACTTCCACTAGGTACACCAGTATATCGTTAGCTGAAATGCAAAATCACATAACTACAGTTTTTTAAATTTTACAGGAGAGAGAAAAAACTAAATAAAATACATCAAGTTACTGATGTAAAGCCGCTTTATTTTCGTTTTTAATGT
Source organism: Panzeria rudis (assembly GCA_956483635.1). Lineage (NCBI taxonomy): Eukaryota > Metazoa > Arthropoda > Insecta > Diptera > Tachinidae > Panzeria > Panzeria rudis. Next base: position 44,098,963 of record OY101449.1, on the reverse strand, counting down.
GAATAATTGAGTTATGAATTTTAGTCAAACTGTATGGTCTTTTATCCAAAGCTATTTAATTAGTTTGGCTTAAGTTCGTTTTCAGTGTAATCTTTCGATTAAATTATTTTTATTTTAGAAAGAAATTCTAAAGTAAATATTGAACTGTCGAAGAAAAATTTGGCTGTACGGAAGGTTGAACTAACATCAGGTGTATCGAGACCACTATGCACAGTGTGGCGTTTTCATATAACGAGTGGCCAAAAATAGAAGGAGTTATTATAAAGTGATGAAATTTACCACAAATATTTTAATTGATAAAATATAATCAGACCGAAAATTTGGTCGTTTGAATTCGAAGAATTTGTGTCCATTCCATATATTCTTAAAATAAAAATTTCCATAACGGAGAGAAAAAACATGATAGCTTAACGAAATTTTGTACAGATATTAGTTATAATATGTTTAATGATCGGTCCGAATTTTGTTCGATATTGATCAAGGATACGCTTACCTCGAATATGTTCTTTTTCAAAAAAGTGAAAAAAGCCAAAAAAATACATTTCCTTATTTATTTTGGCACAATTATCACTTGTAATAATTTAACTGTGTAACTATACACATTAAAATTCTTGCCCAATGCGGATCAAGCTCTCTCTCTCATTTAAAATAACTAATTGAAGTTATCAAACAAAAAATATAGGTACAGGTATAAAACCAAAATTCGACAACTAAAAAATAATAAAAGGCTATATTCGGCTATGCCGCATCTTATATACCCTTCACCAGTAATCATGGATCTAAATCTCATGGCAGGTGAGGATTTTTTTGCTGATTTTCAATGCAAATATATTTTAGACTAATCCTGACATATCAGTCCAAATCCGAAGTATGTAGCTTTTCTGAACCCTCGCGAAATCTATTAAACGTACAGACAGACATTGTTAATTAGACTTCAGTATCTACACTCTAAAACACTTTTGTTGAAAATTAGGTCGATAATAGTAGGCAACACTTTACAGATTATTATCGACCTAAAATTACACACGCATTATTTTTCAACAAAATTTTTTTACTAAAAAAGCGATTGGGTGCGTGCAGTTTTGAACCGCGACCTCCTGACTGATAGTCTGACGTATCTAACATTCAACCACATCCGTATTATACTTTATGTTATATTTTTTCCACTTGGACTAAATATGTTTGATTTGAAAGGTTTTTCCTTTAATAAAATAACTACAAAATCGATGTAATTTTAGACAAGGAGAAATTTTCAACACAAATTTACACAATATATGATCTTAAATTTGAAGTAATGTTTTAAAGTGTATAAGAACCCAGAATACATATTTATATATATTTTTGATTGGCATCTAAGTAGTTAAATAATTCTGGCAGAAAGAAAAACGATTTCAATACAAATCGTTACAAATACAAATCGATCAATATTTCGAGCGGCCACTTTGTACCTCCGATTTCCACGTAAACTTCCAAACTACAGGCATACACTTTTAAATAATTTTCTTTTTTAAATTCAGCCACTAGCAATACTTTTTTCAAAATTTCTTTAGTATCCTGTGGGATTTTTTTCTTGTAACATTTTATTTTTGTAACAATAAGGTGTATTTCCGTAATAATTTTTGCATTTAATTTTTTATATAAATTTTCCACAAAACGTTTCATTCTATCTTCAGCTTTCAATTAATCGCCGTGCTTTCGCCATATATAAAAAATTCACGAATTGCGACCTGTCTTGATACTAAAATCCCCAATTAAAAATTAAAGTAGGAAAAAGTAGCAGCTAAACTTAATATATTTTGAATTTAAATACCTTCCATAATATTACGTTAAAATATGGGAATGGTCTTTTTCGTACCTAATTTTTATTTTGTCTGCTAAAGTTTGTAATTATAATAAATATCACTTTTATTTTTTGCTTACATTCAGAGTAACAGTACAAAGTATATAAACGAAATATAATTAAAAAACGGTGCTGCCATATTTTAGGATTATGTATATAACTAGAAATTTTACATTAATACTATATTATGGAAATATATATTGTTATTAACCCATTTAAAGATGTCTAAATTTCTACATATTTGTTGAAGTCAACATATGCTGAACAAACAAATGATTTTGAGCTAATAAATTTTTTTTAAAATAAATATTAAAAAAAACTTTCCGATTTATTTTAATAAAACTGTTTTTTATAAAATGCGCAAAAAATTTTTGGAAACTATAGCTGTTACATTTTTAAATTTTTGGCCGCGCATGCTACACTGTGACACGTCTTCTCATCAGAGCTTTTTTCCACCTAGACGACACTGCCAGCGAAGTCAGCAACAACCAACGAGCGAAAATATTATTACTTTGTACCAATTAACAGATCAGTCGCCATCTCGAGACTATCTTCGGAAACAAAGGTTCGGAACTTCACTAAGAGTTTTCTTATCATGTTCAACTTTTTTAAGCTTATATTTCTGACTAACCAGCATGAAATATCATCGATATTTCCAAATGCTGGGATTTTTTTGAACAGTATACATTCATGTTTAGCTAAATGCCTTTAGAGTTTTAACAATTGAGTTATGCATTTTAGGCGAACTGTATGGTTTTTTTATCCAAAGTTATTTAAATAGTTTGACTTAAGTTCGCTTTCAATGTAATCTTTCGATTAAACTATTTTTATTTTAGAAAGAAATTCTAAAGCATGTAAATATTGAACAATCAAAGAAAAATTCGGCTGTACGGAAGGCTGAACTGACATCAGATGTTTTGAGACCACCACGTTTTCTCATCAGAGCTCTTTTCCACCTAGACGACACTGCCAGCGAAGGCAGCAGCAACCAACGAGCTAAAATCCTAATATTTACTTTGTATCATTTAGTATGGGTGTGAACACAGCCCCACAAGAACAAGATCCCACTTTGGTATGGTATTTTCCAGGCTTAGGTATCATGGTGATCAATGACATCTTTCATTCCGCAGGATTGCATTCTATTCGTAAAACTGCATTAAAATTTAATAGAATTGTCCTTTTTTATTACGGGGTAGCTCTAGGAGCATTTTGTTACTGATTTTATTAGCACCTGAGGTTTTGTTCGAATTTAAGTCGACGATAGCCTTTTCAATTTCTCGAATGTTAAATCTCAAAGGAATGGCAGCTTCAGCGACAACTGTCGGTAGCTCAAATATATCACATGGTGTGTTTGGAGGGAATACATTTTTCAAGTGGTTAACGAACAGCGAGCCTTTTTCAGCATCAGTTCTTGCCCAGTCCCCATTCGATCTTCGTAATGGAGGTTTACATATCACCGGCCTTTTAAGGCCTCTGGCTGCTCGCCATAGCGAATAATCCGTTTTTGGTGTTGCGTCAAGTTAGTGCAGGAATTTTTGCAAAGATGCAGCTTTTTGGAGTTCTAATAATTTTTTTAAGCTGCTTGGTGCATTCTTTTAGCATAATTTTTTAAAGTAGCCGTTCCACATCCTCAGATTAAATTTTTGTTAAATCTCACCTGTCGAAAGGTAGAAGTATCATTTTCAGCAGTTTGCTTAATGTTTGCCTCTTACTGTGTAAAAGAGGCCTCTATATCTTCAGGCGTTCTCAGCTGCAAATTTTCCGTGCAATGCGCACTTAAATATTTTGTTTATATTTCAGCTAATCAATGCGTGTGTGTATCAAACCGCGAGCGGGTGACGTTGTTGAGGTTGAGTGAGTATTTAGTTATAATAGTGTGTGCGTGATCTGAAGATATATCTAGGGAGGCTTCAACCTTAATTATTTCGCTAGGAACTGCTTTTACTACTCCGAAGTCAGTAACATCAGGTATTTTTCGGCGATCTGTTGGCCAGTAAGTTGGCTGTCCACTTGAAACTATATTCATTCGCCTTATAGGAATTGTGTCAAACAGCACGCGATCTTTAGGGGTGTTTAGCCGCGATCCCCAGAACGTATGCTTAGTGTTGTACTCTCCGGCGCGCCGCGGCGGCCAAAAAGCGTGGTCCTAGTGAATTAAAAAATGTACCATATTGACTTTCTGTAATCGAATACTTGGGAGGAGAGTAAAATTGACGAAATCACCAGGTTTTGATAAAAATGTTCAATGCAGATGTTGGTTGCTTGAAGATAGTCTTTACAATGGTCAGCCATTAGGTAGTGTTTTAATCGGGATTTTATTATTATAGCCGAGCCTCCACAAGCTCTACCTTGGGGTCCTTTGAGTCGTACAGAGTATATCCGCTAACTTTAAAAAAGCTTCTCGCCAAGTGAGTCTTTGCAATAAGTGGTCGAAAAATATAAGCAGAGATGTTTAATTTGTTATGTTTTAGATATGGGCAAATTCCAGAAATGGTCTACCAAGGACAGAATTTTAGAGTTGTAAAAACGGTTTATATATGTTGATGGAATTATGTGCTATATATTTCACCTTAAAAATATATAAGAGTGACGCCTTTATGAATGGGAGAAATATACCTACATCGAAAGAAATACCCAACCTTGCATTTCATGCATTTCCCATAGAGTGCTATTTTTTTATGTGTTTAGTTGCACGTGTGATCGTAAGCATGCTATGTTTAATCTATTGCAAAAATGTCGTAGTCGAAGGTGAAAATCGGCAAACACGATTATCTAAAACTCCACTAAACACATCTTTGTTGTAAATTGTACAATTGAGAAGCTATAGATATTAAGAAAAAATGTAACGTGCGCCACGTAGCGTGCGTTGCAAAGGGTTTACGGCTTTTGATACAAAACGACATAATTTTTTGTGTGCTTTATTATTAAAATTTCTCTAAAAACTACGAAGGCACACTCCAACTTTCAAAGTTACTTCCACATTTTGTAGCATGCGTCAATCATTTGTGATCAACTATTTCGCAAGAAATAGCTGTTAAAAAATTATGTTTTATGCCATTCAAAAGTGCAATTGAATCCCACTAACGGCCCTTTTCACAAGGTATGATTATAAGTGAACATGGAGTTTAACGGAAACTTCGCCAACAAAACTTGCCGTTAAAGTCCACGTGAACTCACAACAACAACAAAGAGAAATCATCCAATCATCTTCTTTAGGAAATAACTTAATCTTTTGTTTGAAAATAATTCAAATCCAAAGTTATTTAATTAGTTTGGCTTAAGTTCATTTTTAATTTAATCTTTCGATCAAATTATTTTTTATTTAAGAAAGAAATTCTAAAGCATGTGAATATTGAACATTCAAAGAAAAATTTGGATGTACAGAGGGTTGAACTGACAGCTGTTTCGTGAACACCAAGTCTACTCGTCAGAGTCCTTTGCTTACACCACCACTGACAGTGGCAACAACACTAGCGAAAATTCTACTAATTCTAGTAAGCTCAATTAACAGACTGTCGCCATCTTGTGGCGAGTCGCACCTGTTAATTAACTTTTTCTAAATGTTCGGAACTTCACTAACTGTCTTTTCTTAGAATGTTCAACTATTCTAAGCTTTTTCAGCTCAGTCTTACCAGCGTGGAATATCATCGATATTCTCAACGGTGGGATTTTTTTGAATGTTTATTTTGCCCAAGTTTTTGGAACAGTACACATTCATTGTTTAGCTAAGTGCCTTTAGAATTTTAATAATTGAGTTATGAATTTTTAGTCGAACTGTATGGTTTTTATCCAAAGTTATTTAATTAGTGTGGCTTAAGTTCATTTTTAATTTAATCTTTCGATCAAATTTCTTTCTTAAATAAAAAATAGTTTGATCGAAATATTAAATTAAAAATGAACTTAAGCCGAACTAATTAAATAACTTTGGATATAAGCCATACAGTTCGACTAAAAATTCATAACTCAATTAATAATTCAAATCGTAAGTACTTGTTAAGTGTGTAGGTGTATTCACTTAATTGGTAATGAAATCAAAATTTTTCCATCGAATCTTATGATATATGGCTTATTTTGTTCGTAAGACAGCGGTCCTAAAAACAATAATTAACAGGTAAAGTGTTTGCAGCTTTAAATTTTTTATGAGTTTATATAAAGAAAAAAGTTATTAATTGAATAACAACTCTGAAAGAGCTAATCAAATCATAAAACTACATTAGGATAATTTGCAGGTAATTATGTCATGCATCTATTATTATTTTGTTGATCGAAATATTAGACATGCTCATTAAAAAACATTGTAGATGATAGGAAAAAACTGAGGACACTATTTAGCACATTAAACTGCTTAGAAATGCGGTTTTGTTCCAAAAAGGAATTTCAGTCGGCCTGTGTAATTAAGTTACTTTGAAACCACTTATATCAAGGAAAAGATCACATGAGTATGTATTGTAATAAAGATTTTTAGCAAAAAGTGAAAAAATAAAATTTGCACATACATTTTATAAAAACCGGTTAACCGGTTTATTTCCACAAAACCGTATTCGAAAACGGGGTTTTGTCAAAAAGCTATTTTTCGAATAATTCGAAAACCAGTTTCTTGGAAAATTCCGGTTTTTGAGACGAAATAATACAAAATATTAAAATTTCTGTTACATCGGTTAATCGGCTGAAATTAACCGGCTTAACCGGTAATCGAAAATAGCCTATTTTAAATTAGCCGATCAGTTAATGGGTGGTAATTAACCGGTTATGAATACCCTAATACATACATACGTGCATACTTACGTACACACAAGTACGCACGATGAGAGCAACGAAATGTTTTGCTCTTTGCTGGTGTTTGTTTTATTTCTACCTTCCTCCCCTTCCTCCCCCCGCGCCTTTCAATTGCGTGCGTACAATAATATTTTATTTTTTATGTGAGATGCGTATTCTATTCGGAGACCACTGCAAGTATCGCGTGCGTCCACTTCGACTGATGCTCTTACTAAAGCCGCAGGAAAAATATTTTATTCAAGAAATATATCTGATTAAAAAAAAACTCTGTAAATGAATGCAATGAAATAGTAAATATTTTGCCTAGGAACGGACCTACAAAAAAATTTGTTAATATAGACAAAAATATGTCAACAATTTCATTGAAAAAAACGTTTTTTTTAGTGAGAAAATTTTTTAAATCTATAAAACAATTTCTCTAAAAATGTTTACAAATTGTAAACAAAACAATTTACTAAATCAAAGAAAAAGATTTACAGGATTTTCTGAAAAATATCAAACAATATTTTTCTCTGAATTTATAAAACAATTAGTATAAAAATACTAACAAATATTAAACAAAATAGTTTACTTAATCAATTAAAAATGTTTACTGGACTTTTTGTACTATATCAAAAAATTTTTTGTCTGGGTCACCATCAGCATCATCATCCATTAAGCATTTATGAAATTTCACTTTGTTAAATGTGTTGAAGTCTGAATGTTTATCTAAAGACTCTAAAAAAATTAATGAGAATTAACGCAACTACATTAACGAATTGATTCACTCAAAAATCATCAGTAAACAATCTTTGTACAATCACATTCCTCTTGTTATCATTGTTGTTGTTGTTATTTGTGTGTATGTCATCATAGGGGTCGTTTTTTTACGATACAGTTTTCTTGATGCTTTTGGTGTTTGCGTCCTAAATAAGAGTCAAACAAACAGTTCATAGATTATGTACAGAACATTTACGGAAAATTAAGTATATTTTTAGACAAACTTTTGTTTGCAAATTTTTTGGTGATAATTTTTTCCGTGTATGCTGTTGCCCAAGATTTTGTGTCTCGAGAGGTGCAAGACCGGGCATTTGCAAAGAAAGTGGAAGACTGTTTCTTCTTTGCTTTGATCCCGCCAACTACGGCAAAACGCATTGCAGGAAAGGCCTATCCTGCTAGCATGTCTGCCGATTGTGCAGTGCCCCGTCACTACTGCGACGACCCTCCAGATATCCCTACGGTGTTAATTAGTTGTGTTGTGGGCTTATCTTTGTAACAAGGCCACATTTTACTAGCTACCTTACACGTGCTCAACTTGCGCCACCTATCTTCAGCTTTCTGCCGGTATTATTTGAGACTGCAATTTCTAATAATGCCAAACGGTATGGCTACCGATTCAGCAGTGGAGACGTCCATGGCAGATCCAGCCCTGGCCAGCTCATCCGCCTGTTCGTTGCCAGGGAAGTTGCTATGTGCGAGAACCCAGATGAGGGTGACGTCAGTCTGATTACCTAATCTGGATAACACGTCTTTGCACTGGCGAATTAAAGTAGAAGAAGTAGTGTGTGACCTTAGAGACAGAAGTGCCGCCTGGCTGTCGAGGAAGATGCCGACTCTTCCTTGGACACCCCTGTCAATCAGCACCCTACCCGCCTCCCTTATAGCCAATATTTCAGCCTGAAAGAGCAGAGACCTTAGGTGCTAGTTCACCTTCTGCCAGACGCGCATAGGTTAACCTACTTCCTTTGAATACCTATATATGTATGTATGTATATGCACTCTCGTTGCTCTGTTATTTCAGGGATTGGGTAGTAAAACATAATTTGTATGGGTATTTTGGTAAAGGTAATGCCTGGAAAAATCACTCTCCCTTTTTCAAAGGAAGCACAGCACCAAGGTGTGTCTAGTCACCAAGATGCAGAACCGTGCCCCATGGATGTCGAACGCAAGAGACGTAAGATAATCAAAGAAGCTACCGTTGAAACTAATGTTTTTCTAGCATTGGCTGGACTTATAATCAATAATATTTTCCCAAACTGCCGGGCTATTTGTAATCGAACTTTCAGCTGAATCATATAATCTCTTAATATTATTACTTTAAGATCGAATTCTTACAGAGTTCTGATATTAATGCACTAAAATACAGAAAATGTTGCATTCTATTGGTATAAAACGTCTTGGTCGCCCGATGCATTTTCTAAACGAGTATATACACATGCACATCTATTATTAAAATTTTTAAAATATTTCTTTCATATTTATTATACTTTTAGAGTATTTTTTGTAACTTGTCTCTTTAATAATTCTATTGCCATTTTCCCCTCTCCAATGCATTCTTTTGACATTTTCATTTAACCCTTTGTTTTTGTAAGTTGTTTTTATTGTTGTAGTTTCTAATATTTTAATAGCATTACATACATTAATGTTAAATCGGTTAAATGTTATGTAAAAATTTTAATCATTATTACGTTGCCTTTGCCGCTTGTTGTCGTTGGCTTTTGTATCCTGCACACAGATAAGGCGCCGATACAAGGGGGGTGGGAAGGAGGAAACGGGATATCCCCCCCCCCCCCCAACAAAACGATTAAAATATACTCAATTTCTAAAAAGTTTCTAAAAGAAATTTTGCAAAATAGTATGTTTCAGTTAGAAGTTCCCCCACACCCCAAAACCTCCAGCTGAATCCGCGCCTGACACAGATACACACACTACGATATAATAAATATATATACTAACAATGAACATTATGAATTCATTGTCGTCATGTTGGCGTCAATTGTCAACAGGGTTGAAATTATTTATTTGGCCTGGTGTTAGTTAATGCTGCTGTTATTATCGATGGTGTGAACCCGAATCCTACGTTGGGAATTAAGAACGCCTTATTAAAACATGAAAATGTCCAACCACTGCTGATTCGTTTTGCAAATGAGGGCACTGATTTATTTCTTAAAATATCTAGTTTTTCATTAAGAGATTAAAAAATGTGTAAAACGAAATGTTATGAATATCCATGAGATTTAAGAACAGTGGAATATTGTGAAGTTAAATGCATTTGTGTTGGGATTTAAAAAAACCTTTTAAACAAATAAAAATCATCAAGTAGTAAAAAAATCGAAAAATGACATGAAAAAAATTAGCTTATGTACGAAGCTTTTGTATAAGTAAAAAGCAAATACTTTTCTCGCTTCAAAACCTGCATTCTTGTGACGCTATGAAATCAGCTTCTCAACAAGCTCATATTTTAAAGCGAATTATGAATCGCTTTGTTTCTTTAGTGCATCAAAAAACATGAAAATTTTTTACTGGGTTGTGGCTATCATCAAGCAAACAAACATCAACACATTACGAGTACGACTGTGTATAAAGTTTATGAACATATTCGTACTTAAAATAATATTTTTTTTACATGAATAAAGGATAATCTGGCTAAAATTAAGTTGTTTGCACTCGAATATTCCGACATAACCAATCTTTCTGTACTTGATATCAGAAAAACCGGGATTACCATACTTTTGACACCGCTTGGGATTACTTGGGATTAATTTAATTACGGATGGATTGATTTTTCTTTTCAGTGTAGAGATGAAATTACATTTTAATAGGTTATTTTAACCAATAGAAATTGTATATTCATAAAACTTGCAACAGCAATTCACATTAACAGTAATTTAACAATTTAAATTGGTTAGATTTACCTACAATTTTATTTTGAGTGTAATTTATTACTGCACATTCAAAAAAATTCGCTCCAAAAATAAACAGAAATTCAACTAAAATTATATATTTTGTAAAGGTTAGAAACTGCTTTAAACACAATATGATTACAAAACATATGCATGCTATATGTTCTCCGTTAGTCGCTGAGATTATAATTTTATTAGTTATTTTATATTGCGGAGATCCTCAAGGGTCACATCCCAAATGCGACTGGCTGCTTTTTATCACGTGTACATATATTGCCAATAGGACCTTATCCGCTTTAGACTGAATATTTAGATAGGTTTTGCGTATGCTGAATATGTTGGACCCTTTTAATTTTGGCTAAAAAATTACAATGCATGTTCTAACACGTTCCAAAGATCATCTTAAAATTTCAGAATATACCGCTCACTAACAGCAGAGTTATCCTATTAATAGGGGGAACAATAGCTTGAAATTTTCTAAAATGGAAAATATATATTCTTCGTCCAGGATAACTCTGCTCCTACTGATAGGCACGTCCTGAAATTTTTAGAGGGTCTGTGGTACATGTTAAGACATGTACCATTATTTTTTAGCCAAATTTAAAAGGGTCCAACATCTGCATTTCAGAAAAATGAAGTTAAGTGGTTCTGTAACACATGCTAATGTTTACGAAATGGTTTTTTTTAATGTTTTCATAATCCTTGAAGGATTTGGAAGAAATAAGGTATTGAACAATTTTTCGCTATGAAGTGTTCCTAGCTACAAGCGATTGAAATTTCTAAATAATTCTGGCAAAAAAAAAAAACCGACTTCAGTACAAAGAGCAATATACTTAATGGCCTTTCATATAAACAATTTTGAAAATCAATATGCAAATGGAGGAATTGTGCTCTAATAAATATTTTGGGTGGAGGCGTGGAAGACTTGCCCCACCGATTTTCGTAGAAAAATTTTGCGACCAAACTCTAAGCAAACCATTCCAAACAAAAAAAAAAAAGAATGTTGAAAGTCGGCCCATAAGTGGAGGAGCTATGAGGTAATCAATATTTTGGGGGAAGGGGAAAAAATTATGGAACCAATCTGCAAGAAGGGCTTGCAGCAAATTTCCCAACTGATTTTCGAAAAAAAACTATGAAACAAAACAGTACTCAAACCCTTTCAAACAAAAAAAAATTGTCGAAAATCGGTTCACAAATGATAAAGCTATGCATGGGGGGAGTAAGTTTCCCCCTCCCATTTTCGAATAGAATTGTGAGGCCAAACTACTAGCGAACCCTTGCAAACAACACAATAATTTTGAAAATCGGTTCACAAATGACATAGTTATGGATTGGTGGAAGGTGTGGCGGAGGGGGAGCAAATTATCCCTACTATTTTCAAGAAGAATTATTGGGCCAAACTGCTAGTAAACCCTTTCAAACAAAAAAGAATTTTGAAAATTGGTTCCCAAATGACAGAGTTATAGATTGGGGGCGGAGGGGGGAGCAAAATTTCCCCTACCATTTTCAAGAAGAATTATTGGGCCAAACTGCTAGCAAACCCTTTCAAACAAAACAGAATTTTGCAAATCGATTCGCAAATGACAGAGTTATGGATTGGGGGTAACAAATTTCACCCTCCGATTTTCGACAAACAAATTTTGGGACAAAGTTTTGTCAAACCCTTTCAAACGAAACAAGAATTTTGAAAATCGGTTCACAAATGACAGAAATATGCATGGGGGTGGGGGTAAATTTCCGCCTCCGACTTTCAACAAAAAAAATTTTCGACCAATTTTTGTCAAACCCTTTCAAACAAAACAAGAATTTTGAAAATCGGTTCACAAATGACATAGTTATGGAATGGGGGAGGAAGGCGGAGGGTGAGCACATTTTGGGACCGATTTTTCTCAAAGCCTTTAAAATAAAATAAGAATTTTGAAAATCGGTTGACAAATGACAGAGTTATGCGTGGGGGGAGCGAATTTTCCCCCTCCGATTTTCGAAAAAAAATTATGTGACCAAACTGTAGGCAAACACTTTCCAACAAAAAAAGAATTTTAAAAATCGGTGCACAAATGACGGAGTTATGCGTGTACAAACATAAAAAAGAGTAAAAAAAAGAACATACACAGGAACTGATAACCTCCTTCTTTTTTGAAGTCGGTTAAAAAGGCCAAAATATTGGGGTTTTCAACTTTATTCCGGATAACTCTGCTCCTAGTGAGCGGCACATCCTGTAATTTTCAGATGGTCTGGGGCACATGGTAATATATGTACCATAATATTTTAGCCAAAATTAAAAGAGTCCGACATCAAACATGTAACATGCAAAACATGGCGAAAATAAGTTTTCAAAAAAGGCTTTATAGTCCTTGAAAGATTTGGAACAAAAAAGGTCATAATGATTTTTTAATGAGAATTATACCTTACTGGCCTGCTAAAACCTTTTAAAAATATGTAAAAAACAATATATTGACTTTTTCGGCTTTCGACGGCATAACTCTGAAACTAGGGGCACAAAAGATCTGAAAAATTCGTGGAAACTGACTTTGTCGAGGAACAAAAAAAAATATTTTTTTTGTACAGTTGACGCAAACACAGCCATATACGCACATGAAGGAAGAAGAAAGTGTAGAGCAAGAATGATAGAATACAGATTACGCATTCATCTTTTAAAAACATTCTATTTCTGCGCATCTACGTCACATCAGCAGATAGTCACAAGCACTATAACACAAACACTTGTATTTGGTATAGGGCAGTTTTGTTTACATTTCAATTTCAACGTCATTCTGACGTCACATCAGCACACACAAGTTAACGGACATGCGGAGGGCGCAATCTGTATTCTATCATTCTTTAGTGTAGAGTACTTTTTATGTCACTGTTGCGTATTAGCGTGAAGAAGAAGGATTACCATGGGTTCTTTTAAATTCGGGAATATCTTCAACGTTACAGGCATTAAACTGCACCGTATTTAATAAGCTCTGGTTGTTTTTTTTTTTGTAGTAAAACATAAAATCAAAATTAGTCAATGATATTTTGAAATGTTGTAAAAACTTTTAAATTGTGTGTGATAAAAAAACAATTGCGCATCAATAGCACATATTGGTCTAAAATTAACGTACATAAATAAAGTATACATATGTAAGTACATTTACCACAATTTATTTCGCTATCGACACCACTGTTTGCTGTTTTAAAATGGTTTTAATTGTTGGTCTTTCTTTATATTTCACCAACATTAAAATGTACGATGCGTGTGTATGCACGTATTTATATCCTTTTAAATATCCATAACAAAATTGGTTATAGTGGCAATGGTAGTACTTGTAATAATGTTCATTTCATTGCACACTCCATTTGTAATATGATTTACAATAATATCGGTCATTTGATGCTTAATTAATTTTAACGACGACTTAGAGTTGACTTAAGTTCAAGTGCTTGTGAAAGAGGGTATGAGAGTTTTAAACATGAAATTGTTAAAAGCAGTTGATTTGTTTAACTTTAAATCCCAGATAGGGATTCCATTCCATAAAAACTTATATACAAATGTTATGAATTAAATATAAAAGGAAATATTATACTTACATTTTTGAATATCTTTAAATTTAATACTTTCTAGTTAACTAACTACGAGCTATAAAAGTGCCGCAACATGTATAATGTTTTATGAGATGTGAAAGTTTGTGCGGCACATTATTTAAATCCATACATATTAAATATAAGTGTAAAATTTATTTGGAAATATATATACATACATATGTATGCATCTAGCTGTATTGTATTGTATTATATTGTATGTATTGTAAAGTGCAGATGAGCTTTAAATTTGACCTCATCTGTTTGTGGCAAATAAAATTGTAAAAGAGCTGCTAAAAGAATATTTCATTATCAAATGATTATCGAGAAAATTGCCATGTAATTGGATTTTTATTACTGCATTGGGTGTTTTATTTATTAAAAAAGAAAGTGATTTTTTTATTAATGTATCTATACACACAAAAAATCCATCCATATCTGTATATGTGACAGCGCATAGAGAAAGGGACCTAAGGGTAAAAAAAAAATAAATTTTCACTTTTTTTTTGATGTGGACAACATCTGAGCATCGAATGAGACCGATCCCATGCCCAAAAGTGTTCCCTCCCAGAGATATGCGCGTTTTATGAAATTGAAGTCGACGGTTCTAAGCGCAAATAGAAAGGGATCTAACGGTAAAATTTATTACTTTTCATTTATTTATTTAGTTTTTTTCCTTATGAACAATTTAAACAAATAGAAAAATCATTTTAATCGACGGCTCTTGCGAATTGGTTCCTTAGAACTTGACGGTACCGGTCCTTTATTTTTTTCGATTTCTTCTTAGCGTCTGCTGCCTCCACTTCTTGAGGATTGTCCACTTCCACCGAATCTTCCTCTTCGTTTCCATTTCCAGAGACCAAAGGAAGAGGAGCAGCCGAATCTTTTTTTGAATCGTCAAAACATAAACCCCGGATCTCTTTATACAAGTACCATTGACGCTTAATCGACAACCCTGGTGACGGAATTATAATTGGTTTGTCATCGAAACTGGTATTGTTACTCAGATGTATGTTTTCATTTATGATGGCTGAATTCGCAAACAGTTTACATTGCACTGGCGACTGAGCAATAAATACAAAGTGATGATACTTCGATATTCCAATTAAAGTTTTATATTTAGTGGAGAAGTATTCATCCCATTTTCTTCACTCAACAACAGGCTCACTTGAGTTTGGAAGTCGAATAGGTACAGGAACATTAAATCCATTACGAGATGATTTTCTAACACAATCAACTAAATCCATGAAGCAGTCGACATTAGTTTGGGCATATTTTGATTTGAAAACTCCGAATAAACGATCAGGTGAAAACTTTGTATGTCCGCTTAACAAAAACTTCAATTCAACTGACTCACATCTGGAAGTATCGACAATGTGTTGTAAATATCGTATAATCGCATTGTTTTTATTTTGTGAAACACAGCGAATATCACAAATGTTTTCCAATGGAATCGCTTTCGTCAATACAGAAGATGTGTTGAACATTTTGACGTTCGTTTGTAATTCCGAAAATTGCTGTTTTGCGACCTGATTTAAAGTATGCAGTTCCTATTTGCTGTGGACACGACGAAAAGCTAACATTTTGATCATAATCCATAGATATTACTAGATAATCCTCCTCTGGAATACCTGGATACATGGCATTTGGATCAGGCTTGACTAATGTTCTCAAGTCGTTATAGTACTCTTGCTGAGTGCTGGCAGATTGCAAATGATCAGAATACACCTTCAATGCTGTTTCTTTTTCAACTTCAGTAACGTTTACTGTATTAACAGCATCTTTTGCAAGATTTCGACACAATTCGCACAAATCGTATGCCGGCTTCATAGTGACGATGTAGGGACAATATTTCTTCAATAGCGTTTGGAAAGTGCGAAGTTTTACGATTTTATCACCCGGTTCGACGCTGTTGGTGTATCTAGTGTAAACAGAAGTCTTACTTTCAGTAGTTGGAAGTTTCAATAAACGATAATCACGATGATTTGATTGACGTCCAGGTAAAGTGATAGCAACAGTTTCAGCAAAACGGCAGATAAATGAAACAATTTTTTTCCCAAAGTAGTTAAAGCATCTGTACGATTAATTTTATTCATCATGCCATGTTCGTGTCGATTAGATTTTTGTAGCGTTTATTTCCCATTGTATACATGAAGAAGTACATATCACGTCATATCGGCAAACTTCGAAAATAATATATCTGATCGTACCGTTTCTTCATAGCTCGCGATCGATCACCAACTTTTGACCTGAGCATTGCATCGTCACGGTGAGCTGCCAGATGTGCGAGAATAATTAAATCTTGGGATTCCTTATCTAAATTCGTGAAAGACGTACGAAAATCCACAGCCATCTTCTTAGGGCTCACTTCACTGCATTGATTTGAACAACACGGAGGTATTTTTGAACCATACAGTAGAGCAACTACCTTTTCTTCGCGTAAATCAAGATCAGATTTATCAAGGTACATATTATCGGTATCATCTTTAGAGTCACTATCCGATAATTCTGCGAAGTGATCGTCATCATCCTCGTCATCAGCGAAGCGATAAAGTAAATCTACTTCTTCGAATTCGTCCACAATTTCATCCTAAAACAGTCAGTAAGAATGTTATTAGTTTTAAATTATTTTCGCGAATAACATAATAAGAGTGATATTCACGATTTAAAAGAATTATAAATGAGTATTTATTATAATTTACAATTAATAATTTCTGAAAATAAACCTGGATTCGAAAAAACGCGACCAAATTGATATCAAACTCATGGAAACAGCGCGCTAGGTAGAAAACAGTAAAAACCAACTACACAAAACAAGAGGAAGGGACGACCTACACGCGTTTTCAAGGTTGACCAACACGTTCCTGACGTCATGAGATGTGTCGCTTTCAAATGAGACCAATACCAACACGCTCAGTGATGGTACACCAAAGATACACGTATTTAAATCTTTAAAATGCCTCTCTTGCACAAAACCGGTTTTTACCCCTAGGTCCCTTTCTATTTTGCCCGTCACATATATACATATATAAATGAACCTGTGTTTGTATATTTGTTTGTTCCTTATAGAAATCCAAACGGTGGGACCGATCGTGCTGAAATATGTGCGCAGTCTTACTGACGATCGAGAAATTAAAATAGCTTAATTTATTTTTAATAAGACTAAGTTTATAATTTCCTTATATCTGCACAGCTATATTAGTGAATCTCTCCAAAATTGAGGTGGGTCACCCTTAGAATAAAGTAAAAAAATAAAAAAAAAATGTTGGAAGAATAGATGGGAGGAGACGGGTACCCCTATACAAAGTAAGTATTAATTTACCTATATCCTCAGAACTATAATAGTCAGGCTCCCTAAATTTGATGTGGGTAGCTCCTAAAACAAAGAAAAAGTTCCAACAAAATGTTGGACGTATAGGAGGGGGAAACGGATACCCCAAATACAACGTAACAATTAATGTTTCTATATCTTCAGAACAATAATAGTAAGGATCTCTAAGTTTGATGTGGGTAGCTCTTAGAAAAAATAAAAGTTCCAACAAAATCTTGGGCGTATAGTAGGGGGAGGGGGGTACCTAATCCATAACTCTGTCATTTGTGAACCGATTTTCAAAATTATTTTTTGTTTGAAAGAGTTTTCTAGCAGTTTGTCCCCATAATTCTTGTCGAAAATGCGAGCGGGAAACTTGCTCGCCCCCCAATCACATCACTGTCATTTGTGAACCGATTTTCAAAATTGTTTTTTTTTGTTTGAAAGGGTTTGACTACAGTTTTGTTCCATAGTTTTTTTTCCAAAATCAGTTGGGAAATTTGCTGCAAACGCCATTTTCAGGTTCGTACCATAATTTTTCTCCAAAATCTGTGCGAGATTCCTCCTTCCCCCCGAAATATTGATTATCGCATAGCTCCTCCATTTATGGACCGATTTCCAAAATTCTTTTTTTGTTTGAAACGGTTTGCTTAGAGTTTGGTAGCATAATTTTTCTACGAAAATCGGTGTGGCAAGTCTTCCCTGACTCCACCAAAACTATTTATTAGCGCACAATTCCTCCATTTGCATACCGATTTTCAAAAGTATTTATGTGAAAGGCTAAGAAGTATATTGATCTTTGTACTGAAGTCGGTTTTTTTTGCCAGAATTATTGTTTTCGCTTTTGATGAGCATTTCATAAATACCTACAATCAAAGCTCTAAATAAAGTAAAAGAAAAGGGAAACAAAACTTGAGTTTTTCTTTGGCAAAAAAAAAACCTTTAGTGCTTGGCGACGGACGGGACAAAAGTGGACTTTTTCTGGAATTGTCCATATGTATACGTTCCCAATTTGAAAAACTATTTGCTATTCTTCTTCAGAAAGGTATATTTGAGCACAATTCGCAAGTCATCCTCTTAAATTATTCTAATCTATATGTGAAACCCGAATGTTTGTTGGATATATGGTGCGTAAATGTGTGTGTAAGTTCTTACCAATTTAAATTGCTAATAACTCCCAAGATATTCAGCGGATTTTTGTAAGTCGTGCGTAGTCCAGTTTTATGATTTAATCCTATCCAACGGTATACTTTCAGTGAAAATCTGCATTTTACTTAAATATTTATATAAAATTTACAAATGTAAACATATTACTTATTTTCAGATATGCAATTATAATTGGCTTGAGGTCTGGCTTGACCTCAAGCCAGATTATAGTTGCATATATGAAACTAAAACATAAAAGTTCAACAAAATCAATTATATATTTGCCTATTATTTATTTTCTTTCGTTTGCTTTTGTTAAATCTTTTACACCGACTTCTTGTTAAATACAAACCCTCGTATTCATAATATTTCAAATAAGTTAGAAATGTATTTTATTTCAAAATTTTCATAGAAAATTTTCTTAAAATACATTTCAAATACATTCTAGTTTTTTTATGAGTATGGGGAAATATTTGAATTTCGCAAATATACATACATATATGATTATATATTCAATAGAACACTGAAGATGGCACATAGCCGAAACCGGTCTGTTTATAAACCAAATTTGACGTGGGATGACGGAAAATCGTTCCAAATTATATATTAACATTATTTTGGTCATTATGGTAACAAACACACGGCATTATGTATAAAGAAAAATTGGCATGAAGTTAGCATAAGTGACGAAATTGAGCTTGAGTTCCTCCATACAAATTGGCATTAAAAATCGGCGCATAATGTAGTTTTAACTCACGATTACATTCGAGCGCTATTTTTACTGTAAAATTGTATGATAAAACTCGTTAAGACCATTTTCAATTTTGCCACTTATGTTAACTTCATGCCAAATTTTTCATTATACCTAATGCCGATAGAAATTACATTTAGGCCCCTATTATGATTCACAACTCAACTAGGTTGAGTTGTCAATGTTAGGCGCCAACTCAGAAATTTTTTTGTATTATGGCTCACAACTAATTTTAGTTGTCTTCGAAATAATGTTGAAAAAAAGGTTCTTATCTATACTCTCTGTTTTCTTTTAAACCATAGTAGCCAATACAAAATATTTTAAATATGTATTTTTAGTTTTGGCCTTACTATTTTTTCTTGAGATTTTATGTTTTATGGAGATTGCAACAATATAAGTTGATAAGTGGGATAGATTGGCGCCTAAAATCAGGGGTGTTAAGTATGACGATTTTTTACGATATGACAAGAAACGATATGACATACTGTAAGTTTTTTACGATATGACAACACTGAGAAAGCGATGAACCGTGTATGGCTTTCTCAGTGCTGTCATATCGTAAATAGCTTACGATATGACAACACAGCATGTCATATCGTTTTTTGTCATATCGTAAAAAATCGTCATACTTAACACCCCTGCCTAAAATCACAATTTTAAAATTAAACAAAAGTAACACAATAATCGAATTAAAAACCAAAACACAACTGATAAAAATCAGTTGTCTCATTTTGATGAATCATTATAGGGGCCTTAAATTGTATGCTTCTCTTCTTTAGAAACCCCTAAGTACGTATGTATCAGCGATGCCATTTTTGGGGGTTTTACGATCAGCGATGCCATTTTTGGGGATTTTACGATATAACAATAAAAGCGATATGACATACTGTGTTATCATATCGTAAGATTTTTACGATATGACCACATTGCGATATGACAACACCGTATATGACTATCTTAGTGTTGTAATATCGTAAAAAACTTACGATATGACAACACAGTATGTCATATCGTTTTTATTGTTATATCATAAAACCCCAAAAATGGCATCGCTGTTTACGATATAAAAAAAACGATATGACATACTGTGTTGTCATATCGTAAGTTTTTTACGATATGACTACACTAAGATAGTCATATACGGTGTTGTCATATCGCAATGTTGTCATATCGTAAAAACCTTACGATATGACAACACATTATGTCATATCGTATTTTTTTTGTTATATCGTAAAAACCCCAAAAATGGCATCGCTGGTATGTATTGGCAATTGTTGATAATTATATAAAATATAATCGCGCGGATTATGTATATCAAAGTTGAATTTGTGACTACGACAAATTGTCTTAGAATAAAATAAAGTTTGGCAAGTTTTCTTCGCTCTACGACCAATGTTACCATATGTGAAGATTTATCTTATTTTGAAGTTTTTTAATGGGTCAAAAAGATAAAAAAATATTTACTCTTAAAAAAAGATTTCTATACATATAAACTTTTGGTTTTTTCTGTCTTAATTGGAGTTAATTTTAGAAGAGCACTGTGATAATAAATCCATTCTTAAATTTTCGCGATATAGTTACAAGTATCAGAATTTTTTTATTATATCGACATACATAAAATTGTTTTTATAAATCAAAATATATAAGATATACAATTAAGTTGAGTTCTTTTTCAAAGAAAGACTTTAGATCAGTCACCGGCAATCCGGAAATTTGTGAGAGGTTAGTGTTCTCTATTCGTCTAGTACTGCATTAGATTGTTTTGAATGTTGCAGGCATATTGCTGGTACATTCAGAGAAGTTGCACATCTTTTAACAATATTCATTTATGTAATTTAAGTTTTTACTATATTGAATATGTCAAATTGTTTACTAATTAAGCAGCGATAGCAACTGTAGCAGGAGTTAAGCATTCTTTCGTATAAAAATTGGACTAAAGGCAATAAATGCAATAAATCTAGGCTCAGGTAATTTGTTGTCCATAAGAAATTGTTTATAAGATTTCAGCAGATTCTCACAAATAAGCTACGTTAAATCTAACCTAGGCAGAACATTTTGAAGACAAAAGGCTCCATTACTCATACGTAACGTTGATGTAGTTGCATGTTGCTGATCGTTTCTGTCACATTGAAAAGCTATGAGACAGAAACGATCAGCAACATGCAACTACATCAACGTTACGTATGAGTAATGGAGCCTAAAGTCTCTCCATGTTTTCGGAAGCTATTACATACACATACTCAAATAATCGTGCGTAATTTGTTCACAAAATAAATTCTTTGAGCGTTCTACCTTTTTTGAATTTATATATTCGATTTTTCATTAAAAAAATTCTAAATATATTCAATTTAAACGAGCATACTTATGCATATATCGTGTAAGTCAAGGAAAATGAGTGCTTATTTTACAATCTAACCGTGTCTGAACTTGATAGATTCGTTCTTCAGTATATATAGTTTATGCTTCTTAGTATCACGTTTATATATTTTTCGCGTTGTGTTTTAAATGATATAAATTTTACCTCAAAGAAGATTTTTGATGGAAAAATAACTTCGATATAAATACATAATCCGGTAGAACGTCTCTCTACAATTTCTATTTTCGTTGGCAATCAAGATGCGTACACTATGGTGTACTGGGGTAGTGAAAGGGTTAATCAATATTTTTTTATCTTCTTTATTTAGTTTTTGACAACTCAATAGAAAATACAAAAACAAAATGCCTGTTATTTATGTTGCTGTAAAAAAATTATAAATTGAAATTAAAGTTTATCTAATATTTCTTCGTATGCAAAACAAAAAAAAATATATGCACTACTCTTATGATGATCACATGTAAGTAGTCATATCATTAGCATTAACATTTGTATGGTTTTACCACAAATAAATTTTTCTTTTCAATTTCTTACTTAATGTTCATTGGAATCCATAAAATAACGACATAATTAAAATAGAATTTTATCCTTGTCATTTCCTTTTTAAATAAACCAACAAACAAGTGGCAGAAAAATAGAAAAATTTTACTGACTAGATCATGTATGTATGTAGGTATGTATGTTTTTATAATCACTCCATCATCAAATATAACGTACCCCCAACTCCCTCCAACCCTCATAGTATGTATAAACAAATATTTTTGTGTATTTAATTTATCCCACATGACAAAAACAAAAAACTCAACAAATCCAACAGTTAATTTAATTTGATGTTTGTTAAGTTATTTGAAGAAATATGTTTTGTTTACTCTTCTCTTTCCTTAAATTGTTTGCGCGATGTTTAAAGACCAACTTTTATGTATATCAGACCTAATTTTAGCTCTGAATAGTGTTGCCAGAAAAGTTGTGCCTCATGTCCCCAATTTGAAATATGTTGTCCCCAAAAATCCCCATTTCAAGAGTAAAGATCCGCAATTTTGTCCCCAAAATATTTTTTATAATAAGCGCACTATCATTCAATAAAAATAACATCCTCTGCGTATTTTATTACGCCTAAATAATAGAATTATTTTGATTTAGCCATATATGAACCTAATGTTTACATAACATGTAATATGCATATTATGCATTTTGCACTTCTAATTAAAAGCAAATTGTCAGTATTTTATTCCATTGTATAGTAAAACTAACAACTTTTAATACTTTGAGAATTGTTATATTTATGGCCCTTTTCACAATATACGATTAAAAGTTAACGTGCTCTTTAACGGGAAGTTTTGTATGCCGAACTTGAGTTAAAGTATACGTTAACTTTTAATCATACATTGTAAAAAGGGCGGTTAATTCACTTTCTCTCTAGGATAAGGAAATATTTTTTTCTAAAAGTAATAATAAAATTTCAGAGAAATAAAATAAAATAAATGCTTTCGGTTTTTCTGCCACAAAGCTTTAAGAAACCGTTACAGTTTTGCGATTCTGGAAAACCCAGCCCAGATGTGTGCTGCAGCAGATTAAGGCTACGCTAAAGCCAATTATTCCGCTCGGTGATAGGTTACATGCTTCACTTGGAGTCATCAGTATTCTTCTAAGAAACTTCATTCTGTGAGCAATTACAGACGGGTAATTGCGCAGGTTCCGGCATCTCTTCTTGAGTTTCATGGAGTCTCAGAGTTAGCAATAACAAATTGTTGTCGTCTGAGACCACTGTTACCCGGTCAGTGGTCTGAGGTAATTTTTGTTCGTTAACAATAAATGGCGAGTAAGCACCACCTTATCTCAGGAAATATTCTTCTCTTTGACGTGTCCACGTGAGATGCCAAAGAACGGTTCCGGCCCTATTAATATATTTTGGGCTCCTCTGCTGATTAGACAGCCAGCCTACACCTTCCGGCATTGCCAGGCATGCAGAATAACGTCGGTTTATATATCGTAGGTCATACGTTGACAACATGAAACTGATTTCTACAATTTTTCTGTTGAAGATATACATTATAATTGAAAAGCTGAGAAGCAAAGGGGTACAAGGGCAAAACTAAAAAAAATTAGTTAGATGCAGGAATCAGCACTTAATATTGATATTTATCTCTCTAAAAAAATTCAGACCTGTATTATAATCTTAAAAAACTGTATGCATTACAAAGCCAAAAATTAAGTATGAAATGCATATTAAAAAAAGTTTTTTTCTAAGCTTACTTTTTTGCACTTGCACCCCTTTGCTTCTCAATCCCTTAGTTAGACTGAAAGCATTACCAACCACGAAATAAAACAACTGAAAATTAATTAGTACATTATCAGGTATGTGATGAAAAACGATTTGAAAACGATTAAGGATATGAATATATTTGCTATAGTCCTTTTGTCAATAATTTCCAAATTTGTTTTTAATAGTTTTCTGAATCTTTTCTATTAAATTTCTTCTCACAGTTCTATTATATTGATTATATTTTCTCTTCTCGTGCACTTTTGAAAAGTCAGTAGTTTGAGTTTCACTCGAAACTAATTGTCAAAATCGTTCGAAATTCGGAATTCATCACACCTTTTCAAAACAATCGTACTGAAATCATTTTGAAAATTATCGTTTTCCATCACCTACCTGAATGTTAATTAATTTCAGTTTGTTTATAAAATTTTCTGCGTTTCCTAAAAAAAAATATACAAAACTAGTTACGTGTTGTTAATATATCACCCGTACCATGTCTATTTAATTCAATCCTCTATGAAAAATATAGCCTTTTGCAGCGACGCGTATCGTACAAATTGGATGACCATGGTTACGAATCTAAAACGTGAATTTTATACATTCAATAGTTGGATATTTTAGGGGCGATATGACTATCGATATGTAAAAAATTTTCACCGAATCATTTAAGCATTTTTTTGCTAGTACAGCTAAATTAGGTCTGCGAGAAGTCTGCACCCATCGAACAGGACATTTATAATACATATCACAAACGAATGTACAACAAAATCTTATATATTCCAAGAACTAATCATATAAAAATGATCCGAAACAAATTTTTTTTGATACATGTATCAACCATATATTTCAAATTGAAGTCCAACAATTAAACAATATATACAAAACTTAACATGTAATTCATACATAAAAAACAATAAACAAAAATAAAAAATTCATTTAAAATTGCTAGGGGCGAAAATAAACACATGGGCTGGCGAGGCGACCTGTGTTTATTTCATTGAGTAGTTGAAAGTCGTAAGCTCCAGGCTTTGTGTAAATTTTTATATAGAAATGCTCACTTTCATACAAAAACTTTGATGTTGATGGTAACTGTAAATTACTAAGTTTAATAAATCAAAATATCGTAATGAAGAAAAAAATCACCACTATTTTTGATATTATTAGAAATTTCAGAATTTTGTAGATTGAACAAATATTCAAAAAGACTGAAATTAATTCATATAATTTTTGGCAAACACTTTCTAAAATAAAGCGAGGCGATTCCACAAAAGCTTTTCCAGTTTTAGTAGAATTTTTTTAAAAAATTATGATTCTCCCACATTTTCTGCAAATATCGGACAAATATTTGGCTCCGTCAATTTAACAAACTCACATATTGATTAAGCCTTTATGAGCTTTTCTGCAGAAACACCCGAGTCTTTGTAGGAATCAAACGTGCGACCTCTCAGTTAATAGCCTAGCACACTCTTCAGTACGCGTGTAACTAAACCAAATTGCGATGTTCATTAGAAAATTAAACTTTAGAAGGAATTCTTTGTTCTACATATTATTTGAAACTCATAAAACCAATTTTTTGGTACTCATATTAAAAGCGGTTTAGCAAAAATTATAAATTCGAAAATGTATTCATTCTGAAAATCATTTATATTCCATGGTATATATTTAAGCTTACAAAATCATTTTGTTTTATGCATTTATGCTTATAAACCACATGAAATTTAGGGATGTAACGAATACCGATACCGATATATCGGCGATACTTCAGATTTTCCGATACATCGGTATCGGCGATATTTTACTGTCGATACGACGATACTTTTAAAAATTTTTTCAGAGCTTTTTTTAACAAATAATTTATTTTTGTCCGATTTTACCATGAGTTAAATTCACTTCGTTATTTTTTAGATCTTATTAATATCAATTTTAAAAATTGATAATATTTTATGCTCTTATTTTGTAAAAAAATTATTTATTTTTTGTTAATTTTACCATGAATTCAAGTTCAAGTCGTTGTTTTATAAATCTTATTCCAGCAAAAAAGATACTCCAAAGAAGTCATGAAAATGTAGAATTCGCGATCTGGAAGTATTGCAAATTTGGATAATTTCTAATTAGTTTTACATATTTTTGCCATTGCAAGAAGTTTTGTTTTTCGATTACGAATTCGGTGGAAGCGATGCTAGGACAAATTTCTTTTTCGGTATTCTATAATGATTTTTCCTCAAGGAAAAAGGATAAAAAATTACCCATTTTCACAATTTTTTATGCGAATTTTAACTCAGATCTGTATTTTCATGTAAATTTAAGTGAATAAATATAAGCTTAGAAGTCTTTTAATAATTAAGCTATAAAGTTATTTAGAAGAATATTAGTTGATAAATGTCCTTTAAAAAAATCGATTTTTTAAAAAGCATGGCGAGTATTTTTTAAAATTCTAAAGGAATTAAACATATTTTCTTACTTTTCTAATAAGTATCTGCATATTTTTAATATAGATTTTTTAGAAGCAAAGAAAATGTAGGACCTTAAAAATTACTTCCAATGTTTTGTCAATTTTAAATATTCTCTCTTATAATGTAATTTTGTATAATAAAAAAATTGCGCTTGAGTTTTGTTAATCTAAACTTGAACTCAATTTCAATATTCGTATCGGTATCGGAATCGGTATCGGCGATATTTATTTTTATATATCGGTATCGGTATCGGATCGGCAAAACGGCGTATCGTTACATCCCTAATGAAATTACTGGCGATTGGTATTTTTTTGTTTTCTTATTAATACAAATTAATAGAACCACGAAAAATGCTTAGCTTATTTATGCCGCTTTCCTTGCTGATTTTTCGAATTGAAGTGCCGAAAATGCCGATTTTTTCCACGATAAGTGCTGATTTTTTATTGTTTGCTATTGTTATTGGTTTGCTGCTTTCTAATGCTTTTTCCTATGTTTATGGGTCAAACCAATAATAAGGTGACGAAATGCTGGTAAAATTGCTTCATGTAAACAGCGTTATAACAGAAAGTTTAACCTCGGTTCTTAACAAAAATCAGCAGAAATTAAATTTTTGTCTGCATTGACCTCTATCAAAAAACCAGGACAATTTAAGACTGGACCAGGACACCAGGACAATTTGTGTAAAACCAGGACAATCCTGGAAAACCAGGACGTATGACAGCCCTAAGCTAAATATTTATTGTAAGCAAATTCCTTTAATTTCTTTTGATCCGAAAGTGATAACAGCTATCATTCCTCTGAACATCCTATACCAACATCAATTTCAGCCTAATGTCTGCACACACGTTTGCATTCAATCAAATGATATTCATCAATTGCAACATTATTTAAAAATGATCGAAATATATGTAAGTGGAAAAAATTAATGTTTGTTAAAAGTGTAATGCAAAATCCCCAAATCCCTCCCCACGAAAATTTGTCACCAAATAGAAGTTGAAATCCCCAATTTGGGGACAAATCCCCTCATCGAGCTACACTGGCCCTGAAATACAATAATGGCGCTATATACGGCAGATGTAAGAACAACCATGTAATGCAATTGGCAAACTTATTTTAACGCTAATCAAGTCGTTTAAAGAAGTTGACACCAATATTATTGCTTTTAATATTTAGTAACACTTTTAACCACTATTTGCTGCTGTTACTAAACGACAATAACAACCTGTCACAGTGAAACTACTAGTTAAAAACAACTTAGAGACGCTTGTAGGTCTAATTGAGTAGATCATTTTGCCATTTATTTCTGTGCGCAGCTCCAATCGGGAATGTGTTGCATGTATAATTTTACATACCTTTTAAAAATCTAAAATCGGTGCAGAAAAAACGCAGTGGCAAATTTTTTGTCCGTAAAGAAAAATGATCTACGCCAGGGTGACCGTTGAAAATTTTTAAAAAGTGGCACAAAAAGGGGATTTTGAGGAAAAAAGTGGCACCAAAAAGGGGATTCTTCGAAAAAAAGGGCAACTTTTTAAAAAAGGGAATAATTGAACCAAATTCTAGTATTTAATGAATTTCTAGGGCATATAATGCTTGTGAATTAAAATTAATAAATTTTTATGTTTTTTCTATCTAAAAAAGACAGTTTTCAGCACCCACGAAGTACACCGCTTTCTAACAACAACACATACATCAGAGCTGTAAAAATTGCAATCAATTTTGATTGCAATCAAAATGATTTCAACCTAACTGATTTCATTCTTTGTTTTCAAAATGATTTCAGATTTCAAACTGAAATCATGTCAGGATTGCAATCTTTTTGAAATTATTTTTTTTAAATCATTGATTGCCATCAATTTCTTTGCATAAAAAACGTACCAAAACGTAGGTTAGTTAGATATTTCATGCAGTTTTTTTAATTATCAGAGTAAGCTTTATTTCTAGAAAAATGAGTATCATTTGAAGAGAACGATGATTTTGATTCTGATTTAATTTTGGTTGCAATCACTGGATTTGATTGCAATCAATTAATTTAGAAATTAATTTCAAAAAATTTATTGCAATCATTTTTATTGAAATGATTACAAGATTTCAAAATTGAAATCATGAAATCAAATTTACGATTTTGATTGCAATCAAAAACTAGCAATCATTAACATGAAATCATGTATTTGCAATTAATTTGATTGCAATCTTCCACAGCTCTGACATGCATACATACGTAGTTATACCTGACTGCAA
Organism: Panzeria rudis; assembly: GCA_956483635.1. Taxonomy (NCBI): domain Eukaryota; kingdom Metazoa; phylum Arthropoda; class Insecta; order Diptera; family Tachinidae; genus Panzeria; species Panzeria rudis. Next base: position 44,070,586 of record OY101449.1, on the reverse strand, counting down.
AGCAAAGAGAAAGGAAGATAGCAAGTTCAATATAAAAATTTTAAATAGTGGAGCAAAATGGCCTATAGATGGCGGAGTTCTGAGGTAGCATACATAAATAAAATACAAACAAATTCATAGTATTCTCCGTTTTTTGGTATCGGTTAAAAATAATTTTTGCTTTTATGTATAAGAAATTTTGCCCTGTCACACACCGTTTTATGTTTTTTTTTAAGTTTTAGCACTAATATTCGTGTAAATATAAAAATTACTATGGTTTTAAATAAAATCTTCTTGGATATTCTACACAGAATGTATTTTGTAGCATGCATGATTATTTGCGAAAACCAAAGATATGCGGGGCTTCAGTATAAAAATTCGTCAATCCAATTTTTCGAATCGCGTACAATTTCAAAATTGATATTATTCCACAAAAACTGGTTTGAAAATTTTAAATTCATAAAAATGGTTTAAAATATTTTAAAATTGTAGAAAAATTTTACATACTTATAAAAAGAGGATAAAAACTAAAAAAAAAAAATAGTTTCATAGCGAAAATTGCATAAGCACGCCAAAAATTGCAAAATCGGAAACCAGATCTAAAATAAACAAAAAAGCAGCGCTAAAAATAACTTTATCGTAAAAATAGAAAAAATTCGAGGAAAAATTGCGAAATTGCAAACAAGCCCAAAAATTGCTTAACAATATCTAAGAATAATTGTAAGGACTGCCAAAGACTCGGAACAATTCGCAAAATTACGAAGATTCGCAAAAACTTGCTAACATCAATAAGATATCAAAGTTTAATATTGATTATAAATCAGCAGAACTTAAAAAAAGGTGAAAAAATTATTTTTATCGCGAAAAATTACGAAAAATTGTAAAATTGCAAAGAAGCAATAGCAATGCTTAAAAATTGCTACAATTGTAAGCAATGCTAAAAACTTGGTTTTCAATTCGTGTGTATTAGGGATGCCAAACGGGAAATCCAGAATCCCGGGATTTTTCGGGATTGGCCAATCCCGAATCCCGAGACTTGTGAAATTAAATCCCGGAATTTTTCGTGGTTTTTCCGGATTTCTTGTATAACAATTTTTATGTAAAAAATATGTATATATTATAATTTTCATTAATCTTAGGCCATTTTTTATAATATTTAAAATTCCCAATAAATTTTTACATGTGAGTGATTCCACGTAAAACGGCCCTATGCAAGGAAAAAATAATTTTCTTATTTTTAAGAAAAATCTCTCAATTGATGTTTTTTAGAGCATGACAATTATAGAAAAAATAAAAAAATAAAAAAATAAAGCAATTTGAGGCACTTTTAAATGATCATCCATGGATTATTTTGCTCTCCCTCTTTGTATGTTTAATATTTATTTCAGATTTTCTTTACTTCCCTTTCTCATTATTAATAAAAAAGAATATACTTTTTTCACTTTTTATTGAATTTAAAAAAATACTCAGCTAGAGTATTCTGCTGTCTATAATAGAACAGATACCAAATAATTTAACATGTTATTATTTTCTTAAGATTTATTTTTATATTATTTATATTAATGAAAAACTGAAAATTTAGAATAAAAAACTGATTTTCACGTGAAAAAACTGCACACAAAATATCCAAATATCCAGTATACATACATTGTTTATATTACAATTTTTCTTATTAAAACATAGCACTCTTTCTTAAAATGCGTCCACATCAGAACAGCCTGCGGCGCAAATTTTTGTATTGATGAAATTTATTGCGTTGTTTCTGTGCGTCGCAAATATTTACGGCGAACGCGTTCGTACAGATGTAAACCCGCCCTTAGGAATTTAAAAATTTTATAGATGAAAACGGAAAACGAGGAAAGAAGTGCCAAATTGGTACGCTTTACCATGTCGGTAGTTAGGAAAATGTGGCACTACAAATTTATAACTTTTTGAATTATATGAAAAGGAAGTCTATCAGTTGCACTCTGGGACATTTAATATAAAATTTCTACAAATTACACAGGGAAACCGATTCATTTTTTCCGAATCAGCTTAAAGACGTAAGGAGCAAAATTCAACAAATAGAGTAATTAAAATTTTGGATTCCTCCCGTATTTAAGTTTAGGTTTATTTTAAGGTATACAGTTATTTATTTTTTTTTTTTTTTGGGTAAGAAAGTATAGTTTTTTGTTTGTATGAATCACTAAAGCCAACAGAATTCTGAAAAAAATTTTACGTACATATAAATTATAATAGCAAACTCCATAAGAAAAACACAGCTTTCTTAGAACTAAATGAGTGTACATTCCCTCTGCATTACATTGTCGAGGTAAAAAAGTAAAATTATGACTTTAAAAATTGCAATTACAGTATTTATCGGTTATATGCATTTCAAATTTTGCACGACTTTTGGTGCTTATAAGCGAGAAATGCATTTATAAAAACTCGCTTATGTGCATCGGCAGTGCTTATAAAAAAATCGTTTATATGCTTCAGTGGTGCATGTATAAAAAAACTACAATTAGTAAACAAAATCAAAAATTTTGTTTTCAAAGCCTCGTACACAGTTCCGCCTAAACTTAAGGTTCGAAATTTTGCTTTTACTTCTACTGGATATGACATCCCTGTATTGGACGAAAATGTTGGTGATTTTTCACTTCAACTGGGTACTACCAAACGGATAATAGCCTGAAAAGGTTTCAGAAAAGAGTTTCAGTTTGTTATCTGAATAAGACTGATCTGAATAAAACTTTGTGGACCAATATTTCACGTGCCTGTGTATTGTGTTTCGTTTTTAGTTTTTCCAATTTCGCTGCAGTTTTCGAATTATCGTGGGTAAAATTTCTATTTTTTTAAACAAAATTTAATAAAAAAAATTATTATGAAGAAATAAAATATGTATCAAAAGCTTAAGTCGTTATTTGAAAAGCTTCAAAATTATGCATCGAATAGTGGATAATTGGCTTTGATCGGATAAAAAAAGAATGAGTTATTGGTGGGCAAATTTAACAAAATTTTTCGTTGTCTCTTCGGAAGCTGTACGACAAATAATAGCAAAATCCATAATTGTTAACTTTTATTTACTAGTCTATTCGATTAAAAAAAAAGCCATAATGGACCGAAATTGGATAAAAACTAAAAATGGTGTAATAAATTTACTAAAAAATGCTCTATGTAGTAAAAATCAAAATAAAACAAAACTATTAAATAAAAGATTTGCTAGTAAATTCAAATGCTAGTGTTTTCGTTTTTTCTTCTAGCATTTTAGTTTTTATCGGATTTCGGTCCATTATTGCTTAAAATTTTTTAAATCGAATAGACTATTCAGTAAAGGTATTTATTTAGCTAGGAGTTTTTTTATTTCTGGTACAAAATAGCTTCTGAATAGACAACATTTGGTGAAAAACGATAAATATTAAAAAAAATTAAATTTTATCCACTATAACTAAGTAATTTTTTATCCGATCAAAGTCAATTATCCACTATTCGACGCATAATTTTGTATCCTTTCAAACACTTTAATTAAACCAGGCTTGGAATGTGGATAGCACTTTAACGCGAAGTATACATCGAAAATGCAAATGTACCGTTATATAGACAACGGCCGAAATGAAAAAAATTTTATTTTATTTTTCTCCTGTTTAGCATATCATAGTTACCTTAAAATAAAGATTGTAAAGCAGTGTAATGTATTACGCATTTCATAGTCACCAAACTGCATAGTTTAGTACCAACTTTTTCGTTATTTTCGTTGCTTTCTTTCAGGTGCTGGTTGTCTCCTTTCATGTTCTTTCCATAGTTAGTCCCATTGACTGCCAGTTTTTGTAAAATATAACGAAAATTTCGTGTGAGAATTTATGTTGAAAACAACAATAATATACGATAGTTTGTTTTTGTTGGTAATATAATATCTCACAAAAAAATTTTGTTTTATTTTACAAAAATTACTCATACAATTTTGAATTTCAGTAATTTTTTTTTCAAATTTGATCATGAGTAAGACCTTCGAGTTGGCGGCCGCTTAGAGAACGGTTCTGTAGTTTCAAAATCTGCGAAACGACCTATAATACTTCCAAAGAATAATAGGTTCTCTCACTTATTAGTAGAGTTATATTATAAAAAGAATTGTCATCAGAATGTCAGCAATGTAATGGGAGATATACGTCAAAAATATTGGATTCCCTCATAAAGAAACTTAGTTCGATTTATAGAAAACAATAGCAATGTTTGCAGAATAAGGAACGCTAAACCTATTGAGCCACAGATGGGAATGTTACCAGTTGATAGGGTTACACCTTTTATTAAGCCATTTTCCTATACTGGCGTTCATCTTTTCGGACCGTTTAACATTAAAATACGTCGTTGTCAAGAAAAAAGATGGGTTGCTTTATTTACATGTTTGACCGTCAGAGCAATACATGTTGAAATTGTAACTGATTTATCTTATAATACTTAAAGAAAAGATATGCACCCCATTTTCGAGGGTTGGAAGGTTAAATCCCGATATCAAATTAGCAGATATTTAAGGAGGAAATTGACGATAACTTGCATCACCTTATCGGAGTGTTGGAGCCGAAAATTTTCTGATTTCCGATTTCTGAACTTTTTACGTATTTAGTAATTTACTATATAGACTTTATGAAGTACGCTTTTTATATAAAAAATTTACAGATAAACATCCTTTTTATCTGTCTAATATGCAATTTGTAGCCCATATACCAAATGTTAGTCAGGAGGAAAGTTTTCACTTTCTTAATTTTTCCGTGATTTATATACAATTCCTAGCCTTTATACCAAATTCCAGTTTTCTAGGGCCTCATGAATTACTCTAGAATTTTAATTATATTTTAAATTTTTGAGTTCGCGATTTTACTCCTAATATAAAATCGATTGTTAAGGAGTAAACTACAAAAAATTTTGATAAACTTATACGGCCATGGATAAAACATCTGAAATATTTGAAACACAAAAATTAACTGAAAAGCTGTAATAAGTGTGATTTTTAGTGGAATTCTTTACTAAAAGTTTACGATTTCAAAATGAAATGGTTTTCAGAACATGGCCGATAGTTTTGTTACATATCTAGAACACTATACACTTTGTCCTCAAGACATTCCTCATTGTCTTCTTTTTTTTTAATATATTGTATGATAATTATATTTATTCAATAATTCTTGAAAATGTACAGAAGAGGTGCAACGAAGTGTAAAGTCGAATGTCCACTAACAAGTCACTTGCGGAAGAACTTCTGCAAGTATTTGCTAAAGTGTTTCCACTCAAACCGAAAATTGCGGAAATCTGCTTGCTGAAGTAGTTTGTAGAAGTTATAACGACGAACTTGCTGAAAGAAATTGCAGACGTGTTTCCACACAATATGACTATAGCTTTCAGTAGAGTATGCTTTTCGAATGACAGTATAAAAATATATTGTGGCAAATAAGATTGGCAGCTGCCATCGCAGCATATTTAACTAAAAAGAAAAAACGCTAAAAAATTTCAAAATTAAAAGATGTCAAAACGAAAAATGCCCTGTTCCTCAAAGCGTTGGAAAACTTCCGGTTTGTTTAATTTTTGTAGGTCAAATCTGCTTCTGCTGATGGCTGGTTTGCGTTTTACAGCTTTTAACTTAAATCGGACTTCAGCTACCATCAGGTGATGATTACTACCCACATCGGCGCCTCTCTTGTTCATCACGTCCTGAAGTGACCCTCTCCACATCCTGCTTATCGCAAAATGGTCGATCTGATTTTCAGTTATTTGATCCGGACACACCCAAGTAACTTTGTGGACATTCTTGTGGAGGAATGGGCGGTACCAAAACCAAATTAAAATTATCGCATAGTTCAACTAGCTTTTCTCCATTGTCTGTCATGCGGCCGATACCCAGCTTGCCCATCAAGCTCTCGCTGCTTGTGTTGTCACAACCAACCTGCGCGTTGAAGTCACCATTCGCGTTTTAATATCACCATGAATGATACTGTTAATTACATCTGTCAACTTACTATAAAAGCTATTTTTTCTTCATTTTCAGCGCCCTCCGTTGAAGCATAGCATTGAATGCAGCTTAGGTTTCTTGCACGTGTTCTAAACCTTGATACAATTATTCTGTCCGTGTGTGGTTGCCATTCAATGGGCGTTCTTTGCCTCTTTCGAGAAAAGAAAACCAACACCACTTGCTCTAGGTTGACCGGATGCTTTGCCAGCCAGAATAAACTAATGTTAAACAGCTAGATATTGTATGTTCACCGCTATTTGGCCACCATGTCGCGCTCAATCCCATAATAAGCATGTTGTAGCTGTTGAACTCATTCTCGATTTGCGCGAGCTTCGTAGTCTCTAGCATACTACAAACGTTCCAAGATCTAAATCGTGTCCTTTTTTCATTACAATAGTCGTCAACGGGGGTGTTGAAAGCAAGACGGTTCTTGATTAACAGCTTTTAATAATTTGCTAAAAGTTTATTCAGTGCAAATAATTGGTTAATACATATAATTTATTATATAAATGCTTAAAATAAGATTGCTTACAATTTTGTGTGTCTCTCTCAAAAAGTTTTCAACTAATGAAAATTAATAGATAAAGTTTTCAAAATAAAAATAAATAGACAAAGTTTTCAAAATAATTTCAAAACCTTTTCCAAAAATAAAATATAAAGTACAATTGCATACCAAGAAACATTTTAACAAATAACAATATAACAAACTCTACACCATTGATAAACATAGATAGCAAGTTCTCGCACTGTCAATAAAATAATGACAACTCTCTTCCCACGTATAGATATTGTGAATTCAACAAAAATGAGAGGACACCATTTTTGCATTTCGACACACTTGAGAGACTATCATTTTTCCACTTAAAATGTACTAAATCGTAACTTTTTTTCCATGCACAAACATTTTGTAGGTTTATTTAATTTTTTTATTTGTTTTGACATAAATTTTATATTTCTTATTCATGTAATTTTAAAATATTTTTTTAATTTTGTAGACATTTGTGTGTTGAAATTTATCAAAGTTTTCAACCCTTTTTTCATTGAACAGTATTGTATTTTTGTTCCTATTTGGGATAAAAATTTTTAGTACCAAATAGAAAGATTGCAAAAAAAATTTTAGCAAATCAATATTTTTTGAGCTCAGATGTATTAAAAAGCATTCTAAATTCATATTTTCATTAATTAATACAACAGTAATTGCATAAACTTCTAAAATTTCATGTATAAAAAAGATAAATACTTTAGAATACTTTTTGTTACAACCAAGTGCGATTTTAGTGCTGTGGGGAAATTTTTATTTTAAACCAATACTAATACAAAATGTTCTACTAATACATCCTTAGACTTAGGTTTTTGACAGCACACTTAGGTTTTTGAAGTTTCTGTTTGGCCTCTATGTACTCTATGCTCTACACCCCGTGAATTTATTCCGGAATTCACTCCTTTATGACATCCAACACCGCCAATTTCGATACTGGCCTCTTTAGAACTCCATCACATGTTTTTATGCCTGCTGATCTTGTCGTTCCATGCTTATCGGGATAAATCATTACTACACGTCCACGCCTCCACTTTGACCTTGGCACGTAATAATCACAAATAAGTACTAAAGCTCCAACTTGTAAAGAAGACGTTGGTAGACACCACTTGGCTCTTCTTGTCAATTCTGGAAGATATTCCCTTATCCAGCGTATCCAGAATCCGTTTTTTTAATTTTCTAAGATTCGTCATAGCTTTTTAAGCAATTAAACTTCGGGTCGAAATTATCAGGAGTTTGTGTCGAATTTATACAACCCAATAAGAAATGGTTTGGAGTTAGCGATTCTGGTTCGTACGGTGATACAGGAACGTGCGTTAATGGGCTCGAGTTCACAATGTTTTCACATTCCATTGAGAAACTCATAAAAATGTCCAATCTAGGTCTTATATGTCCCAATGGTACGGAAAGTGATTTCTTTACCGATTGTATTAAGCGTTCCCAAGCGCCACCATAGCTTGGATCATAAGGAGTGTTGAAAATCCATTTAATGCCTAGAGGTGATGAGCTGCAGACCACTCCATCGTTTTTTAATTCCTTATTTATGACAACAAAATTTCGCCCGCGGATTTGAATTGGCACCCCACGTTTGTTAACGAAGTTCCTTAAACTTAATAAGAATGAATCGGGCGTTTTTCTTTCCATTTTGCCTGATTCTAACAGACTTCATTGCGCGTGCAGTACGGCAATTTTCAACCAGTCAAGCTCATATATTTGCCAATTTTTTTTACACTAACCTAACAAAAACTGGGCTACGATTTTGAAACAGATGAGTTTTCAATTCTTTCATACATTGAAGGTCCACTCCAAATGTACATATGTTATAGATTATTGTTATAGTTTATTTATTTTTATACCCTTTCTACGGCTCCATCAAAAATGGCCCCAAAACAAAAATGAAAAATGGCCCAAACTTATGTATTAAACACAACAACACAAATTTTGGGGCCATTTTTCCTATTTTTTTGGGCCATTTTTTATTTTTTAAATTGGGGCAATTTTCCCTATATTTTGGGGCCATTTTTAAGTTTGGGGCACCAAACTGTAAAATGAAAAATAGCCAAAAAAAAGGAAAAATACCAAAATACCCCCAAACAAAAAATGATATGAAAAATAACCCCAAAACTCTTTTGTTGTTGTTCTTAATTGATAATTTGGGGAAACTTGTCGGTGCAGTGTGATAATGGCATATGCCATCTGCTTTTCAATGCTATTGAGCAAAAAGTGCACATATGGGAAATAAAGCCACATTTTGTTAGCTATTGCCATTATAATCTGCCTTCATGCAGTCTTGACAAAGGATTTTATCTGCTCGAAGAGCGGCTTCGCTTAATAAATATTTTTGCATAGCCGGCCTTCGGACGGGCTTAAGGGGTTTTTCCTCTAGGCACATCGAAAGGACGCTTTTCGATATACCTAGAGGGAAAAGCCTTAAGCCCGACCGAAGGCCGTCTTTGCAAAAATCTTTATTCAGCGAAGCCGCTTTCCGATATACCGAGAGAAAAAACACTTAAGCCCGGCCGAAGGTAGGCTATGCAAATATCTTTAACCGGCGAAGCCGCATTTTTCTATACTGAGAGGAAAAGATCCTTAAGCCCGGCCGAAGGCCGTCTATGCAGATCTATTTTCTCAGCTCGTTTTACGAAAAATGGTCCTAAAATAAGAAAAACGGCCCGAAATTAAAAAATAAAAAATTGTCCCAAAATAGGAAAAATGGCGCCAAATAAATAAATAAAAAATGGCCCCAAAATAGGAAAAATGGCCTCAAAAAATTGTGTTGTTCTTTTGAATGGAAAAATTTGTGGGTCATTTTTAATTTTTCCTCACGTAGGAAAATGGCCCAAACTGAAAAATGGCCCCAAATATTTAATATTGCAAAGAGCAACAAACATTTTTTGTGGCCATTTTTCCTATTTTGGGCTGTTTTTCATTTTTGGTTTGGGTCCATTTTTCATATTTCAGTTTTGGGCCATTTTTTAGTTTGGGCCATTTTTAAGGAGCCCCTTTCTACATATTTTATATATATTATCTTATTTATTTCTTTTTTGTCATTGTTAAAATAAATTTCTATCAAACGCCATTAGATTTCTACTCGGTAAAACTAATCTCAATAGAGGCCAAACTGAAACTTCAAAAACCTAAGTCTACTGTCAAAAACAAAAGTTAATTCGTCGACGAGTAGCGGGCGTTTAAAAACTTTACCGCAAGAAAAATGGCAAACCTGCAGGAAATGTCGATAGTAAAATTGTACTGATTCACTATTGACATCGTCACTAGTACTACTGACTAATTGTACCCAGGCAATGTTCTGTGCTATAGACATTTAACATGTGCTTGTCATTGAGATTCTACTACTGACATCGGAACAGTTGACTTACTATAGACCAGGTGGTTCTTATGGGACCATATGGAGGCACTGGTACCAGAGATTCACTAGTGCATTTTAATGATTCTAGTCAACACATATGAAACTTTTTACCAGCTAAGACAAATAAATTAGATTTTTTATGAAAATTTTTAGTTTTCCGTTCAGCTGCATTGCATTTATTTTCAACACATCAAAATGAGACCATAAAAATCGTTTTCTAGCTGTTAATGTATTTGATGTTACTTTTGTGGAATTCTGTATCACTCAGATAAAGAGTTCTAAAAATTCAATTTTTGGCAGTATTAATTATTTGATTTTTGGGTTGGAATTAAAATTGATAATTCTGCCAGATGCTGTGTCTTTTTTTATAGTTAAAGTGAAATTAAAGCTATTTATATTAATGAAAGGTTTTTAAACAATTAAATAGATTTCCCAACCCATGATAAAGTCAACAAATAATTGACGAAACGTCGGGAAAAATGAAATAAAATATTTTGTTTTATTTACATGAAGAATTTTAGGCCTTATTAGCTCATTTTTAATATTCAAAATTCTTAAATTATATTTTCATTAATTATTGCAACAATAATTGTATAAACTTCTAAAAATTTATGTATAAAAATATTAATGCTTTAGAATAATTTTTATTGCAACTAAGTGCGTTTTAGTGTTGTTTTAGACTTAGGTTTTTGACAGCACACTTAGGCTTTTGAAGTTTCTGTTTGGCCTCTATATACCCTATGACGTAGATTTCCAACATTTCGTCCTGTCAATAAAAAATTTACGACTCTCTTCATGTATATCCCTGCAAAAATCGCGACTAGTCCATACATGCGTGTAAGGACTACTCCATAATGGACCAGAACTAGTCCCCAACTACCCCAAACGTATGTATTAGACGTAGTCCATTTAACATTGCGATGTCCTTGAACTGGACCACGTGGTTTAGCTTTACATAACAAACCGAGTTGTCATTATTTTATTGACAGTACGAGACCTTGTTATCAATGGATTATACGCAGATAGACAACTGGTGACCTGTCACAAAAAATATGACAACTCTCTTCACACGGACAAGCACTATGTATTCAACTCACATGAGCGGGGTAATTCAACACACTCAGAGAGCGCAATTTTTGCACTAAAATTCACTTTTTTTGCACACCCAAATACTTATTAGATTTTAATTGATTTTTTTAAAATAAATTTTGAAATGAATTTCATGTTTCTTCTTTATGTAATTTTAAAATATTTATTTAATTTTGTTGACATTTGCATGTTGAAATTTATCAATGTTTTAAACCATCTTTTCATTCAGCAGAATTGCATTTTTTATACTATTTGGGATAAATTTGTTTAGTACCAAATATAATACTTCAAAAAAGTCTCTAGAAAATCAATATTTTTTAACTCAAATATATTAAAAATGATTCTAAGCTCTGTGATAATGACAAAATTATAACAAAACTGAGGTGAATGACAGTTTTTGTATTTTTGGTATTCTGAAAAATATTGTCATGAACAAAATATAACAAATTTGTCACCTTATAGGAAGCACATAACAAATAAAAATGTATGTTAATATATATATTTCTTGTTAATTTCTTTGCTACTTTTGGTAAATTAATAAGAAAGACGTGATTTCGAATTCGTAAATTTTAATAAGCTGCGAATATAGTGGCCATATTTCTATATTTTTTAGATAATTCTTAAATTTAGCAAATTTTGTTAAATATGCGTAACAGCAAGAGTTTGCTGTAATTCATTTCCGCGTAAATTAACGCCAAAGATACTTATCAAATTGAAATTTTTTGCGAAAAAACGATTTTACGCGAATTATAAAGTATTTTTCCGATTAAAACATATATTTATTTTAAGAACATGTTTAAGCATGTCAAAGTATTTTTATTGACTGTTTATAACTGTATTAATATTAATGTACTTATACTATTTGAAAGTTCAGATGCAACGAAAACAAAAACTAAACAAAGAACAAAACATTGCTGAAATAGCAATTAGCAATTGCATTTGTGAATTCAATATATTGGGTAAACAGAAATATTAAAATATAAGAATATCCAATTTCCAGAGCAACAACCGAAAAGTCAACGACAAGAAAGAAACAAAATATCTGGCCTCATTATATTAAATCATTTCTAGTATGGTTTAATTGTAATCGTTGCCTTACATGTGCCAACTAAGCATGAATCACAAATTCATACTTTTTTAATAGCCAACACATGACAGAATAAATATTATAGTGCGGTTATTTATATATATAGAGCTCAGTAACTTTCAAAATATCACGAAAAATCAACTTTGGTTTTACTTAGAAATGCATTTTTGAAGCCGCGAATATTAAGCTAACTTTATTGTAGTCGAATTATGTTTACCATCATTCTGTTTCAAAATCAAACTCAACAACTTTTCGCTAAATCAAACTTTTCACGAAAAATGGTTTTCTCGCAAAAAATTTGTGTCATGTAATCACTTTTTAAAACCGAGTTGGTTTGAAAATACCAAAATAATAAATATCGTTTATAAGCTAATTTACGTAAAAATTTTAATTCGCAAATACCGCCAATGTGAGCAAAAACATTAAAACTGTTGACATCATTAAACGCATAACAAATGAAAAAAATTGGTTGTTCCGCTTAAATTTATTTCATACAATATTTTAAAGTAATAAATAAATTAATTTATTTGACATAAAAATTCACCTCGGTATGTTGAAAGCTTTTTAAGCTTTTTATTGTCACAGGAACAACAGAATACCATGACAATTTTATTTAAAAATATATAAGAAGAAAGTTGACAAATTCATATGACAAAAAAATGTTTCATATTTTATTAGAATACGGCTATACGTTATATTTTCATTAATTAATTCAAAATTAATTGTATATAACAACAAAAAATTCATTATTAAAATACAAGGTAGATTTATTTACCAGGTACTATTGATTCAACAGCTGTTTACTAATTTTTTTATTTGTGGCTGTCAATTTTGTATCAAAATACACAAGTTATGTTGTGTATATGTTTTAATAATTTGACATTTTCAAGGAACTTCGACTACCTGGTAAATAAATCTACCTTGATTAAAATATAACAATTTTGTAAAATACAATTTGTACAACTTTTGGTGCTGTGATGAAATTTTTATTTTACACCAATACTAATACAAAATGTTCTACTAAAGCCCTTATGACACTTCATTTTTCTTGCATTGTTTTGCTATAGGATTGAAAGGAAGAAATAGCAAATGATAGAAAGAAACAACTATACAAAATGTAAACAAAACGTAATGGCTTCTTTAAGTGCTGCCTACGTTTTATTTATAATAAAACGACAAAAGAAAAAAAAGCTGAAAAAAAGAAGCTGAATTCGTGAATAAACCACTAACTTGGCAACACTTTAATGTTTCAAGCTTGAAATGTCAATTTTAAGTTGAACATTTTTACATTTTTTTTGACAGGCCCCCATTTGTTATCGATAACATTAGTAAAATCTTTGACAATATGGTATTTATCTTAATATAGCTGAACTCTTTGCACCTGGTAAAATTTCCCATTATATTATATTTGCACTGTTCTCCAAAACTTGAAAAATGAAGAAACAATGTAGTGTCATAAGGGCTTAACACATTCTTAGACTTAGGTTTTTGAAGTTTTAGTTGACTATCTACGTACAAGTTATTATTGAGTTAAATTTTGAAATAACGTTATAGGGAACCATATAAATCATACTTTTCTGCATAAGAATCAATCAAAAGCTCAAAGTAGATTATTGACACAGTTTGCTTACTTCATTCCACGTCACATATTTGAAAGTTGATAATAACAAAAATTGAGCTAAAGAGCATTCAATATTCCTGGACTACAAGTGAAATATCCTGATACGTACAATTATGCCCAAACATGTTTGTGCAAATTGGTCGATTTTAAACCAAAATAGTTTTGGATACATCTTTTTGCGATAAAAATTTTTAATTTATTTTTATTTAAAGGCTAAAATAAAACTGTTTTTATAACCAAATGTGCAAAATTTCTTGACAAAAAGTGCCACTTTAGCCCTTTGTTTAAAAAAGCGCTATGGAAAAAATGCTACTTTTGCTACATCAAAAAGGGCTAAAAATAGCGCTAAATTGGCAACTCTGGATCCAAAACACACCCCTAAGGTCGTGAAGTCGTTGCAAGTCGTTGCCGAAAATGGGAGTGGGTATTTTCACTTTATTATAAAAATATATTGATAAAATAAATTAATAAACTTCACAATCGTGCTCAATTTCATAAAAAATTTCAAAAAAAAAAACATTTGTATGGGAACCACCCTAATGGCTAAAAATAGAAGGAACTATGTTCTGAAAAAAGGTTATAATTAAAAAAATGGGGGGTTAGTCATAAATTTGACACCTCTATGGGCACCCATAGGGAAGTGAGAACAGTTCAAGACAATTTTATGAACAATTTTACTTTTACAAGGTAGACCCCTTAAGGAGTGGAGATAGAGGGGGTGGGTTTGTTAGAAAAAATTTTGGAAACAAAAATTAATTGGGGTTGGCCTCACATTTCATCCTTCTAGGGGTGACTTCGCGGCGGTTATGAAACATTTTGTGGATTTTTCACCTTTTCCTCCATTTTTAGCCTCATGCATTTTTTTCCAAACCTCACAAAATAAGTGATTGTAGCATTTCGAAATCGAAAAGTCGCTCACTATGTCATAGCTACAGTGCAGACTTTTCCTGTTATATAAATGCGCTTCATATTAGCGTGAAATGTATGGCCTGAATATATGCAATAATGTATGGCATGAAATGGTTAAGATATTTATATTTTTCTTTTTCGTCCATTTAAAAAGCAAATTTTTCCAGATTCACTTACACGCAATTTACACCGTGATTTTCAAGACATATCTTTTTTTAATTCTCTTTTAAAGTTGCTACCAAATACTTTTTGCATTTATACAATGATCTTTCATTTCATGTCTTGTTTGTACATTACTCTCAAAATTTGCTTTATTTACTCTTTCATAACAACAAAAACCCTAACACAATCATATAAGAGAGAGAAAATTCAAATGGAACTAGAGAAATATATGAAAAAAATCTCGAAAACAGAAATCTTGTCTTTTTTTCTACCCCGCTTTCTTCTCTACCCCGCTCACTCTCATACAAAATAAGAAGTGATTTAAAGACAAGTGAAAAAATCACCGTATAAATTGCGTGTTACAATGGTGCATTCAAGAGAGCGCTAATGCAAGGCAGAGATTAAAAAAATATACATTTTACGAAGAATGACGATGAATTAGGATCTTAAAACGGAAAAAATAGTATGATTTTATAATATACTCAATGCGCCGAAACAAACGTTTAACAAGAAACTCCCCTTAGTGGGACATAGCAAACAATTATCGTGCAATACGTAAGCATATTTGTAAGGTACACCAACAGAACTATCCTTGACAAACCTGCTTACCGGGAAGCGGTAGTATTTGCTAGGAGCTTACGCCGTTTTTGGTTTCATATGTAAATATGTACATACATATGAAAAAATAATGGGTTCTATTTTATTTTAGCTTTTATAGCTTACGTTTTAAGTGCATATTTTCGATTTTTTAGTGCATGAAAATCGTAGCACTGGATATAAGTATGAATTACTGATTTCTGCATCTAACTCAATTTGTTTAGTTTTAGCACTTGAACCCCTTGTGCTCCATCTCCCTCATTTAAATTTTAATTATATTTTTGTACATTTATTTTTTTTTAATATTAATGAAGTAATTATTATATTTTGTTTTATTCTATTCTCTTCCTTGTTTTTATTCTAATCAAATAAACGGTAGAAAAATGCGAATTTGTTCATTCAAGTTTGACAGGGAAAAGCTCGTTTTTATTAAAAAAAAACTTGATAATAAAGTTAGAACCTGTTACATTTTTGTTGTACGAGTATTTGCATATAAATGATAAAACTTAATCTTTATCTACAATTTTGTTACCAATAAAACCAATAGACCATAATTAAACGTGTTTATCATACAATTCGCTTTTAAAGGTAAACAAATTTCAAACGAAATGATGTGATGTAAATATATTAAAAAAAAGTTCTTTCATATTCCTACATTTCATTTAATAAAGATAGTCAGAAGCAACCCCTTTTGCTGAAGTGCTTGCCAAATTTTTATCGGGATTACATGAAACCACTGAGTGAAATATTTTTAGTACTTTTCTTTTAAGCATTAGCCAATCATACAAAAAATTTGTGCAATTAATATTTAGGAAGCCGCAAGAATTTGATGAATTACACTATGCAACAAAATTAAACATTTGTCGTGACCTTTGATCACTACTAATTTGTTTGATGTGTTACTGTCCCATTACTATAAAAACAGTCGAAACTTAAAAATTTTCTAAATTAAATTTATAACGGTTTTTGAATTTTTGCATTTGCTTCTCTTACTTCACACATAAAATTTTTTAAAATATTAGATATTATAAAATTTAATTTTTCTTTAATTGGCGCTGTCCCCAGTCGTGTGTATTGAGCGTTACGCTTTTTAGTACACTTCATTACCCAGTTACCAAACTTTTGTTAAATTTAAATATTTAAAAGTTTTGTACACTTTGTTAAATAGTATTATATTGCAAAAGTTTTTATCAATCAATCGTGGTTTGTAAAAACATGTATTGAGTGTCATCTATATTTTTTTAATTTAATTAAAATTTAGAGTGAATAACTAAAGAGTTTATGTTAAAATATATCGAAGATTATACATACGAATTGTTTTAAATTTAAAATAAAGTTTATGTTAAAAAAAAATATTGTATTCGTATAAAAATGTATGTAAAATATAACTATATAATTAATAGACAAACCGATTCCTTGTGAAGGAGGTTATGCTTACATTATGCATTTTAATAAATTTTTTTTAATATTAATAAAATTTATACCATTTTAAACATATTTATTCAGAGATGTGTACAATTCATATTTTGTTAAAATCGGTTCAGTATTTTGGGAGCTATAAGCATTTCAAGTTGCTACTAATACAAACATATTACTCATGAATGTAAGTTGAATAAAAGAAACAAAAAAGGACAAAAGACAAAAACACATGTATGTGCTGCTGTCCAACTGGCTTTGCAAAGAAAGTAACAACAATAAAACATTTGTTTTGATGTGCGAGAATTTTAGGAATGGCATAGGAACAAAAGGGCAGAGCGGTCAATAAATTGACTTAACTCATTGCAAGGTGCTTTGTTCTTATATTTGACAGATTTTTTATAGTTCCGTACACCAAAGGTGAAAAGGAGCCCTATTGTTTCCGCTACGCTCTTCGTCTGTTTGTCTGTCAACCGCAAAAGGTACAGACCTGAAATTTCCACAGAATATATGTAACTTTGGCAGCTACAATTACAACTATGTACTAATAGTTCGTTAAAGTTAAAAGTGAAAAGGTGTTCTAGAGCAAGCTACGAAAAGTGTTATAATCCTAATGTAATATATAGACGCTTGACATATTCGAAATTAGTGCGTTATTATACAGAATACAGCAATAATTACTGAAATTGAAATAATATAAAATTTATAGGGTATTCAATCAGGTAATGTAATTATGCCAATGAGCTGTATCTGGGAAACCGTAAGAGGGAAATTCTTGAAATTTTCACAGCTAGTGCATTATTTTAAAGGCAACAGTAGCAAATTCTAAACATTAAACAAAATAAAAGTTTAAGGTTATTCTTCTAGGTTATGTGATTTTGATATTAAGGTTCATCTATTGAACCGCAATAATTAGATAATTGAAACAAACAAAATTCATAATTCAAGGATATCCCTTCAAGTAATGAAATGAACAAGTAGAAAAGTAAATCGCAAAAAAACTCTAAAACGAAAAAAATCGCCAGAACAAAAAAATAAAAAACGCGTAAACTAAAAAAATCGCCAAATAAAAAAAAACGCTAAAACTAAAAAAATCGCCAAAAACTAAAAGGTCTCCAAAACAAAAAAAGCACTTACACGAAAAAACACCAAACTAAAAAGTAGATGACATTAAAAAATTCGCCAGAATGAAAAAAGCGCTAAGCAAAAAAAAAAAACCAAAACGAAAACGACCATAAGTAAAAAGTCGCCTGAATTAAAAAAACAAATCTCCGATACAAAGAAGCGGTGAAACAGAAAATATCAAAAAAGTACCAAATTAAAAAAGCAAAACTAAAAAATCAAAAAACGAAAAGCACCAATACGAAAAAAAAACGCGAAAACCAAAAAATCACTAAATTTAAATAAATCGCCAAACCGAAGACTAAATAAATCGAAAAAAAAACGAAAAGAAAGCTAGAACAAAAAAAAAGAACGTACGGTGTCATGGGACACCGGGTAGGAACGTAGTTCCTTACCTTTCACTTACCTCAGAAATTATATTTTCACTATCTCTAAACGGTGGGTGTTATTTATGTCGAGATAACAAATTCTCTTTCAACCGTGGGAAGTATAACAGTTTCTTTCTTAAAAAAATATAATTTTATTTGTACATTTCAGGTAGGAAAGTATGTCTGTTTTTAAAAAAAGGAGTGTGGTAGGTTCAATAATGTTAATATCAAAGAGGAAGAAATTTCGCCCTGCCTCCCATCGATTTATCTATGTTTTGATCTTCATCAAAATCGGTTAGATAGATTGGGCGAGACAGAAATTGCCTCCTACCACTCCTCGTGCTCCTATTTTTGAAAAAATGTATAGCATATGTGCTCTTCTAGACTCAAATCTATCAATGCTTTGAATTTTATCAAAATCGAATAAATAGTTTCAAAGGGAAAGAAATTTCCCCCTACCTCCCCTGGCGATCCTATTTTTTAAGAAAAATGTATTGCCTATGCCTTCTTTTAGGCTCAGATCTATCTATGTTAAGAATTTCATGAAAATCAGTTCGATAGTTTCGGAAAGGCAGAAATCGCCCCCTACCCCTCCTCGTGCTCCTATTTTTGAAAAAATGTATAACTTATGTGCTTTTCTAGTCTCAGATCTATCTATGTTTTGAATTTCATCAAAATCGGATATATAGTTTTATGGAGGACGAAATTTTCCCCTACCTCCCCTCGTGGTCCTATTTTATAAAAAATGTATAGCCTATGCCTTCTCTTAGACTCAGATCTATCTATGTTTCGAGTTTCATCAAAATCGGATATATAGTTTTAAAGAGGACGAAATTTCCCCCTACCTCTCCTCTTGGTCCTATTTTTAAAACAAATGTATAACGTTTGTTTTCTTTAGACTCGGTTGTATCTATGTTTTGAATTTCATCAAAATCGGAGAGATAGTTTCAAAGAGGAAAAATTTCACCCTAACTCCACTCCTGGTCCTATTTTTGACAAAAATTGTATCCTGTATCTTTTTTAAGACTCAGATCTATCTATTTTTTGGATTTCATCAAAATCGCACAGATAGTTTCAAAGACGACGAATTTTTCCCCTACCTCCCCTTATGGTCCTATTTATGAAAAAACTTATATTTCTTCTTTTAGACACAGATCTATCTATGTTTTCAATTTCATCAAAATCGGATAGATAGTTTCAAAGACGACGAAATTTCCCCCTGCTGCCTCTTTTTTTTGATAAAATTTACAGCCTATTTGTTCGTTTGGACCCAGATATATCTATGTTTTGAATTTCATTAGAATCGGATAGACAGTTTCAGAGACGACGAAATTTCCCCTTACCTCCCCTCGTGGTCCTATTTTTGAAAAAAATGTATAGCCTACATCTTCTTTAAGACTCAGATCTATCTATGCTTTAGAAGGGCTAACTTTCCACGTTAAAAAAACTGGTCATTAGGGGGAATAATCCCAGATCACATAAGTGGCGCCCAGAATATTATGTCGGCTTAAAAAGTCACTAGAGAAAAAGTTTAAGCCACAGTCAAGTCATAAAAAACGATATGCGATACGATAAGATCCGACCTTATATGGCGGAGATATATATGAAAATAAAATGTGCTGTATTTTGGGGCGTGGCAAAAACTCTTTTTTACAGTTCTAGAAACTTCATTGATATAAGTTTCATTCTATGGCCCGATTGATGCACTTTTTTGTTTTGTATTTTAATCGACTTATTATAATTTAATGTATATTTCTAAAAGAAAAATTGGTCTTACTTTTTGTGCGTGGCATAAAAGTGAGTATATTAAAAGCTGCATATACTAAGTTTTCGAAGGGCTTTCTTGCTATGTGCAAAAAATCGGACATTAGGGGGGAAGGATACGAGATGGCATAACTGGCGCCCAGAATTCGGTGTCGGATTAAAGTCACCAAGAGCAAAAATCAAGCCATAGGCAAGCCATGAATAACGATATGCAATATGTTATGATCGGACTACAAATAGAGACGCAGTGTACAAAAAACTAAAAGGGCGGTATCTAAAGGCGTGGCAAAAAAAAATATTTTTGGAATTGATTTCAACTAATCTTTAATCGTAGGGGGTGACTGGCTTAACTTTTTTATTTTGTATGGAGGCCGAACCGACACTCGTCGCTCTCGCATTAACGACTAAATAGAGAGTATAAAAAGAAATGAAATAAAGAGTACAAACAATTGTTTGGTGAAATTAACAACTTTGCTTTAAATTCACGATTGATGGGTCTTTGCGCTCTTCTGAAATGTAAAAATTTGCATATTGGATAGCTTGACATGGTTAGGGACGATGTATTAAAATTGTAAACACATTCCATGAACCAGAGTTCGGATTTGCGCACTCCTTTTGCTCAATACACTTTGCGCACTTCTTACAAGCGTATTAAAAAAGCACACAAGTGTAAAGAGCAGAGCGAAAAAAGAAGGAATTGCTATGCGCAGCGCAAGCGTATTCGATTTATTAGCTCCGCTCTTTGCGCAATGCACATTTAATTTTTTGTCTAGCGCATGCTCTTTTCTATGACAACAGTGGTTCATTTGAGTTTATTCATCGGTAGCACGACAAAAAAGTCTTTGGAGTCAAAATCGTAAAAAGCGTAACCAAATAAGAATAAAAGTAACCAGAATATTTTTTAAATGCTTATTAAAATGTTATGTTTTATTTATGAATATGAATCATATTTGGCCTTAAAGGATTGATTTTTAATCCATATATTAGATATATAAAATGAGCTGTTTGTTTGATTGCAGATTTAATATCACACCTAAACTACTGAACCGATTTAAATGAAATTTGGTAACCAGATATATATTTGGCCTACAATTAATATAGGCTAATTTGTTTTTCGGATTTCGAACCAAGAGGGGATAAAATGAGTCAAAACCTCCACCGACGCATAACTCTGTCATTTGTGACCCGATTTAAAAAAATTTTTTTTGTTCGAAAGGGTTTTTGTTCGGAGGGAGAAATTTGCTCGCCCCGCCTGCATAGCTCTGCCATTTGTGAACCGTGTTTCAAACTCTTTTTTTTATTTGAAAAGTTTGCCTACGGTTTAGTCCCATAATTTTTTTTTTTTTAATCTGAGGGGCAGATTTGCTCCCCCATAAATAGCTATGTCATTTGTGAACCGATTTTTCAAATTCATTTTTTTGTTTGAAAGGGTTTGCCCGCAAATTAGTCCCATAATTTTTTTTTTGAAGATCGAAGGGGGAAATTCGCTCCACTTATGGATAACTCTGTCATTTGTGAACCGATTTCTAAAATTATTTTTTGTTTAAAAGGGTTTGCCTACAGCTTTGTCCCATAATTTCTCCTTCCGATTTAAAAAGAAAAAAATGGTACCAAACTGCAGGCAAACCCTTCCAAACCTGAAAATAATTTCGAAAATCGGTTCACAAATGACAGAGTTATACATTGATGGGAACAAATGTATATGGATAAACAAAAGTTCTAGTGCAAAATAACTCTAAAAGACTTTGAGATTTAATACCTGCCGCATTATATCTTGAAGTTTTCGGGAAAAGTAAAAAAATATTATAACCGTTCTGAGACATAAGCTGTTCAATGTATCAAATACTATTTAAATACAAAATATGTTTTGAATTATCCAATAGATAAAAATAAAAACATTACGTAACAGTATTTTGATTAGTAGTATTATATTGTTCTTCCTTACTTTATTATTCTTTATGCAAAAATATATTATTTCCTTTACTAGCATTTTAACATACTGTAAATGCGCTATCCGCATTTCTTGGTATTTTGGCTCTTTTTACGCTTTGCGCAAAAAGAACTCAGCGCAAAA
This sequence comes from Panzeria rudis, assembly GCA_956483635.1. NCBI lineage: Eukaryota > Metazoa > Arthropoda > Insecta > Diptera > Tachinidae > Panzeria > Panzeria rudis. The sequence continues at coordinate 44,048,516 of OY101449.1, read as the reverse complement.
AAAGCGCAATTGCTCCTTTTTTGCGCTTGCTCCTGTTATGCGAAGCGCAAAAATATTGGCGCAGCGCAAGCGCAATAATAAATTGGCTCCTCTCTTTGCGTAAAGCACAAAAAAGAGCGAAAAGAGCGTCGCTGCGTTTTTTCGTACTCTGCTATGAACGTCTATCAAAATCTGAAGATTATATTAATACAAGATTATATTAATAGAAGATTAAAAAACAAAGTTTATTGTGTAAACAATGTATTGAAATGTGTATGTATTTATATGAGCATATCGGCATTAAACTTGTGTTTCTTATAACTTTGCATATTTTGGAAAATATGCAATTTTTATATATCCTGTCTCATAAGCAGCTCAAAGTATAAAATCATGTACTCAAAAAACTAAAATATATCATCTAGATTTGAATTGGCCAAAAAATAGTAAGATAGTCTTAATTTTACCATTGTTTTTTGTTTAAGTTTTTATTATTTCAATAAAACAGTTGAATTGTATTGCTTTCTATACTATTTTATTTCTATAAAACACTGTTGTCTTTTATAAACACTTGATTTTTAGTATGACGAAATTTTTCGAAAATCTTGACGATTTTGACTATTTTATTACCCAAATTTGACGAATTTTGGAAAAAGTTCCTAACAGCACTTCTCGCGATCCCATGTCTAACACAAACATACCTTCATAAATAACCATAATACCTACGGTGCAGTTTATAACAAATTTTAGTTAGTTTTTATATTAATTTAGAAAACAATTTAATTAAAAATAGCTGGGAAATGTACATACCGAGCAAAAAAATATCATGTTTCTGGAAGCAGTAAAAAACATTCCGAGGATGCTCAAAAAGAAGGCAGAGATCTCTCAGTGTTCATAATGTTTAAATTACAAAGTTAGTCAGCATTTTACATTTCTTCAACACGAACTCCTAAATAAACAAAATCATATTCAGTAGCACGCATTGTTTCAAATAAACACTTACATATTTGAAAACTCAAAACCAGCGTTGCCAGAATGATGATTTTATCATATTTTTGATGATTTTTAAAGCAAAATATGATTTGATGATTTTCTTTCCCAAATGATGATTTTTCGTTCACCCAAATGATGATTTTTCATACTTGCTTTTAAATATTTTAAATGGTTATTTGAGTTATTTATATCAATTAATTTATAATTTTCCATAGTTTTTAATATAAAAGTTTATGGTAGGTTATTTTGCAGTGCGTGAACTTTCTCTGACTAAAGCATTTTGAATTTTGGATAATAATATTTCTCTGTTCTCCGAATTTAGTTAGTTCTTCTAAAATTATCACTTTTCCATTTTAGCGACTTTGAATGTGTAAAGCGGTGTGCATATTATCGAACTTGAGTGATGGTCAAAAATTCATCAGCTTTTAATGACGGTTTTGACTAACAAAACTACATTAATGTTGGGTGTTAAAAGATATTCAAGAAAATAATTTACTAAAAAACATAGAAAGTAAGAAAAATGGATGCACTTCGTTGATAATAATTTAATTTTTTTCATAATATATAGCAAGTCCTGAGATGCTTTTGTTTTACATCACGAGTTACCCTTTAATCCTGTTATATCCCAAGACAACATTCCATATCATAGTACCAGAGAAATGCTTTTAACAAATTACTGTTAATAGCAATTTGTAATTTTTATGCTACAAATAAAACTCTTGACTGACACTGTTTGGTACACACTATCAGTCAAAAACCAATATGGCCGCTGACTTGTCAATCAACTATAATTTTTTTTGTAATTGACTGTTGAATGACGAAATTAGTGTCCACACTATCTAGCAAGCAAAAATGAGAGCAAAACTCTCACTCGTGTTCTTAACTATTCTTCGCAATTTTTTTATGAGGATATACAGTGGTGGAAGAAATAATAGGGGTAATTTCTTTTTTCACAATAACGTCTCATAAACTTTTTTGAGCTAAAATTTTATGGAGTGACAGTCCCAATCACTACACTCGAATCACATAGAGCGCCTCTGTAGAGCTCTAAAAATAAAACGTTAGAACGTAAAAACTTGCAAATAAACAGGTTATGTGGGACACAATACAGTAACCTTAGTACTCCAATTCCAAGGATATCTGCGCCAATCTTCTGAGTTCAACGATGTGACGTTGTCAGCAAGTATTCAAAGAGGAGCTTCTACCAAATATTGGAATAATATTAGGTTTATATAGTAAAAGATAATTTTGTTCTGTAATATATAAAATGTCCCTATTATTTTTTCCAGGTACATATATGTACATATATTTTTGAATTACATAAACTTCCGAATGCAGCAGGATTGTACTTTTGTTGTATTTTTTACATGGACGAATTTAATTTGTATATCTAATTTTATTTATCCAAAAGCTTATAAATATTTAAGAAAATACTGAAAATTCTATGTGTCACTATTATTTCTTCCACCACTGTATAAAGATATATGTTTCATTGATTTCTATAGTTTTTGGCTGCGTCAAAAATATCAAATCACATTGTGATAATGCAGTTTTAGTAAAACAGAGCAAAAAAAAAATTATTTGACATAAGAAAACCCTTACATACTTCAAACATATGTTTTTGGACACTTTTCGGAACTTGTTTTTTCGTTACATATTTTATTAAGTTAATTTTTCAGAGGAAATTTTTTAACATTTAAAAGTTTTGGGAAACTTGTAGGGAAAGATGTAGAATAATGTAATCTATACATATAATAAAACTGTAAAAGGGGCGTGTCTGTACATGAAATATTTTTTGAAAATTTTTATGGTGGCGTAAACATTAATCGATGTAGAGAACAAAACACCAAATTTTGGAATTTTTGTCTGTCTGTCTGTCCGAACACGCTTCACGCAAAAACCACTGAATGGATTTTCATGAAATTTGGTATGGAGGTACTTTAGAGTCCTGATTCAAACATAGGGTACTTTTTACGGCGATAAAATATCTCATTTCTAAGTTAAAATAGAAAAAATGAAAATGTACCCTATTTTACTAATATAAATGTTGTTGGAAATTAGAAAGATTTCTTTGTTTTTTTTAACGTTGGTAGACTGTTTATTTTGCATAACGGGAACTTTAAACAATATATAAAGAACGCTATATTATTATATTTTATAGATACCTTATAGTCATAAAGCGAACTTTAAGCGTGCGAAGCGGGCGGGCACATCTAGTGTGATATATATTTGTTGCATTTTTTGTGACTTAAAAAAGCTTTTGAGAAAATATCATAAAATTTTTAATTTTAGTGATATTGATCAATTTAAAGCTTTTTTGCTGATATTAGCATGTTTTTAATATTTACTCGAGCTATGTTTACCTATCTTCTTTATAATTTTGTGCATGAATTTTATCATTTTCGCGGTGGAAGTGACTTTGCCACGTTATTATATATTCCTACCGTCATGGCAATTTTTAATATATTTTGGGTATTGCTCCTGATCTTAATTCTTTTTCACGAATTTTTACTATAACATAAAATGTATAATTGACAAAAAAAATTACATAAAATTTTAAAACGTACAAGAATATTTTATATATTTGGTTACCAAAAAAGTATTAACTCTCCTATCTAGAAGGAAGTGTAAATATAGGGAAATCGTATAAACTTTTAAGAATGCGTTTTTGTTTTCATTTCATAAAAAAGTTTCATTATTTTTCTTTGCTTTGAATAACATTTTGGAATAAAATATTTATGATGATTTTTTATATCAAAATATGATTTTTATTTCGCCAATTGATGATTTTCTACGGAAAGCTTCTGGCAACGCTGCTCAAAACTCATTTAAAGTATGCTCTCTTTCTACATTTCCCACCTTTTGTATGGAAGAGAGAAATTCATAATAAAACTCGATTTGTTTTGTCTGTAGTTTGACGATGATAAAATGAGACATGATTTTAGAACATTTTCGATGCTTCGAAAGAAGCGCTGTTTTATATCAAAAACCAGAGCTCCAAAAATTATGCATGTTCGAAGCGACTCTCGAAGCAGTAGAAACAACAAAACTAACTTCTCTCGCTTATAAGCCTGCTTCAGCCGAAGCAGTTGTTTTTGCTGGGTACATATACTGTTAAGGAAAACGCATGTTCATAATAAAATCAATAATTGCGATTTATTTGCATAAAACTTACAAAAAATTACAAAAACGATGTCGATTTTAGGATATTTATTCGAACAGGTTGACCCACACACAAGAATAATTCGAGCAGATGTAAGTTTTATAAATATTTACTCGAATTTTGTTGAAGATTTTATGCACAGAATAATATATGAAAAAGTTCATACGACTAAATGTATACATTGTATATACATACATATGTATATACTTACATTAGGGTGGAAAAATCTTTTTCGTCAAAAATCGTATAACAAAAACGTAATCCACGGAAAATTCCAAGAAAAATTTCCGAAGAAACCCTGCATCTAAAATCAAATCCTATTCTGCGCCAATTTTCATACAGATTTTCTATTTATGACCACATATTATTCTAAAAACTGTATTAAGGAAGTCAAATAAGATTTTAACCTCGGAGTGTGAGATATGAAGCTAAAATTTTGTGAACAAAATTGTTTTGGCGTTGTATAAATTGTGACAAAAGTTTCATATAATCTCGTGTCGGCGAGATATATCACAGGTCAAAGGTCATAAAGATCGGGTTTTGTGAATTTCCTGTCTCGAAAACCTATTTTAATGTTATTATGAAAGTGTAGAGAGTGAAATTTCCTGTTGAAAATTAGAAAAAAATTATTGATGATGTTAAAGCACTTTCTAATGTAAGTAAGTAAAGCTGTTTGACTATTCGTATAAAAAATTTCGAGAAAATTAAAAGTGGAGGATTTTTATACATACACCAGCTGTGGCTGTGTAATTAATTTTACACTAAATATAAGAGTAAAAGTAAACATTAGTATACATGTTTTTTAGAAGGGTGACAAATTTGCTTTTCTAGTTCAACATTAATTTTTTTATAGTTAAATAGAAATGCATACATAATACATACATTTTGTTTATATATTGTAAACTTTTTATATTGTTTATACATATACATAGTTATAACCAGAGCCCGGACTTTCATGCAAATGCATGTTTTTTGTGGTGATAGATAAAGACGTACTGACTAATTATCTATGCGAATCGTCAAATTTTGAGTAGTTTGGCATCGATTTGTAGTTGCATATATTGGTGGTAAGTGCATATTTTTGCGTATTTTGGCAATAAATGCAAATTTTTGGAGTTATAAAAAATGTTTAATGGATATTTCTCAATTTTCGGAAAAATATTAATCGGCTGATTATGCATGGCAACCGAGCCTCAGTTGGATGGTCAGTTGCTGAAAATGACACTACTAATGGCAACTGGCAAATAAAAGCTCTCAATTTCATTTGCTAATTAGTGCCTTTCTGGCAATCATTAATTTTCAGTTGCCGACTGATAACTCAACTAAAGTTCGGATGGATTAAATAATAGACCAAATTTATGGTTGTTTTATGTTTTTTTCTCTAATAATAAAAGATTAAAAAAAATATGTTCATACTATTTTAGTTTTGGTAGTTTGTTCGTAGGTAAATGCATATTTTTGCGCATATTTTTAATTTTTAGGTGCATTTGTTAAGCGCTTAAAATCACTTTTTAGTTGCATGAAAGTCCGAGCCCTGGTCATAGCTCTTACCCGCGGCTTAGTGAAAATGCAATGATATATTTTATAGCAAAAATTGCTACCCTACTGCCTTCTTTACCCTACTCTAGAAAAAATGCATAGGATATGTGCCCATATTGATACCGATCTATCCATGTTTCAGATTTTATCAAAATCATCGTAGGCAGAAATAGACGCAGATTTATCTCCATTTAATGTTTATTAGAAATTGTCCTTGCAATCATCTTGACCTTAGTTGTAAAAAAAATATGTAGTCTATATGTCATTTCCCTGAAGAAAGCCAGGGGCCAAGTGTCTTCAAGTCACCACTTTTGTCCACAAGTTTGGTGACTTTTTGGTAACGTTGTCAACAAATCTTTGTTTTAATAAGAAGAGAAGTTTTTAACAGCTAGAAAACGATTTTTTATGGTCTCATGTTGATGTGTTGAAAATATATGCGGCTGAACGGAAAACTAAAAATTTTCATAAAAAATCTAATATATTTGTCTTAGCTGGCAAAAAGTTTCATATGTGTTGACTAGAATCATTAAAGTGCACTAGTGAATCTCTGGTACCAGTGTCTCCATATGGTCCCATAAGAACCACCTAGTCTATAGTAAGTCAACAGTTCCGAGGTCAGTAGTGGAATCTCAATGACAAGCACATGTTAAATGTCTATAGCACAGAACATTGCCTGGGTACAATTAGTCAGTAGTACTGGTGACAAAGTCAATAGTGAAACAGTACAATTTCTATGCTCGCGAGCATAGGCCGTTTCTTACCATCAACACAGGTGCACTGTGTGTGAGACTAACAGCCTATCTCTTTACCCGCGAAGCACATACACAAACAAAAAATAAGATAGGGTGTGTTTGGCCACCACAGTTTTAGACTTATATCTATCTCTATTTAAACTTTATCAAAATCGGTTGAATATTTTCGGAGAAGTAGAGGTTAGATATGTTCCCTTTTAGACGCCTACCTCCTCCTGATCCTAGTCTAAAAAAATATGAATAGCTTATGTACTCATCTAAATAGGGAAATTCTATATGGTCCTTTCATGGAAAAAAAATATAAAAGCCTATGTGGCCTTTTAGGCGCACACCTATTAGTACGAGATCCCACCTAACAAATAACTTCACCCATCTGCCAACCGGATAAAACCTATTTCATAGCGTTTATATCATATCAAAGATCATATCGCACATGGGTTGCCTACTGAAATCAGGACCAAACTATGCTTAATTAAAGGTTAAAGTGGTAAATTTTTTTTAAATTTTGGACCATCTGCAAACCGGATGACACCAATGCTGTTTGATAGTACAGAGCATGAGAAACAAGAAAACATTGAAAAATAAACCGATGGCAACTCTGGGAAAGTGCACTTTAATATCAGCTTGAGAGTGATTTAATTCTCGTATTCAATTTTCACGAAAAAGTTGTATATATAAGAATTAAAATCACATTCAACAGAGCCACCTGACAAGTGGTGATAAGCAAATACACGTGAGCACTGACGATGGAAGTGTAGCGGTTTCCGAAAGTGGCGCTACTCTGTTCTGCTGTGTACGTTGAAAAATTAAGTTGATGTTAATTTTTCCCTTGTTGCTTGGAATATTAATCATGCCCAATTCTTTCTGAATATAACGTTACGAACCTTAGCCTAATAATCATTTTGGATTCACCAAGACAACATTGGGTTGACTATGATTTTCCGGTCAGTTCTTAGGGTAGCCACGATATTAATGCGTGATTTTTGTCTGAAATTTGCAGCCATCTGCCTACCGGATAAAACCAATGCAGGTCGATAGTACAGACAGACCATAAGGAACAAGAAAACGTTGGGTTGCCTAAAAACTTTCTGGTCACGTCTTCGGGTTGCCCCAGTTTTAATATTTGAGCTTATTCTATAAATATACTTGCGGTTGTCTTTTATCTTGGAGATATAATAACAATTATATAAATTCTTTATTAACAAGATAGTACTATAAGGTTGACCAAATAAAATCTCGTACTACTAATTACGGTAGAGGAAGCAGCGTTTCAGTTACTCAGGACCCATTATGAGAACGCTGATTCCTCTTTTTTATGAAAGATATATCTGTGGTTTATATTTTATAAAAATCGATTAGGTAGTTTCGGAGAGGCAGATGTTGCTCTTATGCTCTTCTTAATTTATCCATATATTAAAATTTATCAAAATCGGTTAGATAGTTTCATAGAGACAGAAATCGCCCCCTACCCCTTCTTGATCCTAGTTTGGAAAAATATAAAGGCCATGTGTCCTTTTAGACGCAGTGATATCTATGTTTGAAATTTTATCAAAATTGGTTATATAGTTTCAGACAGGCCACCTCTTGGTCCTAGTTTTTAAAAAATATATAGGCTATGTGGCCTCTTAGCCACAGATCTAACTATGCTTCTAATTTCATCAAAATCGGTTAAGCCGTTTAGCCTTTAAAGCGTTCAAAACAAACAAAGTTGCTTTTGCATGTGGACAGGACACGGACAGACGGACTGCAGCGTGGTCAGGCCGACCGGAAGGCGGATAGCGTACCCACATTAATAAATTAGGCAACGTATTACACATTAATAAATTTTAAAAATTCTAATGAATATTTTCGTTTTTAATCTTTTTGAAGGGACAATATATATAGCCTATTTCCGTTGGGAGGTTTCATTCTACATTTTGCTGAAAGAATTTTGTAAATCAGACCTGTGGGTCCGGAGATTACATGTAACAAACATAAAAATTTTACTTCTTTATTATAGCTGCTTAACTCATTTTGTACCAGGCTACATAAATGTTTTAATATCTTAATGAAATTTTTAGGGCTAGTTAGAAACCGGCCAAAAATCATTTTTGAAAAAAAAATTTTTTTTCTGTCACTGATTATCTGTGAAAACTGCTGGTCGAGATCTAGACCGCTGTGATAATTAAAGCAAAAAATTTTCTGTGTGATATGAAATATAATAAAATAAATAGTAAATAAATATAGGAGCTAAAGCTACAAATAAATAAAAAAAAATCAAGGAATTTAGTTATTATATTTATTTATTGATAAAATAAATTATTTAATATTTTTGTGGTAGGCCTTGAAGCAATTACCCACATTAAAATTTACATTACACTTAGCGCAAGTATAGGCAGTATGCTTCTTGCATATTTTGCACCGGCGATGGCAGCCCTTGACAGACACAGACATGTGCATGCCTTTTATTTTGGGCAATAATGTTGGGCGATCTATGAAGTCATCGTCACTTTCGTTTTCTTCATCGGACAAAGTTAATTCGGTGTTTGTTACCGGTTCGATGGATAATAACAGAGTTTTTGTTATGAAGTTCTGAAAATCGATTTGCCTCATGGGCTGCTGATTGGTTTTTCAGCAATCATGCAATGCAATTTCCATGCATTGACACTGGCGCTGTCCAAGCAGGTAACCCAAAGTGGCCACCACCACTTATTCCCTCTCATTTCGTCATTGCTTGTAATTTCTGCATCATCAAGAAACTCTCATCTGAAACTTCGTCAACGTTAGGCGGAGGTAAGCACACAACGTTGGTTAAATTATGCAATTGCATTTCACTATCGTCATCATCACTGCTTCCTCACATATACGGGTATTCCCCTTTTTAGAAATTGAAAATTTTGATTTATAAACTTATAGCATGGTGTAATAAGTGTGCAGGTGGCAAAATAACGTCAGCTGATTATTTTTTGCTCCGGTTTTTGTGCTTAGCCCTTCGTCTTCACGAGCCATCGACTTGGACATGACATGAACAGGACGACGGCAGAGCAGCTGTAAAGAATTCATCAACTTCTTTGTTGTGGTGAATACGTGCGATGTCCATGTTCTGCCTTATCAAAGTATTTTGTGGTTATGCAATAGAGATGGAATATTTTTTGGAATGTTCATACCAAGTTGATGACTAATGTAGACCACCAGTAAGCTACGCCTAGCACGTATATTTTTTGACAAGCACTATTTATTTTTTTGTTGTATTTGTTGCCCTTATACGGCAATGTGTATACTTATTACACCATGACATATACAAAGTAAATGCGAGCAGTGTTGATATTTATAGTAGTTGTTAAATACTAACATTCGCAACTGAAAAAAAGTATCGTATTAGATATTAAAAACGGAATAATTAACTCCAAAAAATATAAATAACATTTATTAAGATATATACACAATTTTCCAATTAATAATCAAAATATTAAAAAAAAAATAGATAAGTATTAAACATAAATTTAGTGCGCTAATTATCACAGTGGTCGAGATCTCGACCAGCCATGTTCAAGGCTGTGTAGCTATCAACTGAAGAAGATGCAATAAATAGTTTGTATACATTAATCTTTATTTGAACTGTTGGCTATTTAAATCAATAACCCTTTTTTTCATTTCTTCATTATGCACTTAGTTACAACTAGTTTAATAATAGTAAAAAATATTTTTGTGCCCTCCCTGGTGGAACTTCAAAAAAGGGAAAGAAGTGATAAAAAAGCTCAGTTCGGAAAGCTAATATCCCAAACTTAATTAAGAACTAAACAAAATTATTTAAATCTACTACATAATATTTTTAATTATTTAATGAAAAACAGCAAAATTTTGTGGTCGAGATCTCGACCACTGGTACAAAATGGGTTAAGTCGAGTTAGGACAAAATTGAATTTTTGTGCGATCAAGTCCATTCGTATCTAAATTAACTCGCTACCAATTTTTTAAGTTTGTAACTTTTCTACGACGACAATTACTTATAAATAAGTTAGAGAAAATTTACTGAAAACTGATTGGAAGCGAGTACTTCATACTTTGAACAGCTCTACCAAAAAATTTTTAAAACGACTTAAGCGGTTAAGGCTTGCGACTGCAGATGTTACCGTATCGTTACCGTAATATACAAACGCCTAAAACATTATCTATTTCAAATTCAGTTTTTTTGCATCATTCGATAGATGAACCTCTAATATATCGAAAAATGCAAGAAACTCGATTTGAAAAAAATAATGAGCTAAAAATTTCGATTTTGTCGATTAATTCGGGATGAAAAATCGGTTTTTGAAAAATCGGTGTAAAAAACCAGGAAAATTGGGAAAACCCCGATTTTTCGAATAATTTGAAAGCCAGTTTGACAACTCTAACTTGTGATAATACTGTTTAAATTTAAAATGGAATTGCTCTATTGTGACTTCTGACATAATTCCGATTGGTGCAGAATAGGAATTCATTTTAGAAATTTGGTTTTTTGGAAAAAGTTTCTTAGAACTTTCCGTAGATTTAATGTTTGCTCTACGATTTTTATTTATTATTTGCCTCCATAAAATTTGAATGCCCCTAATATACGCACTTACTTACATATATACATACATGTACATACCCAGCAAAAACTACTGCTTCGCGATAAGCAGGTTTGTAAAGGAGAGTTTTGTTGGTGTAGCTTACAAACATGCTTACGTATTGCATGATATTTGTTCGCGATGTCCGTCTTAGGAGCATTTCATGTTAACCGATTATTTCAGCGCATTGAGTATATAATAAAATCATACTATTGTTTTGTCGTTTTAAGATCGTAACACATTGTCATTCTTCGTAAAATGTATATTTTTCTATAATCTCTGCCTTACAGTAGCGCTTCCTTGAATGCACCACTGTAAGCGAATGTGCAAAACTCTGTTTTTTAAGTGGACGAAAAAGAGAAATCTAAGAAGCTTAAGCATTTCTTGCCATACATTAGTGCATATATTCCGGCAATACATTTGTCACTACTATGAAGCGCATTTGTATAACACGAAAAGTCTGTACTGCTTCCAAAATCTCGACTATTTTTTGCTGGGTACTTATATTACATTATTACCAACTTACGGCTGAAACCTTGAGGGGCAGACAAAGAGCCAAAATGGAGCCAATTCATTGACTACAAGTCGCAAATCTCTATAATTTACACAAATAAGTAGACTTTTTGATTTTCATTCAACATACCACTTAAATCTTTAATTTTTCCACCCATTTGTGGGATTGTTGTATGAAAGCCAGTTGAGTTGGCCAAAAGGCAAACCTTATTACGTTATTAAAATGAATGGTTGAGACGCTTTATAGCAAAATTAAAAAAAAAATAAAAACATTCCTTTACGAGCGGATTTTGATATTTCTTATTCTTCCAATTTGTTCAGTGCTCTTAGCTTTGAGGTACTGTGGGTTGTGATCCGCGTGCAACTGGGTTGACATATTGCTATTGACACTTGACAAGTGTTGTCACGTTGTCATGGGGGACAAGAATATTTTCTTAAGTTGGGGGGGGTGTTAACCAAAAGGCAAACAACGCAAATTGCTGCAGAAAGACCACTAAGACGACGAACGAGGATAATGAAAAGGGAACAAGTTATTTTGTTAAACTTGATTGTTTCAACTTCTACAGCATCAATGGATTTCGTTTCCTCTCAAAGATTTAATATTTTTCTTAATTTTATTCACAGCACTGACAATCTTTATCAGAATTTTAAATAGCTGCGGGTGTGTTTTTGTTTTCTCCTTTTCGAAGATTTTTTGTGGTCGGAGAAGTGTTGATTTATCAGCATTTATGAAACGTAAAAATACAAAATAGCAATAGTACAAGTAACTTATAGCATCCTAGTACACAATATAATCTACGCAAGTATTTGTTGAATCTGCTCTATTTCAGATGTTTTGAATAGCGTTTAACCTAGTTGCGAAGGGTTGTGAATATGTATAAGCTTTCTAATTTTTTTAAATCTGCATTATCCAATTGTAACTCCACAAAGTATTTCTACTCTGGATCCTTCCAGTTAGAAGAGTATATGTCCATCTATTCAAAAGATTTTCCTTAGACATGCATCAAAGTATGTTGTTTAAAAACTACTTTATATATTTCTTCTTATAATTTCATTGCCCCGGTAGCTAATAGATCTACTTATGTACGAGTGTATAAAAATATCTTAAGATTTAGGCACACTAGAAATATATACACAAATCTGAGGTATATTAAAGTTGAAATATTTTTTTAGAAATGTTGCTTGAACCAAAAACTAGAAAAATATCGCAACATCAAAAATTATTTGACTGACTGCTTTACGATATACAGGCGGCAATATTTGTATATTGCTGCACCGAAGCGAACATCTCGCTGTGGCACTGGAGCGTTGCGACAATGATGATTTTTAAAGCAAAATATGATTTGATAATTTTCTTTTACAAATGATGCTATTTTTTCTCCAAAATAATTATTTTTCATACTTGCTTGGAAATATTTTAAATATTTTAACATAAAAGTTTATATGGTAGGTAGTTCATTGTGCAGTGCGTGAAGTTTTCCTGACTAAAGTATTTTGAATTTCGGATAATCATATTTCTCTTTTCTCCGAATTTAGTTAGTTCTTCTAAAATAATCACTTTTCCATTTTAGCGACTTTTATATGATGTTTCCATAATGTAAACAAGCGACTTGAGTAAACAATTTGTAGGAAAATCGCTCAAGAAATTGGGTGCTTTTCATATAAATTTTAGTCAAACAATGCTTGTTTGCATTGTGGAAACAGTACATTAATCACCCCTATCGTGAATATTTTTTCCCTCGAAATGTTTTCCCTTTCCCTTCTTTTGCGATCGTGAATAAAAAGTCGGAAAATTCGTTTATCATGAATGATTTTTTTCACGTGGATTTTTCTCTTTTCCCCTGTTTTTGTTCACTTTATTTTAGCAGGCGAAATTGATACATACATCATGTAATTGCTATTTTATCCTTCCAATTAATTATTAAAGCTTATAAATATTTATTTTCAGGACAAATTCAGTAAATAGTGTTCACTTATCTTAATACTAACACATTTATCTTAACACTACCTCCATGCAACACCTTCCCGGCACACATGAACTAAGTTTGGCGATGATGGAATATTGAATGATTTTTCCGCATCCGTAGAGAATTATTTATTGTGTCCAAAATATATAAAAACTCAGTTTTACTTACTCTTGAGAAAATTTAATTAAACACCAAAAGACTATTTGATTGAATTAGGCTGCCTGTAATGGCTCGGGTACTCTAAGGCATTGGATGCATCTAGCAATCCTGGAAGAACAATTCGATTTTATTTAGATTCGCTCATGGAATAATAAGATAATTCCAATTCTTAACACTGAATTTTTTTCATTTTTTAACAAAAATTTCTTTGATTTTTAATTTATTTTATTAAGCTTCTTCCTTATTTACATTCACTAAGAACGGATAGCGGGAAAAATGTTCACGGGAACTTCACGATAGCAATTTTCCCTCGAAGGAAAATGAAAATTTCATGGGAACATAAATTTCACTTGTTATTCGCGATAGGGGTGAATATGTAAAGCGGTGTACATATTATCGAACTTGAGTGATGGTCAAAAATTCATCAGCTTTGAATGACGGTTTTGACTAACAAAACTATCATTAATGTTGGGTGTTAAAAAAGTCATTCAAGAAAATAATTTATGTACTAGAAAACATGGAAAGTAAGAAAAATGGATGCACTTCGTTTATAATAATATTATTTTTTCATAATATTTAGCAACTCCTGAAATGCTTTTTTTAACATCACGCATTACACCCTAATCCTGTTATATCCCAAGACAACGTTCCATATCATAGCACCAGAGAAATTCTTTTAACAAATCATTGTTTATAGCAATTTGCAATTTTGTGGTACAAATAAAACTATTGACTGACACTTTTTTGCACACACTATCAGTCAAAAACCAATATGGCCGCTAACCGTCAATCAACCATAATATTTTGTAATTGACTGTTGAATGACGAAATTAGTGCCCACACTATCTAGGAAGAAAAATTCGAGCAAAGATGTCACTCGTGTTCGATCGTGTCTACCCTGCTTGACTATTCTTCGCAATTTTTCTATACATATATACAGTGGTGGAAGAAATAATAGGGACAACTTCTTGATTCACAATAACGTCTCATAAACTTTTTTGAGCTAAAATTTTATGGAGTGACAGTCCCAAACACCACACTCGAATCCCATAGAGCACCTCTTGCAGATCTAAAAATAAATAGTTGGAACATAAAAACTTACAAATAAACAGGTTATGTGGGACACAATTCAGTAACCTTAATACTGCTATTCTCCGGATATCTGCGCCAATCTTGTGAGTTTAATGATGCGACGGTATCAACAAGTATTCAAAGAGAAGGTTCTACCAAATATTGAAATAATATTAGGATTAAATAGTAAAAACTAGTTTTGGTCTGTAATATATATAAAATGTCCCTATTATTTTTTCCAGGTATATATTTTTGAATTACATAAATTTCCGAACGTAGCAGGATTGTAAGTTTTTCCTTTTTTTTGGTATTTGTTACATGAACGAATTAAATACCTTGAATTTAATTCGTATATATTTAATTTTATTTATGCAAAATTATATAAATATTTAAGAAAATGCTGAAAATTGTATGTGTCCCTATTATTTTTTCCAACACTGTATAAAAAAATATATGTTTCATTGATTTCTTTATTTTTTGGCTGCGTCAAAAATAGCTGTGTTCATTTACTGAAAATTGTTAACAATTTTTGATAGAAAGTGTTCATTAACTCCAAAAATTTTCAACGAGAGAGCGTCAAAAGAGAGCAACAAATTGAGACACAAAAAAATTGTTGAAAATTCTTGATAGTAAAATTTTTACTTTCAATAATTGTTCAAACAGCTGTTTTGTGTTTGTATTTACAAATCAAGTTTGCTAAAAGAAGTTGGGAAATAAAAATATTTTTGCAAAATTTAAGAAATTCTAAGTGAATGTTAATTTTTAAAGCGATGAAATATATTAATACGATAGAAAACCAATTTTTGTTTAATTTAGGACCAACCGCACAAAAATAAGATGTCTAAAGCAATGGAATTTAGCAACACAGGATCTAGTACATCAGGGCCAGAGGATGTTGCAGCAAATTTTAGTATTGCAAATATTATGAGTATCTAGATACTCGGTACTTTACACTATGGCGGTAGATAATCCAATTAGTTCATACATAAATATATTTAATGTTAATGTAAATTTGACTATGTAATTTAGACAATTAGCAGTATCTTGGAAACCATAAGAGGGAATTTCTTGAAATTAAAAAAAAGCTAATATGTACTAAATATTTCAAAATTAAAAAAATGTCAAAACGAAAAATCGCCAAAATGAAAAAGCGTTTAACGGAAAAAACACCAAAATTGCAAAAAAATTACTAAAACGCAAAAAATCACCAAAACTAAAAAGATCGCCAAAAAAACTTAAAAAAAAAACCCAAAAACCGAAAAAAGTCGCCAAAACGAAAAAAACACTAAAACTAAAAATATCGTCAAAAACGAAAATTCGCCAAAAATGGAAAAAATCACCAAAGCGAAAAAAGCGTCAAAGCTAAAAAATCGCCAAACACCGAAAATTTGCTAAAACGAAAGTGTCAAACCCAAAAAATCGCTAAAACTAAAAAAATCAGCAAACACCGAAAAAATTCCCAAAACCCAAAAAAGCGCCAAAACTAAAATAAATCTCTAAAAAATCGTCAAAAAGTAAAAAAAACGTTAAAACAAAAAAAAAAACGCTAAAACAAAAATATTGCCAAAACTAACGAAAATACACAAATAAACATACGTTATTCTGGCATATTCTGTGTTTCACAAAAAATAAAATAATGTGAATTTTCTTGGCATTGTTGTTATAAAAAATTATTTATAACAACAATGCTATGAGAAATACACATAATTTTATTTTTTTGTGAAACACAGAACATGCCAAAATGACGTTAACATAAAAATATTTCTGCAACTTTCGATTGATAATTGGTCCCAAAATGTAATCCATATATAAATTTTTTAAATATTGTACTTCATTATAAAATAATTTGTTTTTGTTTTCATTACCTCAAAAGTTTAAAATTTCAGATATGTACCCTTTTTTCAATTTCTTATTCAATTTTGTTGAAAAGAAATAATAATAAATGCCGAAATCACATTATTTTTATAGTAATAGGTACATATATTACATTTTTCCACATATAGGAGTAGTTATTAAGAACTCATATATACCTATATATTATAACACTATTTTAGCTTGAAAATTTTGGATGGTAAAGTGTTCATTTACTTTTTATTATTTTTGAGAGTAATTTTACAAAATTCCTTTTTACTCTCTCGTTGATGGAAAGTGATAGGAAAGTAAATGAACAAAGCTAATATCAAATCACATTGTGATGATGCAGATTTAGTAAAACAGAGCAATAAAAACATTTATTTGACATTAAAAACCGTTACATATTTTAAACGTATGTTCTTGGACACTTTTCGGAACTTGTTTTTTCGTTACATATTTTATGAAAGTAATTTTTTCGATTAAATTTTTTAAGATTTAAAATTTTTGGGAAACTCATGAGGATGTAGCAACTAATTAATACATGTATATTTGTTGCATTTTTTTGTGACTTTTATTAGTGATCTAAAAAACCTTTTGCGAAAATATCATACATTTTTCATTTTAGTGATATTGATCAATTAAAGCTTTTTTGCTGATATTAGCATGTTTTTGATATTTACTCCAGTTATGTTTTCCGATCTGCTTTATAATTTTGTGCGTGAATTTGACAATTTTCGCGGTGGAAGTGATTTTGCCACGTTTTTATATATTCTTACCGTCATGGCAATTTTTAATATATTTTGGGGATTGCACCTGATCTTAATTCCTTTTCACGAATTTTTACAATTACCTAAACTTTATAATTGAAAAAAATTACATAAAATTTTAAAATATACTAGAATCTTTTATATATTTGGTTACCAAAAAAGTATTAACTCTCCTATCTAGAAGGAAATGTCAATGTAAGAAAATCATATAAACTTTTAAGAATGCGTTTTTGTTTTCGTTTTATATAAAAGTTTCATTTTTTGCCTGTCCTTTGAATAATATTTTGGAATAAAATATTCAAGATGATTTTCTATATCAAATACGATATTTATTTCGTCAAATTATGTTTTTCTTCGGAAAGCTTCTGGCAACGCTGTGCATGCCATTTGCAATCAGAGCTAGGCGAAATACATCCATTGCTGTAATTGAAATACACATTACAAAAAACATTTTCGCATGTATTTAAAATACGAAATACTAACCACCTTATTCATAAACGATTATAGTAAAAATTAAGTAAATTGCGACTTTGGCTCGCACACGAACGGTTTCGTACGAATACACATATATCCCTTTTCGTTTTTGTCCTTTTTTATTTTGGCAATCTTTTCGTTTAATTTTAGTTTTTCTATTTTTTAAGTTTTTTTTTTGCTGTTTTGTCGATTTTTTTTTGTTTTTCCGCTTTTTTCATTTCGGTAATTTTTGTTTGTATTTTTTTTCAATTTTTCGTTTTTTGCAATTTTTCCAATTTTTTTTTAGTTCTGGCGATTTTTTTGGTTTTGGCATTTTTTTAACATTTTTTTCGGTTTATATTATATTTTTAGTTCAAGCGATTTATTTTAGTTTTATAGATTTTTTTAGTTTTTCCGCTTTTTCGGTTTTGTAGATTTTTTCGGGTTTAAGTGCTTTCTTCCGTTTTGACGACTTTATTAAGTTCTTGGGTTTTTTTTAGTTTTTTTTTGGCGACCTTTTTAGTTTTGGTGATTTATTGCGTTTTTGTGATTTTTTTTCGTTTTGGTGTTTTTTCCTTTAAGCACTTTTTTCATTTTGGCAATTATTAGTTTTGAAATTTTTTTAATTTAACAATTTTTTAGTTTAAGCGTTTTTTTTAAATTTCAAAAGTTTGCCTCTTACGGTTTCCAAGAAACAAAAAATTTTCTAAATTACATAGTCAAAATTAAAATTAACTGATAGAACACCATTTAATATCTATTGTTTTAAATATCAGTGTTAATTGGTGTAGTCTCTTCTACAGACTACACCAATTAACACTAACTTTGAAAATGTGAAGTGTTGGATAAGTGGTTGATGGCAATGATAGCTGAAGGTGCCTCTGCTAACTATCTTTCCTAATATTATAAATGCTAAAGTACGTTTGTTTGTTGCGCTTTAACGGCTACACCACAGAACCGATTTTGATGATGCCGTTACTATACGCATGCTGAAATGCTGATAACAGCTTCGGGTTTATCTCCATTCTGAGATGAAGATCTATCATCCGTTCCATGGACAGGATTATAGGTCTGAAACCATTCGGCGGGTGTGGAAAGTTTTTCCATCTTGTGGAAAAATTTCAATTAAAAAATTAGGAAATTAATTCATAATGAACTAAGTCCCCAATTATGGCCTCCGACCGAAGGCTGCCTACGCGAAAATATCTATGTATATTAACAGGGCTCGGACTTTTATGCAACTAAAAATTTATTTTAAGCGCTTAACAATGCACCCAAAAATTAAAAATATGCGCAAGAATATGCATTTACCTACGACATATGTTTAAAATATTTAAAAATAGCTTTATTGTTGTCGATGCTATAATATAGTTGTCATGACTACGTGGTTTTTCCTTTAATTATATTAGACAAGGCTTAAATACATAATATAAAATTATTCTTTACACCTTATCACCAGAATGGGGCTGCATAATAATTTTGTTTTGTGAAAGCTTCAAGCGATGAGTGAAAGATTAAATTTCATTTATAAGCATATTAGAGGAGAGAACAACACTCGGGCTTCTATTCATTTTGTCCAATATAATTTATGCTAAACATGTTTTTTTACCTCGAACCTACATACATATGTACATAATAGAACAAAAATGAACTGCTGTGCTCTGATCCTTGTATTCGTACTCAAATGATTGAATTAAATGTGTCAACGTTTAAAATAAACTGTTTATTAAAAATTTATATAGAGTTTATTGTTTGTATGACCTAGAGGTAGATTTTTATTGTGCAGTCTATTAGGGTTGAAACAAGGCTATATGTGTTAATATGACATGTAATTGCTGGTTGTCAGGATGTTTTGCTGGTTGTCAGGATGCTTTTTTTTTGAAAAGAATTTGTCAATAAGAATTTGGAATTAGTCAATAAGAACTTACATATAATTCGACAGAAGGGAATTGAAATGATTTGTTAATTTCTTATTAATTACACAAATACCAACAACTATATGAAACAAATGAATAAAAAAATTATACGACTATAGAATAAAAATAAATAAAAGCTTAAAATGTTGCAAAACTTTTGCAAAAAGTTTATGATGCAACCAACAGGTTTCCTTCCCTGTCTTAAACACATAAAAACATTCATATGACATTCAGCAACCCATTCAGAGAAAATATTTCAACAACAGAAAAATCAACACTCGATGGCGTTCTTAAGTCCCCCTTCAAATGCAATTGTCAATAAGAAGAAAATTACATTATATAAGAAACGATTTACAAGGCAAACGGTGATAGTGCCAAGTAGAAATTGATAGATAAAAGATTCCTGATGGGAGGAACAAACCAACAAACTAGAAATAAAGTACGAAACTAAAATAATAATAATAAAATTATTTGATATCTAAAAACAAATGCCAGCCACAAAAAGCAATATGCAACATTTATTTATTGATAATGATGATAAAGAATATTTATTAGCATCCCTTCTTCTCCCCCCAACCACTCCAGCATGCTTTGCGTCAGAGACAATGCTATGAAGAGTCCTAGGCCCCCGCCCGCGAACCAACTTGTTGTATGCAGATGCTTGACGAAAGACATTATGTAAATATTTGTTGGTTAAGCTTTTGGCTTTTTTTCTTGAGATGTTGCTGTTGTTTTTATTTCTGTTGGAGTTTTCGATTCAATTGCTTTATTGTTGTGATGTCTTATTTTGCTACACTTAGAGAAAGGCATTTGCTAGTTCTGAAAAGCGTAAAATAATTGTTCGTTTGAAACTAAGTTATATTTCCTATGCATTATGTACTACACTCATAGAAATATTTATATTCGAATTCATGACGCTCTGTCAGCAGAATTTTGACAATCTAATGACAAACATCATCATAGAATTTTGTCATGTTATAAGTGTCATACCTTAACTGACATCAATTTGATGCCATATTTTGTATAATATTAGCAGGTAAAATATGTATAAAAAAATGTACGGTTTGTGCCACGATATATGATCCGCAAAAAAGCATAAATGTAATGTAATAAATCCAAACATTTCGGCCGTAAAAAGTACTGAGATCAAAATAAGGACCAAGTTCTTGATAGGTACAATACCATATCATTTCTAGGTAACCTGTAAGCTTGGCAACATTTTATCCACAATTCTTCCCCATATTAGAAAGGCAAAAAAATATTGCCAAGCTAACAGGTTACCTAGAAATGAGATGGTATTGTACCTATCAAAAACTTTGTCCTTATTTTGATCTCAGTACTTTTTACGGCCGAAATTTTGATTAGGAAGTTGGCCTTATTTTAGCATTTATGTTCTTTTGCAGATCTCACGTCTTTATTCTAAGTTATTTTTGTATAAATATTTATATTTGTATGTATACATAAATTTTTTAGGGGAACCCTACTCTCCCCTATACGAAAAGTGCCACTTTTCAATTTTTTTTCGTTAATTGCTCATCAGGGCCTACCTGTATACCAAATTTCAGCTTTCTAGCTATAGTGGAAAGGCCGCATAAAAAAGCGGGAACCCTAGTCCCTTCCGGGTGAAAAGTCGCACTTTTCGGATTTTTTTGGTTAATTGCTCGCCAAGACCTACCTGCATACCAAATTTCAGCTCTGTAGCTATAGTGGAAGTGCCCCATACAAAAAGCGGGCACCATAGTCCCTCCCGGGTGAAAAGTCCCCTTTTTCAAATTAATCTGGTTCATTGTGCGCCAAGACCTACCTGCATACCAAATTTCAGCTTTGTAGCTATACTGGAAGTGCCCCATGCAAAAAGCGAGCACCCTACTTCCTCCCGGGTGAAAAGTCCACCTTTTCAAAATTTTCTAGTTAATTAATAGCCAAGACCAACCTGCATACCAAATTTCAGCTTTCGAGCTATACTAGAAGTGCCCCATACAAAGAGCGAGCACCCTACTTCCTCCCGGGTGAAAAGTCCACCTTTTCAAAATTTTCTAGTTAATTGCTAGCCAAGACCAACCTGCATACCAAATTTCAGCACTGTAGCTATAGTGGAAGTGCCCAATAATATTGATGAGTCAGTGAGTCAGTGAATATGTACTAAAATATCTCGGGAACCTTTTACGGTAGAACTTTGAAATTTCACCTATGAGGTTACCTCTGTAGGGAGACCTTATGTTTTAATTTAATTATTTTACGATAAAGTAGAGCAAAGTTATGAGGGGGTAAAAACAGCTCGAATGGTTTCGTGTAATATTACACACTGTGTGGCCGGATCTTGGCCTGGCGCACTACCGTGAGCCTAGATATAATAAAATGGGTTGTTAGTAGAGAGCACGTCAGTTATTTTTCGTTAAGAATTGCAGAGTTTTCGTTCCTTCGGCATCGTCGGACAGGGTATAAATATTGTTCAAATTTGTGCAATTTGTATTTTAAAACAAATGCTATTGTTTTATTTCTGATTTTTTTTTTAGCAAATTTTTAAAAAGTTTAAAAAATAACATATCTGCAACCTACACAACAGCGTAAGAGAAAAAACACGAGAGTATGACACCTTGTTATCAAATTTATGACACTTAGGGCCAAATTCACAGTCATTAGTTAGCTAATGACAATAGTTTAGACAATGATATTTTATTCACACTTCTTTGTTTACCATTAGTTAAACCGTCAAATGCCATTGGTTAACAATTAGTTAGATGCCTTGGAACATGGTGCAATAAGTATACAAGTGGCAGCATAACGTCAGCTGATTATATTTTGTTCTGGTAGTTTTGTACACAAGTAACGTCTAGCACGTATATTTTTTGAAAGCATTATCTAGTTTTTTGTTGTATTTATTGAACCTGCATACTTATTACACCATGTTTTGGAAATTATTACGTTCATATAGCATACTTTTAGGAGCGACGAAACACATTTGCTCCATTAGCTTTGTGTGCTTAAAAATTTGTAAATTTCCGCCGTAAGATGTGTAATATTCTTTATTTCTTTATTTTTGCTTGTTTATTTATATTTGATAGGGTTATCATTCTTTACCCATATTAAAATTTTTAGTTAAATAATACACTGTAAATATGAAGTTTTAGTTAAACAATAGTTATCATTTTAGTTTACTAATAATTAACTAATGACTGCAAATTTGGGCCTTAATGATGAAACAGAACTGGGGCTAGACGAGTTAACAATACGCCGTAAAAAGCAGTCATGGGATAGAATCTATTTTAATTTGAGAACGTTTTTTCTCATGCTCTCAGTTTTAGCCACTCATTCTCTCAACAATGTTGCCGTGTTTTAATAAAATTTCATAAATTTTTCATACGAAATATAAGAACAAAAGAAAATCTATACATATAATAAAACTGTAAAAAGGGCGTGTCTGTACATGAAATATTTTATGAAAATTTTTATGGTGGCGTAAACAGTAATCGATGTAGAGAACAACAAACCAAATTTTGGAATTTTTGTCTGTCTGTCTGTCTGTCCGAACACGCTTCACGCAAAAACCACTGAAGCGATTTTCATGAAATTTGGTATAAAGGTACTTTAGAGTCCTGATTCAAATATAGGGTACTTTTTACCGCGATAAAATATCTTATTTTTATGTTAAAATAGAAAAATAGTAAAATATACCTAATTTTAGTAATATAAATGATGTTGGAAATTAGAAAGATGTTTTGGTTTTTTAACGTTGGTAGCACTGTTTATTTTGTATAAAGGGAACATTAAAAAATATGTATAGAACGTCATATCATTATATTTTACAGACACCTTATTACAGACACCTTATAGCAGGCACATCTAGTAAACAATAATATAAGAGCATTTTGAAGCTACTGCCGTCGATTTAGTTTTGGGCCTGTTTATTTGGTAGCGTTTTTGCCTGAAGTTGCACATTTGTGTAAAGGTTGACAAATATCTGCAGAGCTGTAATATTAAAAACCTTGAAATTTTGTGTCAGTAGAGCTATTGATAAACTTGTTGGTTTTGCATAAACTATTCGCTACTATAATTTCTGCCTGTGTATGTTTGTTTATTTTTATTGCATGTTAAACAATCAGCCTTTGAAACCAGCTTTTCGTCTCGGATTTTAAACATGTAAGAGCCAGAGTTTTCAGATAAGGCGATTTATCGCCAAACGTGGCGATTTTTCAACTTGTTTGGCGTCTAAATTTTTGGTTTGGCGACATGGCGATTTTTCTGTCGATAACTAAATTTGTTGGCGACTTTTATGGCTATTTTTTTAAACAAAATTGAACTTAAAAATTTTTATAATTCAGGAAAATTAGTTTGTTGAATGAGTATTTTCAAAAATAAATCCCACCAAAACTCGATATTGAAACAATGTGATTTTGAGGATTTTTCTTATATTAATTATAGCCATCAACAGTGTTGCCAGAATTTTTAGGGATAAAATCTGCAAATTTTCAAATTTTTTCAGGAAAAAATCTGCAAAATCTGCATTTTATTTTTTAAAATCTTCAAAAAATCTTCAAACAATTTTTAATACCATTTTTTATGTATTATTTAAACAAATTAACAATTTATTCAAGAAACTTAAATACATGCTGGTGTGAACATATATATTTTTTATTAAAAAATCATAAACATCGACAATAAAATAAATTGAATTACGTGTAAGATGTATGTACATATATGTATCTGTATGGACTAAACTTACACGTTGAAATATTTCATGAAACATTTTTTAGTTGCTTATTGCTGTGGTGGAAGAACAAATGGAGTAAAGAAAATTGACAAAAACTATCTGCAATTTTATTTCAGACAATTTTTTCCACCCACCATGCATCTTTGTCCATCCTATTTACAAATAAGAGGTTTAATGACACAATTTTGATGAAATTTTTCGTCGTGAAAAATTATTTAGTCTCACTAAGTATAAAGGCATTTAATTTGTTATATAAATATCCGATCTGGAGATAACCATTCGGTAAAACAGTGGGAATTTTTTAAGTTTTAGGCAATATAATATATACAAAAGAAAGAAACGTAATACTACCATCACTATAAGAAAAAAGTGAAAAAAGTTGACATATTATTAGAGATTAAAAAATCTGCGTTCTTAGGTCAAAAATCTTCAAATCTGCATTTCGCCTTTTTGGAGTGGAAAAAGCTGCAAACTGCAGATAAATCTGCACTTCTGGCAACGTGGTCATCAATGGGTTTTGAATTTAGATGAGAAAAATTTACAAGAAATAATTTTTGGCGATTTTATTTCTTTAATTTTAATTATTAACGTTTTTTTTCCAACTTAATATTTTACTTTCTAAGTAAAATATTAAATTTTTATTAAAATACATTGAAATTGATTATGGAGGGGTATTAGCTAGTTCCTATGGCCATTTCATTGGCTTTGGATTTTATTTCTACTTTGGGCGATTTTCTGCTAAATTCTTATACGATTATTTTATAAAAATTTATATTAAAAGAAGTAGTATATAAAAAAATGTATTATCAAATATGTATTAAGAAGAACTACATAAAATAGATTTAGGCGACTTTTGGCGATTTTTAAAATCAATTTGGCGAAATAGGTCGGAAAAAATCGGACAACCTTGGTAAGAGCTGTTCAATGCGTTAGTTTTAAATACTGACGCTGTTGTGGCTGTTTCTGCTTAAAGTCCTCGTGAGTAAGTTGTGTATTTTAGTAGTTTATTAACGAATGAGTATTTGGTCTAACATATTAAACCGATCATTGTTCTCGACAACTTGTTACAAAATACATTTTGCAAATGATGTCATGTTAAACACAAGTATTTGCAAAATATATCCCACCCTCTCTAATATTTTTCGTTGGCTTTTTATTTAAACATTTTATTTGCATTGTGAGTATTTGACACAATGAAAGAAAGTTTCTGCAAATACATAAAAAACAGTTGTGATTCTAGGTAAAATGGGGTGGGAGGAAAATGATAATATAGTACATTGTTTGGATAAGAAGCAGGATGTTGAAGGATATAGTTTAATGTGAAAATACATAAAAAGGGTACTTAATAGTTAGGTAAATTTATGAATTAAGTTATGCGTTGAGTCGAACTATATGGTCTTATATCCAACCCTCCGCGCAGTCAAAACATTTTCTTTGTCTACATGCTTCACATTTATCTCTAAATAAAAAAATATATAATTTAATTGAAAAATTAAATTAAAACCGAACTCAAGCCAAAATAATTAAAATTTCTTTGGATGTAAAATTATGGATTCTAAAAAAATATGATAATGAAGATATATTCACGTCACTAAGTTGGCCTTGCGAAATTGCGAAAGTGCAAATTTTGTATTGAAAATATAAGAACAACTATACAGAAAATAATTTCGCACTGACTTTTGCACTTCGCACTACCAAGTAGCGATGGGCGCGTGTCGATATTTTCTAGAGTTGTGCTCTTCAGCTCTTTAGAGTGAGCGCTCTTTTCAGCTCAGCTCACTTTACTGAACTAGGACGCTCTTTTAGTTCAGTTAGTTCAATAGTTCTGTATGAGCACTAGGCCAAGGCGATTTCATACCACGTGACCGCAACAGAGGTTTTTGTGGTGGTTTTTGTAGATTTCGTACTCGTTATACTAGCGAGTATATTGGTATGGATGCGCATTGATTACAAAATGTAATCTGATTAGTATGAGAGTGAGCGAAAAAGAAATATGAACTAAAAAGAAACGTGAACGAAAAAGAAATATGAGCATAAATGAAATATGAACTAGGGAGCTAAAAAGAGCTCAATGATATGACCAGCTCACTTCGTTCACTTGTGTGAGTAGTTGAATTGAACTACTTCATTCATAAACTACCCAACTTTAACATTTTCCAACACGACACGAACATTAATCCCGGATGTCCAACACGTACGAAACACGCACGTCCAAAATTTTCAAAACACGACACAACACGCTCGAAATCAAATCAAAAAGAAATAAATTAATTAAAGTGCGACTTTAGCTCGCACACGAGGGGCTCCGTACGAATACACATATGTATATCAATTTTCGTTTTTTCCTCTTTTTTTTATTTTGGCAGTTTTTTCGTTGTGCTTTTTTTTAATTTTATTTTTTAAGTATTTTTATTGTTTTTGCCGATTTTTTTTTTGGCTTTGGCGCTTCTTTAATTTTCGTAATTTTTTCGTTTTTTTCTGGCGAAAAAAATCGCCAGAACGAAAAAAATTTCATAACAAATATAAATCGCTAAAGCTAAAAAATCACAAAAAATCGAAAAAATCCCTAATTAAAAAATAGCGTCTGTTATTTTGCATTATTGTACATGTTCTTGTTGCTAAAATAGATATTCACGTCAACTAGTAAAATTTTTTGCTTTTTTGTTTATCCAACAGACTTTTTAACATCCGCTATCAAAAACACGATATTAGTGCAAAAAAGACAATCAGCACGACGGTATGAGGGTGCAACTAAACCTTAGTACAACATCCTGTTTGCCAAAGTTTTAATATACTCATACCATTAAAATGATAACTCCGAATGACCATCTTCCGACTTTTGTTTTTAAAGTTGCCACAAAACTGTAAACTTAAATTTATAGCGTTCTCACAATGTTGTATATACAAGTTTAGAGCATTTTTTAAAAAAACGATATTACTATTTTTTATATGCACTTTTTTATATATGACTTTTATATAGTAGTTGATTTTAAAATTTTCTTTTACTTATATTGTGCGACTTCAATGAATATGGATTTGAACCTGTACCCACAAGCAAACGCCTTTCGTGTGGCTGACAGCACACTGGGAAAAAATGCCAATCTAGCGGCGGAAAAATCATATCCTCCAAACGAATATAGTCTGATCCACAAAAATCAATGGATGAATTATAGGGAAAAATGTCGCCTATAAGGTGTGTTAAAAGTTAGGTAGCTATTGTTAGCACAGTGGGCGCTATATATAGTTATATAAGACCAATTTTACCGATAAAACTCTTTAGTCGTCGCAAAGTTATATCCAAACTAATATACAAACGTATGCCTGGAAAGGCTGTACACTATAAGGTCTGCAAAAAAATTTGCTATTTTTAACACAGTGGACGCTATATATTGCTATGTACGACCAATTTTAAAAATTCAAAATGCATTAAAAAAATCAAAGTGCATTCAAGTTTCAAATTGATTAAAAATTTATCTTTAAATTAAAAATGACTACTTCATTGGTATTTTAATTTAACAACAAAATCATATAGAAGTACAAACTAGTAGGAAAATATCAAAAAGGTATATAGTTAGAAAAACTGATGTAAAAGTCGCATACGCAAGTCTCCGCAGCTGATTTTTGGGACAATATTAATCTATAATATCTACATTAAGATTTCACTAAATTTTCAGGGACTCTCGGGTATACTTTTTTTGTATCTCGACAAACATTTAGAAAATTAAAAAAAAATGTGTCTGTATTTACGCTTGTAAACCTTAACTGAAATGGCAAATATGTAAAGTAAAACAGTGTAAACGAATAGCTGAAATAACACTATCAAAAAAGTTACTTTGTCCGAAAACGTCCATTATTAGCGATTCAATACACCAACAAGTTTGATATAAAATCAATGAAGAGTTACAACCTAATTTTTTTTCTCAATGTTTAAAAGGCCATATTTTCCGAACCAGATAAAATAGTGATAAATAAATTTGATTTTTAAATAATCTGATATGTCCGCTTTGAAACTTTTTGCAAATTCAATATATTTTTTTCCGCCGCTAAATTGGCTTTTTTCCCCTCTGTGCGCCGGCCCTTTTTTCATTGATCAAGCCGCCTAGAATCGGCTTACATCGCATTTACAAAATTAACAGCTTGAGCCGATTGTAGCCAGACAATTTTTGTTTAATTCTAAGAAATGTTGTTATTTTCCCATAAAATTTAGCAATTTTGAAACAAATGTATTTAAAGATGTGCATAAATTGGTAAAACGCTTACAGCTGAAACGCTAACTAGCATTACTTAAAAATTCTGCTATTTTTCGACGATTTATCGTCATTTCGACGATTTTAAGCTCTAAAAATTGCACTTAGACGATATTTGGCCTAAATTTGACGATATTTAGAAATTTATAGTTTACAATATTTTTTAATACTTTACAGAGCAATATTTATTGCTGAGCACAAGCAAAAAATCAGCAGGTTTTCTGATATGTAAAAATGCAACATTTATATTTATTTGTGTTTTTATTATTTTTTCAGATGACGCCTTTTCACACTTTGCCTGCATTCGCTATTTTAAAAGAAATAAATTGAAAATGACAGCAGATTCCCTAGCAATAACATCTCGGCAACAGTGGAAAAAATAAACGCTCTTGATTCTATTACTGAAGCGTATTAAAATCCTATGCTAAGTTTGGTGATTTTGGTGACCAATTTATTTATGGGCCTCTAAAGTTTCTGAAAATCTGAAGCGAAGATAAACCAAAACTAACTTTTTGATTTTCAACAAAATTATTACCACTTTATTACCATATATTTAAAAGTATATTACAATTCATATATTTTATTATATTTTTATATACCATCTCATATCCTAATTTTCGGTAGGCGTAGATTAAATATTTCTTCACATTAGAAGAAAAGTGTCTGGTTTCGAGCATTCTAGTGGGTCGATTAGAAGACTACTAGGTACACACAGAAAAATTTCCATGTAAAATCGTCGAAAACCAGGTTAACTTAACATTTTTCGGTAGTGATTTTGCTTCATAGGTGTTTCACGTTAAATCAACATGATTTACAATAATCTTGATAGAAAATGTTTCCTTTTGAATTAACTATATTTCATGTTGATTTAATATTCCAGTACAGTTAAATCAAAATGAAGTTGATACTGAAATAATACGAAAAATCATATTGAATCAAAGTAATTTCGAGTTGAAACAACGTGAATTTGATATTGGAACAACACGAAGAATCATGTTGAATCAAAGTTATATCAAGTTGAAACAACGTGAATTTGATATTGGAACAACACGAAGAATCATGTTGAATTAAAGTTATATCAAGCTGAAACAACATGACTTTAATGTAACTATTTTATTAATTATTTTACTTACGTAATAGTCATCAGAAAACTTTTCGTTGTAGCTGACTGCCACAGCCAAGATTTGAACTCGTACCACCTGCATGATAGTCCACGCGCTAACCACTGCATTTGTGGCTGCAGTTCAGCTTCAAACTTTTCTTTACTTATACACTAAATAAATACCATCGTATGTAAAATGCATTTCATATTAATTCAACATGACTTAAATGATTATTTAACATAAAACTTATTTGAAATTAAAGTTATAGTCATGTCGATTGAAAATGAAACTTAACGTTTATAACAAAATTGTTTTAACGGTGATTTAAGGTTAGATTAATTATTTTCCGTTTACAATTAATATGAAACAATGGTAATTTTAAACCAGCAGCAGTAAATATTCGCTGGTAATTCGTTTTTTGTCGTATACATAGACGACACATGTAAGAATAAACACCAACAAGTGAATTGTGGCAATGAACAAAGCAAGTAATCACTAACACACTCAAACGACAAATTATTTCTTGTAAATTTAATATGATTTGCAATCAAAATTGCGGCATGTGGATTTTACATTCCTTTTTTTCTGTGTGCATCTACTTAGAATATTGGAGCCAGATAAATACAACTCGTCGAACCATACAGTCCGAATTTGTCCGTTTTGAAATATCATTCACAAATTTTTCACACAAACCGGATTTGACCAACAAGCGTCGATACTATTCTTACTTAGGTCGTTTTATTTTAGTTTTGAATTTTGATAGTATTTTTTCGAACTATACCGTTGTAGGTAGAAATCTATTTCTCAATCAAGTAGTACAGTTATGCTCGCGTTGTTTGATTCATCGATGTCGTATGGATAAGCCGATTACATCAAATTACAATGGTGATCGAAACGCGATCAAATAGCATAGTGGACGAAGCTGCTAACATAGACACGTCAACCACGGCCATAACAACGTCAACCATTACAACCGCTACATTTACATTTACTACCACGAATACTGCGACTACTACGATAATAGCCAATACTACCACTATGGCTACAACCAGCGCTACAGCGATGGATACACGGATTTTGGAGAACACAGGAACGGTATCGAGAAGCCGTAGCATGGATACACCACCAAGTGTACCTCGCGTGAGTGACATTATGGAGAATAGTGGGGCCAGCGAATATTCGATCGTTACTCCTGAATACAGCAGTATTAGTACGAGGGGCGTCCGAGAAGCTTTTTTAGGCAGGAATATTCACATAATGGCAAATTTGCAATATAACCATGTTTCGAAGAAGTGAATTTATTAGAAATTATTGTATCATCCCTTACGAAGGCAAATTTTTCCTTTAAAGGAATGTTAAATTGCAATTTTTTTGATAAAAAGTAAAAAAATGTCACATTTTTTTGTAGAATAGAAAACACCATAAGACCCAGTACTCACCGTGAGCAGTCGAGACAAGCAGCACCCATCACGCAAGATGATTTAAGGAATTTTGAAAATCGCTTGTTAGATTTAATGCCCACGTTGATACAGCGAACCGTGGACGCGCAGCTTCGACAACCACAAGACAACATATCGCCACCTGCCTCCGACTTAGATTTTCCTAACGTGTCACAACCTCCACCAGCCAATAATTTTTGATTTTCCGCCGCCTTCGCGACGGATTGATACAGTACAATAATTACAACTGCAGCAATGACAGAACCCGATTAGCGACAATTTAGCTAACAAGTCGAACCAAGGAAGTAAAAACAACTCCAACCGAAATTATAACAGGAATAAAAATAACGTCATTAACACAGCTAATAATCCCGAAGTGACTGCTATCTGTGGCCTGAAAGTCCCAGTAGACCAGGTAGGCCTCGAACTTTACTTTACAGTTTTATGCGAAATATTGTATTCTTAAATTGAATATTATTAATTCGTATTCACATCTTCTTGATGGTAGTGATGATGAAGACTAAAAAAGCTTTAACATAGAATTTTTAAATAATGCAATACTTAAGTGCACATGAACACTATTTTTAACCGACTTCAAAAAAGAAGGAGGTTATCAAATCGTGTGTATGTTCTTTTTTTTACTTTTTTATGTTTGTACACGCATAACTCTATCATTTGTGAACCGATTTTCAAAATTCTTATTTTATTTGAAAGGGTTTGAGAAAAATCGGTCCCAAAATTTTTTGTCGAAAATCGGAGGGGGAAATTTGCTCCCCCCATGCATATCTCTGTTATTTGTGAACCGATTTTCAAAATTCTTGTTTTATTTGAAAGGGTTTGAGAAAAATCGGTCCTAAAATTTTTGTCGGAAATCGGAGGGGAAATTTGTTCCCCCCATGCATAATTCTGTTATTTGTGAACCGATTTTTAAAATTCTTGTTTCGTTTGAAAGGGTTTGACAAAACTTGGTCCTAAAATTTGTTTGTCGAAAATCGGAGGGGAAATTTACTCCCCCCCAATCCATAACTCTGTCATTTGTAAACCGATTTTCAAAACTATTTTTTGTTTGAAAATTTGCCCCCCCTCCGCCCCCCAATCCATAACTCTGTCATTTGCGAACCGATTTTCAAAATTCTTGTTTTGTTTGAAAGGGTTTGCTAGCAGTTTGGCCCAATAAATCTTCTTGAAAATGGTAGGGAAAAATTTATTTCCCCCCCTTCTTAATCCATAACTTTGTCATTTGTGAACCGATTTTCAAAATTCTTTTTTGTTTGAAAGGGTTTGCTAGCAGTTTGGCCCAATAATTCTTCTTGAAAATATAGGGGAAAATGTTCCCCCCTTAGCCGCCGAATCCATAACTCTGTCATTTGTGAACCGATTTTCAAAATTCTTTTTTGTTTGAAAATATTTGCTAGCAGTTTGGCCCAATAACTCTTTTCGAAAATGGGAGGGGAAAATTTACACCCCCCCCCCCCCTCCACTCAACATCCATAACTATGTCATTTGAGACCCGATTTTCAAAATTCGTGTGTTGTTTGCAAGGGTTCGCTAGTAGTTTGGCCCCACAATTCTTTTCGAAAATGGGAGGGGGAAACTTACTCCCCCCCCAATGCATAACTTTGTCATTTGTGAACCGATTTTCAAAATTGTTTTTTTGCTTGAAAGGGTTTGACTACAGTTTTGTTTCATAGCTTTTTTTTGTCGAAAATCAGTTGGGAAGATTGCTGCAAGCCCCCTTGCAGATTGGTACCATAATTTTTCCCCTTCCGCCGAAATATTGAAAGTCTTCCACGCCTCCACCCAAAATATTTATTAGAGCACTATTCTTGTATTTGCATACCGATTTTTTTTATTTTTTATATTGCTCTTTGTAGTCGGTTTTTTTTTTTGCCAGAATTATATATATAACAACTTTTTAATTGATTGAAAGGAGACGATATTCACCTCTTCATAGCAAACCACCGACCTTGGTCTAGTGGTTTACGCGGAAAAGAATTCTGAAGAGATTAGCGGGAGCTATCGAAACGTCACTTCAACCATCCGTGCAGTCAAAATTTTCTTTGTCTACATGCTTCATATTAATCTCTAAAAAATATAATATAATTGAAAAATTAAATTTAAACCGAACTCCAGCAAAAATAATCAAATTTCTTTCGATATTCGATATTTTTTCAAAAATGATAATTCATACGTAGTCCCCAAATTTTTTTTAAATAAAGCAAAAAAATACCTTTCTTATAAATAATTAAGCTGGAAAGAGTTAATTTCCAAGAGCCTTACTGTTCCACTAATATTTCATGGAACATACATCAACAAAATTACACTCAATAGACAAAATATTATAAATAAAACAAGAGATTTTATAGGTAATATTCTATTTGATGAAGACTGTGCCGAAATGTTTTTAAAAATTGCACGAAAAACAAAACCAAAGCTAAAACAATATTTGGAACGATTTTCCGTCATCCCACGTCAAATTTGGTTTGTAAACAGACCGGTTTCGGCTATGTGCCATCTTCGGTGTTCTATTGAATACTTAATCAAATACTAAATCGAAAAAAACGGAACAGTTAATAGTGGATACTAAATGCAGGAGAATCAGGAAAGATCCTACAGACGTATACCAGGCAAAGGTAAAGGAATTAATAAAAAAGGCAACCAAAGTAATAAATCCAGGCATATCATATTCATTAACACTTATGAATCCATCCGCTCCATCTATGATCGCTTTACCGAAGATACATAAGCAAAACACGCCAATGAGACCCATAATTAATTATAAATCTGCTCCGAGCTATAGACTATCGAAATACTTAAAAACAATACTGAAAGATACCTTGGACCTAGAGAATAAACACACAATAGCCAACACCACGGAATTAGCTAACAAGATAGATACAGATAACAGAAAATACTAAACTAGTCTCATTTGATATAAAATACTTATATCCATCAATCCCAACAACAGAGACAATAAACATTCTACATAAAACACTACTCAATAAAACAGAAGACGTGGAATTTTCAATGCAACTCACAAGCACGCTAAAAGCCACATTGGAGCAAAATTACTTCAAATTCAACAATAGCATATATAGGCAAATCAACGGACTAGGAATGGGAAATCCAACATCAGCAATACTCATGGAAGTATTTATGCAAAATTTAGAAGAGAAATACGTAGAGGAGCTAAAAACAAATTTTGGGGTAACATTCTATGCAAGATACGTGGACGATATTATATGTGTAATAGAAGGAAATATGGAGGAGCAAATTCTGGACCTACTGAACAAACAACAGAAAAACATAAAATTTACAATGGAAGTGGAGGAGAACGAAAGGATAAACTACCTAGACCTAACGATTAGGGCAAACAAGAGGTTAAATAGAATTGAATACGAAATATACAGAAAACTAAGGATTTAGTATTCAATAGAACACTGAAGATGGCACATAGCCGAAACCGGTCTGTTTACAAACCAAATTTGACGTGGGATGACGGAAAATCGTTGCAAATTCAAAAAACCCCGTCGGAAGAAAAACACAACACTAAAACAATATCGAATTTGATACTGTCGATATATTTGGAAAAAAAAATATCGATATATTGATATAAAGAAATTAAAAATATCGACGATATATACCGATATATTTTTAAGAAAATATCGATATATTGATATTTTTGCCCATCCCTAGTGAATACTGCGCTTTAGTGAACAAAGAGATTTACTGGTCATATGAGCAACTTTTAACACAGATTAATTGTCATTTGCTTAATTCACAACAATTTGTATCGCCGTTCTTGTATCAAATACACTTTTTGTTTATTTGCTTGTGAAGACCTAGTGTAATTTGTATCGGCTTGTAATATTGTATTGATGGACAAAGGAAGAACAAGGTACATACAAATACTCTCAGAGAGTACATGTAAATGCTCTCTGAGTATCGTAATAAATACGACTTTTTCAAAACATATGAAATAAAAGTGTATTGAATACACTAATTTTTATATGAAAATTATCAACAACAAGTTTACACTATTGTATTCAATACAATATTACACTCGTTACAAAGATACAAGAGGTTTTGTGAATTAAGCAAATATTTTAACACATACTAGTTGTCAAAATTTGTTCTAAATAAAAATTTCTCCACCATCTATCAATCATTCGTGTTGCAGAATATCTTTAATCCCACTTATTCCGTAACTATCTGGCGACGTCACGTCAAGACGATACCAAAAAAATTTGCACTTGACTACTCGCTGTCGAAAAAAATGTACTACTATTAAAAGCCTCTTTCCATTTTATATGCCTTAGAGATTAGTAAGTGGCCATCAGTAATAGTAAAGTGTTGTCGATGACGAGTAGAAATGTACCAGTTTTTTTGGCATTGTCTTGACGTGACGTCGACAAATATGTGTAGTGAAGATAGCTCGACTATTACGAAATGTGTAGTAAAAATTCATTGAAATTATTTACGTTTGTAAATTGCACTTAAACACTAAAAGAGCTCGATGTAATTTATTCAAATCACAAAATTGTCACGTTATCTAATCGATAAGAGAAATTATAGATAAGAGAAATTATAGAGAATTTGCTAGATAAAACAAATGTTGTTGTATCAACAACAAAAGCAATTGCGTTAATGATAAAATCATTGAAACGAATGAATATCATGAGCAACGTCTGTTGAATAATGAAATTATACAAATACAAACATAAATGTATTTACATACACTAGGGTGTCAATGAAAAATCACTTTTGGATTTTTGTAAAAACCGTTAATTAGCCCTTTGCCCGTCCAGAAAATAACATATCGTCGATGTTTTATCTAACCGACCTAACTAACATTTTAAAAATTTTACAGGAGAGAACTTTTAATGTTTTTTGTTTTAAATGTAGTCACCTCCAAGCCTAATTACGCACAAAATTGGTTTTCTGCATGTTTTGATATCTAGTATAACATCTGTTTTTCATTGTTAAATAAAGAAATATAGAAAATTTTTTATTTTAAGTACTTTTTTGTGACTTTGAAGCAGATAAGACATTTAGCCAATTTTTTTCATTTTTTTCATTTATTCAGATACACCTGTAGTATACTTTTGTGGTATAAAAATATTAAATGAATTTTTAATTAATTCTTTGACGTTATGTTAGTGCTGCTTAATACAATCAAAAAATATAAATGCAGGTTTAAGAATATTTAGAGTAATTACTTAATAAGATATTGATTTTTAAAATAACACATGCTCCGAGAATTTGAGAAATGGATTATCACCAGTTGTTAAGGAAATCCTATGTTTGCTTTAAAATATTTTTGAAGGACTCATGTTGATGAGTTTTGAAATTTTGGCAATCGGTATTCAGGAAAAATTCGGATTTTTAGTGATTACGCATTAAATTTAACTGGTGAATGTATTGTTGTTAACTACATCCTAGTAAATCAAAAAAATAAATTTGGAAAACTGTATTGTTATACGCTTTTGCATTTTATATTTGTTTGTTTTAACTCGGTTACTCCTTTTAGTTTCTTGGTTAAATGTAATTGCCAGTTTTTAATTTCAATCGCGTTACTATCAAAAGTTCATTTTTTTAACTACTGGCTTTTTTTTATCAAATTTTGTTTCCGCAATCAGAAAAAGAATATTTTAATATTTTACCGCTATATCGAAAAAAATACATCAGTATTTGGTGTTATATGCCGGAAGTATTGCACTTACGACAGTTCTTTTTTTTTGCTTTTATAGACATAAAATTGTATACAAGGTGTAGTATGACTTGTGTACTTATCTTATTTTTCAAAAAAATTTCAGTTAGGTCAGTTAGTAAAAAGAGCGACGATATGATGCACAACCAACCATTCCCTTCCATAAGCGTAGTATGCAGCTCTGCCTGAAATTCAGGCTGCCATAAGA
Organism: Panzeria rudis; assembly: GCA_956483635.1. Lineage (NCBI taxonomy): Eukaryota > Metazoa > Arthropoda > Insecta > Diptera > Tachinidae > Panzeria > Panzeria rudis. The sequence goes on along the minus strand of OY101449.1, from coordinate 44,011,407 downwards.
AGTATGTGTAAAAAAAACAAACTGAAATTCAGGTTGGTAAATTCCTTAAAGAAATTTCCTTTTACTAGTACGCAGTTCCAAAAGAAAAGTACACGGAATTTTGGCATTTATTGTCTATTACAGGCATGTTAAAACAATAAGTGGAGATTTTTTTCCTTCAACTGAAACAAAAATTAATGTTCAGACAATTGTTTGGTCACGGAATTTTTGACATTTCTAATGCAAAACTCCAAACCTGAATTTCAGTGAGAACTGCATACTACGCTATACGCTTCACAGTAGTCACACACAGAAAAAAAAGGAATGTAAAATCCACATGCCGCAATTTTGATTGCAAATCATATTAAATTTACAAGAAATAATTTGTCGTTTGAGTGTGTTAGTGATTACTTGCTTTGTTCATTGCTACAATTCACTGTTCTGCTTAGTTGTGTGACTTGTTGTTGTTTATTCTTACATGTGTCGTCTATGTATACGACAAAAAACGAATTAGCAGCGAATATTTACTGCTGCTGGTTCAAAATTACCATTGTTTCATATCAATTTTAAACGGAAAATAATTAATCTAGCCTTAAATCACCGTTAAAACAATTTTGTTATAAACGTTAAGTTTCATTTTCAATCGACATGACTATAGCTTTAATTTCAAATTAGTTTTATCTTAAATAATCATTTAAATCATGTTGAATTAAAATGATATGCATTTTACATACGATGGTATTCATTTAGTGTATAAGTAAAGAAAAGTTTGAAGCTGTTGTGGCTGTAGTGGTTAGCGCGTGGACTATCATGCAGGTGGCACGAGTTTAAATCTTGGCTGGGGCAGTCAGCTACAACGAAAAATTTTCTGATGGCTATCACGTAAGTAAAATAATTAATAAAATTGCTACATTAAAGTCATGTTTTTTCAGCTTGATATAACTTTAGTTCAACATGATTCTTCGTGTTGTTCCAATATCAAATTCACGTTGTTTCAACTTGAAATAACTTTGATTCAACATGATTCTTCGTGTTGTTCCAATATCAAATTCACGTTGTTTTAACTCGAAATTACTTTGATTCAATATGATTTTTCGTATTACTTCAGTATCAATTTCATTTTGATTTAACTGTACTGGAATATTAAATCAACATGAAATATAGTTAATTCAAAAGGAAAAATTTTCTTTCAAGATTATTGTAAATCATGTCGATTTAACATGAAACACCTATGGAAGAAAAATCACTACCGAAAAATGTTAAGTTAACCTGGTTTTCGACGAGTTTACATGGAAATTTTTCTGTGTGCACAATTGGAAAAAATGTTAATAATAAATCTGTATGGAACTTGCGATCGGACTACAAAATAATGTTTGCAAACATCATAGAGGAGGACAATATTTCAATATTATGAAAACTGTTATGTTTTTTAATAAATAGAAAATATAAATAAAAATAACAAAATGTAGTTTAGTGCAATTTTCATGGTGGCAAATAGAATGCGTCTGAAAATTTTACTAAATATTTTTAGAAAATCTACTGGCCACTTTTTGATATACCTAATATAATTTGTAAGCTAATTTGAATTTGTTTCTAGAGCGATTAATGCAGAATTTCGAAGAAAAGTTTACTATATACATATGTCCATTGCTGGAAGTAGTGTGCATGCTTTAATCGATCTAAAATTTCAGCTGCAGTTATTTTTTAAGTCCACTCTTTGAAATATTGAAAAGAAAAAATTTTAGTTTTGAAAATTTTTGATAAAAACGTCGAATTCAGTCATATTTTTTCAACATTTTTCGCTCTCAATTCAAAGTCTTGAATTTGATTCGTTTTCACAACTACATGATTTAAAATAACCAAACAATTTTTTCTGTATATTATCTAGGATTGTGTTAAAATTCATAAAATGTTTTATCTTTATAGTATGGCTATGATGTTATTACCAGAGATATTTACGAAATAGAGAATAAAGACGAGGCCAAAAACAAAAATTTTTAAATTCAAAAACAAGTATCTTTGAAAATATGTATTAAAGATATATCAACGGAATACACTGTTTTTTCGTTATATATTTATAAATTTTACAAAAGGTTTGAATTCGTTAAAATCAGATAATAGTTGTAAAAGTTATGATGCAAACAAAAGCGGAGTTCAGTATTTGATGCTAATGGTCTTGCGAAAGTGAAAATTCAAAATATCGTAGCTTTTGTCTGATATCCAACAACAAAATAACCAACATTTCATAAAAAAAAGTTACGATATTTTGCATTTGCACTTTCGCAATGCCATTTTTAGATCAAACACTGAACTCTGCTAAAGTTTTCATGCCCGAGGTTGTCAATTTTGACATCCTGTACCTCACCGTGTGTTTCAACAGGCTGGTCCAAGTTTAAACATTATTAAAACTTAGGTCGGAATGGAGAAAAACGACAAAGAAAATTTACATAAAGTTTTCTCAAAATATATCCAATAGAATTTTTGTATTTTCAGCACTGCTTCCTGTATATGTTTTGAAAAAATATGTATATTTTTGTGAACTTTCGTTAATGTAGTTAAATCTTACTATTCCTTTATTGATTGTGAAAAATCTTGTTTTGTGCCTCATACACAATTGTGTTCTCGAAAGTAGCTTTTTGTGCTGCATGTGTAATACACATTGCCGTGTAATGAGGTTTTTGTTGTGGAGATGAAAATTTCTTCTCTCTGATAAAAAAAAATATATATATATACATATATATATATATATATATATATATATATATATATATATATATATATATATATATATATATATATATATATATATATATATATATATATATATATATATATATATATATATATATATATATATATATATATATATATATATATATATATATATATATATATATATATATATATATATATATATATATATAAAGATTTATAGGGTCTTCTCGTCTTTTAAAAAAATTTTAGCTTTTTAACTAAAAAATAAAATGCTATTATAAATATTTTTGAAAGAGTTAATATCTCGTCCAACCATTCATACTAGCCTCCAATTAAAAGACTAATGATTATGCTACTTTTGCACAGTTAAAATACTGCGGCCATTTAAAATTCAGTGGGCAGGTCAGACTTTTTAAAAATATAAAAAGACATGTTTTTGTTAAACAGGCGAATATTATTTTTCCAAGTTCTTTAAAAAAACTTTTCAAATTAATTTATTTATAAATATAAATATATACTAATTTTATCATTATTAATTAATTTATCATATTAAAATAAATACTTTAATAAAAATTTAAAATTAAAATAAATAATAATTATAATAAAATAAATTATAACAATTTTACTAATAATAACTATTTCTAAACTTATATTTATTAATTAATTAACTTAATTTTTAAAAATTTATTTTATAGCTTATCCCATAAAATATTTAAATTAAATATTTATGTAATTAATATATTTAATTAAATAATATAAAATTTACAAATTAAACTTATTTCTTAAAGAACTAGATACCTTTAAAAACGAATAACATTTAATTTCTAATATATTATTAAAAATAATTTTATTACATTAACTTTTATAATACTTTAACTCTTTTCAAATCGAGAAAAATATATTAAATAATTTTTAATTAATAAAGCCTGATACACAAGGTACAATAAATAAAATTTTCTTTTAAAATAAAAATTTTTCAAATATTTAAATTTTTTTCACAATACTATTATTATTATTATATTTTCTTCATAAATTACTAAAACTATACTATATATAATTACTTTTAATAAATTAATAACTAATAAATAAAATTAATAAATGAATTAAAATCAATTTATATTGATTTGCACAAAAATCCTTTCAATGTAAATGAAATACTTTACTATATAAGCTTTAAATTGCATTCTAGATACACTTTCCAATACATCTACTATGTTACGACTTGTCTTACCTTAATAATAAGAGTGACGGGCGATGTGTACATATTTTAGAGCTAAAATCAAATTATTAATCTCTATAATTTTACTATCAAATCCACTTTCAATAAATATTTCAAATTTATATTCGTTTAAATTAATTTATTGTAACCCATTAAATCTTAAATATAAGCTACACCTTGATCTGATATAAATTTTTATTTAAAATTTAGAAAATTAACTTTCTTATAAAATATTCTAATAACGACGGTATATAAACTGATAACAAATTTAAGTAAGGTCCATTGTGGATTATCGATTACAAAACAGGTTCCTCTGAATAGACTAAAATACCGCCAAATTTTTTAAGTTTCAAGAACATAACTATTACTACCTTAATTTTTATAATTATATTTCAAATAATAGGGTATCTAATCCTAGTTTATGTTTAAAATTTTTAAGATTCAATTAATAATTTTTAAAAAATTAATAAATTTAAAATTGCACCTAATAAATTTATCTATATTTCATTGAATCAATTTAACTTTAAATTAATAAAATTTATTTGTATTATTTGTATAACCGCGACTGCTAGCACAAATTTTGTCAGTACTTTTTTAATATTACTATTTCTAAATTTCTTTAATACATATTATAATATTAATTATTGTGAATAAATAAAATATTAATTATTATTAAAATAAATAAAATTTCATATAAAAAATTACATATAAATTAAATTAATAATAAATTTTTAGGCCAAAATAAAACTTTACACATAAAAATTATTAATTTATAGATATATGTATAATTAATATCTATATAATAAAATTAATAATTTAAATTAGTATATTAATACATAATTTATAATTATTAATTAATAACCATATAAATAACAAAATTTAGGAAATTTTACGAATTTTTTTTTACATATTTTAAATATTAATAAATAATAAAAATTATTATTAAAATATATAAAATTTATATATACTAACTAAAATATTAAAATAAATTATATTATTATATAAATTATATATTAATAAATAACTTAAAAATATTTATTAAATTATAATATTAATAATTACAAATTGGTAATTACATCCTATATATCACCCATTAAAATAAATTTTTAAAAAATAATTCAATATAAAATAAATAAATAAAATTAGTAAAAATTAATACTATTAATATAATGATTCAAAAATAAATTCAAATCTTAATATAATTAAATATTAATAAATAATAAAAATTATTATTATTAAAAAAAATATAAAATTTATATACATATATATATATATATATATATATATATATATATATATATATATATATATATATATATATATATATATATATATATATATATATATATATATATATATATATATATATATATATATATATATATATATATATATATATATATATATATATATATATATATGTATATATATATATATATATATATATGTATATATATATATATATATATATATATATATATATATATATATATATATATATATATATATATATATATATATATATATATATATATATATATATATATATATATATATATATATATATATATATATATATATATATATATATATATATATATATATATATATATATATATATATATATATATATATATATATATATATATATATATATACATATATATATATATATATATATATATATATACATATATATATATATATATATATATATATACATACATATATATATATATATATATATATATATATATATATATGCTGCATGCATAGTTCAACGACATTTTTTTGTTGTTACGCATAGTTCAAGGACATTTGCATTTTTTGAGGACAATCCCAAAGTAATCGTTTACCACATGCATATTTTGGGGACATGATAGTTTGAGGACACGAAAAATTTTTTTCCGCGGGTGTCCCCAAACTAATAAACTAAAATTCGTCTGGTGTTGCCAGACTTTTTCAATAAAAAATATATTTTAACGCCGTTGAAAATAGTGCAAATGAATGACTTTGAGTTCCTATTTAGTGATGTTAACGTTTCTTTTCAATAAAAACGCTTGAAATTAAAAAAATATGGTTTTTAAAGGCCGTGATTCGTTTTGTCATATTTTTGGCGGCACGTATTATTGAATATGGCTGCCAAGGTAGATCAACACCAGGTATGAATTCGCCGTGGAAAATTTACTTTTGGACTGTCAAAAATGATGATACATTAACACTGCTGACAGGTTAAATGTGAAAACATTTTCGTTGGGCTCTTGCGGCCACCCAGTATGAAGCTGCCTTCCTAAACGTCTATATGCAACGTTAAAGCAAAAATCATGATTTTTGCAGGCATCAAAAACATATTTTCTGACACAGTGACGCATTTTCGACTAGTTGCATTTCAGCGGCAAAATGAGTAGGAATGCAATACTTTGTCAACATTTGCATGGTTGCGTTACATTGTTAAACTGATTAGGAATGCAGCCTACGTTAGTCTTTTTGACGTATACCATGCATTAATTTGCCTTAAAAAATAAACATAGCACTGAACAATATTGGCAACACATAAAATTTTTTGATTGTGCAATAAAAATCAATAGGTCAATATGTTGTGCATGTTCTGAAAATCACTTTTTTCAATTCTGATTTTAATTGAAAAAATGGTCTAAACTTATTTTTAGGCAACTGTTGCGCAGTTTCTTCAATTAAAATCAGGAGCCGAATCGTCGCTCTCGATAACGAGCTGATTCGATCGAGTTTTCTTAGTTTGAGATTCGCTATCGAACAATATAAACACATTGTTCGATATCGAATGTCATAATCTCAAACCAAGAAAACTCGATCAAATCAGCTCGATATCGAAAGCAACGATTCAGCCCCAGAATTGAAAAAATTAGTTAGTCCCCTGGTTTTCATTATTAATTGATACACAGCAGTTACATTTTCTTTTATTTAATTGATTTTTTAATACATAAAACTTATTATTCTTTAATACATAAAAATTATTCTGGTATGTAATGGAAATAATCGATTTCATCAAATTAATAATAGCCAAATATAAATCGCACAATAAAGTGAAATCGAATTTAAGATCGAAACCAGATTACTAGTCTTTATCGACCTTGTTCTGTAAACCGAATACGAGTAAGTTTCTCGTTTTCCAAAAATAAATAACCTGCCTGTTCTGCAAATCGAGTCGATTTAAAAACGCTCGATTTAGAAAAATTAAATCCGCTAATAGAGAAATTTTTTCAGACTTATGCAGTTTTCTATTTTTTAGATCTTAAAATATCATATCTGAAATTAATTTACTATATATAATTTAAAATACATCAATGGAGGCATTATTTATTTTTGGAAAACGATAAATTTACTCGGATTCGGTTTACTTAGCATGGCCGAATGCCCCCATTGATGTATTTTAAATCGTATATAGTAAATTAATTTCAAATCATATAATAAGCTCTGAAATATATGAAACAAAAAATCTGAAAAAATTTTGCTATTAGTGGATGTAATTTCTCTACACCGAGCGTTTTCAAATCGACTCGATTTACAGAGCAGGCAGATATATTTTTAAGCATAAGGTTGTTTAAGTTTTTATTTTAATTTTACATATTGCGATAACCAGCGGTTATCTTCTTCAAGAAATTATAATTTGCTGAAAACGACCGCTGGTTATCGAAATATCTAAAATTAAAACTTAAACAAATAAGTTGCCACTTTAAAAACGAAATGATTTTCAGAACATGGCCGATAGATTAAAGAATTATTTAATAATTATATTTTAATTTTATTAGGAAAATATTTACAATTATCGAAATATCTAAAATTAAAATAAAAACAACCTAAACATGGCCGAATGCCCCCATTGATGTATTTTAAATCGTATAAAGTAAATTATAATAAGCTCTAAAATATATGAAACTGCAAAAAATTTTAAAAAAGTTTGCTATTAGTGTATTTAATTTCTCTAAACCGAGCGTTTTCAAATCGACTCGATTTACAGAATAGGCAGGTATATTTTTAAGCTTAAGGCTGTTTGTTAAAGTTTTTATTTAAATTCAGGAAATTATAATAAGTGAGCTTTTTAGTTGAATTTTTTCCTGAAAGTTGCCGGTTTCAAAACGAAATGATTTTCATAACATGACCGATAGATTAAAGAATTATTTAATTATTATATTTTAGTTTTAATAGGAAAATATTTACAATTATCGAAATATCTATATTAAAATAAAAACTTAAACAAACAACCTAAACATGGCCGAATGCCCCCATTGATGTATTTTAAATCGTATATAGTAAATTTCAAATAATATAATAAGCTCTAAAATATATGAAACTGCAAAAAATCTGAAAAAAGTTTGCTATTATTCTTATTTTAATTTTCGATATTTCGATAACCAGCGGTTATCTTCTTCCTGATTTATTAATATTTAATTATTACATTTTTATTTTATTAAGAAAATATTTACAATTACAATATGTGAATTAATATTATATAAATTATAAATAAAATGATAATGTTTTGGGAGCATTTTCTTTTTAAATTTTGGGAGCATATTTTTAAGATTTTAGTGCACATTTTTCCGGTAATACATAAATAATATAAAAAAGAGATATTCTGCCTGTTCACAGGATACGATCCAATTCCAATGCGTTCCAATGTTCAAAAAGTATTTGTTTTCGTTTAAAATTAAAATATCGTTTACTAAAAGGCTTATTTATGCCTCAATTCATAAAAAAAATTCTGTCTTATAACAGATAAAAAAATTTTCAAAAAATTCGCAAATCAAAGTATAAACGGATCAATCGGTTTTGTAGAGAAATCGATACAAAACCAATTCTGTGAACAGGCTGAATATTATTTATGAAATTTGACAAAAAGTTTATATTTCGTCCAATATTATAGTCCTCGCTATCGTTATTAGCCTTGGGTTTGTTCGTATATGGGCTGTGTTATAGAACATGCCGTTGATCTTTTCACATCTAAAGGAAAAAAGTAGACATATATTAGTATTAATTAATTAAAAACCTATTTTTTATGAACTCACTTAATTGTACCTCCTCTGGTTGTCGATCCACGACTTTACTTGTTGAGGAGTTCTATTTCTTAGAGCGGGCGAGCTCTGTATAGCACGTACGCACTGATTTAGAGACGGAAGTTTTGTCATGGTTTTCACGTCCCCAAAAACTGAAAATATGGCCTTTCTTTCCCTCTCGTGCCACCTTGAGCGTTTTGTTTTTCCAAATGGTGACGCTAAGTAGATGAGTAGAAAATATAAATTTATTATTTATGTTATTTATAGTTGAGCTTATCAGCATTTATATTAGAACTAAAAATAATGTATTGTTTATTAGATAATTAGTGAGCTGATAATAGTGGTGAGTTGTGTTTCAGTAGTGAGTTGTGTTTCAGTAGCAGGTTGTGTTTCAATCGACAGTAATTTTATACTTACTGCTTCTACGTTTTCTGCCGGAAGAGGAATTAGATTCCATGCTTTCGTGCATTGAAACCGCATTTAATTGAGAATTTTCTTCCAAATACTCTACATTTTCATAATCTTCAACATTATCTTCAACATTATTTTCAACATTATCTTCAATATTATCTTCCTCGTCGTCCCCTACAGCCGCCAATAAAAGTTTGGATACGCATGTTACTTCTGCAACAGGGATAGACATTCTGTATATATTCTTATGAATATCTTTATGATGTCCCATAAAGTTGGCTAACATGTCGACAGAAGAATCCTCAACATTAAGCAAAGAAATAAATGTAGCTATGTGCTTCCGAAGGTTTGTACCTCTAAGACTTTCAGGCAGTTGAGCACCACATTCTTCAGCAAATTTGTTTAACAATGGACAAGCTCTGTAGTACATCTTTGTTAAATTTCTGCTAGATGGTTTGCTAAAAATATATTTATTTTTTGCGGTTATCCCAGCCTCTGATCGGTACTTTAATATATTTTCAATGGCCCTAACACACAATGGCCACAACAGCACACTTACTGTTCTTCCGAGCTTACCACGTAAATTTATTCTTACGAATTGCTTAGCTAGATTTATGGATTCTTTAGAAACATTTTGAAGTATGTCTTTATCGATAGTGTCTGTTATTACTTCTTTGCTGTAAAAATTTTCTAGAGTAAGTCGTTCGATCTCTCCTGCTCTCTTTCGATTGAATACCTGCATGATAATTAATGTGGACTGAACAAGTGAAGTCCAAGATGGCAAAGAGAAACCGTTTTCTAGTACTTGCAATGCTTTTAAAATATTATCTTTTAAATATATGTATAGCTTTTTTATATCTTCCTTTAAAGGATATAAAATTTTTTTGACTCTTTTAAGATTTGCCTGATCTTCCATTGCTTTTTTGTTTATTAAAGTAGGAATTTCCTCATCCCATAGTTGAAGAAAGCTTTCCAGCTCCAATTTTTTATCGATATATCCTTCTTTGATAAGCTCAGCTCTTTGTTTTTTCCCACACTTCTTTATCAGCGAAGTTAAGCTTTGTGCAACAGCTGGTGTCTTAAACCACATTAGTTCATCGTTCCAGTTGGCAACTGTACGAAGTGCATCAATGCATTTATCAAATAGATGTGGTTTAAAAATATCTTTGAAGTCTTTTATTTCCGAGTCTAGTTTCATGATTTCAAGTTTAAAACGTCCAAGCAATCTCAAATTTGCACGTATCATATCATGCTGATGCTCTGACGAGTACTTTTCACTAAGTTTGTTTCCAAATTTTATTATAAGTTCATCGTATCTCACACACTTTGAGATGTCATCATCTCGGAGAACAGGAAATATTTGTGTTTTTAAAACCCTATTTGCTACTGGATGTAAATATTGAGTCATTCTTCGACTGTCAGTGAAATTGCAACGTTTCTTTTTGACTCCAACACATTTTGGTGTATGAATTCGAAAGGTTCTTTTGGAAAAATACGCTTTACAGTTTGTACAGCACACGTAATCGTCAGCTTCATTTTTAAATTTACTTTGTTGCTGTCGAGATACAATTAAAATCCCGCTGTTATATTCAGCTGACGTGTTATGTAGAAAATCTCCCTTTTTTCTCAAAGCATTAATTATTTCTAAACGTTCTTTGCATTTTACAGGCAAATTAATAGCTTTTCTAATTTCAATCTGATTCTTATGTTTTAAAAAAAAGTGTCTACTAATTTTTGCCTGGAGAGTTTTGCAAAATAAGCAAAAGTGCTTTTTCGATCTGTTTCTTGAATATGGAATTTTTACATCATTTACATTAATGGGGTTTTCAATCACATTTAAGGTTTCATTTTTACTTGACGTATTATTAGAAACTTCCAAATCTATATTGGTATCAGTAGTAGAATCTGGTAAGTATTCAGAAAATGTACCCTCGTTGTCTAGAAGTGATAAAGTTAAACCAGTTTCATTTGTTCCTGCAGTAGAGTCATGTGTGTATTCCTTGTCTACATGTGATGTAGTTTCAGGAGCTTTCTTTTTGGAAGACAAAAATTTTAGGTTGCTGCTATACGTAGATTTGCTTACTTGTTTTTTTGTTGTAATATTGTTGCCGAGCGACATATCAAAAAATTCGTCTAGATTCAAAGGGCTTAAGACACTTTCCTTTGCAGTAGAATCTAATATGTATTCAGAAAATGTGCCGTCATCTACATCAGACGTTTTTTCAGAAGATATGATTTCAAAAGAGATTTCTTTTTTAGAACACAGTTTTTTGTTGTGTTTAAAAGTGGATTTGCTTTTTTCTTGTTTTTTTCTTGTGATATCGTGGATGCGCGACTTATCACAAAATGGACTTTCGTCTATATACGAAGAGCTTATTTGAGTTTCATTTGTTGAAGCAGTAGAAAATGTGCATTCGTCTACATGTGATGTAGTTTCGATGATGTACGACTTATCACTAAATGTATCTTCGTCTACATGCGACGATCTCAAAGTAGCTTCATTAGTTGCAGCAGTAGAGTCTAGTATATATTTAACAAATTTGTCTTCGTCTACATGTGATGTGATTTCAGAAGGGGCTATGTTTGTAGAACGCAACCGAGTTTGTTTGTTTTTTTGTATTTTGCTTGTTTTATCGAGGATGCGCGACTTGTCAGAAAATGTACTTTCGTCTACATGCGAAGAGCTTAAATAAGTCTCATTTGCTGCAGCAATAGACTCTAGTTTGTATTCAGAAAAGGTGCCTTCGTCTACATGTGATGCAGTTTCGAGGATGTACGACTTAGAAAAATTGCTTTCGTCTACAAGCGACGAGCTCAAACCAGTTTCAGCAGTAGAGTCTAGTATGTATTTAGGAAATGTGCCTTCGTCTACATGTGATGTAGTTTCGAGGATGGACTTGTTGTTATTTTCTTGTTTCTTGCTTGTGATATCGATGATGTACGGTTTATCAGAAAATTTGCATTCGTCTACAAGCGAAGAGCTTAAACCAGTTTCATCTTTTTCAGCAGTGGAGGCTATTATGTATTTAGGAAATGTGCCTTCGTCTACATGTGATGTAGTTTCGAAGATGGACTTGTTATTTTCTTGTTTCTTGCTGATGATATCGATGATGTACGGTTTATCAGAAAATTTGCATTCGTCTACAAGTGAAGAGCTTAAACCACTTTCATCTTTTTCAGCAGAAGAAAATCTGCCTTCGTCTACATGTGATGTGGTTTCAGATAAGATTTCAAGAGATGTAGTTTCAGAAGATATTTCCTTTATAGAACGCAACCGTTTTTGGTTGCTGTTACAAGTGGACTTGTTTTTCTTTTTGCTTGTGTTATCGTCTACATACGAATAATTAAAATTAATTTCATTTGTTGCAGTTTTAGAATTTAGTATGTATTCAGAAAATGTACCTTCGTCAACATGTACTGTAGTTTCACATAAGATTTCAGAAGATATAATTTCAGAAGATTTAATTCCAGAAGCGCCTTTCTTCTTGGGAGACAACAGTTTTTGATTCCGACTATATGTGGATTTGATTTTTTCTTGTTTATTTCTTTTAATATCAAGGAGGTTAGACTTATCATCTAAATAAAATACAAGAATTATATAACAATTTTTTTCCTACAACTTATGGAAATAAATTTTTAACAAAAATCACTATACTAGTTATGCATATCCAAACTCTGCATATCCAAAATTAAAGTATCCAAATTACATCAACTCATTTTACTTTAACGATTTCAAAGGATATACAAAATTAGAAAACAACTCAGTTATAGCAATGTTTACCGGCAAGCTACTTAACAACTACACATAAATTCTTTAAAAAAAAACTTTGACTTACCGCTTTTTAATATAAGTTTTGCTGAATATCTTGCCCCCTTGAATTTTACGGCACACGTCCGGTCTTTTTGCTTTTGTACATTTGTTGATTTTGTAACGTAAAGCTCTCCATTATCAAATTTTACCATAGAAAACATACTACAATCTATAAAAATATACATATACCGTCAATCCAAGTCAAATTCGTACACTTGTAAAATTTGCTATAATTGTTAAAAAAAATAGCGAGTTTGAATTTTTTATATATACGGGCATGTTCTGAAAACCATTTCACTTTGAAATTGCAAAATTAAAAAAACGAAAAACAGTGTTCTTTTAATCGGACAATTTAGTGCATTCGTAGCTTAGTTCAGAAGAAATGTCTTAAACATCTGACACAAAAAAATGTACTGAAAAGCTTCAATAAGTAAGCTTTTTGGTTCAATTCTTTCCGGAAAGTTGCCGATTTCAAAACGAAATGGTTTTCAGAACATGCCCGTATATATTTTTATTAATACAATTTCACTATTTTCAACAACATAATTTTACCAGTGTTCGAATTTGACTTGGATCGATTGTACGTTAGTCCGATTAATCAACGTCTCTTAATCAACGAAAATAACTACATAGATTAAAACAAATTGACTGAAAAGGAAAATAACTGAATTCGTCAATTGATTCTGGGAAAATAAAATAGAACACCTACAAAGCAAAAAATCGATATGGCCTAGTTGATCTCATGGTAACTTGCTCGTTTCACCATTAGGAAAACAACTAGATTGATCGTTTCATAATTAAGGAAAACAACTGTATTGGTCGTTTCGTTATTTAGAAAACTGTATGATATGATAAATGAATTAAAGGCGATTTACTAAGCACCAGCACAAAATTATTCGGTCGATCTTATTTAGAAAACTGTATGATATGATAAATGAATTAAAGGCGATTTACTAAGCACCAGCACAAAATTATTCGGTCGATCTTACGGTAACTTGTCGTTTCAGAATTAAGCAAAATAACTGGATTGATCGTTTGCATAAAAAATATATTTATTTGCGTTTCATAATAATGGATTCTGGGATTAAAGAATTAAGTGATTCGGTAAGTCGCTCGACCACCCCTGCCCTGACAGACTAGGATGATTCTGCTTCTAGAGGATAATAAATCAGCGCAGTTAATCTCTCTTTTTGATTTGTAATGTGCTTAAATCAGCAAAACTATAAATCAGTAAACACAAATCATATAATTACATAGGGATTTATTGAAGCTTTGGGTCAGTTTTATATAAAAATGTATTTATTTTTTATAATTTGAAAAAATTTTAATTTCCTGACGAAGCAAATCAAAGACATTGGCGAAATATTGAAATTTTTAAAAATAAATACATTTTTATATAAAACTGACCCAAATCTTGAATAAACCATATATATATATTTAACCCTGCTGTTAGGTTAACAAAAACTTACGAATCTTTGGTATAGAAACATTTTGGTTTATATAGTTTGTTTTTAACAATAAATCCACTAAAATGTGTTTTTCGACTTTTCAATTATAAGTTAGAACCTATTCGAGATTTGTTGGATCGCTTCTGACTGAAATTATATCATCATTTTCTGATTGTGCAGCATCTACGAGCGGTATACCAAAAATGTCATCTGCTAGAAAACGAGAGACTTGCAGCTGCTGCAAATTTAAGTGCGATGATAAGTGCATCATATGCAGCAAATTCATATGCAAACTACAACGAAAAATAATGTGCTCATCATGTACTGAGAAATTTTAAAATTTTTCACTTGTTTTGTAAATTTTGTTGAAATCAATAAACATGAACGGACCAAAATGGTCCGATCCTAAGATTTGTAATTTTTTATTTTTTATGTTCCTTTACATCATAGATAATTAAAAATTTCGTAGAAGTAATAACATATAAAAATACCACACTACCTAACGTTTTAAGTTGACATGTTGAACCGTTCCGTAGTTAAAGCGAAAAGAAAAAAAATTTGACCAAAATGGTTCAAACCTAACAGCAGGGTTAATAAAAAAAAGAGGTAAAAAAAAATTTAAGAATAACATAACCATATATTAATCACATAAAATTGGGCGCTTAAAATACCAATACTAACCAACACAAACCAGCTATTTTTGACATTTATCGTGGTACTGCTGTTCAGTTTGAACTACATTTAGATTTCTTTAGTTTAAACGTTCATCGCTTAAACGTTCACTGATTTATTAGCCGTAATGATTCTTTCGAGAATCCACACACAAAAATAAATAAGTCTACCCAAGCACGAAAAAATTTATAAAATTTTTCTGCTCAAACTGCAATAATATACGGTAAATTTAAACCAATGTTACCAATGTTTTTTTAATACACTGTAATAATAAAAACGGTTCTTTTTTCATAGCATAGGCTGCAACACATACAATTCTCCGACAAAAACTAAAAGCAAGAGATCTATCACTACCAAACAGCGCTACTTACCCGGAAATAATGGTTGTATGTTTAATAAAAATTTTTATAGAGATTTATAAAGCAAAAACACGATCCTTGCAACCCTCCGTTGCTTTCTTTTTTGCTATATAAAAATTAAATTCCTCATCCCACAGCTCAAGAAAACTTTCCAGCTCCAATTTTTTATCTACATATCCTTCTTTGATAAGCTCAGCTCTTTGTTTTTGCCCACACTTTTTAATCAATGAAAATAATCTTTCTGCAACAGCTGGTATCTTAAAGAACATTAATTCATCGTCCCATTTAGCAACTGCACGAAGCGCATCAATGCATTTATCAAATAAAATTGGTTTATATATATCTTTGAGTTCTGTTATTTTCGGTTCACGTTTTGCGATTTCAACTTTAAAACGTCCAAGCAATCTCAAATTGGCACGTATCATATCATGTTGATGCTCTGACGAGTACTTTTCGGTAAGTGTGTTTCCAAATTTTATTATAAGTACATCGTATCTGATACAATTTGAGATATGATCATCTTGGAGAGCAGCGAAGATATGTGTTTTCAAAACACTATTCGCTACTGGATATAAATACTGTGTCATTCTTCGACTGTAAGTTAAATTGTGAAATTGAAAATATGCATTCGTCTACATGTGATGTTACAGCAGCAGTCATATATGTATTGAGAAATTTTGTTTTCGCCTATATGTGATGTAGATCCAGATAAGATTTCGGCTTTTTAATACCTGTACGATAATTACTGAAGTAGTAAAGCAAAAGGGGAGATATATAATCCTTTCTTTGATAAATTAACTATGTTTACAAATCAGATAATAATAATCAGTGCTCTGACTGTCAAACATTGCCTGCCTTTCGTGGTACTAGATAAAGACGTATTGACTAATTATCTATCGATTTGTAATTTACTTGACTAATTATCTATCGATATTTATGCATATTTTGGTGGTAAGTGCATATTTTGGCAATAAATGCATATTTTTGGAGTTATACAAATTTTTTAATTCATATTTCTCAATTTTTGAAAAAAATAAGAATAGGCCAATTATGATCCTCAGTTGGGTTCTCAGTTACAGAAAATGACACTACTGATGGCAACTGGCAACTAAGAGCTGTTAACTTTCTCGTTTTAAAATCAAGGATAAAAACTGGATTGATCGTTTCATAACTTAGGAAGTAAGAAAACGACTGGATTGGTTGCTCCACAAGTAAGGAAAATGTTTGGATTTGTCGTTTCATAATTAAGGAATACAACTAGCTTCAAGGAAAAAATTGCATTCTGGCATGAATGAATTGCAAGAAATTCATTGTGGTATAAATTATTTAAAAGAGATTTACCAATTGCATGGAACTAAGAGGTCTACGAAGCGCCAACAATAAATGGATTGGTAGATCAAGGAATTGGGCGTTTAAAAATTAAGGAAAAACAAATTGATTCAGCGATAATGAGTTAAGAAATTTGCAATGCACAAGCAAGAAATGATTTGGGCGATCTTATGTTAGCTTGCTCGTTTCAAAATTAAGGATAGAAACTGGATTGGTCAAACCAGTTTCAGCAGTAGAGTCTAGTATGAATTTAGGAAATATGCCTTTTTTTACATGTGATGTAGTTTCGAGGATGGACCTGCTGTTATTTTCTTGTTTCTTGCTTATGATATCGACTATGTACGGTTTATAAGAAAATTTTAAAAGGATTACAAAGCAAAGGAAAATAACTGGATTGGTCTTTTAATAAGAAAAACAACTGCTTATGCGATAAATGAACTGGATTGGTCGTTTCATAATTAAGGAAATCAACTTGATTCAGGGATAAATGAATTAAGAAATTTACAAAGTACAAGCAAATGATTTGGGCGTTCTTATGGTAACTTGCTCGTTTCAAAATTAAGGAAAGAAACTGGATTGATCCTTTCATAAATTAAAAAAAACCTGGATTAGTAGCTCTACAAGTAAGTAAAATATTTGGAGTTGTCGTTTCATAACTAAGGAAAACAACTAGCTTCAAGGAAAAAATATGCATTCTGGCATGAATGAATTGAAAGAAATTCATTGTGGGATAAATTATTTAAGAGATTTACCAATTGCATGGAACTTAGAGGTCTACGAAGCGCCAACAATAAATGGATTGGTAGTTCAAGGAATTGGGCGTTTAAAAATTAAGGAAAAACAAATGGATTCAGGGATATTGAGTAAGGAAGTTTGCAAAGCGCAAGCATGAAATGATTTGGTCAATCTTATGGTACCTTGCTTGTTTGAAAATTAAAGATAAATACTAGATTTGTCGTTCCATAACTTTAGAAAATAACTGGATTGGTCTTTTCATAAGCAAGGAAAACAAAAATGTCTAACGTTATTTAACAATTTTACAATAAAAATCATGGATAAAAAATGGATTGATTTTTTTCATAACCTAAGAAAATAACTGGATTGTCGTCTTAGAAGCAACAATTGCATGGAATTGAGAGGTCTGTAATAGTTCAAGGAATCGGACGCTTAAAAATTAAGGAAAAACTATGGATATATTCTTATGAATATCTTTATGAAGTCCCATAAAGTTGGCTTGCATGTTGACTGAAGCATCCTCGACATTAAGCAAAGAAATGGATTCGTCGTTCAAGGAATTGGTCGCTTAAAAATTAGCGAAAAACAAATGGATTCAGGGATAATGAGTTAAGAAATCTACAATGCACAAGCAAGAAATGATTTAGATTGGTCTTTTCATAAGCAAGATATACAAAGTTTTCAAAAGCTAATTAACAATTTTACAATTAAAATCAAGGATAAAAACTGGATTGGTTTTTTTCATAACATAAGACAATAACTGGATTGGTCGTTTTAGAAGCAACAATTGCATGGAATTGAGAGACCTGTAGTAGTTCAAGGTATCGGACGTTTGAAAAGGAAATGGACGCTTACAATAACTTTTGAAAATAACTGGATTGGTCAGAAACTGTGCCGTCATCTACATGTGACGTTGTTTCAGAAGATACAATATCAGAAGAGATTCCTTTTTTAGAACACAGTTTTTGTTGTGTTTAAAAGTGGAGTTGCTTTTTTCTTGTTTTTTTTTCTTGTGATATCGTGGCTGCGCGACTTATCACAAAATGGACTTTCGTCTATATACGAAGGAAAAAAACTGCATTCTGGGATGAATGAATAGAAATTCATTGTGGGATAAATTATTTAAAACAGATTTACCAATTGCATGGAACTAAGAGGTCTACGAAGCGCCAACAATAAATGGATTGGTAGTTCAAGGAATTGGGCGTTTAAAAATTAAGGAAAAACAAATGGATTCTGGGATATTGAGTAAGGAAGTTTACAAAGCGCAAGCATGAAATGATTTGGTCAATCTTATGGTACCTTGCTTGTTTGAAAATTAAAGATAAATACTAGATTTGTCGTTCCATAACTTTAGAAAATAACTGGATTGGTCTTTTCATAAGCAAGGAAAACAAAAATGTCAAAAGTTATTTAACAATTTTACAATTAAAATCAAGGATAAAAATGGATTGATTTTTTTCATAACCTAAGAAAATAACTGGATTGTCGTCTTAGAAGCAACAATTGCATGGAATTGAGAGGTCTGTAATAGTTCAAGGAATCGGACGCTTAAAAATTAAGGAAAAACTATGGATATATTCTTATGAATATCTTTATGAAGTCCCATAAAGTTGGCTTGCATGTTGACTGAAGCATCCTCGACATTAAGCAAAGAAATGGATTCGTCGTTCAAGGAATTGGTCGCTTAAAAATTAGCGAAAAACAAATGGATTCAGGGATAATGAGTTAAGAAATCTACAATGCACAAGCAAGAAATGATTTAGATTGGTCTTTTCATAAGCAAGATATACAAAGTTTTCAAAAGCTAATTAACAATTTTACAATTAAAATCAAGGATAAAAACTGGATTGGTTTTTTTCATAACATAAGAAAATAACTGGATTGGTCGTCTTAGAAGCAACAATTGCATGGAATTGAGAGACCTGTAGTAGTTCAAGGAATTGGACGCCTACAATAACGTTTGAAAATAACTGGATTGGTCAGAAACTGTGCCGTCATCTACATATGACGTTGTTTCAGAAGATATAATTTCAGAAGAGATTTCTTTTTTAGAACACAGTTTTTTGTTGTGTTTAAAAGTGGACTCTCTTTTTTTTGTTTTTTTTTATATCGTGGATGCTCTGACGAGTACTTTTCGGTAAGTGTGTTTCCAAATTTTATTATAAGTACATCGTATCTGATACAATTTGAGATATGATCATCTTGGAGAGCAGCGAAGATATGTGTTTTCAAAACACTATTCGCTACTGGATATAAATAATGTGTCATTCTTCGACTGTAAGTTAAATTGTGAAATTGAAAATATGCATTCGTCTACATGTGATGTTACAGCAGCAGTCATATATGTATTGAGAAATTTTGTTTTCGCCTATATGTGATGTAGATCCAGATAAGATTTCGGCTTTTTAATACCTGTACCATAATTACTGAAGTAGTAAAGCAAAAGGGGAGATATATAATCCTTTCTTTGATAAATTAACTATGTTTACAAATCAAATAATAATAATCAGTGCTCTGACTGTCAAACATTGCCTGCCTTTCGTGGTACTAGATAAAGACGTATTGACCAATTATTTATCGATTTGTAATTTACTTGACTAATTATCTATCGATATTTATGCATATTTTGGTGGTAAGTGCATATTTTGGTAATAAATGCATATTTTTGGAGTTATACAAATTTTTTAATTCATATTTCTAAATTTTTGAAAAAATAAGAATAAAAAGCCAATTATGATCCTCAGTTGGGTTCTCAGTTGCAGAAAATTACACTACTGATGGCAACTGGCAATTAAGAGCTGTTAACTTTCTCGTTTTAAAATCAAGGATAAAAACTGGATTGATCGTTTCATAACTTAGGAAGTAAGAAAATAACTGGATTGGTTGCTCCACAAGTAAGGAAAATATTTGGATTTGTCGTCTCATAATTAAGGAAAACAACTAGCTTCAAGGAAAAAATATGCATTCTTGCATGAATGAATTGAAAGAAATTCATTGTGGGATAAATTATTTAAAAGAGATTTACCAATTGCATGGAACTAAGAGGTCTACGAAGCGCCAACAATAAATGGATTGGTAGTTCAAGGAATTGGGCGTTTAAAAATTAAGGAAAAACAAATGGATTCAGGGATATTGAGTAAGGAAGTTTACAAAGCGCAAGCATGAAATGATTTGGTCAATCTTATGGTACCTTGCTTGTTTGAAAATTAAAGATAAATACTAGATTTGTCGTTCCATAACTTAAGAAAATAACTGGATTGGTCTTTTCATAAGCAAGGAAAACAAAAATGTCAAAAGTTATTTAACAATTTTACAATTAAAATCAAGGATAAAAATGGATTGATTTTATTCATAACCTAAGAAAATAACTGGATTGTCGTCTTAGAAGCAACAATTGCATGGAATTGAGAGGTCTGTAATAGTTCAAGGAATCGGACGCTTAAAAATTAAGGAAAAACTATGGATATATTCTTATGAATATCTTTATGATATCCCATAAAGTTGGCTAGAATGTCGACTGAAGAATCCTCGACATTAAGCAAAGAAATGGATTCGTCGTTCAAGGAATTGGTCGCTTAAAAATTAGCGAAAAACAAATGGATTCAGGGATAATGAGTTAAGAAATCTACAATGCACAAGTAAGAAATGATTTAGATTGGTCTTTTCATAAGCAAGATATACAAAGTTTTCAAAAGCTATTTAAGAATTTTACAATTAAAATCAAGGATAAAAACTGGATTGGTTTTTTTCATAACATAAGAAAATAACTGGATTGGTCGTCTTAGAAGCAACAATTGCATGGAATTGAGACCTGTAGTAGTTCAAGGAATTGGACGCCTACAATAACTTTTGAAAATAACTGGATTGGTCAGAAACTGTGCCGTCATCTACATGTGACGTTGTTTCAGAAGATACAATTTCAGAAGAGATTCCTTTTTTAGAACACAGTTTTTGTTGTGTTTAAAAGTGGACTTGCTTTTTTCTTGTTTTTTTCTTGTGATATCGTGGATGCGCGACTTTTCACAAAATGGACTTTCGTCTATATACGAAGAGCTTATTTGAGTTTCATTTGTTGAAGCAGTAGAAAATGTGCATTCGTCTACATGTGATGTAGTTTCGATGATGTACGACTTATCACTAAATGTATCTTCGTCTACATGCAACGAGCTCAAACTAGTTTCATTAGTTGCAGCAGTAGAGTCTAGTATATATTTAAAAAATTTGTCTTCGTCTACATGTGATGTGATTTCAGAAGATATAATTTCAGAAGTGACTTTGTTTGTAGAACGCAATCGAGTTTGTTTGTTTTATTGTATTTTGCTTGTTTTATCGAGGATGCGCGACTTGCCAGAAAATGTACTTTCGTCTACATGCGAAGAGGTTAAATAAGTCTCATTTGTTGCAGCAATAGACTCTAGTTTGTATTCAGAAAATGTGCCTTCGTCTACATGTGATGTAGTTTCGAGGATGTACGACTTATCAGAAAAATTGCTTTCGTATACAAGCGAAGAACTCAAACCAGTTTCAGCAGTAGAGTCTAGTATGTATTTAGGAAATGTGCATTCGTCTACATGTGATGTAGCTTCGAGGATGGACTCGTTATTTTCTTGTTTATTACTTGTGATATCGATGATGTACGGTTTATCATGTGATGTAGTTTCGATGATGTACGACTTATCAATAAATGTATCTTCGTCTACATGCGACGAGCTCAAACTAGTTTCATTAGTTGCAGCAGTAGAGTCTAGTATCTATTTAAAAAATTTGTCTTCGTCTACATGTGATGTGATTTCAAAAGATATAATTTCAGAAGGGACTTTGTTTGTAGAATGCAACCGAGTTTGTTTGTTTTTTACCAGATTTACCAATGGCATAGAATTAAGAGGTCTACGAAGCCAACAAGAAATGGATTGGTCGTTCAAGGAATTAAGCGAATAAAATTTAAGGAAAATAAATGCATTCAGGTTTAATGAGTTTACAATGCACAAGCAAGAAATGATTTGCATTGGTCTTTTCATAAGCAAGATATACAAAGTTTTTAAAAGCTATTTAACAATTTTACAATTAAAATCAAGGACAAAAACTGGATTGGTTTTTTTATAACCTAAAAAAAACTGTATGGAAACTGGATTGGTCCTTTCATAAATTAAGAAAACAACTGGATTGGTTGCTCCACAAGTAAGGAAAATATTTGGATTTATCGTTTCATAATTAAGGAAAACAATTTTCAAGGAAAACTAGCTTCAAGGAAAAAAACTGCATTCTGGGATGAATGAATAGAAATTCATTGTGGGATAAATTATTTAAGTGATTTACCAATTGCATGGAACTAAGAGGTCTACGAAGCGCCAACAATATATGGATTGGTAGTGCAAGGAATTGGGCGGTTAAAACTTAAGGAAATACAAATGGATTCAGGCACACGTCCGGTCTTTTTGCTTTTGTACATTTGTTGATTTTGTAACGTAAAGCTCTCCATTATCAAATTTTACCATAGAAAACATACTACAATCTATAAAAATATACATATACCGTCAATCCAAGTCATGGAAACTGTATGGAAACTGGATTGGTCCTTTCATAACTTAAGAAAACAACTAGATTTATTGCTCCACAAGCAAGGAAAATAGTTGGATTTGTCGCTTCATAATTAAGATAAATAACTAGCTTCAAGGAAAAAATATGCATTCTGGCATGAATGAATTGAAAGAAATTCATTGTGGGATAAATTATTTAAGAGATTTACCAATTGCATGGAGCTAAGAGGTCTACGAAGCGCCAACAATAAATGGATTGGTAGTGCAAGGAATTGAGCGGTTAAAAATTAAGGAAATACAAATGGATTCAGGGATAATGAGTTAAGAAATTTTCAATGCAATGCAATGTGATGCAATGCAATATGATGCAGTACTAGCCGGATATGGAATTAGACTCCATGCCGGATGAGGAATTAGATTCCATGCTTTCGTGCATTGAAACCGCATTTAATTGAGAATTTTCTTCCAAATACTCTACATTTTCATAATATTCAACATTATCTTCAACATTAGTTTCAACATTATCTTCAATATTATCTTCCTCGTCGTCCCCAACAGCCGCCAATAAAAGTTTGGATACGCATGTTACTTCTGCAACAGGGATAGACATTCTGTATATATTCTTATGAATATCTTTATGGTGTCCCATAAAGTTGGCTAACATGTCGACAGAAGCATCCTCACCATTAAACAAAGAAATAAATGTAGCTATGCGATTCCGAAGGATTGTACCTCTAAGACTTTCAGGCAGTTGAGCACCACATTCTTCAGCAAATTTGTTTTACTGTTCTTCCGAGGTTACAACGTAAATTTATTCTTACGAGTTGCTTAGCTAGATTTATGGGTTCTTTAGAAACATTTTGAAGTATGTCTTTATCGATAGTGTCTGTTATTACTTCTTTGCTGTAAAAATTTTCTAGAGTAAGTCGTTCGATCTCTCCTGCTCTCTTTCGATTGAATACCTGCATGATAATTAATGTGGACTGAACAAGTGAAGTCCAAGATGGCAAAGAGAAACCGTTTTCTAGTACTTGCAATGCTTTTAAAATATTATCTTTTAAATATATGTATAGCTTTTTTATATCTTCCTTTAAAGGATATAAAATTTTTTTGACTCTTTTAAGATTTGCCTGATCTTCCATTGCTTTTTTGTTTATTAAAGTAGGAATTTCCTCATCCCATAGTTGAAGAAAGCATTCCAGCTCCAATTTTTTATCTATATATCCTTCTTTGGATTGGTCTTTTCATAAGCAAGGAAAACAAAAATGTCAAAAGTTATTTAACAATTTTACAATTAAAATCAAGGATAAAAATGGATTGATTTTTTTCATAACCTAAGAAAATAACTGGATTGTCGTCTTAGAAGCAACAATTGCATGGAATTGAGAGGTCTGTAGTAGTTCAAGGAATTGGACGCTTAAAAATTAAGGAAAAACAATGGATATATTCCTATGAATATCTTTATGATATCCCATAAAGTTGGCTAGCATGTCGACTGAAGAATCCTCGACATTAAGCAAAGAAATGGATTCGTCGTTCAAGGAATTGGTCGCTTAAAAATTAGCGAAAAACAAATGGATTCAGGGATAATGAGTTAAGAAATCTACAATGCACAAGTAAGAAATGATTTAGATTGGTCTTTTCATAAGCAAGATATACAAAGTTTTCAAAAGCTATTTAAGAATTTTACAATTAAAATCAAGGATAAAAACTGGATTGGTTTTTTTCATAACATAAGAAAATAACTGGATTGGTCGTCTTAGAAGCAACAATTGCATGGAATTGAGACCTGTAGTAGTTCAAGGAATTGGACGCCTACAATAACTTTTGAAAATAACTGGATTGGTCAGAAACTGTGCCGTCATCTACATGTGACGTTGTTTCAGAAGATACAATTTCAGAAGAGATTCCTTTTTTAGAACACAGTTTTTGTTGTGTTTAAAAGTGGACTTGCTTTTTTCTTGTTTTTTTCTTGTGATATCGTGGATGCGCGACTTTTCACAAAATGGACTTTCGTCTATATACGAAGAGTTTATTTGAGTTTTATTTGTTGCAGCAGTAGACTCTAGTTTGTATTCAGAAAATGTGCATTCGTCTACATGTGATGTGGTGTCGATGATGTACGACTTATCACTAAATGTATCTTCGTCTACATGCAACGAGCTCAAACTAGTTTCATTAGTTGCAGCAGTAGAGTCTAGTATATATTTAAAACATTTGTCTTCGTCTACATGTGATGTGATTTCAGAAGTGACTTTGTTTGTAGAACGCAATCGAGTTTGTTTGTTTTATTGTATTTTGCTTGTTTTATCGAGGATGCGCGACTTGCCAGAAAATGTACTTTCGTCTACATGCGCCAACAAGAAATGGATTGGTCGTTCAAGGAATTAAGCGAATAAAATTTAAGGAAAATAAATGCATTCAGGGATAATGAGTTAAAAAATTTACAATGCACAAGCAAGAAATGATTTGCATTGGTCTTTTCGTAAGCAAGATATACAAAGTTTTTAAAAGCTGTTTAACAATTTTACAATTAAAATCAAGGACAAAAACTGGATTGGTTTTTTTATAACCTAAAAAAAACTGTATGGAAACTGGATTGGTCCTTTCATAAATTAAGAAAACAACTGGATTGGTTGCTCCACAAGTAAGGAAAATATTTGGATTTATCGTTTCATAATTAAGGAAAACAATTTTCAAGGAAAACTAGCTTCAAGGAAAAAAACTGCATTCTGGGATGAATGAATAGAAATTCATTGTGGGATAAATTATTTAAGTGATTTACCAATTGCATGGAACTAAGAGGTCTACGAAGCGCCAACAATATATGGATTGGTAGTGCAAGGAATTGGGCGGTTAAAACTTAAGGAAATACAAATGGATTCAGGCACACGTCCGGTCTTTTTGCTTTTGTACATTTGTTGATTTTGTAACGTAAAGCTCTCCATTATCAAATTTTACCATAGAAAACATACTACAATCTATGAAAATATACATATACCGTCAATCCAAGTCATGGAAACTGTATGGAAACTGGATTGGTCCTTTCATAACTTAAGAAAACAACTAGATTTATTGCTCCACAAGCAAGGAAAATAGTTGGATTTGTCGCTTCATAATTAAGATAAACAACTAGCTTCAAGGAAAAAATATGCATTCTGGCATGAATGAATTGAAAGAAATTCATTGTGGGATAAATTATTTAAGAGATTTACCAATTGCATGGAGCTAAGAGGTCTACGAAGCGCCAACAATAAATGGATTGGTAGTGCAAGGAATTGAGCGGTTAAAAACTAAGGAAATACAAATGGATTCAGGGATAATGAGTTAAGAAATTTTCAATGCAATGCAATGTGATGCAATGCAATATGATGCAGTACTAGCCGGATATGGAATTAGACTCCATGCCGGATGAGGAATTAGATTCCATGCTTTCGTGCATTGAAACCGCATTTAATTGAGAATTTTCTTCCAAATACTCTACATTTTCATAATATTCAACATTATCTTCAACATTAGTTTCAACATTATCTTCAATATTATCTTCCTCGTCGTCCCCAACAGCCGCCAATAAAAGTTTGGATACGCATGTTACTTCTGCAACAGGGATAGACATTCTGTATATATTCTTATGAATATCTTTATGGTGTCCCATAAAGTTGGCTAACATGTCGACAGAAGCATCCTCACCATTAAACAAAGAAATAAATGTAGCTATGCGATTCCGAAGGATTGTACCTCTAAGACTTTCAGGCAGTTGAGCACCACATTCTTCAGCAAATTTGTTTTACTGTTCTTCCGAGGTTACAACGTAAATTTATTCTTACGAGTTGCTTAGCTAGATTTATGGGTTCTTTAGAAACATTTTGAAGTATGTCTTTATCGATAGTGTCTGTTATTACTTCTTTGCTGTAAAAATTTTCTAGAGTAAGTCGTTCGATCTCTCCTGCTCTCTTTCGATTGAATACCTGCATGATAATTAATGTGGACTGAACAAGTGAAGTCCAAGATGGCAAAGAGAAACCGTTTTCTAGTACTTGCAATGCTTTTAAAATATTATCTTTTAAATATATGTATAGCTTTTTTATATCTTCCTTTAAAGGATATAAAATTTTTTTGACTCTTTTAAGATTTGCCTGATCTTCCATTGCTTTTTTGTTTATTAAAGTAGGAATTTCCTCATCCCATAGTTGAAGAAAGCATTCCAGCTCCAATTTTTTATCTATATATCCTTCTTTGATAAGCTCAGCTCTTTGTTTTTTCCCACACTTCTTTATCAGCGAAGTTAAGAAGAGGTTAAAAGAGCTCTTTTTATGTGCTTCCGAAGGTTTGTACCCTAAGGCTTTCGAGCAGTTGAGCAGCACATTTTTGAGCAAACTTGTTTGACTATGAACTAGCACAGTAGTACATCAGGAAAAGAACTAAATTGATGGTTTCATAAACAGGGAAAAAACTGGATTGGAGGATTAATAATTAATGAAAACAACTGGATTCAAGGATAAATGAATTAATAGATTTACAACGCACCAGCACAAAATGTTTTGGGTCATCTTATGGTAACTTGCTCGTTTCAAAATTTAGGAGGGTTGGTCTTCTCATAACCTAAGACAACAGCTGGATTTGTCGTTTCATAATTAAAAAAATCAGCTGGATTCAGGGATAAATGAATTAAGAAATTTACAAAATACAAGCAAGAAATGATCCGTGCGATCTGCTGGCAACTTGCTTATTTAAAAAGTAAGGATGAAAACAGGATTGGTCTTTTCATAACTTAAGAAAAGTTGCTCCACAAGCAAGGACAACAGTAGGATTGGTCGTTTCATAACTAAGAAAACAGTTTGACCCCGCGATAAAAGAACTGAAAAACATTCGCCAGCATTAAGAATAAAAGCCGGAATGATAGTTTTCATACAAAAATTTGTTTGATAAGTCTCATAAATCAAAAAAATTTCTTTTAAACTAGGTTGATAAAATAAAACGCACATGCTTAACAAAATCCAAAATCCAACGACGACCGATCGCTTCAAGAAAAAAACTAAAATGAACGCTTTGATAGACGCTGAGGTGAATTCACTGATTTTACAGTATTTTCCACATAAAAACCAAAACCCTAGTCGTTATGGGATGTAAATACCGAGAACAATTTGAGTCAACTTCTTCGCAATGCAGAAAAATCGTTAAGGGATCAACGTGGATAAATTAATTGAGACTTACAAAGCACTAGCACGAAATGATCCGAGCCAACTTATGGTAAATTGTTGGTTTTACAATTAAGAATAAAACCTGGAGTAGACGTTTAATAACACGAAATTAAAAAATATCGAGTCATTCGTCAACTGTAATTTAAATTGAGAAATTGAAAATGTGCCTTCATCTATACGTGCTGTAGCATCCAGATAAGATTTCAGAAGATATGATTTCAGAAGAGTCTTGCTATTTAATACCGGTATGATAATGACTCACGCAGTAAAGCAGTAAATATAGAATCCTTTCTTGGTTATATTAAGAGATTTATTTCTACAATTTCGACATCTTCAAGTAAATGTTCCTCGCATGTTACTTCAACAACAGGGATGAACATTATGTATATATTTTTATGAATATCCTTATCTATACAGAAAAGGAAAAACCATTGGATATAATCTTATGAATATCTTTATGATGTCCCATAAAGTTGGCTAACATGTCGACAGAAGAGTCCTCGACATTAAGCAAAGAAATGGATTCGTCGTGCAAGGAATTGGTCGCTTAAAAATTAACGGAAAACAAATAGATTCAGGGATAATGAGTTAAGAAATTTACAATGCCCAATCAAGAAATGATTTGGATTGGTGTTTTCATAAGCAAGGAAAACAAAGTTTTCAAAAGTTATTTAACTATTTTGCAATTAAAATCAAAGATAAAAACTGGATTGGTTTTTTTCATAACCTAAGAAAATAACTGGATTGGTCGTCTGAGAAACAACAATTGCCTGGAATTGAGAGGCCTGCAGTTGTTCAAGGAATTGGACGCTTGAAAATTAAGGAAAAACAAATAGATATATTCTTATGAATATCTTCATGATGTAGCAACAAAATGGATTCGTCGTTTAAGGATTTCGTCATTCAAAAATTAAGGAAATCAAATTGATTCAGGGATAAATGAATTAAGAAATTTACAAAGCACAAACAAATGCGTTGTTCATTGTTATGGTAACTGGCACGAAATGATTCGAGCAATTTTATGGTAACTAGATCGCCTTACAATTAAGGAAAACAACTGGATGGATCGTTTCATAATTAAGGAAAACAACTGGATTGGTCAATTAATGTAGACTGAATTTGGAGATTTAGAAAGCGCCAACAATTTATGCAATTTCAGCGGTGGATAATTTTTCAAAATAACGGATAAAACTGAATTGGTCGTTTCGCAACTTAGAAATACAACAGGATTAGTCATTTCAGAAGCAAGGAAAAGAGCATTCTGAAATAAATCAATTGAAAGAATTTTACAAAGCAAATGAAACCAACTGGATTGGTCTTTACATAAGAAAGTAAAGCAAGTGCTTCGGCAATAAATAAACTAGATTGAAACAATTTTACAACGCAAAGGAAAACAACTGCATTGGTCTTTTCATAAGCAAGGGGAAACAACTGCTAGATGGTTTACTAAAAATATATTTATTAATCACGGTTATTTCAGCGTCTGATCGGTACTTTAATATATTTTCAATGACCATAACACACGATGGACACAACAGCACGCTACTGTTCTACCGAGCTTACCACGTAAATTTATTCTTACGAATTGGATAAATCGTTTCATAAATTAAGGATAGAAACTGGATTGGTCCTTTCATAAATTAAGAAAACAGCTGGATTGCTCGTTTCAAAAATGAGGATAAATACTGGATTGGTCGTTTCATAACTCTACGAAATCGCTGGGTCTTTTAGGTATTTTCATAAGCAAGGAAAATTAATGTTTTCCAAAAATTATTTAATTATTTTACAATTAAGGAAAATAACTAGATGGATCGTTTCATAAGCAAAGAAAATACTGCATGCTGGGATTAATAAATTGAAAAAAAATTTCAAAGCTAAGGAAATAAACTGGATTGGTCGTTTCACAATTATCACTTTTTTAGCAGCGAAGTTAAGCTTTGTGCTACATCAGAAACCACATCAATTCATCGTTCAAGTTGACAACTGCACGGAATGCATCAATGCATTTATCAAATAAATGTATATTATATATGCATTTTTGAGTTCATAAATAATTAAAAAAACAATTGGATTCAGGAATAAATGAATTAAAAGATTTACAACTTGCGGTTACTCGGGCGTTTCATACTTGAGATAAAAAAAGTTGGATCCTTCAATATATCAATTAAGAGATTTACAAAACTAGTATGTATGACAAATGCATTCAGGCTATTTGAAGAACTTCTAAATGGAACAAAAATTTAGAGGAATTTGAAACGCCAGCGATAACACATCTCTACTAAAAAAGTGCAGCTATAGACAAAAAGTCAAATTGATTAAAAAAAGACGAGACGGCACTAAAGCAGAAGTAGAAAATTTTCTTCTGTTGTGGGAAGAAGAGATTTCATTAATCAATAACAAAGCAATAGAAAACCAGGTGAATCAAAAACTGTTAAAAAGTATATATACCACTAAAGGATGATATCCATAAGTTATATTGTTGAAGAACTCAATTTTAAATAATATGGGAATGATACCAAAAACATTTAAATGAATTAAGAAATTTACAAAGCACAAGGAAATTATTTTGGCGTTCTTATGGTAACTTGCTCATTTCAAAATTAAGGATAGAAGCTGGATTGGTTCTTTCATAAATTAAGAAAACAACTGGATTGGTTGCTGCACAAGTAAGGAAAATAGTTGTATTTGTTGTTTCATAATTAAGAAAAACAACTAGCTTCAAGGAAAAAAAACTGCATTCTTGGATGAATGAATCGAAAGAAACTCATTATGGGATAAATATTTTAAAAGAGATTTACCAATTGCATGAAATTAAGAGTTCTACGAAGCGCCAACAAGAAATGAATTGGTAGTTCAAGGAATTGGACGATTAGAAATTAAGGAAATTAAATGGGTTCAGGGATAATAAGCTAAGAAATTTACGAAGCACAAGCAATAAATGACTTGGGCGATCTTATGGCAATTTGCTCGTTTCAAAATTAAGGATAAAGCCTGGATTGGTCCTTTCATAACTTAAGAAAACAACTGGATTGGTTGCTCCACAAGTAAGGACAATAGTTGGATTTGTCCTTTCATAATGAAGGAAAACAACAAGGATTGTTTGCTCCACAAGTAAGGAAAATAGTTGAATTTGTCGTTTCATAATTAAGGAAAACAACTAGCTTCAAGAAAAAAAAACTGTATTCTGGGATAAATTAATTGGAAGATATTCATTGTGGGATAAATAATTTGAAAGAGATTTACCAATGGCATGGAATTAAGAGTTCTACGAAGCGCCAACAAGAAATGGATTGGTAGTTCAAGGAATTGGACGACTAAAAATTAAGGAAAAACAAATGGATCCAGAGATAAATGAATGAAGAAATTTATAAAGCACAAGCAAGAAATGACTTGGGCGATCTTATGGTAACTTGCTCGTTTCAAAATTAAGGATAGAAACTGGATTGGTCAAACCAGTTTCAGCAGTAGAGTCTAGTATGTATAATCAAGAAAAAAAAGTACCAAAATTATATTTTTATAATTCACAATAAAGGGAACAACAAAACTAAACAAAGCAAATCTAAGCGAAAACATTAATTCACCGATAATACAGAACCATCTGCAGAAAAATTTTTACATATCGTTTTGAAATCGTCGTTTCATAATTAAGGAAAACACCTAGTGGTGTAATAAGTTTACTTGTGGCAGCACGAGGGCACAACACAAATGCTGATTGATGAATTTATTTGTACATCGCCGTTTATTGACGCATTTATTGACGTTTTTATTTGACGCTGACCAGAGCCTTTAAAGGAAACTCCAAAAAATATGTAAAAAACGTTATATTATTATATTTTACAGACATCTTATATAGTCATAAAGCTATCTTTAAGCGCTCGTAGCGGGCGGGCACATCTAGTATAAAATAAAAAGCTAAATTACTCACCAAAACACACGAATTGAGATTGTCAATGAATTTAGCAGCAGCTTATAATCGGGAAATTTTTTTCCCCAGGTAATAGAGGTCTGGGCAACAGCAACACAGCTTTTCCAACAAAAACAACCAAGAAGAGATTGTCAGTGAACTCAGCAGCAGCTTATAATCGGGAAGTTTTTTTCCCCAGGTAATAGCTCCGGGCAACAGCAGCAGAGCTTTTCCAACAACAACAGCCAAGGAAGAACACGACCAAGGAAAAAGTGATATTAAAAAATAAAAGCTGTGAAAAAAATCAAACATGAAACTAAGAAAATTTTTTTAAAAATCCGACTGCGTAAAAAACCAAAAATAAAAAACCAGTCCTGTAGTGAGGAGTATAGCGACTTTTAAGCGCAGAATACACCATCAAAATGCTTGCTGTCAGATTTGTGTACTCGTCTGTGTGCTTAACGATAAATCTAAACCATTTAGATTTTCCATTAAGTGTCGTCGGTGTCACTGATACTAACGAAATGCTTGTTAAGCATTTTGATGGTGTATTTTGCCCATAACAGCCGAGAACCATTTAAAGCCAAATCATAATGGATTCCGGGATATTATACTTTGTTTTTTTTTTTGTGTTTCGTTTTTTACGTAGTTGGATTTTTTTCTAATATAGCTCCGATCCAGTACTTTCTGGGTAAAGTTCGGTAAAATGAGAGTGAGCAAGAATTACTCTCACTAAACACAAAAGTATGGGAACTGCAAAAACCAAATTTTTATCCCAAAAAGTAACATGAAAGTATTGTAATAATAGGCTGCCTTCCTAAACGCATGTTGCTTTGCAGTTGAACAATGTCACGTACTCCCAAACGCAACCGTGCAAACTTTGACAAAGTATTGCAATCCTAAAGTCATTTGTTTTGAAGCTATAATGCAAATAAACGCAACTAGCGCACTATTTAAATTGGCAATGCTTTTTATTGACAATGCATTTGATTTGCAGTATTGTAAAGTATAATTGCTTGATTTAAACACTGATTTGACGTTGCATACAGTCGTTTAGGAAGGTAGCCATAAACATAAAATAAAAAGCAACATGCTGATTTTAATATCATTTTTAGTTTTTAGATACTTTGTTGAATATATGCAAATGTATTTTGCTTTGAACTTTTATTTTTGTTGACTGATTAAAATCATACTTTTTTTGACTAAAGTCATACTTTTTTAAAACACAATTTTTTCATTTGCATACAGACTATACGAAACTAGTTCATACAAGCATAATTGTTTATTTTAATTACTATTTCATATTTAAACTTTCCGCGACGACCTCACTCTATAGAAATTTTGTTGCAAACGAACCAATTTCACAATTAACTCACAAGCAGCTTGCCAGAAATTCGACATGGCAGACAAAATATCTAAGTTATTTGATTTTTCCTTTTTAATTTTCTATCGGATAGAGAATTTTTATATTTTTTGAGCCAGAAATATTTTTGAATTTTAACAGATTAATAAAACAAATTTTCATAAAAAATTTTTTTTATAAGTCACATAAATCATTTTTTAATCACTCTTAAACAGTCATTTTAAATCATTTTATAAGTCTCATAAATCATTCATAACTACGAAAGAGAATTAAAATAAATGAATTAAAAAATTTATGAAGAAAAAAATTATTTCGTCGTTTTTACGGTAACTTGGAATGGATCAAAATAAAAACCAACACACTAGTCGCTACGGGATGTAAATACCGAAAACAACTTGATTCAACATCTTTGCAATGCAGGAAAATGGTTAAGTGATCAACGAGGATAAATTAATCAAGACTTACAAAGCACTAGCAGGAAATGATCCGAGCCAACTTAAGGTAACTTGCTCGTCTCACAATTAAGATAAAAACTGAACTATATTTTGGGATAAATGAATTAAGAGATTGATAAAGAAAAACCACGAATTAATTTGTATGTTATTTTTGTAAATTGCTTGTTTCACAATTAAGGAAAAAGCTGGGTCAGTCAGTTTATAATGAAGGATAATAACTGGATTTTATTTCAACTATAAAACTTCCAAACAATCTCATGTTTGCAGCTGTTAAAAACGGGGCGATCCACTTTTCATAACTTGTGTTTTGTTCTCGTCAAATAACAAATAGCAATATTGTATTGGTAGGCAAGACAAACGTAAATAACTGGATTCAGGGAGATTTACAAAGCATGAAATGAAATTTAAATTGCAACGGGACAAAATAGTTGGTCAACATAATAGTGCCACAAATGATGCTCTATACAATAGAAACATTTTTGAAATAGTGAAAATATATCAGCATGACCATTATTGATTTTAAAATCACATGTGATTTAAAGCGCTTTGAAAACGCCAAATTTCTTCCGTTTTCAATTCGAAAACGCGAGTTTTAAACAATATGCGTTTTTCAGTACATGGGCAAATATATCTATACATATATATAATAAAACTGTAAAAAGCGCGTCTGTACATGAAATATTTTTTGAAAAATTTCATTGTGGCGTAAACAGTAATCGATGTAGATAACACAAAACCAAACTTTGGAATTTTTCTGTCTGACTGTCCGAACACGCTTCACGCAAAAACCACTGAAGAGATTTTCATGAAATTTGGTAAAGAGATAGAGGAATTTGAATCGCCAGCGATAACACATCTCTACTAAAAAGTGCTGCTATAGGCAAAAAATCAAATTGATTAAAAAAAGACGAGACGACACTAAAGCAGAAGTAGAAAATGTTCTTCTGTTGTGGGAAGCAGAGATTTAATTAATCAATAACATAGCAATAGAAAACCAGATGAATCAAAAACGGTTAAAAAGTATATATACCACTAAAGGATGATACCCATAAGCTATATTGTTGAAGAACTTAATTTTAAATGGTATGAGAATGATATCAAAAAATTTCCCATTGAGAATTGAACCAATGTAGAAACCTTTCAGGGATAATGAATTAAGAAACTTACAAAGCACAGGTAACTTGCTCGTTTCAACATTAAGGATAGAAACTGGATTGGTCCTTTTATAACTTAAGAAAACAACTGGAATGGTTGCATCACAAGTATTAAGGGAAACAAATGGATTCAGGGATAAATGAACTAAGAAACTTACAAAGCACAAGCAAATTATTTGGGCGTTCTTATGGTAACGTGCTCGTTCCAAAATAAAGGATAGAAACTGGGTTGGTCCTTTCATTTTATACATATGAAGCAGATGACGATGAAAATTATAATAGATATGATTCTGATGCAATAAATGATCCCGAAGTGAATGCTATGTACTATAATACGTATGTATATTGAATGCTTAAAGTTAATAAATATACATAATTTATTAGATGATGATATTAGAAAGCAAATAGACAATAAAAATAATGATGATGAAATATTTGAAATATGTAACGATGATGAACCTAATTTCGTACCAAAGCCTAAAAACAACCAAACAGATGTGACTACATCAAAAGCAAATAAGGACCGAATAAATAATAATGAAAATCGGCAGAAATCGCTTATGGATTTAAATAACTAAAGAAAACAACTGGATTCAGTGATAAATGATGTAAGAGATTTACAAAGCACGAAATGATTCAGGCGATCTTTTAGTAACTTCTTCGTTTAAAAATTAAGGATAAAAATTAGATTGCTCGCTTTACAACTTAAGAACACAACTGGATTGGTTGTTTCATAAGCAAGGAAAATAGCTGGAATGGTCGTTTCATAATTAAAGAAAACAACTGGAATGAGGGATATATGTTGTAAAAAAGATTTACAAAGCACGAATTGATTCAAGCGATCTTATAGTTACTTCCTCGTTTAAATAATAATAATAAAAACTTGATTGTGCGTTTTATAACTTAAGAAAACAACTGGATTTGTCGTTTCATAAGCAAGGAACACAACTGCATTCTGGGATAGATGATGTGAGAGATTTACAAAGCAAGAAATGATTAACGCGATCATATAGTGACTTTATCGTTTAAAAATTAAGGATAAAAACTGGGTTGGTCGCTTTACACCTTAGGAACACAACTGTATTGGTTGTTTCATAAAAATTAAGGATAAAAATTAGATTACTCGCTTTACAACTTAGGAACACAACTGGATTGGTTGTTTCATAAGCAAGGAAAATATCTGGAATGGTCGTTTCATAATTAAAGAAAACAACTTGATTGAGGGATAAATGTTGTAAAAAGATTTACAAAGCACGAATTGATTCATGCGATCTTATAGTTACTTCCTCGTTTAAATAGTAAGGATAAAAACTGGATTGCGCGTTTTATAACTTAAGAAAACAACTGGATTGGTCGTTTCATAAGCAAGGAAAACAACTGCATTCTGGGATAGATGATGTGAGCGATTTACTAAGCAAGAAATGATTAACGCGATCATATAGTGACTTTCTCGTTTACAAATTAAGGATAAAAATTGGATTGGTCGCTTTACAACTTAGGAACACAACTGGATTGTTTGTTTCATAAGCAAGGAAAATAGCTGGAATGGTCGTTTCATAATTAAAGAAAACAACTGGATTGAGCGATAAATGTTGTAAAAAAGATTCAAAGCACGAATTGATTCATGCGATCTTATAGTTACTTCCTTGTTTAAATAGTAAGGATAAAAACTGGATTGCACGTTTTATAACTTAAGAAAACAACTGGATTGGTCGTTTCATAAGCAAGGAAAACAACTGCATTCTGGGATAGATGATGTGAGAGATTTAAAAAGCAAGAAATGAATAACGCGATCATATAGTGACTTTCTCGATTACAAATTAAGGATAAAAATTGGATTGGTCTCTTTACACCTTAGGAACACAACTGGATTGGTTGTTTCATAAAAATTAAGGATAAAAATTGGATTAGTCACATTACAACTTAGGAACGCAACTGGATTGGTTGTTTCATAAGCAAGGTAAATAGCTGGAATGGTCGTTTCATAATAAAAGAAAACAACTGGATTGAGGGATAAATGTTGTAAAAAGATGTACAAAGCACGAATTGATTCATGCGATGTTATAGTAACTTCTTCGTTAAAAAATTAAGGATAAAAATTAGATTGCACGCTTTACAACTTAAGAACACAACTGGATTGGTTGTTTCATAAGCAAGGAAAATAGCTGGAATGGTCGTTTCATAATTAAAGAAAACAACTGGAATGAGGGATATATGTTGTAAAAAAGATTTACAAAGCACGAATTGATTCAAGCGATCTTATAGTTACTTCCTCGTTTAAATAATAATAATAAAAACTTGATTGTGCGTTTTATAACTTAAGAAAACAACTGGATTTGTCGTTTCATAAGCAAGGAAAACAACTGCATTCTGGGATAGATGATGTGAGAGATTTACAAAGCAAGAAATGATTAACGCGATCATATAGTGACTTTATCGTTTAAAAATTAAGGATAAAAACTGGGTTGGTCGCTTTACACCTTAGGAACACAACTGTATTGGTTGTTTCATAAAAATTAAGGATAAAAATTAGATTACTCGCTTTACAACTTAGGAACACAACTGGATTGGTTGTTTCATAAGCAAGGAAAATATCTGGAATGGTCGTTTCATAATTAAAGAAAACAACTTGATTGAGGGATAAATGTTGTAAAAAGATTTACAAACCACGAATTGATTCATGCGATCTTATAGTTACTTCCTCGTTTAAATAGTAAGGATAAAAACTGGATTGCGCGTTTTATAACTTAAGAAAACAACTGGATTGGTCGTTTCATAAGCAAGGAAAACAACTGCATTCTGGGATAGATAATGTAAGAGAATTACAAAGCAAGAAATGATTAACGCTATCATATAGTGACTTTCTCGTTTACAAATTAAGGATAAAAACTGAATTGGTCGCTTTACACCTTAGGAACACAACTGGATTGGTTGTTTCATAAGCAAGGAAAATAGCTGGAATGGTCGTTTCATAATTAAAGAAAACAACTGGATAATAAGAATAAAAACTTGATTGCGCGTTTTATAACTTAAGAAAACAACTGGATTTGTCGTTTCATAAGCAAGTAAAACAACTGCATTCTGGGATATATGATGTGAGAGATTTACAAAGCAAGAAATGATTAACGCGATCATATAGTGACTTTATCGTTTAAAAATTAAGGATAAAAACTGGATTGGTCGCTTTACACCTTAGGAACACAACTGTATTGGTTGTTTCATAAAAATTAAGGATAAAAATTGGATTAGTCGCTTTACAACTTAGGAACACAACTGGATTGGTTGTTTCATAAGCATTGAAAATAGCTGGAATGGTCGTTTCATAATTAAAGAACACAGCTGGATTGAGGGATAAATGTTGTAAAAGAGATTTACAAAGCACGAATTGATTCACGCGATCTTATAGCTAGTTCCTCTTTTAAATAATAAGGATACAAACTTGATTGCGCGTTTTATAACTTAAGAAAACAACTGGATTGGTCGTTTCATAAGCAAGGAAAACAACTGCATTCTGGGATAGATGATGTGAGAGATTTACAAAGCAAGAAATAATTAACGCGATCATATAGTGACTTTCTCGTTTACAAATTAAGGATAAAAACTAGATTGGTCGCTTTACACCTTAGAAACACAACTGGATTGGTTGTTTCATAAGCAAGGAAAATAGCTGGAATGGTCGTTTCATAATTAAAGAACACAACTGGATTGAGGGATAAATGTTGTAAAAGAGATTTAAAAAGCACGAATTGATTCACGCGATCTTACAGCTAGTTCCTCGTTTAAATAATAAGGATACAAACTTGATTGCGCGTTTTATAACTTAAGAAAACAACTGGATTGGTCGTTTCATAAGCAAGGAAAACAACTGCATTCTGGGATAGATGATGTGAGAGATTTACAAAGCAAGAAATGATTAACGCGATCATATAGTGACTTTCTCGTTTACAAATTAAGGATAAAAACTGGATTGGTCGCTTTACAACTTAAGAACACAACTGGATTGGTTGTTTCATAAGCATTGAAAATAGCTGGAATAGTAGTTTCGTAATTATAGAAAACAACTGGATTGAGGGATAAATGTTGTAAAAAGATTTACAAAGGACGAATTGATTCATGCGATCTTATAGTTACTTCCTCGTTTAAATAGTAAGGATAAAAACTGGATTGCGCGTTTTATAACTTAAGAAAACAACTGGATTGGTCGTTTCATAAGCAAGGAAAACAACTGCATTCTGGGATAGATGATGTGAGCGATTTACTAAGCAAGAAATGATTAACGCGATCATATAGTGACTTTCTCGTTTCCAAATTAGGGATAAAATCTAGATTGCTCGCTTTACAACTAAGGATAAAAATTGGATTGGTCGCTTTACAACTTAGGAACACAACTGGATTGGTTGTTTCATAAGCAAGGAAAATAGCTGGAATGGTCGTTTCATAATTAAAGAAAACAACTGGATTGAGGATAAATGTTGTAAAAAAGATTTACAAAGCACGAATTGATTCATGCGATCTTATAGTTACTTCCTTGTTTAAATAGTAAGGATAAAACTGGATTGCACGTTTTATAACTTAAGAAAACAACTGGATTGGTCGTTTCATAAGCAAGGAAAACAACTGCATTCTGGAATAGATGATGTGAGAGATTTAAAAAGCAAGAAATGAATAACGCGATCATATAGTGACTTTCTCGTTTACAAATTAAGGATAAAAATTGGATTGGTCTCTTTACACCTTAGGAACACAACTGGTTTGGTTGTTTCATAAGCAAGGAAAATAGCTGGAATGGTCGTTTCATAATTAAAGACAACTGGATTTAGGGATAAACAATGTAAGATTTATAAAACTCCAAAAATGATTCACGCGATCTTATAGTAACTTCCTCGTTTTAAAAATAAGATAAAAACTGGATTGCGCGTTTAACAACTTAAGAAAACAACTGGATTGGTCGTTTCATCAGCAAGAAAAAACACTGCATTCTGGGATAAATGAATTAAGAATACTTTACGAAGCAAAGGGAGACAACTGGATTGGCCATTTCAGAAGCCAGGAAAATAACTGAATTGACCTTTTCATAATTAAAGAAAACAACGGGATTCAGGGATAAATGATGTAAAATATTTACAAAGCACGAAATGATTCACGCGATCTTATAGTAACTTTCTCGTTAACAAATAAGGATAAAAACTGGATTGGACGTTTCATAACTTTGGAATACAACTGAATTGGTTGTTTCATAAGCAAAGAAAATGGCTGGAATGGTAATTTCATAACTAAAGAAAACAACTGGATTCAGGGATAAATGATGTAAGAGATTTACATAGCACGAAATGATTCAGGCGATCTTATAATAACTTCTTCGTTTAAAAATTAAGGATAAAAATTAGATTGCTCGCTTTACAACTTAGGAACACAACTGGATTGGTTGTTTCATAAGCAAGGAAAATAGCTGGAATGGTCGTTTCATAATTAAAGAAAACAGCTGGATTGAGGGATGTTGTAAAAGAGAATTACAAAGCACGAATTGATTCATGCGATCTTATAGTTACTTCCTCGTTTAAATAGTAAAGATAAGAAGTGGATTGCGCGTTTTATAACTTAAGAAAACAACTGGATTTGTCGTTTCATAAGCAAGGAAAACAACTGCATTCTGGGATAGATGATATAAGAGATTTACAAAGCAAGAAATGATTAACGCTATCATA
Source organism: Panzeria rudis (assembly GCA_956483635.1). Classification (NCBI taxonomy): domain Eukaryota; kingdom Metazoa; phylum Arthropoda; class Insecta; order Diptera; family Tachinidae; genus Panzeria; species Panzeria rudis. Next base: position 43,970,377 of record OY101449.1, on the reverse strand, counting down.
TAGTGACTTTCTCGTTTACAAATTAAGGATAAAAACTGGATAGGTCGCTTTACACCTTAGGAACACAACTGGATTGGTTGTTTCATAAGCAAGGAAAATAGCTGGAATGGTCGTTTCATAATTAAAGAAGACAACTGGATTGAGGGATAGATGTTATAAAAGAGATTTACAAAGCACGAATTGATTCACGCGATCTTATAGCTTGTTCCTCGTTTAAATAATAAGGATACAAACTTGATTGCGCGTTTTATAACTTAAGAAAACAACTGGATTGGTCGTTTCATAAGCAAGGAAAACAACTGCATTCTGGAATAGATGACGTGAGAGATTTACAAAGCAAGAAATGATTAACGCGATCATATAATGACTTTCTCGTTTACAAATTAAGGATAAAAACTGGATTGATCTCTTTACACCTTAGGAACACAACTGGATTGGTTGTTTCATAAGCAAGGAAAATAGCTGGAATGGTCGTTTCATAATTAAAGAAAACAACTGGATTGAGGAATATATGTTGTAAAAAGATTTACAAAGCACGAATTGATTCATGCGATCTTATAGTTACTTCCTCGTTTAAATAATAAGAATAAAAACTTGATTGCGCGTTTTATAACTTAAGAAAACAACTGGATTTGTCGTTTCATAAGCAAGGAAAACAACTGCATTCTGGGATAGATGATGTGAGAGATTTACAAAGCAAGAAATGATTAACGCGATCATATAGTGACTTTATCGTTTAAAAATTAAGGATAAAAACTGGGTTGGTCGCTTTACACCTTAGGAACACAACTGTATTGGTTGTTTCATAAAAATTAAGGATAAAAATTAGATTAGTCGCTTTACAACTTAGGAACACAACTGGATTGGTTGTTTCATAAGCAAGGAAAATATCTGGAATGGTCGTTTCATAATTAAAGAAAACAACTTGATTGAGGGATAAATGTTGTAAAAAGATTTACAAAGCACGAATTGATTCATGCGATCTTATAGTTACTTCCTCGTTTAAATAGTAAGGATAAAAACTGGATTGCGCGTTTTATAACTTAAGAAAACAACTGGATTGGTCGTTTCATAAGCAAGGAAAACAACTGCATTCTGGGATAGATGATGTGAGCGATTTACTAAGCAAGAAATGATTAACGCGATCATATAGTGACTTTCTCGTTTACAAATTAAGGATAAAAATTGGATTGGTCGCTTTACAACTTAGGAACACAACTGGATTGTTTGTTTCATAAGCAAGGAAAATAGCTGGAATGGTCGTTTCATAATTAAAGAAAACAACTGGATTGAGCGATAAATGTTGTAAAAAAGATTCAAAGCACGAATTGATTCATGCGATCTTATAGTTACTTCCTTGTTTAAATAGTAAGGATAAAAACTGGATTGCACGTTTTATAACTTAAGAAAACAACTGGATTGGTCGTTTCATAAGCAAGGAAAACAACTGCATTCTGGGATAGATGATGTGAGAGATTTAAAAAGCAAGAAATGAATAACGCGATCATATAGTGACTTTCTCGATTACAAATTAAGGATAAAAATTGGATTGGTCTCTTTACACCTTAGGAACACAACTGGATTGGTTGTTTCATAAAAATTAAGGATAAAAATTGGATTAGTCACAATACAACTTAGGAACGCAACTGGATTGGTTGTTTCATAAGCAAGGTAAATAGCTGGAATGGTCGTTTCATAATAAAAGAAAACAACTGGATTGAGGGATAAATGTTGTAAAAAGATGTACAAAGCACGAATTGATTCATGCGATGTTATAGTAACTTCTTCGTTAAAAAATTAAGGATAAAAATTAGATTGCTCGCTTTACAACTTAAGAACACAACTGGATTGGTTGTTTCATAAAAATTAAGGATAAAAATTGGATTAGTCGCTTTACAACTTAGGAACGCAACTGGATTGGTTGTTTCATAAGCAAGGAAAATAGCTGGAATGGTCGTTTCATAATAAAAGAAAACAGCTGGATTGAGGGATGTTGTAAAAGACAATTACAAAGCACGAATTGATTCATGCGATCTTATAGTTACTTCCTCGTTTAAATACATAGTAAAGATAAGAAGTGGATTGCGCGTTTTATAACTTAAGAAAACAACTGGATTGGTCGTTTCATAAGCAAGGAAAACAACTGCATTCTGGGATAGATGATGTAAGAGATTTACAAAGCAAGAAATGATTAACGCTATCATATAGTGACTTTCTCGTTTACAAATTAAGGATAAAAACTGAATTGGTCGCTTTACACCTTAGGAACACAACTGGATTGGTTGTTTCATAAGCAAGGAAAATAGCTGGAATGGTCGTTTCATAATTAAAGAACACCACTGGATTGAGGGATAAATGTTGTAAAAGAGATTTACAAAGCACGAATTGATTCACGCGATCTTATAGCTAGTTCCTTTTTTAAATAATAAGGATACAAACTTGATTGCGCGTTTTATAACTTAAGAAAACAACTGGATTGGTCGTTTCATAACCAAGGAAAACAACTGCATTCTGGGATAGATGATGTGAGAGATTTACAAAGCAAGAAATGATTAACGCGATCATATAGTGACTTTTTCGTTTACAAATTCAGGATAAAAACTAGATTGGTCGCTTTACACCCTAGAAACACAACTGGTTTGGTTGTTTCATTAGCAAGGAAAATAGCTGGAATGGTCGTTTCATAATTAAAGAACGCAACTGGATTGAGGGATAAATGTTGTAAAGGAGATTTACAAAGCACGAATTGATTCACGCGATCTTATAGCTGGTTCCTCGTTTAAATAATAAGGATACAAACTTGATTGCGCGTTTTATAACTTAAGAAAACAACTGGATTGGTCGTTTCATAAGCAAGGAAAACAACGGCATTCTGGGATAGATGATGTGAGAGATTTACAAAGCAAGAAATGATTAACGCGATCATATAGTGACTTTCTCGTTTACAAATTAAGGATAAAAACTGGATTGGTCGCTTTACAACTTAAGAACACAACTGGATTGGTTGTTTCATAAGCAAGGAAAATAGCTGGAATGGTCGTTTCATAATTAAAGAAAACAACTGGATAATAAGAATAAAAACTTGATTGCGCGTTTTATAACTTAAGAAAACAACTGGATTTGTCGTTTCATAAGCAAGTAAAACAACTGCATTCTGGGATATATGATGTGAGAGATTTACAAAGCAAGAAATGATTAACGCGATCATATAGTGACTTTATCGTTTAAAAATTAAGGATAAAAACTGGATTGGTCGCTTTACACCTTAGGAACACAACTGTATTGGTTGTTTCATAAAAATTAAGGATAAAAATTGGATTAGTCGCTTTACAACTTAGGAACACAACTGGATTGGTTGTTTCATAAGCATTGAAAATAGCTGGAATGGTCGTTTCATAATTAAAGAAAACAACTGGATTGAGGGGTAAATGTTGTAAAAAAGATTTACAAAGCACGAATTGATTCAAGCGATCTTATAGTTTTTTCCTCGTTTAAATAGTAAGGATAAAAACTGGATTGCGCATTTTATAACTTAAGAAAACAACTCGATTTGTCATTTCATAAACAAGGAAAACAACTGCATTCTGGGATAGATGATGTGAGAGATTTACAAAGCAAGAAATGATTAACGCGATCATATAGTGACTTTCTCGTTTACAAATTAAGGATAAAATTTAGATTGCTCGCTTTACAACTAAGGATAAAAATTGGATTGGTCTCTTTACACCTTAGGAACACAACTGGATTGGTTGTTTCATAAGCAAGGAAAATAGCTGGAATGGTCGTTTCATAATTAAAGAACACAGCTGGATTGAGGGATAAATGTTGTAAAAGAGATTTACAAAGCACGAATTGATTCACGCGATCTTATAGCTAGTTCCTCTTTTAAATAATAAGGATACAAACTTGATTGCGCGTTTTATAACTTAAGAAAACAACTGGATTGGTCGTTTCATAAGCAAGGAAAACAACTGCATTCTGGGATAGATGATGTGAGAGATTTACAAAGCAAGAAATAATTAACGCGATCATATAGTGACTTTCTCGTTTACAAATTAAGGATAAAAACTAGATTGGTCGCTTTACACCTTAGAAACACAACTGGATTGGTTGTTTCATAAGCAAGGAAAATAGCTGGAATGCTCGTTTCATAATTAAAGAACACAACTGGATTGAGGGATAAATGTTGTAAAAGAGATTTAAAAAGCACGAATTGATTCACGCGATCTTACAGCTAGTTCCTCGTTTAAATAATAAGGATACAAACTTGATTGCGCGTTTTATAACTTAAGAAAACAACTGGATTGGTCGTTTCATAAGCAAGGAAAACAACTGCATTCTGGGATAGATGATGTGAGAGATTTACAAAGCAAGAAATGATTAACGCGATCATATAGTGACTTTCTCGTTTACAAATTAAGGATAAAAACTGGATTGGTCGCTTTACAACTTAAGAACACAACTGGATTGGTTGTTTCATAAGCATTGAAAATAGCTGGAATGGTCGTTTCATAATTAAAGAAAACAACTGGATTGAGGGATAAATGTTGTAAAAAAGATTTACAAAGCACGAATTGATTCATGCGATCTTATAGTTACTTCCTCGTTTAAATAATAAGAATAAAAACTTGATTGCGCATTTTATAACTTAAGAAAACAACTGGATTTGTCGTTTCATAAGCAAGGAAAACAACTGCATTCTGGGATAGATGATGTGAGAGATTTACAAAGCAAGAAATGATTAACGCGATCATATAGTGACTTTCTCGTTTACAAATTAAGGATAAAAACTGGATTGGTCGCTTTACAACTTAAGAACACAACTGGATTGGTTGTTTCATAAGCATTGAAAATAGCTGGAATAGTAGTTTCGTAATTATAGAAAACAACTGGATTGATGGATAAATGTTGTAAAAAGATTTACAAAGGACGAATTGATTCATGCGATCTTATAGTTACTTCCTCGTTTAAATAGTAAGGATAAAAACTGGATTGCGCGTTTTATAACTTAAGAAAACAACTGGATTGGTCGTTTCATAAGCAAGGAAAACAACTGCATTCTGGGATAGATGATGTGAGCGATTTACTAAGCAAGAAATGATTAACGCGATCATATAGTGACTTTCTCGTTTCCAAATTAGGGATAAAATCTAGATTGCTCGCTTTACAACTAAGGATAAAAATTGGATTGGTCGCTTTACAACTTAGGAACACAACTGGATTGGTTGTTTCATAAGCAAGGAAAATAGCTGGAATGGTCGTTTCATAATTAAAGAAAACAACTGGATTGAGGATAAATGTTGTAAAAAAGATTTACAAAGCACGAATTGATTCATGCGATCTTATAGTTACTTCCTTGTTTAAATAGTAAGGATAAAAACTGGATTGCACGTTTTATAACTTAAGAAAACAACTGGATTGGTCGTTTCATAAGCAAGGAAAACAACTGCATTCTGGAATAGATGATGTGAGAGATTTAAAAAGCAAGAAATGAATAACGCGATCATATAGTGACTTTCTCGTTTACAAATTAAGGATAAAAATTGGATTGGTCTCTTTACACCTTAGGAACACAACTGGTTTGGTTGTTTCATAAGCAAGGAAAATAGCTGGAATGGTCGTTTCATAATTAAAGACAACTGGATTTAGGGATAAACAATGTAAGATTTATAAAACTCCAAAAATGATTCACGCGATCTTATAGTAACTTCCTCGTTTTAAAAATAAGATAAAAACTGGATTGCGCGTTTAACAACTTAAGAAAACAACTGGATTGGTCGTTTCATCAGCAAGAAAAAACACTGCATTCTGGGATAAATGAATTAAGAATACTTTACGAAGCAAAGGGAGACAACTGGATTGGCCATTTCAGAAGCCAGGAAAATAACTGAATTGACCTTTTCATAATTAAAGAAAACAACGGGATTCAGGGATAAATGATGTAAAATATTTACAAAGCACGAAATGATTCACGCGATCTTATAGTAACTTTCTCGTTAACAAATAAGGATAAAAACTGGATTGGACGTTTCATAACTTTGGAATACAACTGAATTGGTTGTTTCATAAGCAAAGAAAATGGCTGGAATGGTAATTTCATAACTAAAGAAAACAACTGGATTCAGGGATAAATGATGTAAGAGATTTACATAGCACGAAATGATTCAGGCGATCTTATAATAACTTCTTCGTTTAAAAATTAAGGATAAAAATTAGATTGCTCGCTTTACAACTTAGGAACACAACTGGATTGGTTGTTTCATAAGCAAGGAAAATAGCTGGAATGGTCGTTTCATAATTAAAGAAAACAGCTGGATTGAGGGATGTTGTAAAAGAGAATTACAAAGCACGAATTGATTCATGCGATCTTATAGTTACTTCCTCGTTTAAATAGTAAAGATAAGAAGTGGATTGCGCGTTTTATAACTTAAGAAAACAACTGGATTGGTCGTTTCATAAGCAAGGAAAACAACTGCATTCTGGGATAGATGATATAAGAGATTTACAAAGCAAGAAATGATTAACGCTATCATATAGTGACTTTCTCGTTTACAAATTAAGGATAAAAACTGGATAGGTCGCTTTACACCTTAGGAACACAACTGGATTGGTTGTTTCATAAGCAAGGAAAATAGCTGGAATGGTCGTTTCATAATTAAAGAAGACAACTGGATTGAGGGATAGATGTTATAAAAGACATTTACAAAGCACGAATTGATTCACGCGATCTTATAGCTTGTTCCTCGTTTAAATAATAAGGATACAAACTTGATTGCGCGTTTTATAACTTAAGAAAACAACTGGATTGGTCGTTTCATAAGCAAGGAAAACAACTGCATTCTGGAATAGATGACGTGAGAGATTTACAAAGCAAGAAATGATTAACGCGATCATATAATGACTTTCTCGTTTACAAATTAAGGATAAAAACTGGATTGATCTCTTTACACCTTAGGAACACAACTGGATTGGTTGTTTCATAAGCAAGGAAAATAGCTGGAATCGTCGTTTGATAATTAAATACAACTGGATTTAGGGATAAACAATGTAAGATTTATAAAACTCCAAAAATGATTCACGCGATCTTATAGTAACTTCCTCGTTTTAAAAATAAGATAAAAACTGGATTCCGCGTTTAACAACTTAAGAAAACAACTCGATTGGTCGTTTCATCAGCAAGAAAAACAACTGCATTCTGGGATAAATGAATTAAGAATACTTTACGAAGCAAAGGGAGACAACTGGATTGGCCATTTCAGAAGCCAGGAAAAAAACTGAATTGACCTTTTCATAATTAAAGAAAACAACTGGATTCAGGGATAAATGATGTAAAATATTTACAAAGCACGAAATGATTCACGCGATCTTATAGTAACTTTCCCGTTAACAACTAAGGATAAAAACTGGATTGGACGTTTCATAACTTTGGAATGCAACTGAATTGGTTGTTTCATAAGCAAAGAAAATGGCTGGAATGGTAATTTCATAACTAAAGAAAACAACTGGATTCAGGGATAAATGATGTAAGAGATTTACATAGCACGAAATGATTCAGGCGATCTTATAATAACTTCTTCGTTTAAAAATTAAGGATAAAAATTAGATTGCTCGCTTTACAACTTAGGAACACAACTGGATTGGTTGTTTCATAAGCAAGGAAAATAGCTGGAATGGTCGTTTCATAATTAAAGAAAACAGCTGGATTGAGGGATGTTGTAAAAGAGAATTACAAAGCACGAATTGATTCATGCAATCTTATAGTTACTTCCTCGTTTAAATAGTAAAGATAAGAAGTGGATTGCGCGTTTTATAACTTAAGAAAACAACTGGATTGGTCGTTTCATAAGCAAGGAAAACAACTGCATTCTGGGATAGATGATGTAAGAGATTTACAAAGCAAGAAATGATTAACGCTATCATATAGTGACTTTCTCGTTTACAAATTAAGGATAAAAACTGGATTGGTCGCTTTACACCTTAGGAACACAACTGGATTGGTTGTTTCATAAAAATTAAGGATAAAAATTGGAATAGTCGCTTTACAACTTAGGAACGCAACTGGATTGGTTGTTTCATGAGCAAGGAAAATAGCTGGAATGGTCGTTTCATAATTAAAGAAAACAACTGGATTGAGGGATAAATGTTGTAAAAAGATTTACAAAGCACGAATTGATTCATGCGATCTTATATTTACTTTCTCGTTTAAATAGTAAGGATAAAAACTGGATTGCGCGTTTTATAACTTAAGAAAACAACTGGATTGGTCGTTTCATAAGCAAGGAAAGCAACTGCATTCTGGGATAGATGATGTGAGCGATTTACTAAGCAAGAAATTATTAACGCGATCATATAGCGACCTTCTCGTTTCTAATTTAAGGATAAAAATTAGATTGCGCGCTTTACAACTGAGGATAAAAATTGGATTGGTCTCTTTACACCTTAGGAACACAACTGGATTGGTTGTTTTATAAGCAAGGAAAATAGCTGGAATGGTCGTTTCATAATTAAAGAACACAACTGGATTGAGGGATAAATGTTGTAAAAGAGATTTACAAAGCACGAATTGATTCACGCGATCTTATAGCTATGTTCTATTGTAAATGACAAATACAATTAAAACCTGCTAACAAATCAGCTATTAACAGTTTACTTTTGAAATCACGTGATTTGAAATCACCGTGATTTTCAGAACATGCCCGATAATCACAATTTTGTACTAGAACTTCGTAGGCCCTCGCTTCAGTTAATTCCATGGAAAATATATCATATAATCACAATTTTGTACTAGAACTTCAGAGGCCCTCGCTTCAATTAATTCGATGGAAAATATACCATATAATCACAATTCTGTACCAGAACTTCAGAGGCCCATAGCTCGGAAACTAAGGCTCGCCGCCATTTTAAAAATTTTTAGTTTTTTAATTTTCTATCTGATAGAGAATTTTTATATTTTTTGAACCACAATTGTTTTTGACTTATAACAGATTAATAAAACAAATTTTCATACAAAAATTTGTTTTATAACTCTTATAAATCAATTAATTTCTTATAAATTAAGTTCATAAAATAAAACACTATGCTTACCTAAACCAAGTGCAACGACGACCGATGGCTTCAAGAGAAAAAACTAAAATGGACGCTTTGATAGACGCTGAGGCGAATTCACTTGTTGTATTACAGTGCTACCAACTTTTATAAATCATATTATTGCCCAAGGTAGATCAACACCAGGGAGTCGTAAGAGAATTCGCCGTGGAGAATTTACATTTGGACTGTCAAAAAAGGTGATACATTAATACTACTGACAGGTTAAATGTGTAAACATTTTCGTAAACAGTTGGGTTCTTGCAAACACCTAGTATGAATTCACCTTATTTTTTTTGACTAAGCTGTGTGAAAGAAAGAGAAATGAATACTATTTCTTTTTCGTTGATAATACGTACACAGAACTTGCATACAAGTACTTGCATGTCTAAACACAGGTTTATACCGTATTGAGTATTTTCGAATAACAAAACGTTCTATATCTCCTCATAAAACTGCCAATCCAAAATTTTAAATATAAATTACATACAATATTAATGTGTTATTTCCATAATACAAACAAGCACTGCTTGTCTAAAATTTTTTGAATGATTTCCATACAAATTTTAGACAAGCAGTACTTGTTTGCATTGTGGAAACAGCACATAAGTCCTGGATTTTAAAATATATTATACCTAGAACAAAGATTTTAAAATAACCTATCAATGAAAGAAATAAACAGTTTTTATGCTCTCCTGGAAAGTTGTGATTTTTAATATAGATGATTTTGAATATAGGCCGCGGCCTTGTTTAAATAAAAAATATATTCACAATTATTGGAACAAATTAAATTTAAATTTAAAGAATGTCAAGTCATCGGGAAAATACGAAAATTTGCAAAAACTTATTTATATGTATGAAAGATTAATATGTAACGATTGATTAAATGCGCCAAAAATGTAAGAAAACTATATACACTGTTTAAAATTGCACCTAGCGGGAAAATTCGTGAAAAATTGCAAAATTTTAAACAAGCCATAACTATGATCAAAATCTCTAAAACTGTACGGAATGGCAAAAATACGCAAAATCGCGAAAATGGCGAAAATTCAAGTAAACGAACACAGCTATTATCTGTTCGTTTACTTGCTACAATTTACTATTTGTACTACAGCTGGAAGTTCTCAATACAAAGAGTAACAAATTTTTCCAATTTTAGTAAAAGTAGTAAGAATTTCTAGTAAACGAACACAGCTATTATTGTTAAAAATTAATTTTATTAATTTTTTTCCCAATTTTTTTACTATAAAAAATCCGCTACCGTATTGAGTATTTTCGAAAAACAAAACACTCTATATCTCCTCATAAATCTCCCAATGCAAAATTTTGGAAATAAATTACGCACAATATTGCGTCCTGGATTTTAAAATATATAATAGAACAAAGATTTTAAAATAACCTATCAATGAACGAAATAAACAGTTTTTATTCTCTCCTGAAAAGCTGTGATTTTTAATACATGTAGAGGATTTTGAAATATAGGACGTCGATATGTATATACATATATCGTCACATGAAATGCAAAACGATCCATCTAATGTTTTAAAAGTTTTACAGGAGAAGAAAAAAAACTTGTTTAAATGAAAACTATTTTGAAAACTATTGCAAAATCATACAGGTTAAAAAGGTCCAAAATATATATTTATTTGTTGTAAAATTTTGCACTAATTGTCAATGTATTGTTTCATGTAAGTTTTATGCTTCTCCTGTTAAACTTTTAAATTGTTATATAGGGTTTTTTCCATTTTCTGTGACGATATATATATATATATATGTATATATATACATATATATTTATATAAATATATGTATTTATTTATTTATTCAATAAAGTAATATTTATAAAAATATAAATATATATGCCTTAATTCACAAAAAATATCGAACAAATTAAGTTTAAATAAAGTCACAGATTCGCTATCCGATAGAAAATTACAAAATACAAAGAAAAACAATAAAAAAAATGGCAGCGAGCCTTAGTTTCTTAGTTATGGGCCTCAGAAGTTCTATGTATGTCGAATAGTGGCCTTGCTAAGTAAAGATCTCCAGCCTAGCCGTTCTTCGGCCAGGCTTAAAGGTTCCGCTATGTATGTCGAATAGTGGCTTCGCGGAGTAATGATTTCATGCATACGCGGCTTTCGGCCGGGCTTGAAGATTTTCTTTATGTATGTCGAATAGTGGCTTCGCTGAGTAATTATTTCCTACATAGTGTTCAGGATTTTCTCCCCTATGTACAAATGTTAAATAGTGGCTTCGCTGAGTAAAGATTTTCTTGCTAGGCAAAAATCTGTTATAAATTATACCAAACACTTCAAACACTTAAATGATACCAATATTGACCGCATTCGATGGAAAATACACCATATAACAATTTCCTACCGGAAATTCAGAGGCCCATAACTCGGAAACTAAGGCTCGCCGCCATTTGTTATTTAAGTTTTACTTTTTTTATTTTCTATCGGATAGAGAATTTACACTATTTTTTGAGCCAAAAATATTTCTGACTGATAACAGATTAATAAAACAAATTTTCATACAAAAATTTGTTTTATAAGTCTCTTATATATCAAAAAAATTTTTGTGAATTAATTTCATAAAATAAAACACATGTACTTTTACATACCTAAATCCAACGGCGACCGATTGCTTTAATTAATTTGATGAAAATTTACCATATAATCACAATTTTGTACTAGAACTTCGTAGGCCCTCGCTTCAGTTAATTCGATGGAAAATATATCATATAATCACAATTTTGTACTAGAACTTCAGAGGCCCTCGCTTCAATTAATTCGATGGAAAATATACCATATAATCACAATTCTGTACCAGAACTTCAGAGGCCCATAGCTCGGAAACTAAGGCTCGCCGCCATTTTAAAAATTTTTAGTTTTTTAATTTTCTATCTGATAGAGAATTTTTATATTTTTTGAACCACAATTGTTTTTGACTTATAACAGATTAATAAAACAAATTTTCATACAAAAATTTGTTTTATAACTCTTATAAATCAATTAATTTCTTATAAATTAAGTTCATAAAATAAAACACTATGCTTACCTAAACCAAGTGCAACGACGACCGATGGCTTCAAGAGAAAAAACTAAAATGGACGCTTTGATAGACGCTGAGGCGAATTCACTTGTTGTATTACAGTGCTACCAACTTTTATAAATCATATTATTGCCCAAGGTAGATCAACACCAGGGAGTCGTAAGAGAATTCGCCGTGGAGAATTTACATTTGGACTGTCAAAAAAGGTGATACATTAATACTACTGACAGGTTAAATGTGTAAACATTTTCGTAAACAGTTGGGTTCTTGCAAACACCTAGTATGAATTCACCTTATTTTTTTTTGACTAAGCTGTGTGAAAGAAAGAGAAATGAATACTATTTCTTTTTCGTTGATAATACGTACACAGAACTTGCATACAAGTACTTGCATGTCTAAACACAGGTTTATACCGTATTGAGTATTTTCGAATAACAAAACGTTCTATATCTCCTCATAAAACTGCCAATCCAAAATTTTAAATATAAATTACATACAATATTAATGTGTTATTTCCATAATACAAACAAGCACTGCTTGTCTAAAATTTTTTGAATGATTTCCATACAAATTTTAGACAAGCAGTACTTGTTTGCATTGTGGAAACAGCACATAAGTCCTGGATTTTAAAATATATTATACCTAGAACAAAGATTTTAAAATAACCTATCAATGAAAGAAATAAACAGTTTTTATGCTCTCCTGGAAAGTTGTGATTTTTAATATAGATGATTTTGAATATAGGCCGCGGCCTTGTTTAAATAAAAAATATATTCACAATTATTGGAACAAATTAAATTTAAATTTAAAGAATGTCAAGTCATCGGGAAAATACGAAAATTTGCAAAAACTTATTTATATGTATGAAAGATTAATATGTAACGATTGATTAAATGCGCCAAAAATGTAAGAAAACTATATACACTGTTTAAAATTGCACCTAGCGGGAAAATTCGTGAAAAATTGCAAAATTTTAAACAAGCCATAACTATGATCAAAATCTCTAAAACTGTACGGAATGGCAAAAATACGCAAAATCGCGAAAATCACGAAAATTCAAGTAAACGAACACAGCTATTATATCTGTTCGTTTACTTGCTACAATTTACTATTTTTACTACAGCTGGAAGTTCTCAATACAAAGAGTAACAAATTTTTCCAATTTTAGTAAAAGTAGTAAGAATTTCTAGTAAACGAACACAGCTATTATTGTTAAAAATTAATTTTATTAATTTTTTCCCAATTTTTTTTACTATAAAAAATCCGCTACCGTATTGAGTATTTTCGAAAAACAAAACACTCTATATCTCCTCATAAATCTCCCAATGCAAAATTTTGGAAATAAATTACGCACAATATTGCGTCCTGGATTTTAAAATATATAATAGAACAAAGATTTTAAAATAACCTATCAATGAACGAAATAAACAGTTTTTATTCTCTCCTGAAAAGCTGTGATTTTTAATACATGTAGAGGATTTTGAATTTAGGACGTCGATATGTATATACATATATCGTCACATGAAATGCAAAACGATCCATCTAATGTTTTAAAAGTTTTACAGGAGAAGAAAAAAAAACTTGTTTAAATGAAAACTATTTTGAAAACTATTGCAAAATCATACAGGTTAAAAAGGTCCAAAATATATATTTATTTGTTGTAAAATTTTGCACTAATTGTCAATGTATTTTTTCATGTAAGTTTTATGCTTCTCCTGTTAAACTTTTAAATTGTTATATAGGGTTTTTTCCATTTTCTGTGACGATATATATATGTATATATATATACATATATATTTATATAAATATATGTATTTATTTATTTATTCAATAAAGTAATATTTATAAAAATATAAATATATATATATATGCCTTAATTCACAAAAAATATCGAACAAATTAAGTTTAAATAAAGTCACAGATTCGCTATCCGATAGAAAATTACAAAATACAAAGAAAAACAATTTAAAAAAATGGCAGCGAGCCTTAGTTTCTTAGTTATGGGCCTCAGAAGTTCTATGTATGTCGAATAGTGGCCGTGCTAAGTAAAGATCTCCAGCCTAGCCGTTCTTCGGCCAGGCTTAAAGGTTCCTCTATGTATGTCGAATAGTGGCTTTGCGGAGTAATGATTTCATGCATACGCGGCTTTCGGCCGGGCTTGAAGATTTTCTTTATGTATGTCGAATAGTGGCTTCGCTGAGTAATTATTTCCTACATAGTGTTCAGGATTTTCTCCCCTATGTACAAATGTTAAATAGTGGCTTCGCTGAGTAAAGATTTTCTTGCTAGGCAAAAATCTGTTATAAATTATACCAAACACTTCAAACACTTAAATGATACCAATATTGACCGCATTCGATGGAAAATACACCATATAACAATTTCCTACCGGAAATTCAGAGGCCCATAACTCGGAAACTAAGGCTCGCCGCCATTTGTTATTTAAGTTTTACTTTTTTTATTTTCTATCGGATAGAGAATTTACACTATTTTTTGAGCCAAAAATATTTCTGACTGATAACAGATTAATAAAACAAATTTTCATACAAAAATTTGTTTTATAAGTCTCTTATATATCAAAAAAATTTTTGTGAATTAATTTCATAAAATAAAACACATGTACTTTTACATACCTAAATCCAACGGCGACCGATTGCTTTAATTAATTTGATGAAAATTTACCATATAATCACAATTTTGTACTAGAACTTCGTAGGCCCTCGCTTCAGTTAATTCGATGGAAAATATATCATATAATCACAATTTTGTACTAGAACTTCAGAGGCCCTCGCTTCAATTAATTCGATGGAAAATATACCATATAATCACAATTCTGTACCAGAACTTCAGAGGCCCATAGCTCGGAAACTAAGGCTCGCCGCCATTTTAAAAATTTTTAGTTTTTTAATTTTCTATCTGATAGAGAATTTTTATATTTTTTGAACCACAATTGTTTTTGACTTATAACAGATTAATAAAACAAATTTTCATACAAAAATTTGTTTTATAACTCTTATAAATCAATTAATTTCTTATAAATTAAGTTCATAAAATAAAACACTATGCTTACCTAAACCAAGTGCAACGACGACCGATGGCTTCAAGAGAAAAAACTAAAATGGACGCTTTGATAGACGCTGAGGCGAATTCACTTGTTGTATTACAGTGCTACCAACTTTTATAAATCATATTATTGCCCAAGGTAGATCAACACCAGGGAGTCGTAAGAGAATTCGCCGTGGAGAATTTACATTTGGACTGTCAAAAAAGGTGATACATTAATACTACTGACAGGTTAAATGTGTAAACATTTTCGTAAACAGTTGGGTTCTTGCAAACACCTAGTATGAATTCACCTTATTTTTTTTGACTAAGCTGTGTGAAAGAAAGAGAAATGAATACTATTTCTTTTTCGTTGATAATACGTACACAGAACTTGCATACAAGTACTTGCATGTCTAAACACAGGTTTATACCGTATTGAGTATTTTCGAATAACAAAACGTTCTATATCTCCTCATAAAACTGCCAATCCAAAATTTTAAATATAAATTACATACAATATTAATGTGTTATTTCCATAATACAAACAAGCACTGCTTGTCTAAAATTTTTTGAATGATTTCCATACAAATTTTAGACAAGCAGTACTTGTTTGCATTGTGGAAACAGCACATAAGTCCTGGATTTTAAAATATATTATACCTAGAACAAAGATTTTAAAATAACCTATCAATGAAAGAAATAAACAGTTTTTATGCTCTCCTGGAAAGATGTGATTTTTAATATAGATGATTTTGAATATAGGCCGCGGCCTTGTTTAAATAAAAAATATATTCACAATTATTGGAACAAATTAAATTTAAATTTAAAGAATGTCAAGTCATCGGGAAAATACGAAAATTTGCAAAAACTTATTTATATGTATGAAAGATTAATATGTAACGATTGATTAAATGCGCCAAAAATGTAAGAAAACTATATACAATGTTTAAAATTGCACCTAGCGGGAAAATTCGTGAAAAATTGCAAAATTTTAAACAAGCCATAACTATGATCAAAATCTCTAAAACTGTACGGAATGGCAAAAATACGCAAAATCGCGAAAATCACGAAAATTCAAGTAAACGAACACAGCTATTATATCTGTTCGTTTACTTGCTACAATTTACTATTTATCTACAGCTGGAAGTTCTCAATACAAAGAGTAACAAATTTTTCCAATTTTAGTAAAAGTAGTAAGAATTTCTAGTAAACGAACACAGCTATTATTGTTAAAAATTAATTTTATTAATTTTTTCCCAATTTTTTTACTATAAAAAATCCGCTACCGTATTGAGTATTTTCGAAAAACAAAACACTCTATATCTCCTCATAAATCTCCCAATGCAAAATTTTGGAAATAAATTACGCACAATATTGCGTCCTGGATTTTAAAATATATAATAGAACAAAGATTTTAAAATAACCTATCAATGAACGAAATAAACAGTTTTTATTCTCTCCTGAAAAGCTGTGATTTTTAATACATGTAGAGGATTTTGAATATAGGACGTCGATATGTATATACATATATCGTCACATGAAATGCAAAACGATCCATCTAATGTTTTAAAAGTTTTACAGGAGAAGAAAAAAAACTTGTTTAAATGAAAACTATTTTGAAAACTATTGCAAAATCATACAGGTTAAAAAGGTCCAAAATATATATTTATTTGTTGTAAAATTTTGCACTAATTGTCAATGTATTTTTTCATGTAAGTTTTATGCTTCTCCTGTTAAACTTTTAAATTGTTATATAGAGTTTTTTCCATTTTCTGTGACGATATATATATGTATATATATATATACATCTATATTTATATAAATATATGTATTTATTTATTTATTCAATAAAGTAATATTTATAAAAATATAAATATATATATATATATATGCCTTAATTCACAAAAAATATCGAACAAATTAAGTTTAAATAAAGTCACAGATTCGCTATCCGATAGAAAATTACAAAATACAAAGAAAAACAATTAAAAAAAATGGCAGCGAGCCTTAGTTTCTTAGTTATGGGCCTCAGAAGTTCTATGTATGTCGAATAGTGGCCGTGCTAAGTAAAGATCTCCAGCCTAGCCGTTCTTCGGCCAGGCTTAAAGGTTCCTCTATGTATGTCGAATAGTGGCTTTGCGGAGTAATGATTTCATGCATACGCGGCTTTCGGCCGGGCTTGAAGATTTTCTTTATGTATGTCGAATAGTGGCTTCGCTGAGTAATTATTTCCTACATAGTGTTCAGGATTTTCTCCTCTATGTACAAATGTTAAATAGTGGCTTCGCTGAGTAAAGATTTTCTTGCTAGGCAAAAATCTCTTATAAATTTTACCAAGCACTTCAAACACTTAAATGATACCAATATTGACCGCATTCGATGGAAAATACACCATATAACAATTTGCTTCTGGAAATTCACAGGCCTATAACTCGGAAACTAAGGCTCGCCGCCATTTTTTATTTAACTTTTACTATTTTATTTTCTATCGGATAGAGAATTTACACTATTTTTTGAGCCAAAAATATTTCTGACTGATAATAGATTAATAAAACAAATTTTCATACAAAAATTTGTTTTATAAGTCTCGTATATATCAAAAAAATTTTTGTGAATTAATTTCATAAAATAAAACACATGTACTTTTACATACCTAAATCCAACGGCGACCGATTATTGCTTTAATTAATTTGATGAAAATTTACCATATAATCACAATTTTGTACTAGAACTTGGTAGGCCCTCGATTCAGTTAATTCGATGGAAAATATTACACATAATCACAATTTTGTACTAGAACTTCAGAGGCCCTCGCTTCAATTAATTAGATGGAAAATATACCATATGACAATGCTGTACTAGAATTTCAGAGGCCCATAGCTCGGAAACGAAGGCTCGCCGCATTTATACAATTAGAAATCTATCCGATAACAAGAAAAGTATTTATTGGGCAAAATGAAAAATAAAATTCATAAGTAAACCTTTAAGAAATTTATTATTCGACATAATGTCATTATTTTATTTAAAATGAAATTTATTTGCTGGTGTTTAAGAATTGTCTATATGCACCATTTCATTGGTGCTTTACCAAATCATCAGTAGACTTCAAACACAACTTTGAACAGTTACAAACCCTTTATCTTATGCACAAACTTTTAAAAACCATTTGAGAAAATTACAAATAAATGATTTTCAAAAATAAGCATAGCAGGTTTAGAAGTTATACAAAACCCAGCAAATAATTTTTTATTCGATATGAATCTATTTTATTTTTCTACACCTTTATACAATTAGAAATCCATCGGATAACAAGAAAAGTATTTATTAGGCAAAATGAGAAATAAAATTCAAAGTAAACCTTTAAGAAATTTATTATTCGACCTAATGTCATTATTTTATTTTAAATGAAATTTATTTGCTGGTGTTTAAGCAACATTTCATTGGTGCTTTACCAAATAATCAGTAGACTTCAAACACAATTTTGAACAGTTACAAACCCTTTATCTTATGCACAAACTTTTAAAAACCATTTGAGAAAATTACAAATAAATGATTTTCAAAAATAAACATATCAGGTTTGGAACTTATACAAAACCCAGCAAATAATTTTTTATTCGATATGAATCTATTTTATTTTTCTACATCTTTATACAATTAGAAATCCATCGGATAACAAGTTCCAAACCTGATATGCTTATTTTTGAAAATCATTTATTTGTAATTTTCTCAAATGGTTTTTAAAAGTTTGTGCATAACATAAAGGGTTTGTAACTGTTCACAATTGTGTTTGAAGTCTACTGATGATTTGGTAAAGCACTAATGAAATGTTGCATATAGACAATGCTTAAACACCAGCAAATAAATTTCATTTAAAATAATATAATGACATTATGTCGAATAATAAATTTCTTAAAAGTTTACTTTGAATTTTATTTTTCATTTTGCCTAATAAATACTTTTCTTGTTATCCGATGGATTTCTAATTGTATAAAGGTGTAGAAAAATAAAATAGATTCATATCGAATAAAAAATTATTTGCTGGGTTTTGTATAAGTTCCAAACCTGATATGCTTATTTTTGAAAATCATTTATTTGTAATTTTCTCAAATGGTTTTTTAAAAGTTTGTGCATAAGATAAAGGGTTTGTAACTGTTCAAAATTGTGTTTGAAGTCTACTGATGATTTGGTAAAGCACCAATGAAATGTTGCATATAGACAATGCTTAAACACCAGCAAATAAATTTCATTTAAAATAAAATAATGACATTATGTCGAATACTAAAATTCAAAGTAAACCTTTAAGAAATTTATTATTCGACATAATGTCATTAATTTATTTTAAATGAAATTTATTTGCTGGTGTTTAAGCATTGTCTATATGCAACATTTCATTGGTGCTTTACCAAATCATCAGTAGACTTCAAACACAATTTTGAACAGTTACAAACCCTTTATCTTATGCACAAACTTTTAAAAACCATTTGAGAAAATTACAAATAAATGATTTTAAAAAATAAGCATATCAGGTTTGGAACTTATACAAAACCCAGCAAATAATTTTTATTCGATATGAATCTATTTTATTTTTCTACACCTTTATACAATTAGGAATCCATCGGATAACAAGAAAAGTATTTATTAGGCAAAATGAAAAATAAAATTCAAAG
Organism: Panzeria rudis; assembly: GCA_956483635.1. NCBI lineage: Eukaryota > Metazoa > Arthropoda > Insecta > Diptera > Tachinidae > Panzeria > Panzeria rudis. Next base: position 43,950,527 of record OY101449.1, on the reverse strand, counting down.
TAAACCTTTAAGAAATTTATTATTCGACATAATGTCATTATTTTATTTTAAATGAAATTTATTTGCTGGTGTTTTGGCATTGTCTATATGCAACATTTCATTGGTGCTTTACCAAATCATCATTAGACTTCAAACACAATTTTGAACAGTTACAAAACCTTTTATCTTATGCACAAACTTTTAAAAACTATTTGAGAAAATTACAAATAAATGATTTTCAAAAAATAAGCATATCAGGTTTGGAACTTATACAAAACCCAGAAAATCATTTTTTAGTCGATATGAATCTATTTTATTTTTCTACACCTTTATACAATTAGAAATCCATCGGATAACAAGTTCCAAACCTGATATGCTTTTTTTTGAAAATCATTTATTTGTAATTTTCTCAAATGGTTTTTAAAAGTTTGCGCATAAGATAAAGGGCTTGTAACTGTTCAAAATTGTGTTTGAAGTCTACTGATGATTTGGTAAAGCACCAATGAAATGTTGCATACAGACAATGCTTAAACACCAGCAAATAAATTTCATTTAAAATAAAATAATGACATTATATCGAATAATAAATTTCTTAAAAGTTTACTTTGAATTTTATTTTTCATTTTGCCTAATAAATACTTTTCTTGTTATCCGATGGATTTCTAATTGTATAAAGGTGTAGAAAAATAAAATAGATTCATATCGAATAAAAAATTATTTGCTGGGTTTTGTATTAGTTCCAAACCTGATATGCTTATTTTTGAAAATCATTTATTTGTAATTTTCTCAAATGGTTTTTTAAAAGTTTGTACTTAAGATAAAGGGTTTGTAACTGTTCAAAATTGTGTTTGAAGTTTACTGATGATTTGGTAAAGCACCAATGAAATGTTGCATATAGACAATGTTTAAACACCAGCAAATAAATTTCATTTAAAATAATGACATTATGTCGAATAATAAATTTCTTAAATATATATATAAAATAACATTTTACTTACCTAAATCCAACGACCCGCAACCAGACCTGCGCCGTGACGGCTCACAGCCGGCTGAGCCGAGCCGCCGATAATTTTAGACAGTCGCGCCGCCGCCGAGAAAAGTTCGGCTTACTTCGCCTGAAAACTAGCCGCCGATTGACCTTGTACACTATGAAATAATAATTTTTTTTATAATTTTTTTAATTTATTTTTTATCTTAAATTTGATTTTTATGTTATTTGTTCTGAGTCGGCTGAAGCCGAATTTGAGCCGCTGCCGCCGATTTTCTCATGAGCCGCCGAAGCCGACAAAATCGCTCGGCGCAGGTCTCTGCCCGCAACACCAACGACGACCGACCACTTCAAACGAACGATGGATTTCTAATTGTATAAAGGTGTAGAAAAATAAAATAGATTCATATCGAATAAAAAATTATTTGCTGGGTTTTGTATAAGTTCCAAACCTGATATGCTTATTTTTGAAAATCATTTATTTGTAATTTTCTCAAATGGTTTTTTAAAAGTTTGTGCATACTGATGATTTGGTAAAGCAACAATGAAATGTTGCATATAGACAATGTTTAAACACCAGCAAATAAATTTCATTTAAAATAATGACATTATGTCGAATAATAAATTTTTTAAATATATATATATATATATATATATATATATAAAATAACATTTTACTTACCTAAATCCAACGACCCGCAACACCAACGACGACCGACCACTTCAAACGAACAAAGTAAAATGGACGCTTCGATAGACGCTGAGGCGAATTCAGTTATTTTACAGAGCTACCAACTTATAAAAGTGCTACCAGGCAAGGCAAATTAATACCAGGTGGCCTCGAGCGACTATATTTTAACTGTCAACTATGAACTATCAACTTGAACTATGAACTGTCATAGTAAATTCGCCTTGGGTAATAATAAGCAAAATTTAACCATTACACACAGAATACTTTCACAACACTTTCAAACAATATGACATACACATCGGCGCTATTATTATGCAATATGATAAATTGCACAATTATATTGCAAGTGTGTGGGGCGCCATGCAACTCTTATTTTGTACGTGTAATTGCACAATTTTTCTGCAGGCGAAAAATTAAACATAACAATGAACAATGTTGCAACACATTACACAATTTTCTTTATTGTCAATAAAAATCAAAAGCATTTTGATTTTGGCCAATATATTGTGCAACCTTTTAATATGACATAGACATGCACATTCATAGTGAATTCACCTTGGGAAATAATAAGCAAAAATTAACCAATACTTTCATAATAAACAAAATATTGCAAAATTTTCCTGGCGGAGAAAAATTAAACATTTGGCCAAAATGTTGCACAAGCTTCTAATATTAGATACACATTGGCGATATTATTGTGCAATATGAAAAATTGTACAATTATATTTTGTGCGGCGAAAATCAAGGCAAATTCGTCTTGAGCAATAATAAGCCAAAATTAACAAATACTTTTATAATACTTTCACAATACTTTCAAACAAAATATTCCACAATTTTCCTGGCGGAGAAAAATTAAATATAACAATCAACAATGTTGCCAACACATTGCACAATTTTCTTTATTGTGCAATAAAAATCAAAAGCTTTTTGAGTTTGGCCAAAATATTGCGCAACCTTCTAATATGACATACACATTGTCGATATTATTGTGCAATATGAAAAATTGCACAATTATATTGCAAGTATGTGGGGCGCTTGCATGGCGCTTTTATTTTGTACGGCGAAAATCAAAGCAAATTTATCGTGAATTCGTCTTGGGCAATAATAAACAAACATTAACCAATACTTTCATAATATTTGTACAATACTTTCAAACAAAATATTGCACAATTTTCTGGCATAGTAAAATTAAACATAACAATCAACAATGTTGCCAACACATTACACTATTTTCTTTATTGTGCAATAAATATCAAAAGCCTTTTGAGTTTGGCCAAAATATTGCGCAACCTTCTAATATGACATACACATTGGCGATATTATTGTGCAATATGAAAAATTCCACAATTATATTGCAAGTGTGTGGCGCTTTTATTTTGTACGGCGAAAATCAAGACAAATTTATCGTGAATTCGTCTTGGGCAATAATAAACAAAAATTAACCAATACTTTCATTATACTTTCACAATACTTCCAAACAAAAATATTGCACAATTTTCCTGGCGTAGAAAAATTAAACATAACAATGAACAACGTTGCCAACACATTACACAGTTTTCTTTATTGTGCAATAAAAATCAAAAGCCTTTTGATTTTGGCCAATATATTGTGCAACCTTTTAATATGACATGCACATGCACATTCATAGTGAATTCGCCTTGGGCAATAATAAGAAAAAAATAACCAATACTTTGAGAATAATTGCACAATTTTCGTGGAGGTGAAAAATTAAACATAACAATCAACAATTTTAACCAATACTTTTAGAATACTTTCACAATATTTTGAAACAAAATATTGCGCAATTTTCTAGGCGGCGAAAAATTAAACAATGTTGCCAACACATAACACAAATTTCTTTATTGTGCAATAAAAATCAAAAGGCTTTTGATTTTGGCCAATATATTGTGAATTCGCCTTGGGCAATAATAAGCAAAAATCAACCACTTTCACAATACCAACTTATAAAAGTGCTACCAACTTATGAAAGTGCTACCAACATTGTAGGTGACACTAAGGCAAAATATACGAGGTGCCCTCGAGAGGCCATATTTGAACTGTCAACCATGAACTTTCACCTTGAACTATGAACTGTCATAGGGAATTCGCTTTGGGCAATAATAAGCAAAAATTAACAATACTTTCACAAATATTTCAAACAATATGACATACACATTGGCGATATTAATGTGCAATATGAAAAATTTCAAAATTATTAATCGATGTTGCAACACATTACACAATTTTCTTTACTGTGCGATAATAATCAAAAGACTTTTGATTTTGGCCTAAATATTGCGCAACCTTCTTATATGACATACACATTGGCGATATTATTGTGCAACATGAAAAATTGCACAATTACATAGCAAATGTGTGGGGCGCTTGCATGGCGCTTTTATTTTGTACGGCGAAAATGAAGGCAAATTTATAGTAAATTCATCTTGGGCAATAATAAGCAAAAATTAACCAATACTTTTATAATACTTTCACAATACTTTTAAACAAAATATTGCACAATTTTCCTGGCGGAGAAAACTTAAACATAACAATGAACAATGTTGCCAACACATTACACAATTTTCTTTATTGTGCAATAAAAATCAAAAGCCTTTTGTTTTTGGCCAATATATTGTGCAACCTTTTAATATGACATACACATGCACATTTATAATGACTTCGCCTTGGACAATAATAAGCAAAAATTAACCAATACTTTCATAATATTTGCACAATACCTTCAAACAAAATATTGCACAATTTTCTGGTAGAGAAAAATTAAACATAACAATCAACAATGTTGCCAACACATTACACAATTTTCTTTATTGAGCAATAAAAATTAAAAGCCTTTTGAGCTTGGCCAAAATATTGCGCAACCTTCTAATATGACATAAACATTGGCGATATTATTGTGCAATATGAAAAATTGCACAATTATATTGCAAGTGTGTGGGGCGCTTGCATGGCGCTTTTATTTTGTCGTCTTGGGCAATAATAAACAAAAATTAACCAATACTTTCATAATATTTGTACAATACTTTAAAACAAAATATTGCACAATTTTCTGGCAGAGAAAAATTAAACATAACAATCAACATTGTTGCCAACACATTGCACAATATTCTTTATTGTGCAATAAAAATCAAAAGCTTTTTGAGTTTGGCCAAAAGTTTGCGCAACCTTCTAATATGACATACACATTGGCGATATTATTGTGCAATATGAAAAATTGCACAATTATATTGCAAGTGTGTGGGTCGCTTGTATGGCGCTATTATTTTGTACGGCGAAAATCAAGGCAAATTTATCGTGAATTCGTCTTGGGCAATAATAACCAAAAATTAATCAATACTTTCATTATACTTTCACAATACTTCCAAACAAAATATTGCACAATTTTCCTGTCGGAGAAAAATTAAACATAACAATGAACAACGTTGCCATCACATTACACAGTTTTCTTTATTGTGCAATAAAAATCAAAAGCCTTTTGATTTTGGCCAATATATTGTGCAACCTTTTAATATGACATACACATGCACATTCATAGTGAATTCGCCTTGGGCAATACTAAGCAAAAAATAACCAATACTTTGAGAATAATTGCACAATTTTCCTGGAGGTGAAAAATTAAACATAACAATCAACAATTTTAACCAATACTTTTAGAATACTTTCACAATATTTTGAAACAAAATATTGCGCAATTTTCTCGGCGGCTAAAAATTAAACAATGTTGCCAACACATAACACAATTTTCTTTATTGTGCAATAAAAATCAAAAGGCTTTTGATTTTGGCCAATATATTGTGAATTCGCCTTGGGCAATAATAAGCAAAAACCAACCACTTTCATAATACCAACTTATAAAAGTGCTACCAACTTATGAAAGTGCTACCAACATTGTAGGTGACACTAAGGCAAAAAAATACGAGATGGCCTCGAGCGGCCATATTTGAACTGTCAACTGTGAACTGTCACCTTGAACTATGAACTGTCATAGTGAATTCGCCTTGGGGAATAATAAGTAAAAATTAACAATACTTTCAGAATACTTTCACAATACTTTCAAACAATATGACATACACATTGGCGATATTATTGTGCAATATGAAAAATTTTAAAATTATTAATCAATGTTGCAACACATTACACAATTTTCTTTATTGTGCGATAATAATCAAAAGACTTTTGATTTTGGCCTAAATATTGCGCAACCTTCTTATATGACATACATATTGGCGATATTATTGTGCAACATGAAAAATTGCACAATTATATAGCAAATGTGTGGGGCGCTTGCATGGCGCTTTTATTTTGTACGGCGAAAATGAAGGCAAATTTATAGTAAATTCATCTTGGGCAATAATAAGCAAAAACTAACCAATACTTTTATAAAACTTTCACAATACTTTTAAGCAAAATATAGCACAATTTTCCTGGCGGAGAAAATTTAAACATAACAATGAACAGCGTTGCCAACACATTACACAATTTTCTTTATTGTGAAATAAAAATCAAAAGCTTTTTGTTTTTGGCCAATATATTGTGCAACCTTTTAATATGACATACACATGCACATTTGTAATGACTTCGCCTTGGGCAATAATAAGCAAAAATTAACCAATACTTTCATAATATTTGCACAATACTTTCAAACAAAATATTGCACAATTTTCTGGCAGAGAAAAATTAAACATAACAATCAACAATGTTGCCAACACATTACACAATTTTCTTTATTGTGCAATAAAAATTAAAAGCCTTTTGAGCTTGGCCAAAATATTGCGCAACGTTCTAATATGACATATACATTGGCGATATTATTGTGCAATATGAAAAATTGCACAATTATATTGCAAGTGTGTGGGGCGCTTACATGGCGCTTTTATTTTGTACGGCGAAAATCAAGACAAATTTATCGTGAATTCGTCTTTGGCAATAATAAACAAAAATTAACCAATACATTTATAATATTTGTACAATACTTTCAAACAAAATATTGCACAATTTTCTGGCAGAGAAAAATTAAACATAAAAATCAACAATGTTGCCAACACATTGCACAATTTTCTTTATTGTGCAATAAAAATCAAAAGCTTTTTGAGTTTGGTCAATATATTGCGCAACCTTCTAGTATGACGTACACATTGGCGATATTATTGTGCAATATGAAAAATTGCACAATTATATTGCAAGTGTGTGGGGAGCTTGCACGGCGCTTTTATTTTGTACGGCGAAAATCAAGGCAAATTTATCGTGAATTCGTCTTGGGCAACAATAAACAAGAATTAACCAATACTTTCATAATATTTGTACAATACTTTCAAACAAAATATTGCACAATTTTCTGGCATAGTAAAATTAAACATAACAATCAACAATGTTGCCAACACATTACACAATTTTCTTTATTGTGCATTAAAAATTAAAAGCCTTTTGAGTTTGGCCAAAATATTGCGCAACCTTCTAATATGACATACACATTGGCAATATTATTGTGCAATATGAAAAATTGAACAATTATATTGCAAGTGTGTGGGTTGCTTGCATGGCGCTTTTATTTTGTACGGCGAAAATCAAGGCAAATTTATCGTGAACTCAGTTGGCAATTGGATTGAAACGTGTATGGGGTGCATAATACGCTTTGGTTTTCTCAAAATATACCCGATAGAATTTTTCTGTATTCTCACTACTTCTTCCGGCATATGTCAAGGTGGCCTGTTTGTCAAAATTTGCATATGTCGACATAGGGGCTGAGCTGTCAAATTTTATTGTAATGTTGTAGTTGGCTTAGAGTCAACACCACCTGATAAAATGATTTCGCCTTGACATATTTTTGGAAGAGAAATGTAAATTTTTGTGAACTTTCATCAGTCCGGTTAGAAAATAAAATCTTTTATTAAAAATAAAAAATCTTTTAGCCACCAAGGCGAATCATACTAGGTGGCGAAGCCACTATTCGACATACATAGAGGAGAAAATCCTAAAGTCCGGCCGAAGACCGGCTATACAGAAAATATTTATTCAGCGAAGCCACTATTCGACATACACAGAAGAGAAAATCGTTAGGTCCGGCCGAAGGCCGGCTATACATAAATTATTTATTCAGCGAAGCCACTATTCGCCATACATAGAGGAGAAAATCCTTAAGTCCGGCCGAAGGTCGGCTATTCAGAAAATATTTATTCAGCAAAGCCACTATTCGACATACATACATAGAGGAGAAAATATTTATTCAGCAAAGCCACTATTCGACATACATAGAGGAGAAAAATCTGTATAGCCGAAGGCCGGCTATACAGAAAATATTTATTCAGCGAAGCCACTATTCGACATACATAGAGGAGAAAATCTTTAACGGGAAACGAATAGATTGCGAGTTATGTGCCTCTTTGAATAAATCTTTAGTTCCTAATACAGTTTATACAAAATTGTAAATGAAAATATTAAGAAACTAGATAAATTTATTCATATAAAAGGATTTTCTCATATATGATATAACAAACACCGGCTACGCTAACTAGATCTCTTTTGCATAGCCGACATTCGGCAGGACGCAAGGATTTTCTTCTCTATGTTATAACAAACACCGGCTACGCTAACTAAAGTCTTTTTGCATAGCCGGGCTTCGGCCGGACGCAACAATTTTCAGCTCTATGGTATAACAAACACCGGCTACGCTAACTAACGCTTTTTCGCATAGCCGCCCTTCGGCCTGAAGCAAGACTTTTCAGCTCTATGGTATAACAAAAACCGGCTACGCTAACTAAAATATATAGGCCATATACATATGTATGTATGTTCAGAAATAAAGTAGAAAATTACATACATACATATATATGAAAACTTCATAGGCCCATAACTCGAAAACTATGCGTTTCCCCTAATGGTTTTATTTACATTTTCTTCTTATTTTTGCATTTTCTACCCCCTTTGTACCTTTTTTATTTGGAACCGTGTCACTAAACTGGACTCAAGCCAAAGTTGCTTTTTGTGCTATACTAACTGCTGTGTATTGAGCAACTTGTTATTGAGGTGAAATTTTCTAATTTTTATTGAAAATAAGCATATAAATGTTATTAGAAAAGATATTTATATGGAATAAAAAGTTAATGTTAATGAAACTTGGTGTTTTACTTGATTTCCGATTTTTATTTTTTGATTAAAAGAAACATTTTTTTTCGGGGCAGATATCGAAGTGAAATTTGGTACATATAATGCCTATGGATGTGTGATCCGATGTAGGAAAAATGGGAGTGATCCGCCTACTTTTATTAGTAGCCCCCATGCATGAGAAAAAAGTGGTCTGTGCATTTGACCTTCCTATATGTATTTTGACCCGGTGAATTCAAATCTGAAGTCCCTTTAGATAATACACCGTCAAAGTAAATTGTGAAAAATAGAGAAAAACGTTAATTTTACGCAATTTACACAATTTAAGGTGTACATAGTACGGACGTTCGGTAATTGTGCTGTCAAATTGTAGTATATTTTACCAATTAATTCAGTTTAACATTTGCTTTAATTTTTTCTCATACATTTTCTGACACAACATTTCCCAAAAAAAGTTGCTTTGTTGTATAGGGCAAAATACACGATCAAAATGTTTGATGTCAAATTCGTGTACGTGTGCTTGACGATAAATCAAAACCAAGTAGATTTTCCCACAAGCGTCGTCGGTGTCACTAATACGAACGAAATTGCACACATACCATTGCCACGCTTGTTTTGATTTGAGAAAATAAGCGTATAAATGTTGGCTCTGTTCAATAACTGAAAATTGTTAATAATTGTTAATAGTTTTCACTGAAAAGTGTTCACGTACCGAACGCTTCTAGCAATAACTATTAACATTGTTAACAATTTTCAGATATTGAACAAAGCTGTTATTAGAAATTTACTATTTTTTATTGAAAATAAGCATATAAATATTATTAGAAAAGATATTTACATGGAATAAAAAGTTAAAGTTAGAAATTTACTAATTTTTATTGAAAATAGGCATATAAATGTTATTAGAAAAGATATTTACATGGAATAAAAAGTTAATGTTGATGAAACTTGGTATTTTACTTGATTTCCGATTTTTATTTATTTTATTAAAAAAACATTTTTTTTACAAAAAATTTATCAAAATTGATGATATCGAGTTCAATGAATGCTTGATATCGCAGAAACCAGGAACAATTTCGCCAAACAGTTTTCGCAAATTTTTAAATTAAACTGGCTTTTATGAGCAACAAGTTGGAGAACTACATCTAATTACTACAAAATTGGTTTTCACAATTGGCAGAAAACAAAACCAATGGCTGATTTCCAAAACGTCAGTTGCTTTGTATTCGAACAATGTATAGTGTTTCATATCGTGCAAAACATTGACAATGCATTCCTTTTCAAAACGTCGTCGACAAGTATCAGAAATGCCGCAAAAGAGTAATCAGGGTATCGGTTTCAAAGTTGATGCAATGTTTAGCAGCTTCCCATACGTGCACGATTTGAAACCGCAGCAGAACTGTATACAAAATTTGTATTGATACGATTTGGAAGTCAGCCAATTTGATATTAACCACCGATATGCAAACAAGTTTATAGTATAGTCCTTATTGCGTTGCCTGGGGTGCACGTTCGAAACAAATATCACCGACGGCGAATTGACGACACTCCAAGCCGACTTTATTCAACATTTCCCAACAAAAGGCAGAAAAGTCATTGATGAAAACGCTGGTATCATGCTACTAAACTTTTCATTGATAACAATTTTGGTAACAAAAAAAATTCTGCTGAAAGGGGATTTAGTTACGCATTTTATTGTTTTGTATGGAAAAAAATATTCTAAGCCTTGAATACAACCTGGTATGAGATGGAAATCGATCGATATAGAAATAAGAAAATCTCCTGAAAGATGACACGGATGTTTTTATCGTTTACGAAGCTTAGAATATTTTATTCGACCTTAAATTCTATTTCACTGTATCGTGCGATTTACATAATACATATTTGGCTAGTATTAGTTTTATGAAATCGATCGATTTCCATCACATAAAAAATCGTTTGAAGAAGGTCTACAAATAAAAGGGGTAAATAAGTCATTTTCAGTAAAGTTTTTTCTAAAATCGGCGCCGATTTCAAATCGAGCATTTCCATCACACACCACAATAAAATGTAAAAATCGAATCGAATCCACAACCTCCACACGCTACCTAAACTCTTTAACTTAAACTCTTTAATATACATAAATAGAAGCACGACAACTTTGCTGAGTTTTCTAATTTTATTATAATGTTGTAGCAAGGCGAATTGATACGCTTTTTGTGTAGTGTCCAAAGCGTATTAATAACAAGTGGCCGCATTAGAGCAACAACAACTGACATTCACCAATGCGTCATGTTAAATGCATACATAAAAACTTGCTGTTTAGTTTTTTTTACGAGTTTGACAGTTTGGTGTAGTCAGCTGATGATCACTTATACTAATAGGGCCACCTGGTATCATTCGCATTGATAGTGTCTTAGAATTAACACCACCTGATAAAATGAATTCGCCTTGCATTATTTTTGGAAGAAAAATTAAAATTTTTGTGAATTTTCATCAATCCGGTTAGAAATTAACATCTTTTTACTGAAAATAAAAAATCTTGTTTTTATATTATTTGTAAAAAGATGCTTTTTGTGCTCCATGTGTATACTAACTGCAGTGTATTGAGTAACTTGTTATTGAGATGAAGTTTTCTACTTTTTGTTAAAAATAAACGTATAAATGTTATTAGAAATTTACTAATTTATATTGAAAATATGCATATAAATGTTATTAGAAAATATATTTACATGGAATAAAAAGTTAATGTTGATGAAACTTGGTATTTTACTTGATTTCCGATTTTTATTTGTTTATTGATAGTGTCATAGAATCAACACCACCTGATAAAATGAATTCGCCTTGCATTATTTTGGAAGAAATATTTAAATTTTTGTGAACTTTCATCAGTCCGGTTAGAAGTTAACATCTTTTTACTGAAAATAAAAAATCTTGTTTTTATTTTATTTGTAAAAAGATGCTTTTTGTGCTCCATGTGTATACTAACTGCAGTGTATTGAGTAACTTGTTATTGAGATGAAATTTTCTACTTTTTGTTAAAAATAAACGTATAAACGTTATTAGAAATTTACTAATTCGTATTGAAAATCTGCATATAAATGTTATTAGAAAATATATTTACATGGAATAAAAAGTTAATGTTGATGAAACTTGGTATTTTACTTGATTTCCGATTTTTATTTGTTTATTAAAAAAACATTTTTTTACAAAAAATTTATCAAAATTGATGATATCGAGTTCAATGAATGCTTGATATCTCAGAAACCAGGAACAATTTCGCGAAACAGTTCTCGGATTCTGAAAGAGGATATGCAAGATATATATACACCATACTTAACTCATTTTTTTTCAATGGTCGGTGGCCCAAAATAGGATTTTCATAATCCTATCGGAACAAATTATTTATACACGACAACGTTTATGTATTTTATAGGCGACTAATCATTTATTTTGTTGCAGACAACATCGACGAAAATGTGCTGTTTCCACAATACAAAAAAGTGACTTGAGTAAAATATTTGTATGAAAATCGCTCAAAAAACTTTTTTGTTCGGAGGCCAAAAATGTCGTACAGTTTATTGAAAATAAGCCTTTATATGTCATTAGAAAAGATATTTATATGGAATAATAACTCAATCCGCTATGTGATGAAAAATGATTTGAAAGCGATAAAAGGTGTGATGTGTTTGCTATAGTCGTATTGTCAATAATTTTCAAATTTGTTTTTAATTGTTTTTCAACCATTTTTGACAAATTTCTCTTCACAGTTCCTCTGCACTGCTTATGTTTTATCTTCTAATGAGTTTTTTAAAAGTCAGTAGTCTGAGTTTTGCTCAAAACTAACTGAAAAGATCGGTCGGAATTCATCACATCTTTTCAAACAATCGTATTGAAGTCGGTTTAAAAACAAATTGTTTTCCATCACATACCTGAATATTGATGAAAGTTGGTATATTACTTTATTTCTGTTTTTAATGAACAAGTTAATACATATTGGTATCATTTTGTTTTTAATACCAACGATTTTCTCCTCTAAGTATGTCGAATAGCGGCTTCGCTGAAGAATATTTTTCTGCCTAGCTGGCCTTCGGGTGGGCTTAATGATTTTCTCCTCTAGGTAAGTTGAATAGCGGCATCGCTGAAGAATGATTTTATGCCTAGGAGGCTTGAGGCAAAGCTTAAGGATATTCAACTAAGTATGATTTTTGCTTGGCTGGCCTTCGGCCAGGCTTAAGAATTTTCTCCTTTAAGTATGTCGGAAAGCGGCTTCGCTGAAGAATGATTTCCTGCTTTCGGCCGGACTTATTAATTTTTTTCTCTAGGTATGTCGAAAAGCGGCTTCGCTGAATAATAATTTTTTGCCTTTTTTGTGATAATAACTTTAATTTTTTCAATAATAAACAATAAAAATGGTTAAATTATTAGTTTTCATGATTACTAGCATACAATAATGTTGACAATCTTTCATATGATACCCACAATGTTACACTGTATCAAAAATTTATGTAGAAAATAACAATGATCTGTAAAAGTTTGGGGGCCCGTAACTCCGAAAATATGCATTTCCGCCGATTTGTGTACTTAACATTTTTTTCTTAGCATTAAATTTTCTATTACATCAAAGGAATGTCGCTAAAGTAAATTTAAGACTGAATTTTAGTCGAACTGTATGTAAACTAGTTAAATTATTTAACACTTTATTTATGATTTACGCATTTTAGTCGAACTGTATTGTTTTATCCAAAGTTATTTAATTATAATTTGGTTTAATCTCATTTGTAATTTCCGTTTTAATTTCACTTTATTTATTTTTAAAAGAAAATATTATAACAGAAATTTTGAACCACCACTATGTTTTATTTTCGCCTTAACTGGGTTTTCAACAAATTAGCGCGTTTTTATTGAACAAGTTGCATTAGCAGCACTGATTCGTCAAAATAGCATAGGCCGCGGCTAAAGACAAAATATTTGACGGCGGTAGTTAAAGACATGAAAATGAGGAAAGTCTGGCAATAATTTTTTTTAAAATATGTAACGGAATGTACCTTAACTATGCGGTGCATACTTGTGACCTGATACTATGCTTTAAATACTTAAAACTAGTTCTATCCGATTTTAAAGATAATAAAAGAATTATTTTGGTATATTTATAAATGATTTTAATTATTTTATTATATTCTTTTCAAAAAAGTTCGATTTTTTTTTGTCCGCAAACTATGCAACTGACATATATATATATATATATATATATATATATATATATATATATATATATATATATATATATATATATATATATATATATATATATATATATATATATATATATATATATATATATATGTATATATATATGTATATATGTATATAAATTTTATATATATATATATATATATATATATATATATATATATATATATATATATATATATATATATATATATATATATATATATATATATATGTATATATATATATATATATATATATATATATATATATATATATATATATATATATATATATATATATATATATATATATATATATATATATATATATATATATATATATATTTATATATATATATATATATATATATATATATATATATATATATATATATATATATATATATATATATATATATATATATATATATATATATATATATATATATATATATATATATATATATATATATATATATATATATATATATATATATATATATTAAAATTATTAATTTAATATTAATTAAAACATTTTAATAACAAATTATAAAATATTTTACTAAATTAAATTATTAACATTTTTATATTATTTTAATAAAAATATTTAAATTATAAAAAAAACAAATGTATAAAATAATAAAAAAAACTCAATTAAAAACTATTGTAAACTTTGAATGATTTCTTTATAATATAAAGAATTGCCTGAAAAAGGATTACCTTGATAGGGTAAATTATGTAATAATAATTACATTCATTATATTTAATAGAATTAAACTATTTCTAAAAGTATCAAAAACTTTTGTGCATCCTACACTAAAATATACTAATAATTATAAGTATAAATAAAATTAAATTAATAAAAAGATAAGCTTATTAAGCTATTGGGTTCATACCCCACTTATAAAGGTCTAATCCTTTTCTTTTTAATTTTAAATAATTCATCTAAAATTATATTTTTAATTATTTCAATAATAGGAACTATAATTTCAATTTCAACTAATTCTTGATTAAGAGCTTGAATAGGATTAGAGATTAATTTATTAGCTTTTATTCCCCTAATAAGAGATAATAAATTAATATCAACAGAATCCTCAATAAAATATTTTTTAACTCAAGCATTAGCTTCTTCTGTATTATTATTTGCAGTAATTTTATTTCTAATAAATTCAAGAAAAATTAATTCTTATTAATTCTTATTAGAAATAATAATTTTTCCCCTCTTCTTCTAAAAACAGGAGCAGCCCCATTTCATTTTTGATTTCCTAATGTAATAGAAGGATTATCATGATTAAATTCCTTAATTTTAATAACATGACAAAAAATTTCTCCGTTAATATTAATATCTTATATTATTATTAAACCAATTATTATTCTAAGAATTATTCTTTCAATAATAATTGGAGCTTTAGGAGGATTAAATCAAACCTCTTTACGTAAACTAATAGTTTATTCATCTATTAATCATTTAGGTTGAATATTAGCATCAATATATAATAGACATGTATTATGAATGATTTATTTTTTAATTTATACATTTTTAATAATTTTTATATTTAATATATTTAAAACTTCTCACATTAATCAACTATTTTCATTATTTTTTCAATCAAAAAATATATAAAATTTTTTTTTATATTTTTTAATTTGTTATCTTTAGGTGGATTACCTCCATTTTTAGGATTTTTCCCAAAATGAATAGTAATTCAATCATTAACTATAAATAATCAATTTTTTTATTAATATTTATAACATTAATTACCTTATATTTTTATATACGATTAACATATAGAGCATTTATATTATATTATTATGAAAATAATTGAATAATTATTTCAAAATTTTATTCAATTAATATAAAAATTTTTATAACTTCTTCTTTTTTTTCCACATTTGGATTATTTTTAATTTCTTCTTTATATTTTAAGGCTTTAAGTTAAATAAACTAATAGCCTTCAAAGCTATAAATATAAGGAATATCTTTTAAGCCTTAGTAATTTTTACTCCTTTAGAATTGCAGTCTAATATCATTATAAAGCTAACTGATTAAAGAAAAATATTCTCATAAATAGATTTACAATCTATTGCCTAAATTTTAGCCATTTAATCGCAACAATGATTATTTTCTACTAATCATAAAGATATTGGTACTTTATATTTTATTTCCGGAGCTTGAGCAGGAATAATTGGATCTTCATTAAGTATTTTAATTCGAGCTGAATTAGGACATCCAGGAGCTTTAATTGGAGATGACCAGATTTATAATGTAATTGTTACAGCTCATGATTTTATTATAATTTTTTTTATAGTAATACCAATTATAATTGGAGGGTTTGGAAATTGATTAGTACCATTAATATCAGGAGCACGAGATATAGCTTTTCCTCGAATAAATAATATAAGTTTTTGATTATTACCTCCTGCATTAACTTTATTATTAGTAAGTAGTATAGTATAAAACGGAGCTGGGACAGGATGAACAGTTTACCCCCTTTATCATCTAATATTGCTCATGGCGGGGCTTCTGTTGATTTAGCACTTGCAAAAAAAGTATTCCTAAAAATATTAAGTTATTTCCAAAGTGAACCACACGAACTCTTGTAGTTGACGTCAATAACCCTACTGCTTTTAACAAACTGTATTCTATAGGTACATGCAGTCTACTTCTTTTTTTCGTAGTGGAGGAGTTAGAGCCGTTAACAATGAAAATGTTAACATGAAGCTAACTTAAAATTTAGTTAACTCAAAATTTAGTTAAGTCTGATTTCAATAGCTAACTTTAAGAATATGATATATAAAACTCATATTTTATATTAGATGAAAATAAAATAGCTTCTATGTATTTTCAACTGAGCTCAGACGAAAAAGTAAAAATTGTATATTATACACGATATCTCACTTTTACATATTGAAATCAGACGAAAACTCAGACATTGTAATGGCATCTTTAGTATAAACTCATTAACACAAAAACTACACCGGCACATAAGAACAAAAAATTTGGCTGTACATTTCACCAAGCCCACATACCTAAATGTATTTCGATGAGCTAAATCCGCATTATATTCGGTATGAAAAATAAAATAGATTCATATCGAATATAGTTTATTTAATATGCTTGGTATAAGTTCCTAAGCGTACTACGTAGGGTATTCACTCGAATAATGTTTGCTCGATTAATCGAATAATTGAAGTCAAATAATGTTCGATCAAATAAAAAAATGACAATTTCGAGTAAAAATTTATTCGATTAATTTAGGTCGATTAATCGAATAACTCAACTAATAACATGTATGCAAATTTTCTTTTTTTGAATGAGTTTAATAAAAGCTGGCAACATTTTTTAAATTACATATATGAAATTTACCATGTAATCGAACGATATTTCCTAATAAGAGACCACATGATCAAAGAATTAAGTATTAAGAATGAAGCATGTAACAATAATAGGGAGAAAGAAGCCAACTTAAACTCGGAAATATAACCATCAAATAAAAATTATTTTAAGTAAAGAAGATATTTCGAGAGCAGCTAGTTAACTAGATGTTTCGTATTAAAATATGTATCGAATGTAATCTAACGGCGAAATTAAACGAAAAATTAAAAGCATTCACAAAATCAAAGAGCAAAAATTACTTTTGTCATATAAAATATTACTTTGTGGATCTAGAGAAAAACAAAGAATTGATCCAATAAATTGAAATGCTTTTTAATTCACCTTTTCTCAATTTCTCCAGCGTCAACGATTAGTGAAAGATAATTCTTATTATATTTTAAGCAATTTGATTAAAAAAACAAATTTAAAGCAAATATATTAATTCAAATACATAATTTTATTTAGTATTTTGTGAAAGAAAATTAGTGTTTGTCTAATCAAATAGCAAGAATAAAATGAACAAAAAAGACTAAAATGAACAAAAAAGAACAAAAAGACTGAACAAGTCCACCTTGTTCATACCACTGAATCATTCAATTGAACAAGTTCGTTCATGAATAGCACAACTCTAATAGGAGCAATGTTCAATCGAAAAAAATATCTTATATGAAATTAATAAAAAGCATTATTTTTCTTAGGACTAAATTTATCTATTTTGTTCGATTATTTAACGACTTGTCCTGTTCCGTTCTCTGTGAGAAGTGAAAATGTTCGGAATTATAAAAGCTTTGTTGCTACAATTTAATATTTATAAGAACAATGCTATGCCAATTCTGATTATTTTTATTCCGCATTGAATACAATACAGTTCTGAATATTATTAAATAATTTCTGGCGCAAAATTTTCTCAAACCGAAACATTTGAATAGTAAAAAACTATTTTAAATGATCAGTTTGTCATTTAATTTAAATATTGCTTTGCTGATACACGCCGGTTACATTTTTCGAACAAAAAAAAACTGTTAACATTTCTTACATATTGAATGAAAATAACCGCTCAAAAAACAAGGTTAAGGGGCATAAAAATGTTGATCGGCTAGCTCAAGCCTACGCGCCGTTGGTTCTTAACATAGCATACTCGCATACCCACAGAGTATGCAAATAAATATAAGAAGAAATATTTATACAGATAAATGAAACCATGGCTAGATGGTATGCCATGTAGAGTACATTGTTCCCTCCCAAATACCTTAAAAGACACCTATGACAGACTTAATACCCTGAATTGAAATCTGTCCCTAAATTAGACATGAACTTTTAAATTACACTCACATACCTTTCCACAGTCATCCTTCCCTTCATGAGAAAATTAGAGATTCATTTTAGTAATAGAAAAATTTAACAAATGTCTATTAAGTAATAAAAAAAAGAAAAGAACAATTCATAAAAGAAATGACTTTCGATCGTCATTCAATAAATTTTGCGAGCATACTAATTATTGTAAATGAAAAATTTTAAAGAGTACTAATGATTGCTTTAAATTTTACAATTCGGACAAAAGCTACAGTATGAATCGGACCAAAAGAATAAGCAATTGAATAATAATTATAATAATAATAATACAAAAAATAATAATTACTATAAAAGAGAATCATCACTTACAATAACAATCGATGTTCCATTTCACTTCGTTAATACGCTGGGCCCTGCAATCAATAAGTGTGGTTGTTGTTGTTGTTTTGTTTTGCTGCTTGTAAATAATGATTATTAAATATAATTTAGAGAAATTTAGATACCATGATCAATAAAAAATAAGAATGATAAAAAGATAGACCTTACACTCACAAAAAATGTTTAGTCAATGTTAATTGTTAATATGATAATTTAACTCATATATAAATGTTCGACCAATTTATTTTAGTTAAAGTAATATACCTTAAGAAAATGTTAGTTATTTATGATATTCTAAGAGTTGTATGGCTTAAGACATATAAAGATATATAAAGTAGTGAATATGTTAGTTTAATTTAGCAATAAGTAGGAATATTATGTAAAAATTTTAATAAGATTGAATTAGAAAAATATTAGGTATTATAAAATTGTTAATATAATTATTTCTGCACTTAGTATGAAAACTTCACAACGTTTTAGCTAAATGTCTTACGGAAGGTTATTACTGTATGTATGTATATAGTTTTTTTTTTTTTTGTATATTTAATTTAAGTATTAATAGGAAAAGGTTAGGTAATATTGATGATTTTTATACTATAAATTTTACGTTTAGAAATTTGTTGACAACTATAGATTTTGTAAATTGCGACGATCGTAGCGGAATTGATGTATACTGTTGTTGTGTTGTTAGTGAGCCTGATCACGTTTATTTAAAGATCCGTTCTGTATGGAACCTTTGCTAGGAATTACGTAACTGATTTTTTCCTGCATATATAAGGAAGCGTGCGATAGTTTTGAAGAACTTCAGGCTGTGGATAAAGGTGTTGGTGGTGGCGTTTAACAGGGTCTATAGCGGAAATCGCACCCACAACCCCTAGACTGATAGGCTAGCATCGCTACTACTCAGCCACGGGCGCAAAGGAGAAAAACTTTTAAGGAATTTCCTAAAAAAAACCTCCAATGTATTTTTTAAATAATGCCAATGAAAACCCCAAGTGAAAGTTTTCATCCATAATTTGGGTTTCGAATCCCTTATCTGGCAGCCCTCTTTGCGGCAGTAATTTTTATTAATAACTTTTTGATCATCTATGGAGTCTTAAGCCTCAGTTTGGTAATTTTTGCTAAAACAATCTTCCAAATGCTAAGTGGGTATGTACTAGGTTATTCATTTAATCGGGTTTCTGCTTTAATCCGTTAATCGTTCGATTAATTAATCGAGGTTTTGGCTTAATCTATTAATAATCGGTTAATTGCAGTATTAACCGGTCAACCTATTAATGAAGTTTTGTCATAAATAAAGTAGTTTCAGCAAATAAAATTGCATAAATTATCTTTTATTTTGAATTTATTAGTAAAAAAAAACATTAGCATAAAAAACATAACAATTCTTGAACTAAAAAAATCATATATATGTATTTATTAAAAAATTAACAAGTTTGTGAGACCATTTTATCAGTTATTTCAAAAATTTAGGGAGATCTTCTAAAACAATCTTTTAGAAAAATAATTTCTTTAGTTTTGATAAAACTTGGCTTGAAAAAATCCGTTCATTTATCGTAGATGTTGAAGAAATCGAAAGCAATTCATAATACAAAACATCTAGTTTCTCAATCCTTTTCCTGGATTTCTCTAAGCTTATAAAATTTTCCATCATGCCATTTTTTTTTAATTTTCAACACTTCTAATTGTTTCGGTTAATTCTCTTAAAACATTCCTTGTATTACCATCGATAGTTTCTTCTGTTGTAAGGTCATCTTCTAATTCATGCTGGCAGAACTCAGCGAAAAAAAGTTTATTTCCGAGGTCCTTAGTTTCCGTTTTTGTACTGTATTTTAAAACACTGTTGCTAGAAGGAAACATTCCTGAGTGGAGGTATAAAATAATGGAATTCGTCTCTTATTAACTCTAATCCTTAGATTTTTAATTAAATCGTTGACAACAGTATTATTAGATTTTATAAAACTATTAAACAAAAACTTAATACATAATTCCCTCAAGTTCAATTAGAGTAGCTGAGTCTTTACTAAATTCTTTTATAGGCACGTCCAAAGATTTTAATGTTTTTCTTAAGCTAAAATCACTGAACACATTTATTTGTTTATATGAAGAGTAATTTCTAAACACATACATTTTGTATATGAGACGAAACAAATAATTAAACACAAAAAAATACGTTATAATACTACAAAATACGAAAAAAATTTGTTACGTCAGTTAATCGGTTAATCGACTGAAATTAACTGGTTTAACCGTTAATCGTAAAAAGCCAATTTTAAATTAACCGGTCAGTTAATCGGGTAGTAATTAGCCGGTTAACCGATTAACGGTTAACCGAATGAATACCCTAGTATATACTTAGGTAGCATCATTTTCACAGAATATGATTACTAGACCAATTTTTATTACTTTTCACTCATATTCACATGCAAAATTAATATTTATTACTATTTTTCTCGCTAGTTATTGTTATACAATCAGAGAATTCATAAATATTTTGAAGATATTTTTATGGAAGGCGCTAATACTACAACAATTACAACACATGGTCCAACAATATTAGCGCAGTCAAATAAGCAGAAAAAAGGGGCCAACTGCGGAATGAGATATAATAAGCTAAAAATTCGTATACACCTTCGTTTCGGTGTCGTAAAAGTTGTCTCAAAAGTTTCTTAAAGTCTCGTGTCTGCGTTGTAAGTTATTCAAGGTCAAAGGTGACGAAAATCAGTTTTTCGCAATTATTTCGGTTTCTATAGCTCCAATTATGTTAACCGTTATTATAAAAATTTTAGAGCATAAAATTTGCGACAAATTTTGTATTAAACATTTTTTCATACGCCCAACCGTTTCTGAGATAGAGAGCCCGCAGCGTTCAGCCATATTCAATGTAATGCAAGGTCAACCGTGAGTCTCAGTGAATAATACCTTGTATAAAGTTATGGAATGAGAAATAATAAAATATTTGCCCGATTTATTTCTTCTTAAAATCTACTTTAAATAAATTAATATAAAATTAGAATATACAATAAATGTTTCATTTAATGAGTTTTTAATTACACAAAGTAAGTACACCGAAAAGAAAAATCAATCGATCGGTACATAAATTAATCCCAAACGGTGTCAAAAGTACGCTAATTCTGGATTTCCTGAATTCAAGTACAGAAATATTGATCCAATTGCGGAATATTCAAATGCAACACACTTAATTTTAGCCTGACTCGGCTTTATTCATGTAGAAAATTATTTTAAATACGACAATGTTTATAAACTTTATATACAGTCGTATTCGTACTGTGTTGGTGTTTGTTTGCTTTGATGATAGCCACAATACACTGATGTGCTCTTCTTGTTATTTATTTTCATTTCTCGGGAATAGCCGACAACTAGCGACAAAAGTCGTATTACATAATTGATTTATATGGTGTTCAGACATGTATTCTTAATTGAGTCAATATTCGGTTTATTGACAAAATTAATTTAGTGTTCAGATATACAGAATTTACTCAATATAGCTAACTCAATAAGCAGCTGGAAATAACATTGTTTTTATTTTTTATTTATAAATAAAATTTTGTTGTGTTTTGTTTTGTTCTATTTTCTTCACATTTTGCCATTGTATATAGTTTTGCTCACTAAACACACTTGTGAACAGTGTTGCATTTCTAGTTTTACTCAATATTTATAACAATTTCGTACTTATTGAAGAATAACTAAATTAAAATTTTGTATGGAATATTGAGCACAATAATGCCATTTATTGCGATAATCTCAATAAAGGCGCTTGTCTGAACACCATATTAAGCCCGCTGCATACTACAAGCAATACCACCGCATACTTGAATCAATCCTACTGCGTACTTTAATCAATCCCTTCTTTTTACTTATTTAATCCAAGAACAGACTTGAGATATATATATATATTACATATATTTTTAATACTTAGCTAAATTTAATATTTTTATTTACTTGTCTTAATTTAAAATTTATATTTGTTCATTCCTGGTATTGAACTTAACTCATCATATTTGTAAACCAACGCCTCATACTACTCAGCTAACTCAGTATAGAAAGAACGACAGCAAAAATCCAGTATACACCAGCAGCATATAATACGACATTTGCCGTTTATTTATGGGCCCTGAACGATCAAACAAAATAACAAACAACAAGAGCACTACAGTGAATTGTGGCTATCAGCAAGCAAATACCAACACACTATGACTTTGTATAAAGTTTATAGAAATAGTCGTACTTAAAATAAGAATTTCGGTACTTAATTTAAGAAATTTTTACGTGATTCAAAATTTTTTACATGATTTAAGAATTTTATCCCGTTTTCGGCTTCATTTTGTGTTATTCGTATTAAAATTTTTGAATACAACTCGTACTCAAAGTAAGTAGAAAATACTTGAATTTAATATGGCATTTTTCTTTCTGTGTAAGTATTATTAAACGAATATATTAGATATATGCAAAATGATATCAAATATAATGTATTAACTAATAAACATTATAAATTATTTCTTGTAAATGATATTTCAATGATTTAATAACTTTATACAAGGTATTATTCACTGAGATTCACGGTTGACCTTGCATTACATTGAGTATGGCTGAACGCTGCGGGCTCTCTACTCTGTATCTCAGAAACGGTTGGACGTATGAAAAAATTTTTGATACAAAATTTGTCGCAAATTGTATGTTCTAATAACTGCTAACATCATTGGAGCTATAGAAACCGAGATAATTTCGAAAAACTGATTTTCGTGACCTTTGACCTTGAATAACTTACGGCGCAGGCACGAGATCTTATGAGACTTTTGAGACAACTTTTAGAACACCAAAACGAAGATGTATACGAATTTTCAGCTTATTATCTCTCATTCTGCAGTGAAACCCTTATTTGACTTGACTATATATCCAACAAACAAACAAAAGAATTATTGAATGAAAGGCAGACAGAAGGTTTTCTATCATTCTTATATTTCACTATTCATGCATAGTTGAAAAAGAGCGATTGAACTAGAAGACCGACCTATGTCATTGAGGAAATATTAATTAGAATGACCCAACATTCCAATGAGCTATTTGGCACAAGTCTAATGTATAGTAATAAAAAAATACTTTAACTTGGTTTGCCATTTAAAATATTTATTAAACAGCAAAATATTTATTAAAGAGCGAAAGCTAATTGCTTTGTCCCTTTTCCCCAAATGATTTTCTAAGCAATTAAATAGCACTGAAATGTGAATTCCCTGAAAGTCAAACAAATTAGTAACAGGAAAAAAAACAAGCTTAATATTTCTGTATAGAAAAATTTCCTTTTAATTTCTAAAGCCACTTTTGAAATGAAACAGAGACACAGTAACACAGTGATGATGGGATTATTAAATCTGCTTTAGAGTTTACTTCAAACAAGTTACGCTTAAAATTTAAATTATTTGTATATGTGCGTTTGTGCGTTTCGAAAATATATTTCAAATATTCTTCAAATTTGTATACATTAAAGAATACAATGTAATGAATTTTATAATGTAACATCATTATGACAATGACAGTGATTATGTTTGTTAGACATCATACGAGGAGATATTTATAGCTTTTAATCTAAATATAAACAAAAACTCAATTGCAGACAAAACAGTTGAAAAAATAGAAAACAAAAACATTACACAATGTGCAACTATCAATTGGGTTCATCACCATCAATTGTATATAATACCACTACCACCCTCACCACCAACCACCTTTATGTTCTAGTTTTTATTTTTATTATAGAAGAACTTTGTTCTTTTTTTTTGTGTGTTTTCATGTGGGTGCTTTTGTTAGTGATAAGAAAATGTTACCATCACTCAAAGCACTTGGCACACTCAAATAATCGCACTCAGTTGTTCGAGTGTGGAAAAACTTTACTCAAATTAATAACACACATACATTTGAACTCCTTTAAACAGTTATTGCAAGTTTGCCGCATGCGCCATTTCCGCCACAAGCTCTTCCTCTACACGCACAAATGTGGGTTGATAGACCAACCCATTTTATTTGGAGTTCTCTAAAGTATCGTCTTGTATTACTAGACTTTTCCACTACA
Source organism: Panzeria rudis (assembly GCA_956483635.1). Classification (NCBI taxonomy): domain Eukaryota; kingdom Metazoa; phylum Arthropoda; class Insecta; order Diptera; family Tachinidae; genus Panzeria; species Panzeria rudis. Next base: position 43,925,402 of record OY101449.1, on the reverse strand, counting down.
TGAGCCGAACAACAAGATTGTAAATTATATAGACTTGTTGCTTTGAATAACTGTTGCTGGCAGACACAGTTCGTTCGTAAAATGTTGTTCGTTAGATTGTGCTGTGTACAAGCGTTCGTCACTTGTTGCTTGCCGGCCTACAATTGAATTTTATGAAATATTATGTTGGCATTCCTGTATCATTCCACAAGTGGCATCATACGTTTCCGGTTACGTTGGCATCCGCTTAGTTGAATTCATACGTTGGCGGATATCAGTTGATTGTTTAACGGTCGGTTTTTGATTTTTTAAAAGAAATTTTATGTTAAAATAAACAGAATTGTTAATGGTGAACATAATAATTTAAGAAAAAGATTTGAAAACAAATAAAAAACACTCCTTAAAAAGTGTAAAAAGAAAAATTCATATAAAAAAATTCTAGAATATAAGCCAATCAAAAATATAAAGAAGAAAAAGATATTAAGTCCTTTATTTAATAAATCAATTCTTAATTTTGAAATTTAAAATAATTTATATAAATTTATTCAAAAATGATTAATCTTACAGTGTTAGAAAGATAAACTGGAAATATCTACTAAATCAAATACAAGTTTAAATAGTAAAAGGTAAGTTTATCAATAAAATTTAATAAGAAATTATAAAATATAATATTTATATAAATAAACTAGAGTTAGTATATAAAGCTTGCTATAAAAGAGTTTTAGGTTTCCGGAACGGAATAACAAATGGAAGCCCTTATATAGCCCATTACCTATAAGTTACATTTTGATCAGGATGACGCATATAGTTATCGATGGGTATACGTTGACAATACGTAACTGATTTCTACAACTTTTCAGTTAAAACAGTCTGTAAGCGTTACTAGCATAGAAATAATATAACTACAAATTATTTAGTAGATAATCTTCATTAATTTCGGTTTTTCTTATTTCGAGGCTAGGAATGTTTTTTCGCCAAGATTTATTGTATAACGTTTTCTGAGTTTTGTGAAAAATAATATAAAAGCAGTTACGTGTTGTCAACGTATGATCTTCGAAATGTATACATATAATCTATTGTGATTTTTCATAACATACTTGGAACCAGACGCGGCTTCAGCTTAAGCTTTTAGGAGGGGAGCTTTTAAATGAAATATGTATACCATTTGTAAAACTTATTTTACAAACTCAATGGAAATGAGGTGTACATTAATCGTTTTGGGAGGGAAAATATCCCTTTTCCACACCCCTGAATCCCCGCCTGCTTGGAACTAATTGAACAGCAATTACTTCCTGCAATTGTTAAAACAGGGTAACAAACTAGTTTTAAGCAAAATTTTAGTGGGCAGATTTAGTAAAAAATTTCGTTTGTAAACGTTTCAAATTTGTACAAAAAATAACTCAAATACGTTTAAAAAAATTTTTCCATACAAATTTCAAAACGTAAAAAGCGTTTGTATTTACAAAATCTGTCCTTAAAACAGGTTTATAGATGGTATGCAATAGGGTTTGCATAGCGATTAAAATCGTAACCGAAATCGTGACTAATCGCATCTTTTAATCGTAGTCGTAATCGTTATCGAAGCCGTTAATCGCTCTATTACGATTAAAAATGTTGGCGTTTTTCCAACAAAAAATTTATGTCAAACGCAAGGACCGGAAAACGTTTTTCATTTTGTGTGTTTCTAAAACATTTATCCTTAAAGCTCAAAATATATATTAAATTGTACAGAAAACAAAAAGTATTTGAAAAGATATTTAAAATAAATATCGCTCAAGTTCAAAATAATAAAGTTCTCAAAATAAAAAGTTTCTTTTGAGAAAAAAACTTAAAAAAAAGTTCTTTTGTGTACTTTTTGTATATTTATAGCGTTCAATTCACAAGAAAACATCAACAAATTTACATTGCCGTGATGTAAGCCCGCACAATATCAAAACTAAACAGCAAGAATGGTTACTAGACATTACATTAGTAATTGCTTCAATACATTTTATAGATTTTTGCGGATTTGCAAGTTTTTCGCATTCTTTCAGATTTTTTTTTATATTTAACAGTTTTGACGATATCTAGTAAATTTTAGGGCTTATTGCCGTTTTTGCAACTTCTCCCAAATTTTTTGCAATGTTCGCGATAAAAGCGACTTTTTGCAAGTTTTCAGATTCTTTACAGTTTTCATGAATTTTAAACAATATTAGTAGACTTAGGTATTATGATGCTGATATCAAGTTTTCGCAAATTTTCGCAATTTTCGCTATTTTTACCGTATTTTTGGCATTCTTTACAGTTTTAGCGATTTTTAACCGATATTATCCCATGTTTAAAATTTTGCAATTTTTCGCGAGTTTTCGCTATTTTCGCGACAGATGTGATTTTTTCAAAACTTTTGACTTTGTTGCATTTTGGGGAACTTCCAATCAATCTTTAACGTTTTAGCGAGTTTTTGCAAATTTTCGTAATTTACGCGAGATATCTCAAGTTCTTGGCATTCCTTGCAGTTTTAGCGAGCTATGTCAGTTTATGAACCTGATTCCAATTTGCAATTATTTGAGAATTTATGCCATTTTCCCGATAGGCATGATTTTTGCAAGGTTTTGTCCTTTTTAGGTGCTAATCAGTCTCAATGCTTGATATAGACTTTTGCCGTTTTGTGGCATGTACAATTATGCAAGTAATTTTCGCCGAAATTTAAATTCTAACCCAGCAAAATATAAATGAATGCGTTCAAAATGAAATAGTGTTTCATGGTTTCTTGAGCACTTGTTCCTTCGAATGCATTCTGAATGCCATCGTAAATCGTAAATAAAGGTATAGTTTTTGAACTCATTAAAAACGCATGCGATTTTGACTAGGTAATATATGACATAAAATATCCACTGAAAAAGGCATGCAAAAACGGAATTTAATCATTACATTGGCACATTTTCATAAAACAGCAAAAATTAAGTAGACAATAGCTCCAGCAAAAATTAAGTAGACAATAGCTCAGTGGTAGAGAGCAAGTCTTAACAGTCAGATGAGCCATGGTTCGTATCCCACCTGTGGCAAAATTTGTTTTATTTTAATTTTTTATATTTACATGAAAAAACGTCATCGAATCAGGGAACTTGCATGGGTTCAATTCATTCATTTTAATGGAGATCAATTTATTTAAATTTGCGTATAAGCACATGATCTCCAATGTCACGCCTGTGTTAAAATCATACATGTTTCATCTAAATCGAACCACTTCGTCGTCATTCAAACACATGATTAAACTACTTTCTTGTCACGGAAGATTTTGCTGGGAACATAAAGAAGTTTCCAATTAAAAAAAAAAAGTTTTTTTGTAAAAAAAGAAACGTTTTTTATTTTTATTTTATTTTCATGTACAAAATTATATTGTACTTAACACAGCGTCTTCACGAGACATAATATCAAATATTTTTCTGTTAGCAAGCGTCAAATTCAATCGCAGAGAGAATTCTGTTACGTGTAGACTTCAAATTAGTGTTATCGCCATGAGAGCGTTGTTATAATAAATATTATCACAACAATCTTATGATATGAAATGTCAAAAAATATGAAAATAAATAAATTGTGTAACACAATAAATTAAAATCAAAATTTTTAATAAAATTTCTGTGCATTTGAGTATCTAAAATTGTTTAATTGAGTTTTTAATTAAAATTTGTTTGAAAAATCATAAATAAAACCAGGGTTGGCTGCCCACTGGGTAACCCAAAAAACCCACCTGGGTTTTTATGGGTATTTTGTTTAAAAAAAACCCAAGCGGGTTTTTTACGTTATATCCATTCAAACAAAGATGAAGATAGTTTTGAAGTTTCATTTACAGAATAATAAAATAAAATCATTATACAATTCATATAAACGAATAACCCAAGTACATACACATGTATTTATATGCCCATTTGTGTGTATGTACATTTAACCCCAGTGGGTTTTTCAGTACTTTTATTTTAAATAAAGATAGTATCCAAAGTTATTAAATTAGTTTGGCTTAAGTTCATTTTTAATTTAATCTTTCGATCAAATAATTTTTTATTTAAGAAAGCAATTCTAAAGCGTGTATATATTGAACATTCAAAGAAAAATTTGGCTGTACGGAAGGTTGAACTGACAGCTGTTTCGTGACCACCAAGTCTATTCATCAAGTCCTTTACCCACACTACCACTGACAGTGGCAACAACACTGTAGCGAAAATCCTACTAATATTAGTAAGCTCAATTAACACACTGTCGCCATCTTATGGCGAGTCGCACCTTATTGAACTTTGTCTAAATGTTCGGAACTTCACTAACTGTCTTTTTCTTAGCATGTTCAACTATTTTTAAGCTTTTTCCATTTCAGTCTTACCAGCGTGGAATATCGTCGATATGCTCAATGCTGGGATTTTATTGAATGTTTATTTTTGCCCAAGTTTTTGGAACAGTACACATTCATGTTTAGCTAAGTGCCTTTAGAGTTTTAATAATTGAGTTATGAATTTTTAGTCGAACTGTATGCTTTTTATCCAAAGTTATTATATTAGTTTGGCCAAAAATTACTTTGCCCATATATTTGGAATGCACGTTTTTTTAACAAAATCCTCTTTTGAGAGTAGTATAGCATTGTTCAACAGATTACAGTCGAGGCACCCTAAATAGCCCAAAAAACTAATTTGTAGCTTAAAAATTTTAGTTTTTTTTACCGGTTAGGCTATATTTTTATTGAATTTTTTTACTTTCTTTGTTATTGTTTCACTTATTATGTTGTTGATTTTAGTATTTACTATTTTTTTGTTTGTTGTTGTTTTGCCAAATATTGTTAGTGAAAAATGTGGAGTCGCTGTAAGTTATGCTGAAAAAAGTGAATAAAATATGTAATTGTTTCCTATATTTTTCAAAAAAAGTGCGGAAAATATTACTTTTTTTTACAAGATGTTGATGAAACACAATATAACATAACAGAGAATTATGCAATTGAATATACTATTTAAAAAAAATTTTTGCATAAACAAATAGTGAAAATCCAAAAATTCGTAAGGTAAAAAGTGGTCTGGTTGAGCTATTAGGGTGGCTAGTCAAGTTCAATTGTATTGATATGTTCACAAAACTTGTTCAGCTCTACCGTAACTACAAGTTTGTCAAATATTGTTAGTAAAAAATTACGAGTACCAGTGTTATTGTGAAAAAAATGAAAACAAAATTTATTCTTAATTTTTCCAACAAAAAGTGCACGAAAAAAATTTTGGAATTAAGTGGTAAAAAAGACGGTTAAGCGGACCCTTAGCTACATTATTGCCATATTCAGTTAAGCGGTATCATTAAGTTTGAATTAAATACTGATGACACCGTTTATTGAGGTCCCACTGATTTTCAGAAATTTTGGAGGTCTATGAAAAAAATTGGTGACCAAATTCGCAAATTGAGTATATGGTTTTACTACCCCGTGGTAGTAAAATCCAAACTGTCCTTGTGTTTTTCCAAAAGTCTTCATTTGTCGCATAGTTGTATCAATGATTTTCTTTAAAAATCTATACCGAAAAGGGCTAATTTGACAACATTGCTTAGATCATAAACCCAATAAAGCCCAATAAAACCCAAAAAAGCCCAATAAAACCTAAAAAAACCCATGATAAAACCCGCCGGGCTGGGTTTTATTTAAAAACCCCAGGTTTTTTCCAACCCTGAATAAAACCACTAATTACGCAAAAATATTGAATTTTAACCCAATGAGTATTTGTAGCAAATGAAATCTCTTAACAAAATTAAAAAGACGTTGTCCTGTTGCATGACATGAACAGAAATTTCGACATTTTAGTTTTCTTGTTCTGTCGACGTTCTCTCTCATGTTATATCAAAGTTAATGTCTCGTGAAGACGCGGTGTAAAAAAGAAAATAAAAAAAGATATTTATTTTTAATTTTTCTTTTTTGATAAGAAAAAAATGTTATTTTGTACGCAAGACTATATTATTTTTAATTTATGCTTTTGGCTCTTGATTTCTGATGCCTGGTCAAACGCCTTCGCCAATGAAATTTTTTCTAATCAAAGATTCATTTAAACTGTTCTAATTTGCATACCGGGAAAGTTTAACTCACAAAAAAATTTTCCATAGGAAGTATGTGTAAAAAAACAAACTGAAATTTAGGTTCTAAAAACTTTCAGGCAACTTTTGGTTTGGTGGGACGCAGCTGAAATGAAAAATCAGCACACATTTTGTCTAACACAGGCATGTGATATCAATTAGTGGAGATTTTTATCCGCTTTAAAGTTTAAATATAAAATATGTAAAAAATATACATATTCTTTAAACGTTCAGAACATATGTATTGCAATCAAACTAAACTGCTTATAATCTAAGATCTTACGTAAGAACTACTACAAAGAACCAATATCCTTAAAAGGTTTTGTGGCCAAATTGTTTTTAACTTCGCCCTCGTTTGGCAAACAAACATAATCATTCCATAGTTAAAGCGTAGTACGCAGTTCTGGCTGAATTTCAGGCTGCCATAAGAAGTATGTGTACAAAACACTAACTGAAATGCAGGTTTGAAAAATTTTCAGCCGACTTTCTGTTTGGTAGTACGCAGCTGAAAAGAAAAATCAACACAATTTTTGTTAAATAAAAAAATGGCATATCAATTATTGTAGACTTTTTTCCGTCAACTAAAACAAAAATTATTGTTCAGACAATTGTTTGCTCACGAAATTTTTGATATTTTGTGTTTTTGTGATCTTTGAAATAATTTTTTATATATTATACGTTGTGATTTATGAAAATAAGTGAATTTATGTGAATAAAAACAAATTTGTGTACACAACAATTATTCCGTGTAGAAATAAATACAAAATTTCAAACCTGAAATGCAGGCGGATCTGCATACTAGGCTTAAGGATCGAAAATAACGTTGGTTTGGATATTTTTTCATTCGGTTGGTAAATATGTAGGTGCATTTTGTCTTAACTTGGTACCTCGAATTATTACAAAAAAAATGGAAAATATGGAATCGATAAAAATCAGAGACACGGAAATTTTTAATTTTTTATTTCCATATCATATAAATATTTTTGATGATGAAAATTTTGTTTCATTTGTACCAAAAAATAATATATTTATATTTATTTTCAAATACAAATATCCATCATGATTAACATGACCAGACATCCCGCTTTAGGCGGGACTATCCCGCTTTTTAGAGGTCGATCCCACCTAAAATTGTTATCCCGCTTTATCCCTCTTTTTCGAGTTTTAAAAAATATAGTTCTGTTATTTTAATTATTCCCAAAAATATCGAAAATGTGTCAACTGAGCAAAATATTTAGATCTTTTTTATGTTGATCGAATAAAAACTCATTCAGTTAAAGGAACTTAAAATTGAAAAAAGTATATTTAGCCATTGCTTCATAACTCAATACTTAAAAATTTCTAATCCAAAGATACTTAATTATTCAGGCTAAGTTCGTTCAACTTAATTCTTCAGTTAAATTATTTTTATTGAGAAAGGAATTTTAAAAATATTATTAATTGAAAATATAAAGACAAATTCTTGACTGTATAAGGGTCGAACTTAACACCATGATATTTCAAGACTTGCCACGATCTAATGATCAGAGCTCGAGCTCTTGTTATACAAGATCTTGTTATACTCGTACCTTCAACAGTGTGAGGTTTGCGAAGTCAAGTAATGCACGTAGTATTGATTATTGCAAAAAGTAAATTGAACGACTTAAAAACATAGAGTTCGACTAACATTGAAACCTTCAATTTATATATTTTTCCATTAAGATGAAACGAAAATCCAGAAAAAGCCTTCAAAGCCCCAAGTTGAAACTAATTCGGTGCCGAACACATGATACATAAAATGCTTAAGAACCGACAAAATAGAACAATGTTACAAAACATTAAGTGAAAAACAAAGCACAGGACTACTTTTGATCAAAAATATTCTTTTGACTATAAACTGAATTTTATAAAAGCTGACTTCGGATTTTTTCACTCACTGACATCCTGACTTCCTTACTTTTTGTCAGACCCTCACGACTTCATGTTTGATGCGTTAAAGACAAAATTATCTCTAGGCTTAAAGCAATTTATAAATAAAAATGCACTTTTTTAAATTTTAAGGCTAAAATGCACTTTTTTATATTTTAGGTAACTCAATGAATTTCATAAGAACATATCGTTAGCTGAAATACAAAATCTCATAACTACACTATTTTTAATTTTATAGGAGAGAGAAAAAACTAAATAAAATATTTTAAGTGACTGAAGCAAAATCTCTTCATTTTCGTTTTTAAAGCGATTGATTTTTATGATAACAGCTTGAAAATTTTTAGGGCTCTTCGATGTAATAATTAATATCTAATTGAAAATGCGACTTAAATTTTGTTGTTATTTACGTTATTTCGCATATCAACTAACGATATGGAACTGTGTAGTTGCATACATATATAAAAAATCATATATCATCATCAGTGTATTTACAACATCCCGCTATTCATAATATATTTTAAAAAACATCTCGCTTTTTTGATCATATTTTCTTCAGAATCCTGCTTTTCAAACGTTCTTGTCTCGCGTTTGACAAAAACCTTCTGGTCAGGTTAATCATGATGAAAAAATAGAAATTCTTCTACATAAAAATTAAACAACAAAAACGTTTACTATGCAACATATGCAACATATGCACGAAAACGCTCGTACATATTACGAAATATTTCGTAATTTCGCACCACGAAATTCTTTCGTAAAATATACGAATTGTACGAAAATAATCAAAAAATAAAATTAAAAAAAAGTATGGCTCAACCGGGGCACGAACTCGCAATCTTCATATTTCAAGTCATGTACTCTACCCACTGAGCTACTTTTTACTTATTTTATAAGTGCTAAAAATTAGTTTTATTTACTTACATCTGAAAAATACGTCAATTTATAAAAAAAAATTATTTTAATTTTTTTTTATATCAAATATATTTTTTAACAAGAAAAAATTTTTACGAAAATTATTCGTTACTTTCGTAAATTCAAAAAAATATTGGCCAAATGTTTTTTCGTAATATATACGAAAGTTTCGTATATTTTACGAAAAAAGTCACTACGAAAGTTTTTTTCGTAAAATGTTGCATGGATTATTTTCAGTGTATGCATAGGACTTTTCGCGATGTTAGCAATTTCTATTGAGATTTTATTATTCTTTACAATATTAGTGATTTCTTCAATATTTTTGGCAATTTTTTGTGAACATGCGAATTTTTCGGTTTCTAGTCAATGTTAGGGTTTTTTCGATTTTGCAACTTCTCGCGAATTTTCGCAATGTTCGAGATAGCAGCGACTTTTTGCCAGTTGTTAGACTATTTATATTTTATACGATTTTTAAACCATATTAGATTTTGGTATCATGCCGCTGTTAGCAAGTTCTAGCGAATTTTCGGCATTTTAGCAATTTTTATCGAAATATCGGCATTCCTTACAGTGTTAGCAATTTTTAATAAAAATTATGGCTTGTTTAAAGTTTTGCAATTCATCGCGAATTTTCGCCATTTTCGTGATAGGTGAAATTTTTCCACAGTTTATGGCTGTCTACATTTTTGTAGCTTTTGATCATCTTTCTGTATAAAAAAGTTTTTGCGAATTTTCGTGATTTTCGCGATTTTTCCCGAGGGTTTAGTAAGTTTTTGAATTTGGGCGTTAATTAAGACGCTGGGTTTTTTAAATGTATGTTCAGTCTTGAGTTTTTAGTTTATAGGTGAAGGGTTTAGAAAGACCAACGGGGTAGGAAAAAATCTTGATTTGTGCTTTCATGTTTGTTTTTGACATTTATTTTTAAGCTAATTTGTATTTTTATTTTTTTCATATTAAAAGTTAGAATTTATTTCAGTTCAAAGAAAATTTAGCAATTAAATTAAAAAAAAAATGAAGGTAGAAAATCATTGTATAAGTGTTTGTGATTTTGAGGAACAACTTTAAAAGAAAATTTAAAAAAGTCTTGTCTGAAAACTCAGCGTCTAATACGGGACTTAGACGAAGACTTTTTAGCTTGATTCTTTTTAGAGTTGATGGTCGAAAGAGGAAAAATACGTTTAGCCGAGTAACAAGTCCAAAAGATATTGCCTAAGAGAACAAGCTTCTTTTGGATTTGGTAACCCACTAAACGTCCTTATACCCCGTTTGACCATAAACTTTAAAAAATCAAGCTAAAAAGTCTTCGTCTAGATCCCGTATAAATCCCCTATTAATCTTTGTGCTCTCCTTGTATTACTTGATTCAAAACGTATTCTAAATGTGCATCTAAACATTTTATGATTTTACTATTGTCCTTATATGAATTTTTCTTAAAACACATTTTTATTACAGTATTTAAGTTTTTTATCCGATGAAATAATTGAAACTTTCAACTTTTGTGATAAATATCAGAAACGATTTTTATTTTATATTGTTCCGAATAGAAAATTAAATAAAATTGCTTTGTTTGAAATAAAAAAAATCCAAATTAATATATATATAATTTTTTACAGCCAGGCAGCGTTGCTAGTTTACCCTCTTCCAGGCTTTAGCCTTTTATTTTGTATGTTAGCCTCGAAATTTTCGATTTAACCTTTTTTTATTTTTAATTTAGCCTCAAAAAGGCAAAATTTTTTCTTCACATTATAAAAATGTATTTCTAGTTCTCTTATTTTTAAGATATTTTAATTTAAACTTTTGCAATAAATGAATATTTATTGTTAAAATAGACACATTTTCCTAAAAAATGGTAACAAAACTATTTTCATAATCATTTTATTGTAGTTGTTGTTATAAAGTCTTAATGAGAAAGTTAATTATTGCGTAAAGTATGCTGCGACCCACTGCATTTATGTATGTAGCTTTGTTAATTTTAATTATCTACGTGAAGTACCTTCTCGTTTAATAAAAATTAAAGTGTTTATGAATGGTAGGTACCCTCACTTTTATTTGCATTTTTTAACTGTCAAACAAACCATATGGGCAAATCCTGCGTGACGAACGATACATTCGGTTAAAATATAAAAATTTATAACTCCTAAAAGAGAGAGAATTCTAAAATAGCATTTTTGCAGGAAAAAAATTGTTTAGCTTTTTTATCAAAAGCCGTGAACCCTCTTTGACACACGCTACGTGACACCCGTTACATTTTTTCTCACTATAACTTTTTAATTGCACAATTTACAGCAAAAATGTGCTTAGTGGAGCTATAGATAATATCATTATCTAAAAGAAAGCTTCTAACAAAATTTTAATATTCCTTATAGTTTCCGAAATAATCTAATTAAATAGTCACTCCCTTATTTTCAAGATAGCAGCCGTTCCCGACCACCTCCGATATCGAAAACTCAAAATTAGACCTACGGTCACATGAGTAACTAAGCACACAAAAATTGCATCCTACACAGAAAAAATAGCATCAAACTGCAACTAACAATTTCAAATGTTAATATGTAATTTAAATCCAAACATATATTTTGTTAATACAACAAATTTATTTGTTGATATGACAAACACAGACATTTTTTTCAACAAAACTGAACTAACCAAATTTTTTGTTATGTATTGTGAAAAAAATTAACAATCACCATTGTTGATATAACAAATGAGTGCACACATATAAATGAAACAAAGCAAATCAAGAAATTTTTTTCAACAAACTGAACTAACCAAATTTTTTGTTATGTATTGTGAAAAAAATTAACAATCATCATTGTTGATATAACAAATGAACGTACACACGTAGATGAAACAAAGCAAATCACGTTTTATGTGTATTGATTACTTGCATATTTAATAACGAATTGCTCTGTAGCTGAGAGGAAAAAACGTTAGTCTATTAGTCCAGAGGTCGCCGGTTCGATTCCGCCCAAAGACATTAGTGTTTTTCGCAGACAAGCAAAAATTCGCCTCGAGGATTGTGTATAAAAAATATTGTTAATACAACAACTATGATAGTTAAAATTTTTTCGGAAAATCAACAATTCACATTGTTGATATAACAATAATCTTAATTGAAATAAATTTGAAATCAACAAAAAAATTGCTAAAAAATTTTTCGCGAGTTTCCTTTAACTTACAATTTCGTAATTGTATTTACAAAAATCTTTGTAGGCTCAAAATCAATTAATTATTTAATTGATATAACAAAAAAATTAATTGTATTTACAAATTTTTTTTCTGTGTATATGAAATGCAAACATGGGGTTTTCTAGCCATTCATATAGGGATCACCGAAAAACTTTATTCTTTATAATTTTTTTTTTAATCCATCAACATATATAAATAGTTTTGACAACTTTAAAATTCTGCCCTTGGTAGACGTATTTCGGATTTGCCCATTTATAAATAATTTTGTTTATTTTGGCTTTATATGCAGCCTGACAGTTATGAAACGCAAGATAAATGAACAGCTGCCCTTATGGGTTTACTTGGTTTGAGTGTAGCCTGGAAAACATTGAGTTTTCAATAAAAAAAAGATTTATCCTTTTTAGCTTTTATTTTGCTACGATTTAGCCTTTTCTAGCCTTTAAAAAGACCGATTTAGCCTCTTTTTCTCGAGATCCTGGTAACAATGCTGCCAGGCCTACACGATTCTTTCTTTCGAACAATTACATTAAAAAAAGCAAATTTAAAAATTTTATTTTAGTTTTAAATGTAATTGTACAAAACACAGAATCCTGTCGAAATAGTGGGCGTGGCAGTTAATCATAAGTGTTTTTTTTATATGAAAAAAAAAACAAAAAATATTGTTTTAAAACTATTAAAATACGGTCTCTGATAAATATACAAAATCAAATAAAACACATAATAAGAAATATAAGGACTTTGACTCTTTGAATGAAATAAATTTCGTTCTAGAAACACTTTCTGACAAGAGATAGATTTCCCATAGCATTGTTTTTGATAATCATAAGCAGGGCTCGTAATTTTATGCAAATGCATGTTTTTTGTGGTGATATATAAAGAGGTATTGACTAATTATCTATGCAAATTATTTAATTTAAAGTAGTTTAGCATCGATTTGTAGCTGCGTATTTTGGATGTAAGTGTATATTTGTGCATATTGTGGCTATAAATGCATTTTTTGAGGTTATATAAATTTTTTATTGCATATTTTAAAATTTTTATAAAATATATTGAGAAACTTTGGAATAAAATCCTAATTCTACTTAAGAGACTATTTAACAAATTCCTTTGAACAAACGTGAGATAGGATGCTATTCCGAAAACGTAAAAGACGAATATTGACTTAGGCTGTTTAGATTTTTAGGTATAAAATATTAATTTCTTGAGCTTTTTTCGTGAAAATTGTATACGAGAACTAAATCACTCTCACTCTGAATCACTCTGAATCACTCTGACCGTAACGCTACGAACCTTAGCCTTATAATCAATTTGGATTCACAAAGCAAATACGTTCGAAAAAATCATATTAATAAGCAATTAGCTACTGGCTTGAGCTTTTCACATGCGTACATGTTCATATATACTTCAGTATAAAATCAAATCAAAAAAGTTTGTCTTGATTAGAACAAAAATCAGAAAAATGGTAATGAAGAAAAATGAACCGATGGCAGCGATGGGAAAGTGAAGTTAATATCAGCTTGAGAGTGATTTAATTCTCGTATTCAACTTTCACGGAAAAGTTGTATATAAGAATTAAAATCACATTCAACAGAGCCAAGTGACAAGTGGTGATAAGCACTTTAGCAGTGACGATGGAAGTGTAGCGGCTTCCGAAAGCGGCGCTACTCTGTTCTGCTATGTACGTTGAAAAATTAAGTTGATGCTAATTTTTCCCTTGTTCTTTGGAATATTAATCATGCCAAATTCTTTCTGAATATAACGTTACGAACCTTTGCCTTATAATCAATTTGGATTCACAAAGCAAATACGTTCGAAAAAATCATATTAATAAACAATTAGCTACTGGCTTGAGCTTTTCACATGCGTACATGTTCATATATACTTCAGTATAAAATCAAACCAAAAAAGTTTGTCTTGATTAGAACAAAAAATCAGAAAAATGGTAATGAAGGAAAATAAACCGATGGCAACGCTGGGAAAGTGCAGTTAATATCAGCTTGAGAGTGATTTAATTTTCGTATTCAATTTTCACGAAAAAGTTGTATATATAAGAATTAAAATCACATTCAGCACAGCCACCTGATAAGTGGTGATAAGCAAAATACGCGTTAGCAATGACGATGGAAGTGAAGCGGCCTCCGAAAGTGGCGCCACTCTGTTCTGCTGTGCACGTTGAAAAATTAAGTTGATGTTAATTTTTCCCTTGTTCTTTGGAATATAATCATGCCAAATTCTTACTGAATATAACGTTACAAACCTTAGCCTTATAATCAATTTGGATTCACAAAGCAAATACGTTCGAAATAATTATATTAATATATTTTGTTTGTTTTTTCTTTACTAAAAGAAGATTATGATCTTGCGCAGAGACAAAGACTTTTTTAAATAAAAATTACTAAGTCTTGGGGACGGACGTGACAAAAGTGGACTTTTTCTGGAATTACCCTTACGTCTTAAAAAAATATCTTTGACAAAAGGACTTGCTACTTAAGCCAACATAAGGGAAATTTTAGCTAATAAGAAATAACTTTCAGCTCATATTATTTTAGGAGTAACAGCTTAAGTATAATTGATATCTACAATATCATATTGAATGTGTTAGTTATTGAAATGTTAACCGAACTAACCCATAACAAAAGAACGGTGTTTTGAGGACGTAGGAAATTTCCATTTAAAAACTAAAAAATTTCTTAAGCGTTTCTCTATCAAAAAGTTTTTGCCATCTTTTTATTTGTACGTATTAAAGTTTTACACTGTTTTGTATTTTTCAAAAAACGTATACGAAAGAAAGTTCTTCTCCCCAAAAAAAAATCGTCTTGCAATATTCTCATCTAACAATAAATTTGAATCACTCAATAATTTTGGCATATAATTTGGACCAAAAAGTGTTTCCATTAAATTAAAAGTGTTTCCATTAAATTTGAGAAATGTTGAATTCGGTTTTTCTATTCCTGTCATAAAGCCGCTGTTTGGCTTATACCGACCACCCTCAGATAAAACGTTAGGAGAGAATGTGTAATAATTAGGGATGTAACTAATACCGATACCGATACCGATATATCGGCGATACTTCAGATTTTCCGATACATCGGTATCGGCGATATTTTACTGTCGATACGACGATACTTTTAAAATTTTTTTCAGAGTTTTTTTTAACAAATAATTTATTTTTGTTCAATTTTACCATGAATTAAATTCACTTCGTTATTTTTTAAATCTTATTAATATCAATTTTAAAAATTAATAACATTTTATGCTGTTATTTTGTAAAAAAAATTATTTATTTTTTGTTAATTTTACCATGAATTCAAATTCAAGTCGTTGTTTTTTTTAAATCTTATTCCAGCAAAAAAAAATACACTCCAAAGAAGTCATGAAAATGTAGAATTCGCGATCCGAAAGTATTGCAAATTTGGATAACTTCTAATTAGTTTTAAATATCCTTGCCACTGCAAGAAGTTCTTTTTTTCGATTACCGATCACCGAATTGGAAGCGATGCTAGGACAAATTTCTTTTTCGGTGTTCTATAATGATTCTTCATTTGCACAATTTTTTTTAAGCGAATTTAAACTCAAAACTCTATTTTCATGTAAATTTAGGTGAATAAATATAAACTTAGAAGACTTTTAATAATTAAGCTATTAAGTTATTTAGAAGAATATTAGCTGATAAATGTTCTTTAAAAAAATCGATTTCTTAAAAAGCATGGCGAGTATTTTTTAAAATTATAAAGGAATTAAAAACTTTTTCTTGCTTTTCTACTAATTATCTGCATATTTTTAGTATAGATTTTTTGGAAGCATAGAAAATGTAGCTCCTTAAAAATTGCCTCCAATTTTTTTATACTGGGTTAAAATCAATTTTAAATATTCTCTCTTACAATGTAATTTTGTATAATAAAAAATTGCACTTGAGTTTTGATGATCTAAGCTTGAACTCAATTTCAATATTCGTATCGGTATCGGAATCGGTATCGGCGATATTTATTTTTAAATATCGGTATCGGTATCGGATCGGCAAAACGGCGTATCGTTACATCCCTAGTAATAATGTGTAAAAAATGGGATTTCATAAATTAATATGGTAGCATGAATTTTCATAATTCGATTAAATGACAGAACGTTAATATGGCGACGAAAAGATTATTGTATTGTGCATAGTTCTATTCTATGACTGTTATGTTATGACAGCTTGAAGGTACTCGTATGTACTTTGTTTTAGCAATTTTAACTGACACTGCTTTGGAATCACAGCAGCGTATGATTTATAGTTGATTATTTATTAATCATACGACCAATCATAATGAGCAACAATAATTGAAATTATGCAAAAAAGGTGCCTACATTCAAGCTGTCATAACAGGCAATCATGCAGCGAACAGAGTAACAAGCCGATCGGCTCAAAATCGGCGGATAGCCGCCGCCGGTCCTTTTTCTCCAAGCCGCGCCGCCGCCGATTGACTTTTGCTATACAAAACAACTATTTTTCAATAAATATTAAAATTTTTTAGCTCGAAAAAAATTGTTTGGCCCAATTTTTTTATTTGAAAAAATTTTTTCAGTGTATTTTCGTTCAAGCCGACATTTAAGCCGCCGCCGAGTCATTGTTGTAAACGCCGCCGACCAATATTATTTGCGCCGCCGCCGCCGATGAAAAGGCCTGGGCTTGGAACTCTGGCAGCGACATCAATGTGATTTTTTTGGAATCACAGCAGCGTATGATTTATAGTTGATTATTTATTAATCATACGACCAATCATAATGAGAAACAATACTTGAAATTATGCAAAAAAAGGTGCCTACTTTCAAGCTGTCATAACAGGCAATCATGCAGCGACATCAATGCGATTTTTAGGAATCACAGCAGCGTATGATTTATATTTGATTATTTATTAATCATACGACCAATCATACTGAGCAACAATACTTGAAATAACGTAAACAAAAGGTGCCTACATTCAAGCTGTCGTAACAGGCAGTCATGCAGCGACATCAATTCGATTTTTCACTGTATTATAGCTAAACACTCATAGAATAGAACTTTTGCAACGAGAAAACCGGACTTGGAGCACCAGAGCCAACTTACTTTTCATTAAATATTAGTTTTTCGAAAAAACGATAAAGAAGTATATGTTGATTGTATGTATTGCAGTGTTGCCACCAAATACTCTGTAAATAGTACAGAAACTAAGCAAAAATAGTACAAAATTAAATACAATAGCACAAAAAAAATTGCGAACAAACGATTTTTTTTATTTTCATCAAAACAATTAAAAACATATATGTACATATATGAAATTCAAAGGTATACTAACTATTCTATGGTTGTATGTGCTATGTTTTTTAAAACCTATAAAAAAAAGTTTATCAAACTTTTCAGATCAAAATTATGCAAAAAATAGAAGCTACTAACTTAAAAAACTTAGCACTGAGAAGCAATACAACAGTTAGTAGTACCTTTCGAATTCCTTTATTTTTCTTTTTTTAATTTATAAATATGGTTCATGGTTGATCCAATATTCGCCGAATACGAATACGAATATTCAATCTAAACGTATAGTGCTACTTGATATTTCATATTTAATTGAAAAAATCTACCATTTGCGTCAATAACAATAAATTGAGAAAAACTGTCACAATACTATAGGTATTTAACATTATTACGACATTCCGATGAGAAAAGTTAGCGGAAAAATGGGGACAAATGACGCCGAGCCACTCACATGGTGGAAAGTATAGGGTCCGCCAGATAATTTTTTTTAAAGCTATAAAAAAACTACTGAATATTTTCTCAAATTGTACAATCCTTCCGGTTAATAATGAAAAATAATTTCATACAAATGGCTGCCTCGGCTGGCCATGCAGTAGCCTACACGATCGGTCCAAATTTTAAGCACATAATCGATTGTGTGCAGCTGTATTTCACCAATGGCTTCACGAATATTGTCCTTTAAAGCTTGTCGGCGTAACACTTATCTTTGACGGCACCCCACAAATAATAGTCCAACGGTGTCAAATCGCAGCTCCGAGGTGGCCAAACGGCATCAGCTCTGCGGCTGATAATGCGATCTTCAAAAACACGGCGCAAAATATCGAGTGTAGCTTCGGCTGTGTGGCACGTAGCGCCGTCCTGTTGAAACCAAATGTTGCCAATATCCTCCTCTTCCATTTTTGTGAACAAAAATTCGTTCAACATGGCCCGATAACGATTGCCATTGACTGTAACGGCCACTGCTTCCTCATTTTCGAAGAAAAATGGCCCAATTATGCCTCTGGACCAAAATCCGCACCAAACAGTGACTCATTTGGGTGCGTCGGCTTTTCAATGTATGCATGCGGGTTTTCTGTGCCCCAAATGCGACAATTTTGCTTGTTTACATACCCGCCAGGATCAAAATGAGCTTCATCTGAAAAGATGATTTTTTTGGCAAAATCGTCATCTTCTGTAAGTCGATCGGAGGCCCACACACAACCATATTCGCAAGCGTATACACAACCATATTCGTTCAGCGGAAGGATAAAACTAATTATCTGTCAAATCAGACATGAGCTAACTGTTACCATTCACGAAATAAGCACTAGTTGAAAAAAAACGTTAAATGACGGACCCTTAAATAAGGAAAAATGCGAGCTTCTTTTACCTATAGCCAGGCAATATTTAGTAACTTAGGCTTGAAGGAGAAAAGACTTCAACACTTTAATTTTCGAAGTTCAACATTCCTCTATGAGCTTTGATTATTAATTTAACATGATATGTACAAACAGGACTTCACTTTTTAGATACTATGTGGTTGTGCAATATATTTTGTTTGTTTTTTCTTTACAAAAAGAAGATTAAAAATTAAAATTTTTTTTTAATTTTGTTTATTTTTTATGTATAATTTTTTGGAACGTATGCGCAAAATATTCGTGAAATATTTCCTAGAATTTGGCGAATACGAATGTCATGAAAGAGGTGAATATTCGGCGATTCGAATACGAATACGAATATTCGTAACATCCATAGTATGTATGTATGTATGTATGTATGTAGTTTTGCATTCGAAAATACAAAACAAAATATTTCTATGTCATACGTAAAGAGTAGCCTACTTACCTCCAGTTTTTGACTTGATAATTAAGTTGTAATTATTTTTAAGTTATAATTAAATACGAAATTGTATTTTTGACTGCATATTTATATAAGAGTAGGAAAATAAACTAAACGAAACGTTTGATTTCGTTTTGTTTTGTATTTTTCAATGTGTAGAACAAAAACAACCAGAATGATAGTCCAATTTAGTTTTGTATTGTTTATGCTTGTGTACACTAAATGTACTTTAAGTTGTACGCATGTACGCATATAGAAAATAAAAGAAAGATCAAAATTGAAAAGTTTTAAGAAAATACATTTGCAAACGTTTCGCGATTGATTTGCTGATCATAGTAGATAATGTGTTAGTGTGTTTATGCTAAATACAATGAACCATTCAACAAAATACATTTCTGCTTTTGTTTCGTTTGCATTTTTACGATTAAAACGGGATATTAAAACATGCAGATGAGTGAAAAGCCAATTGTATTGTTTGCAATCTTTGTCATTGCAAAAGTACTTGTTTTTGTTTTGTACGAAACGATTGAAAATATTTTAAAAGTTTGTGTGTTCGGATGAAACGTTTGCGAAAAGCTTTGTTTGTTTACACTAGAGGGCTGCACGAATATATTCGAAACTACTCATAAGTATGTTTGTGTGTGTATGAATGTATGTTTTTTGTATATATGTGTGTATATATGTATGTTTATATGTATATTTGGTCGTGGCTATGTATGTACACACATATACATGCATGTATACATAAGTATATACATAAGAACATACATCTATGCACACACGAAACTCTTACGAGTACATTCTACGAATACATTTGAGCATACTTTGCAGCCCTCTAGTTTACACACTCTGGTTTTATTACATGTGTCCAACTTCATTGGACATAACAAAATAACGAAGCAATATTGTATGTAACTAATCATTTTTTTTCTTTTTGAAACAACTTTTTCTAAAAATGTATCCTAATTTGGGACTTCCACCGTCTCCATGCCCAAATCGTTTGGGTACTTCGTTAGAAGCGGCAATGTACTACGCTGAACATCTTGAGGAAGTTAAGGCCGTTGTTTTAGAACTTGATAGTCAAGATGCGGACTCCATTGCGCAAGCCAAAAAAATATTTGAAAACACTGAACTAAGTTCCCAACTTGCATTTCTAAAATACAATTTTGCACACATTTTGGTTGCTATAAAAAAATTGCAAACTGCGGGATTATTAATTTCAAAGAGCACTAACACTATATCAACTGTCTTTGGCGAACTATGCAAGATCGAGGACCAACATTAAAAAAAAGAAATTTGAGGCAATATTAAAAAGAAATCCCGGACTTCAGCAGTTTTTGGAAATAAAATATATTTTAGAGTCTGGTAGCGTTCCAAAAGATGATTATGTAAAAAGTTTGTCCTTGAATGAAATTCTCAAATTTAAATTTGCACCGTCAACCTCCGTCGATGTGGAAAGAAGCTTCTCTTTATACAAAACTCTTTTAACAGATCGACGTAGAAAATTAAAATTTGAAAACATAAAAGCCCACATGATAGTGTATTGTAATAATTTTGATGATATGGAACAACTAGAATAAAGCATTTTTACGTGCTTGTTCTTGCTGCTTTAAATTTTGTTTTTGCTTTTTTTAAGTTTTTTTTTGCTGTAAAAGTACTGAATATTGCTTTCTTTTGTCTTTTCTGGTTATTATATTATAATGGTTCAGAGCAAAATGCTACTTACTTAAATTACATTTTGTCGTTTATCCAAAAAAATGTTATGGTGTAATTATTGCGTTTTGTTATGGACCTCCTCAAAACGTGATGATGGGTAAAAAACTGATGGCGTATGTACGAGGAATGGGCTACTCCCCGTAAATAATAATTAGTAATTACGTGCTATCTGAAAAGCTATGATAGTAAGTCTTCAAATTTGGTATGAGCTAATTTAAAGACAAGATTCAAAGATAGGTAAAAAACGGACAGTTTAGGTGCGAGAGAAGGGGTACTCCCCATACAAAGTAATTAGTATTTACGAGCTATCTGGAAAGATATGATAGTATGAGTCCTCAAATTCGTTATGAGTTAATATGAAGAAATGTACGAAGATCGGTAAAACCCTGCCGGGGTTGGTGGGGAGCCGGGGGGTTTTACGGGTACTCCCCATGCAAAGTAATTAACAATTACATTATGCAACAAGAGAAATACCGAATAGTACCACTATAATTTTTGCGATGTGTTATGGTCCTCTTACTACAAAAACAGACGAAATTTAAAATTCTAGGGATTAATATTTTTTTTAGATTTTTTAATTTGAGATATTTGAAGAGTCTGCTCTACCGATTTTATCATTACTGGAGAACAAATTGTCCAATTTTGTTGAAAAACTTCTAAAACAATTTAATTAATTATATACTCAACGGTTGCAGAACTATTCAGGCCGCAATGATGAAAAATATTTGTTTTTTGTGCAAAATTCATTTTCAATATATGCATACATATATATAAAATCAAAAACTAAAAAAATTATAATTTTTATTACTGCGTATAATTCAATTGAATAATTGAATTGGATAAATGTAGTTAACTTGTTGTAAGAGATAATAAAAATATTTGTGTTGACTGAATGCAACACGAAATCATTTTATTGTAGAGTTGGGCAAAATTGTTCTTTTGTGGAATCGTTCCGACCGATCCGAAAGACTAAAGGAACTAGGTCGTTCCTTTCGTTCATCGTTCCGGTTTTTTTTATTTGTACAGTGAATGAAGGAGATAATGTATTTTTTGCTCCTAAAAACGTCAATAAACATTTTTCATGCTTTACTTTCATTTTCTGACATAATAACAATAAAATAATTCTTTGTTTTCGTAAAATATTTGTGAAAAAAAACACAAGCAGTAAATTTTTGAAAATAATAAAATCGATCATAAACATAAAAAAATAAATTATTCTCTATACAAACAAGTGTACACAAATAAGTGAACGAAGCAAATGTGTTGCCTTGAAGGTTTGTCTAAGCAAATTAATTACTCCTCAAGGCGGTTTGCAAGTGTGGAACGAGGAACGATAAAAAAGACTCGTTTGGATCTGTCCATACTGTTCCATTTAGGGAATCGTTCCATTGGACTGGGTTGTTCCGGCTTTGGTGAAACATCTTTATTTCCCTGTAAAAACCACACAAAAAAGTGACTTATGAAAAATTGTCTTCTATTGAACAGGTAGATAAACCAGTCTTGACAGCAGCTCGTATTTAAATAAATTGTAGTTTAAACAAAAGATATGCTAAAAGTTGAGGCTTTTGATATCGTATTGAGACTAAAAATCCAGAAAATAAATTATAGTTTAAAAAACTAAAAAACACGCTTTCATAGCAAACGGAACTAAAAATTAGAAAATAGTTTTTAGGTATGAAGAGTTTGTGTTGCAACAATCCCAACAATAAGATTGAAATTTAAGGCGCTAATTGTGTAAATCACATCACCGTAGTGAAATTTATATTAAGGCAAAAAAAAAAAGAATTTCAAAATTTTGTTTTTGTTTTTCATACAAATTTTTCATCAAACAAACGCATAGAAATTCAAGCGTTGCTTTACCTTTCAAAAATTTTTAGATTTGTATAAAAAATAAAACAAATTTATAAAATATTGGAAATTTTGTTTTTGTTATCTGTATAAATTTCACTTTGGTGACGTGATTTACACAATTAGGGCCTAAGTTATGTATTAAAAAAAATAATTCACTTATAGTAAAAAAGCGTGGGATGCGATTTTGTAACATTTAATATCAAGCGCCCCACGATTTTTTACTATAAGTGAATTATTTTGTTAATACATAACTTAAATTTTATTTCAATATTATTCTAAATTAATTAGTCATAATTGATTGTTGGGATTGGTGCAGCACATACTCTTCATACCTAAAAACTATTTTCTAATTTTTAGCTCCGTTTGCTATTAAAGCGCGTTTTTAGTTTTATTTCTACTACTATTTATTTCTACTAAAAACCATAAAATATTAAATTAATTTTAATTTTTAACGTGCTTTTTCCCAACTTAATATTTTACTTAGAAAGTAGTGAACTCAATATTTTACTTTCTAAGTAAAATATTAAATTTTTATTAAAATACATTGAAATTGATTATGGAGGGGTATTAGCTAGTTCCTATGGCCATTTCATTGGGGCTAATGCAAATCGTCAGGGAACCTTTAAAGGTAAAGGTTAATTTCACGGTCTAAATGAGATTATGAGGCGTGCACTTTTGGATTTTACAAACTATTTTGCGCATACGTTCCAAAAAATAATACATAAAAATATACAGAAAATTAAACAAAATATAATAATTTGTACAAATTTTTACTTAAAAAAAACTTTGTCGTCTCTACGCAAAATCATAATCTTCTTTTAGTAGCGAAAAAACAAACAAAATATATTTTATAACCACATAATATGTAAAAAGTAAAGTCCTACATACATGTCCAAAGTCCAAAGTTCATGTCATGTTAAATCAGAAAGAGGATATTCCCCCCTCAAAACGAGAAAATTTCTATAGAGTTTTTAAAAGAAGTTTGGAAAAAAAATATGTTTTATTTAGAAGTTACCCCAGCCCAGTTTGTGGCAGCAAATCTTTCGATTTCGATGTTTCGCTGACAAATCAATAGCGAACCAATATCGAAGAAATATCGATACCACAAAAATGCAGGAAAAAGTAGTTTTTCAAGATTGTTATCTTTATTTTTTTAATTTATCTATTTTAATGTAAATGGAATATTTATTTATTTAGAATTGTAACTTAGGCTGCAGTCAATCAGATTCGAACACGGTACCGCCAGGCTAACAGATTAGCACACATCCACTAGGCTATCGTGGCAAATTTCTTTATGTTCAATTATTGCACACATGAATGTAAATTACACATTCGATAAATTATCGAAAATAGTTCAATGCTGCGAACATTCACATTTTATGAAATTCGGCAATTGAGCTTATTGTCGCAACATTATCGACAAAAGCTCGCATTTGCGAACATTCGATTTTTCTTAGATTCACGAGCATTTATCGAACAAATTTGTTTCAAAAATTCTTCGTTTTAGCGAACCTTCTTTTATTTCGAATCTCATGTTTAGTAAGCAGTCACACTTTTTTACCAATACACTCATACTTATAAAAATTGAAACGAACTTGCTTTCAATTTCTCTTTCAAGTTGAGTGTTTCAATTTACGTTCAAAAAAACAGCTGATTACAATTTTCTTGTTTTGTTTTTTACAACATTGCTTTCAACTTGCTTTCAAGTTGCGTCCAGCCTACGTCACAGCTATCAATAAAAATTAATTTTGGCAAGCAGTGTGTGTGAAAAACTTGAGAGGAAAACTTGATCGTGTGGCTGCAGGGTAAAAGAAGCTCCTTTGTTTCCACCATGTATTCACCATGTGAGTAGGTCGACGTCATTTGCCACCAGTTTTTACGCTAACTTTTCTGATCGGAATGTCGTAATAATGTTAAATACCTATAGTATTGTGACAGTTTTTCTCAATATATTGTTATTGAAATATCTAGTGGCACTATACGTTTAGATTGAACATTCGTATTCATATTCGGTGAATATTGGATCAAATATTCGTATTCGCGAATATTAAAAATTGATATTCGTAAAATCACTAAACACACAAATATTTTTATTGCATTTCTTTGTAAATATTTAATTTTGATTTTGACACTTGATAACATGGTACCAAAGTTTTCACAGGTACATATGGAATGAAACATTTTTTCATAATTCAAACGAGAATCAGTAAATGTGTAATTGTGAAAACATAGAGCGAAAAGGAGCTTCTTTTACCCTTCAGCTACACGATCAAGTTTTCCTCTCAAGTTTTTCACACACACTGCTTGCCAAAATTCACTTTTATTGATAGCAGAATATTTGTACAAGAAAACTTTAATCAGATGTTTTCTTGAATGTACATTGAAACACTCAACTTCAAAAAGAAATTGAAAGCAAGTTCGTTTCAATTTTTATAAGTATGAGTGTATTGGTAAAAGAAGTGTGACTGTATTAAAACTTGAAAGGCAAAACTTGATCGTGTGGCTGGTAAGTTACTTATAGCCAGGTAATATTTAGTGACAGCACCACCGAGTGTTCCGAGCGAGCGAATGTTTAGTGGTGCGGGGCCTACTTACACACCAAATCGCAATAGGCTTGAAGGAGAAAAGACTTCAAAAGTTTAATTTTTGAAATTTAACATTCCTCTGTGGGCTTTGATTATTAATTTAACACAGACGCGGATCCAGCTTGAGCTCTTGTTGGGGGGGTAACTTCTAAGTAAAACATACTATTTTGCCAAACTTCTTTTAAAAACTCTATAGAAATTTACTCGTTTGGGGGGGGGGGGGTGGCATATCCTCTTCCCTCCCCTTTATCCGCGCCTGATTTAACATGATATGTACTTTGGACTTTGGACATGTACATATGTAGGACTTTACTTTTTACATATTATGTGGTTATAAAATATATTTCGTTTGTTTTTTCGTTACTAAAAGAAGACAAAGTTTTTTTTAAGTAAAAATTATTACAAATTATTATTTTTTGTTTAATTTTCTGTATATTTTTATGTATTATTTTTTGGAACGTATGCGCAAAATAGTTTGTAAAATCCAAAAGTGCACGCCTCATAATCTCATTTAGACCGTGAAATTAAATAGGCTTCTATTCCTAATTACACTGAAGCGTAAAAAGACAAAAGGACTCGATTAGTGAAGTGAGAGTAGTATCCACCTCAACGCTTCGCTTATGAAATATTCGCTAGAATTTGGCAAATACGAATGTCATGAAAGAGGCGAACTTTCGGCGATTCGAATACGAATATTCTTAACATCACTAGTGTGTATATATTAATATTTTATGAAAAGTTAATTTTTTGGGAATTATTAAATTACATTAATTTTAATTTTTAATGTGCTTTTTCCAACTTAATATTTTACTTTCTAAGTAAAATATTAAATTTTTATTAAAATACATTGAAATTGATTATGGAGGGGTATTAGCTAGTTCCTATGGCCATTCCATTGGGGCTAATGCAAATCGTCAGGGAACCTTTACCTTTAAATGTTCCCTGACGATTTGCATTACACACAAATATTTTTATTGCATTTCTTTGTAAATATTTAATTTTGATTTTGACACTTGATAACATAGTACCAAAGTTTTCACAGCTACATATGGAATGAAACAGTTTTTCATAATTCAAACGAGAATCAGTAAATGTGTAATTGTGAAAACATAGAGCGAAAAGTAATGATGAAAACTAATATGAAAAGTTTTTTTTTCATTTCACATTATTACAGAAGAAGAATTGATACCCTGTGTTATATGGCCCAGCCCTAGGACATCGTAATGTTAATTTGACCATGTTTTCTCCATACATTTGGGTTATTTTTGGACTAGTACTAATCCTTTATAGAATATACTTGAGATGCGTTTATGGACAAGTCGCGTTATCTGCAGGGTATGCATATATATATGTACCCTACCAGTAAATCAGTATATCAAACTACAAAAATAATCAACTTTTAGTTAACTTTTTTAGACTAACTAAAAGCTAACTATACACACAGAAAAAAAGGAATGTAAAATCAACATGCCGCAATTTTGATTGGCAATCATATTAAATTTACAAGAAATAATTTGTCGTTTGAGTGTGTTAGTGTTTATTTGCTTTGTTCATTGCTACAATTCACTGTTCTGCTTCGTTGTGTGACTTGTTGTTGTTTATTCTTACATGTGTGTCTATGTAGATGACAAAATACGAATTACCAGCGAAAATTTAGTGCTGCTGGTTTAAAACTGCCATTGTTTCATATTAATTTTAAACGGAAAATTATTAATCTAACCTTCAATCTCTTTGATTTAAAAATTTTCACTGTTAAAACAATTTTGTTATAAACGTTAAGTTTCATTTTCAATCGACATGACTATAACTTTAATTTCAAATAAGTTTTATGTTAAATAATCATTTAAATCATGTTGAATTAAAATTAAATTCATTTTACATACGATGGTATTTATTTAGTGTATAGGTAGAGTAAAGTTTGCAGCTGTTGTGGCTGCAGTGGTTAGCGCGTGGACTATCATGCAGGTGGCACGAGTTCAAATATTTGCTGGGGCACCCAGCTTCAACACAAAGTTTTCTGATGACTATCACGTAAGTAAAATAATTAATAGAATAGCTACATTAAAGTCATATTCTTTTAGCTTGATATAATTTTAGTTCAACATGATTCTTCGTATTGCTCCAATATCAAATTCACGTTGTTTCAAATTGGGCATGAAAGAAATGGGCATGATTAATATTCCAAGGAACTTTTCCCTTGTTCCTTAGCCTAATAATCAATTTGGATTCACAAAGCAAATACTTTCGAAATAATCATATGAAATAACTTTGATTCAACATGGTTCTTCGTGCTGTTCCAATGTCAAATTCACCTTGTTTCAAACCGAAATTACTTTGATTCAATATGATTTTTTGTATTACTCCAGTATCAATTTCATTTTGATTTAACTGTACTAGAATATTATATCAACATGAAATATAGTTAATTCAAAATGATAAATTAACCTCGTTTTCGACGATTTTACATGAACATTTGACTAAGAAGCGTGTGATATATGGTTCGAACCCCAACAGAATATTTCCGCATTCCAACTTTAAATTAGTTAAAAAGTAATGCAGAAATGTACAATTGACTACCTCCTAGGACACCGCTATGTTAAAATAGTCAGTTAACTCCATCAAAAGTAATCCAGGCATCAACCACAATTAGTTGCGAAATAGCTAGCTTAAAGTGCGTTAAAAGTTAACAGAGTTCCCTATAGGGTATATATGTATATGTGACTTGGTCTAACCCAACATACCATACAGTAATCAAAATCCAATACAACTTGAGAATAAGCTTATATAAATAGTGGGCCTTAAGCTTTTCATAACTTCGCTTATAATAATGTTTATAAAATGTGATTTCACAAGCAGTTTTTAACAATGCTTGAGAAATTATTATTATACAAACTATTTCTAAAGTATGCTTATAAACGTCATACATATATTCAAGAGAACAATATAACGATTAAAAAACTTATCTTTTTCAATACATTTTACAGCGGCATTTACATCTAGCTTTAAATAGAAAATTGGGTGCACTTGTAATTTTGTAAATTACATCATAAAAAACATATATATGTATGTAATAAATAAATGAAATCGAATGAATTTGTAAATAAATAATAAGAATTTTCTTTTTCAACATTAAAAAATATATTATTTGTGAATTTTATTCTTCAAAGCTTATAAAAATATTAAGACAAATTAGGTTTTCTATACAAAAGTTAATATAATATTATTTTCATAAGCTTATTCTACAATTGCAAGAATAAGCTTATAGTAAGTATTCAATAGAACACTGAAGATGGCACATAGCCGAAACCGGTCTGTTTTCAAACCAAATTTGACGTGGGATGACGGAAAATCGTTCCAAATTCAAAAAAACCCCGTCGGAAGAAAAACACAACACTTATAGTAAGCATGCACTTATAATATTTTCAAGAGGGTTCCGTTTTGATTTTTCTACAATTGTTACGATAGCTTTTTTCAATATATTTTCAATACTTTTTCAAGCTTACGGCTTAGGTTAGTAAGCTTATTATAATATTTTTCTCAAGCCATTTGGTATGTTGGGAAGCTTGTTTCATACCGTTTTAGTTACTTAAATAGTGCGTTGAAGCATTAAACAATCGAATTCAGAATGGTTCGATATATGTGTGTAAGTATATATCAAGGAATTTTTTATTTTTTTTCGGTTATATGTATTTATTTATTGTATCTTCAATAAAATTGAACTAACAATAAGTAATCAAATCTTAATTCTAAAATTTTAATTTTTAAGTCCAGCCAGTGCCAGACAAAAATATTTGTTTCAGCGGTTGGTTGTTTGGTTATTTACGTCTCTCGTGTTCGGCTGAGAGCAAGAGTGTCCCTCCTTCTCAGCCGAGTGTGGCCTCTAAAGTTAATGATGTTTCGGGCTAGGGGATTTGGGTGCAACTCAAGTCTTTTTATGTAGCTTGTCACGTGTTTAGAAAACACTAAACACGTGACAATATCAAGGAATTGAGTATTCAAAATGTGTGACTTAACAGAAAAAACTATAATTTGTATTCTAATACTAAATTCATAAATTCAAATATTTTTTTACGGAAATGGGACCTACCACAAAATTCGTAAAATTAAAAACTTAAATTCGTAAGTATTTAATAAGAAAAAATCGAGTTTTTATTTCTATAAAAATTTTGTATTGGAATATTTAAAAAGAGTTGAAACTTTAATTTTCATACAATACATTAAATTTTTTTATTTTCATTGGTTAAAGCGAAAATCCACTTAAATTACATATTTCTAACATGACCTAAATAACCAAGAGCAAAAGTTGTTACAGTAACTTCTGGGTTTTTCTCAATAAACTTTTGGATTTGATTCTTGCAATTCGAGTTCTGTTCCACTTTAAGCTCTTTTAAATATATCGACTTCAGGTAATTTAATGACTCACATCTCAAATTATAATTTCCAAATATTGTCAAAGTTCTGAGATTATCGCAATTTTCAAGAATTGGACGCAACATATTGTCAGTTAGTTGACAATAACTCAAATCTAGAAATTGTAGCTGTTCTGCCACATTCATTAGACACTCTTGAAAATTGTCATCAAACTGAACGTAATGTAAAGTGAGGGTTTGAAGTGTCTTCTGGCAACAGATGGGTTGCAGATAATAAAGCGTTAAAGTTGAAGATAATGAATAACCAGCGCTTATATACAGACTTGTTAAATTACGGCTTAAAATCTCTACTTGCTGAGCGGTTAACGGCGGTGGATCCCTGAGATTGATGGATAAATGTCTCACCAATGCAAGTCTTTCGTATACGATATTATCGATTCTTGTGCAAATATAGCCCAATAAAGAAAATACTTCGTGAATGCTTAAATATTTAAATATTTCTACAAGACAGTCATCATTTAAATCCAATAATTGTGTTGGATCATCGTTGATATCTTCTGTTGAAGCCATCTGAAAATAAAAGAAAAAATACATGACTTTAAAACCACGGACAGTAACTGCTCTGACTTTTATTAAAAATGTCAAACAATAATTGTATTTTTCGACCAACATTTTTTCGGTCAAAAATAAAAGTTAAAATTTAACCGATATTTTTTTTGTCAAAAATAAAGGCTAAAATTTTACTGCTATTTTTTCGATCAAAAATAAAAGTTAAAATGTGACCATATAATATTTTTAGTCAAAAATAAAAGTTAAAATTCGACTGATATTTTTCTGGTCAAAAATAAAAGTTAAAAGTTGAGTAAAAAAGAGCAAAAAAATAATTGGAAGAATAATCAGACATGGGATATTTCGTACTAACCGAAATCGATTTAACTTATAAGTGAATATAAGAAGTTATAATACCTCTCATATTTTTTTAAAATAAATTGCCTAAATAGTTGATGTGTCTCCTCACGAATATCTCATCTAACAAGTGGTTAAAATGAACAAAGAACGCTTATGAAATGGTCCGTTGCAATTTTAAATTTTATGAATCCAAATTGATTATTAGGCTAAGGTTCGTAACGTTATATTCAGAAAGAATTGGGCATGATTAATATTCCAAGGAACAAGGGAAAAATTAATATCAACTTAATTTTTCAACGTACACAGCAGAACAGAGTAGCGCCACTTTCGGAAACCGCTACACTTCCATCGTCAGTGCTCACGTGTATTTGCTTATCACCACTTGTCAGGTGGCTCTGTTGAATGTGAATTTAATTCTTATATATACAACTTTTTCGTGAAAATTGAATACTAGAATTAAATCACTATCAAGCTGATATTAAAGTGCAGCGTTGCCATCGGTTTATTTTTCTTCATTCCCATTTTTCTGATTTTTGTTCTACTAAAGACAAACTTTTTTGGTTTGATTTTATGCTTAAGTATATATGAACATGTAAACATTAAATTTTATTTTTGACAAAAAAAAAATATCAGTGAAAGCTTAACGTTTATTTTTGACCAAAACAATATTTTAACTTTCATTTAAGACCGAAAACAATATTGGTAAAATTCAAACTTTTATTTTTGACCAAAAAAATATCGGTAAAATGTTAACTTAAATTTTTGACCGAGAAAATATCAGTCAAAAAATAACAGTTATATTTTAACTTTTTTGAAAAAAAAAACATTTTAAGTATTTTAAGATTTTTATTCCTTAACCCTAAGAAATGTGTTTTATGCGCATTAAATACGAACTAAAAATTTTAAAATATGCTTCCAAAATGTAAAAAATATGCTCTTAAAACTTTATAATTTCGTTTATAAATTCTATAATATTCATTTCTGACACCGCGAATTATGTACATATATTGGTGGCATGCAATAATGTCCATGAATATAACGTCCACGGATATTATTTCCACTTCAAAAATGAAATAATGTCCATGGGAATAGTGGCTTCGCAGAGTAAAGGTTTTCTGCCTACACAGAGAGAACAAATGAGTTGGAAAACAGTTACAACTATTAAAATTCATCTAACTTGACCAATATTCCATTACAAGTACTGAATTTTAATAGAATCAATAAAATTTTTATTCTAATATCTGAAATAATATACGTCAGCTATATTTTCAGTTACCATAGCCAATCATTATTACAAAAATTCGGTTATAATTTCCAAAGTACTAATTTGGCGCTTCCAACCAAATAAGATAATATGGTAAAATTACTTGACATTTTAAAGTAAATAATATTGAAAAATACAGAATAAAAATGAAACAATGAAAACTAAATTTAAGTTCAAGAATTGCATCGTTTTGCTCAGGTGCAATTCTCTTTTTATTGTTGAAAGGTAAGGACCATAAAAGTGTTATTGAAGAGTGATTTTTTTAATAAATTGAATAATTGTTTACTTTCATAGAAATCGTGAAAATAAGGCATCAATCACCACTATTGCTCAAAATCCTTTTAAAGTTTTATCCGTGAGCACATAGTTACATGGCGAAACCAAAACAGCTGTAATACGCAGTATTCTCTCGCAAAGAATAAGGGCCATTATTACAACTTGACAATAGCTAAAAGCATGCTTTTGTCGGACGGGTAAACAGTTTAACATTATTACAAAATTTACTTTAACCTACCAGATAGGATGCAACTGACCTTAACTTAACGCTCACTTTCATTTAAAGTAAAGTTTTAATAAAAGTAAACCTCTTATTCGTCCGACAAAATCCTGCGTTTAGCTATTGCCTAGTTGTAATAATGGCCCTAAATGCATTAATAAGTTTGCAAACTCAGTGAAAATGTTTATCTAATTAAAAACAAGTTTAAAAAGCGGCAAGTGAGTTGACCAACTGATAATTCTAATGAAGCTATCGCCAAAGAACTACTGTAATATACGAATGCTCTAAATGACCTGTGCCACTAGGAAATTATTTTTTTGCCTTCTGAAGTTTAGTGAGTAGCACACTAATAGCTTCGGTTGTTTTCAAAAAGTTTTTAACATCTATTTATTTATATTGCAGTCGATCATGGCAAATTTGGCTCCTTGAAAGGGAATATGTATCACGAAGGTTCAAAATTCAATTTTCAAAAATATCTCGTTTCATGCATTTGTTTGTATTTTTAGTACAATAAGCTTATGTCTGAGCTAAAATAAATTATATTTAAAAATTTTATTCACAATAGCATTTTGTTTCAATGGTGTGTCTGGAATATTCAGTCTTTCGTATCGAATTCGATTAGTATATACAACTGAATAATGAAATAGTCCGTGCAACCGACAAATTTCGATTGGCTAAAAATTCGATAGTCACAACGAATCTCTTTTCTCTGTGTAGTCAAAAATCTAAACTCTACGAAGTCACAAAGGGGTACAAGTGCAAAGAATACAATTCTGAGTAATTAAGCTTGAAAATTGTGTGTTCCCTCCCACACATGTCGTACATAATATTTTTGGTTTCTAATACATACCGTCTTTTGAGGTCTTCGTACAGGTCTGAATTTGTGTAGAGTGATAGATATTGGTATTAAGTGTTGATTCCAGCATATAACTCTTTTTTTTTTACTTTTGCCACTTGTACCCCTTTGGTTTTCACCCTTTCAATTAATTCTCTCCAAAGCCCAGTTATGCAGTAAATTTTCACTCTGCAGTACCATTTGCAAGAAATTTATTTGATGTTTTTATGGTCATTATTTCCTTTTCAACGTGGAAATAAAGTCCATGGGCACTATTTTATTGCACGTTGTTGCATGCCACCTATATATTCTGGTTCCATATGGGTACGGGAGTCGATTTAACATTGCTAGCCTGGCCTCTCATCTGTCCGAATATAAAATGTAGGGTACCAAGACACCAATACATATTTTGTGGTTCCTATTGGGAACATATCAGCAAAATCGCTTAAATATCTTAAATATTCGCTAAACGCGAATATTCTCACCCAACTACTTTTCTACGAAATGCAAATAAGCCAACAATCTCGATAAAATTGAAATTGCGCAAAAATCCTCAAAACTAAATAATTGAAAATTTTTTAATCTGTGAATAAACTGGGAAGAATTCAATGGAATGAGAAACATTTTTAAGAAATTGGGGAAAAATACTTTAGAGTAATTTAAAATCGCAAAAGAAAAAATGTTTATATATGGAAAATTTTAAAAATTTTCGATGGCAAAACAGACCTCTTTTTTTAATATGCATATTAAAATTTAAAAAAAGTCGAATTATACAGGAAAACAGCCAAGTATGCCACAAAAAAATAAATAAAAAAGCTCTAAATATGCGAATAAGTATAGAATATGCAAAAACATGCTGTAAAGGGTAAAATATGCAAAAATATGCATTAACAAATCGATGCCAAAATTCTTTAAAAGTTCTGAAATATAAATATCTAATTTATGCCAACATACAGGAAAAACATGCAATTGCATATTTGGCGTTTCCCTGCTTATAACCATCACAATGTTATAGGTACTCAAATATCGTATAGACAAATTCTTTCTGTCTAATTTTGGAACTGAAATTTTGACAATAACTGTTACTTTCGATCTCTGATTAAAACAGTGGCCATCACAAAAATATATAAGATGAAAATGTATTTGTGTTTTTGCTAGTTTGACCCGGTCCAGACTATACAAATTTTGTTGCAGCAGCTCTTGTTTTGTGCGAGAGTGATGAAAGAGATACCCAGGAAACAATTTTGGCTGACATGTCTAACATCAGAAAAAATCTGAGACCGCAGACATTTGGCGGAGCAGTAGGCAGCTTTCTGGTACGACGATTCTGCACATTGTCTGAAATATTCTCCGATTAATAACAGAATAGTCTGCACATTATCCGAAGACAATTTAATTTCCTTTAAGGCATTTAACAAAGTAGTCTGCACATTTTCTGATCTGCGTCTTACAAAATTTAGCAGTCACTTCTGCAGATTGTCTGATTTTAGTTTTCGTTACAATTCTCATATATCTCTTGAGTTTATACGCACAAATATTTAAGTTTTTAATCTTATAAAATATGGGTAAATGTTTTCTGATGAGCTGTCATAAGCAGCACAACAATGCATGGAGAATTTTAAACGACATTTCTGATAAATTTCTAATTTTAGCTGCGACTTTTCTCTGATATTAATACGCCAGGACGTAAAACGTATCAGATAAATTGGAAAATTTTCTGATGTTTTGTCAGACATTTACAAGACATGTCGAAAATTCCTTGAGAATTTCCTAAAGAAATTCGTCGGAGTTCGTACAGAATTCTGTTAGACATTTCGGTATAGTTTTTAGAATTCCCTCAAACAAAGAGATCCGGTTTCTTGTCAACCACTCATATGATTTTTGGTACGTTTTCTGACCGACATCAGTTACGATTTAGGCATCTTGTGCAGACTTTCTGCCCGACTTGGGACCGAAATCGGCAAAAATTGTTTGCTGGGTATACACATTTTTATCAGTGTTGCCATTTTCGAAATAAAGGAAAGCATAAAGTGTGTAGTAAAAACGGGTAACAAAATTAAGAAAAAAAGGATAAAAAGCGTCAAGAGAATATATGAAAATTATAATTTTGAAAATGCATTGGCTTGCTGCACAAATGATACATTAAAAAACGGTAAAAAGAGTAAAATTGACGCTCAAAAAAGTGTAAAATGCGCAGCAAACTTTAAACATAAAAAAACATACTAAAGTTTGAAAACAATTGATTTATTTTAATATCAATTTATTAAAAAAATTTTAATTTTTGTGGGCTTAGCATGTCTATATGCCTGCATTTCATTGGTGCATTACCAAATCATCAGTAGACTTCAAACATTCTTTTGAAAATAAATATTTGATTTAAAAATTTTAAAAACCTTGAAAAAAATGGATGGTAACTTCAAAACGCGGTTTTATCATATTTTTGGGTTTTTTTTCATATTTTTGGGAACAAAAATAAAACAAACCAAATTTTTGCGCGTTTTATATACATATTTTAATAATGAAAACAAAAGAAAAAAATATTTCTACATAAATTAAATTACAAACTGATCATTTCAAATACATATTTTTTCGCTATTAAAATTTTTCGTTTTGAGAAAATTTAGCATAGGAAATATTTAATAATATCAGACCTGCCGCCTTATTCCGTAATTCGCTAAAGCTAAAGCTAAAACTCGATCGCTAAAATGCTGAACAAATACAAAATTAAACATTTTTGCCGATGACAAAAAACACAAAATTTTCGGTGGATTAAATTTTTAAGACATTCCATAATTTAGCAATATACGTTGCAAAATTGTATTCGTAGAGGAAAATTGATAAATCGACTTTATAGATTTTTAGCGATAGAGATTTAGCTTTAGCGAGTTACAGAATAGGGGGCCTGTTCTGTATTCAATGCGAAATAAAGATAGTCAGAAGCATTTTTGTTATAAATATTAAATTGTAACAGCAAATCTTTTACAATTTATTAAATAATCGAATAAAATCAATACATTTAGTTCTAAAAAATATCATGCTTATTCTTTATTTCATAAATATTTGTTTCGATTGAACATTTCTCACAATACTAAGAATTATCTTTCACTATTCGTAGACGCTAGAGAATTTTAGAAAAGTGAATTAAAAAGCATTTCCAATTCATCCGAATAATACTTTGTTTTGTCCAGATTCATATATTAATATTTTATATGACAAAGGTAATTTTTTGCTCTTTGATTTTGTGTATGCTTTTAATTTTTTTACTGAAATCCGCCGTTAGATTACATTCGATACCTTAATATGAAAAATCTAGTTAACTAGTAGCTCTAGAAATCTCTTCTTTATTTCAAATAATTTTTGCTTGACATTTCCGAATGTTTGGGCAAGATATTTATTGCAACTGCATAATTTACTTATATCTTTGATCATGTGGTCTAACGTATGAATGGAATTGAACATATCACATAATTTCAAAAAATTATTAAAAAATATACAAAAACTTAATCAAAAAATAAAAAATGTACATAAAATGTTTTAGTCGAGTTATTCGATTAATCGAACCAAATTACTCGAATAAATTTTTACTCGAAATTTAAATTTTTTGTTTCATGACTTCAATTGTTCGATTAATCGAGCAAACATTATTCCTATCTACGTACCTTGGGGTTCTACTTTTATATTATTGTATCATGGTGCTAAGTTAATAATTTCAAATTCAGTCATCGGAGTGTCATAATATTGTTAAATAACTATAGTATTGTGACAGTAGCTCTGTTCAATAACTGAAAATTGTTAATAATTGTTAATAGTTGTCACTGAAAAGTGTTCACGTACCGAACATTATTGCACAGAGCTAGTTTTTCTCAATTTATTGTTATTGATGCAAAGCGAAAATCTTTTTCAATTACATAAATTTTAAATATCAAGTGGCACTATGTATTTTGATTGAATATTCGTATTCGAATTCGGCAAATATTGGCTCAGATATTCGTATACGTGTTCGCGAAAATTTAAAATTTATATTCGTAACATCACTAATAGGTACTATAGCTTTGCATCCTAGAAACCTTTTTGGATAAATTCTAGTATTTTGCAAATAATTATGCTGCGTATTTAAAGTACAAAATTCCAAAAAACATATACAATTTTAAACTTTGTTCAAACTTAAAAGTCGATTTATTCAATATTCTGTTTTTGTGGCTTATTGTGCTAAGCTTCTCAATTATATTCCTGTTTCACATAAATAAATGAAATATTTAGGGGACTCACACGGTATCATAAAGTCATAACTCATAAGTTAAAAAATTAAAAATAAGACTGTGTGCTATTTGAAACATAAACAAGATGATACAAAACAAATCAGAACAATTATTAGAAGAACTAGCTATACCCGGCGTGCTTCGCTACCCCATTGTTGTGCAGATATAGAAAAATTTTTTAACTGATTTAAAAACAACCATAAAATTGGTTAGTTTTTTTTGAGATCTTTTTAGTTTTGGCGAATTTTTGCGTCTTAGCGATTTTTTCATTTTGGCGATTTTTCGTTTTGACTTTTTTAATTCTGGAATTTTTTAGTTTTAGAGTTTTTTAAAATTTCAAGAGTTTGTCTCTTACGGTTTCCAAGATACAGCAAACTGTTTAAACTACATAGGTAAAATTACATTAACTTTCAGAACACCCTTTAATTTTTGTTGTGTTAAATATTCAACAGACTACACCAATTAGTACAAACATTGAAAATTTCGAGAGTCTATATAAAAGTGTCTGTATATTACATTAGTATTTCAACATGTTTCGTTGTTCGCTTTAGAACACCTTTAATCTTTAGCCCGTAGTTCTTACGGCTCTCGAGAAAACAGCCTGTGACAGACAGAAAGACAGACGGACTCACGGACAGCGTATCGAAAACAATAATATTAATGTACACTTTTGGTGTACAGAGCCCTAAAAAGAACCTTTTCCAAAAAGTAACTTTTCAAAAATTAACCATTTTCAAAAGAGTACCCTTTTCCAAAAACATTTTTAAAAAAGTACCATTTCTTAAAACTACTTTTTCAAAAAAGTAGGTTTTCGAAAAAGTAGCTTTACTTTAAAATATAAACGGTTAACAAAAAAAGTACCAAAATTATATTTTTACCCTTTTTCGGCCCTAAATGTACAAATTTCAAAAAAGTACAAAACAGCTATCCACTCATTTTTCTATATTATTATTACGCTTTTGGAATTTTATGTCTACCTTACTTAGATTCGGAGATATAAAAACACCGAGCATACCCGTTTTTACCCCTTTTAATGCCGTTAGAATTTAAGCTTTCAAAAATTCGTTCTTAGAGAATATATACAAACATATGCATTCAGTATGTGTATCAATGTGCATAAAAAAGAGTTGTATGGAAAAAAGTACCAAAAAGGGCTACCAATTTTACCCATTATATATTCAAATTTGAAAAAAAAAGCAAAACTGATTTTGAGGGCTTTTTAAGCAGAGAAGAATGAATTTCAAGTTTAATTTCTAACTTTATTACTTTAGGAGATAAACTGTTAACAGAAAAAGTAGCAAAATTATATTTTCCCCCTTTTTCGGCCCCTAAATGTACAGATTTTAAAAAAGTTTCAGACACCTGTCCGCTCATTTTTCTATCTTATCATGATGCTTTTAGAATTTTATGTCAACCTTACTTAGATTCGAAGATATGAGGTTACCGATTTTACCCGTTTTTACCCCCCTTACCAATCCTCTTAGAATTAAAATTTTCAAGAATCCTTTCTTAGTGAAAATATACAAACATATTCATTCACTATGTATATCAATTTGCATAAAAAATAGTTGTATGAAAAAAGTACCAAAAAGAGCAACCAATTTTACCCTTTTTATATTCGAATTATAAAAAAGTACCAAAACATGTTTGAGGGCTTCGTAAGGATAGATGAATCCATTTTGAATTTAGTTTCTATCTTCATTACTTTTGGAGATAAACGGTTAACAAAAAAGTACCAAAATTATATGTTAACCCTTTTTCGGCCCCTAAATGTAAAAATTTCAAAAAAGTACCAAACTCCCGTCCGCTTATTTTTTGATCTTATTATGCTGTTTTTGGAATTTTATGTCTACCTTAGTTAGATCCGGAGATATAAGGTTACCGAATTTACCCGTTTTTACCCCCTAGCGTTTGAATTTGCCAAAACCCCGTCTTAGTGGATCTGTACATCCTGAGGGGAGCCCACATACGACTTCACCTTTGTAGCTTTAGTAGCTTGGGCTGGGCGATAATGAATCAGTCAGTCAGTCAGTCAGTCCGTCAGTCAGTCACTCAATAACGTTACTCTTTTATTAATATATATAGATAAAATAATATTTGGTACGACAATGCAAAATTATGTGAAAACAATTCAACGGCTTATATCTATATCCGCAAATTATTTGCGAATTTTTGTAATATTTGCAATATGTGAAACGAAATTTTTGCGAGCATTAATCCTTTTAAAATTTTACGGCTTTAGAATTTATTTGCAAATTTTAGTAAGTTTTGCGATACAGGTAATAATATTTAATAAAACTTATTGCTCTTGTGCATAATTTTAACGAACTACCTCTGACTAAATCTGTTTCCGCCATTGTCCTGATAGAAGTAATTTTTTTGGCAGTTTTTTGCCTTTTTACAGTTCTGCCGACATTTCATTAATATTACACACTTTACTATCTTTTTGATGCTAGCAATTGTTTTGCAAAGTTTCGTCATCTTCGCAAAATTTTCCAAGTTTTTGGCATTCCTTACAATTTTAGCTATTTTTAAACAATTTTAGCGCTTGTTAGCAATTTTGCAATTTATTGCAAATTTTCGCCATTTTCGCCATAAGTCATTTTTTAGCCAGGCCGTAGCTTTTTTTACAATTTTACCCATTTTTAATCCATGTAAAACTTTGCTAATAACTTGATGTTAGCAATTTTTTGCGAATTTTCGTAATTTGTAAAATTTTTTACGAGTTTTTGACATTCCTTATATCTTTAACTATTTTCAAGTAATTTTATGAATTATTTTTAGGGCTTGTTTGCAATTTTACAATTTTTCGCGAATTTTCTCTATTTTGGCAATAAAAGTGACTGTTATTAATATGATTATTTCGAACGCATTTGCTTTGTGAATCTAAATTGATTATTAAGCTAAGGTTCGTAACGTTATATTCAGAAAGAATTGGGTATGATTAATATTCCAAGAAACAAGGGAAAAATTAACATCAGCTTAATTTTTCAACGTACACAGCAGAACAGAGTAGCGCCACTTTCGGAAGCCGCTACACTTCCATCGTCAGTCAGTGCTCACGTGTATTTGCTATCACCACTTGTCAGGTGGCTCTGTTAAATGTGATTTTAATTCTTATATATACAACTTTTTCGTGAAAATTGAATACCAGAATTAAATCACTCTCAGTGACTGTTTCTCAATTTTTTTTGCTTTTTGACAGTTTTAACGATTTTTAATCCGTATCAGGCTTTGATATCTTTCTGGTGTTACCAAGTTTTTGCGAATTTTCGTCATTTTCGAAAAGTTTTCCAAGTTTTTGGCATTCTTTACAATTTTTGCGATTTTAAATAATATTTAAAATTTTTTTAATTACGAAATTTTTCGCGAATTTTCGCAATTTTTTTGTACATGAGATTGTTTTTGTTTCTTAAAATCTACTGAGTTTCTTCGTTTAGAGTTTTTGCGGTTTTGGAATTTTTTCTTAAAATATTCGCATTTTTGCAAGTTTTTGCGATTTATATATGTAAGCCAATTTTCAAATTATTGCTTTTTTGCGGTCTATATAAGCAGCTTCAGGGAATTTTTTTTTCTACTTTATTAATCCCCTTTTGTATGAAAGAAAATAAAAATAATTTTAAACTAGTTTAAAATTTTAGGACATATGACAATATAACATCATAGGACACCGTGTGAATACCGCAATTATAAAACTTGTCGATACAAAATTATACAATTCATACTTTTTGTGAAATAATTCATATTTTTATTAATACAAATTTATTAAATCGGTTTGTACTATGTACATTAGGGCTATAACTTTTTCACACTTTTTGCGAGTATCAAAAACGGCATAGTATAGTCGTGTAGAACATTAAAAGTTATTAATAAAAAATATGATAATTTTTTCGGATCTTTAAAAAATTTCACGCAGTGATCGGGTTGAAGTTTGAAAACAACCATTTTTATCTCATGGAAATTTTAAAAAATATACACCTGATATTTCTATATATTCCTATACGTATCACTTAAATGCTATTTTGGAATTTCTTCACTGCTTTAGATTTAAAAGTTTCCCTACGGCTTACAATTCATCGCAGTTCAAATTACGTTGGAAGGTTCTAGAAATTTGCTTCCCTGGGTGAGGTTTTTTTTTTGGCAAAACAACGGGAGACAGGTGTTTTCATTACTAAAACATTCTTGGCCACTGCCAAAAATTTGGTTATAGCCCTAATGTACATATGTTCAAATTCTTTTCTGCGCAAAATAAAATTTTTTACACTTACATATATACATATGTAGTATATGATAAAAAAAACTACTACATATATATTTTATTTACATTTCATCTAATATACGATCAATTAATAATTTTGTTCTTTCCAATTTCTCCTCCAGCTCGATATTAATTTGCTGTAAGAGAACCTCTTGAGCCTCATTTATCTGATCAATGTGCTTCTGTTTCATCTTAAAGTACAATGCCAATTTGTCAGTTAATTCTCTGATTGCTTGACGTTTCTTTGCCATTGTCTGCCGATAATTGGAAATAAATGTTTCTTCACATATGTAACCATATTTCAAATGCCATTGACCATCGGCCCAGGTAAAATTGTTCGTTTTCGACCACATATGAACACAGGGTTGATCACCACCTAAATTATTTGGCTCGCCAATTTCCCAATTGGCAAAATTAAATGCTTTACCATTTGAAGTCCAAACAAATTTTCGCCTGGAATTTTCAGCAGTAGATGCTGTTCCGCCAATCCATAGATCCAAGCCAATACCTACATGTGAACATACATAAAATGTTAATGGAACTTATTGCATATAAATACACAAGTGCCTTCAATAGCATTTTCTATTCTGAACAAAAATGTTGCCATAAAATGGGATCATCCATTTTCAACTTTTTTAATTTGTATAATCAATCGCTATGAAATAAAAATTTTAAATAAACTGCACGCAATAACTAAATACATTCATACAATGTACTTTTCTCTCTAGCAGTGAAGTAAAAAGTGTAGTTAGAACAACCATCCTCAAATAAAATTTAGGGTAAAACATGTAACATGTTTTACACTTCTTTTGGCTACTTGCACTTCCGGATCTTATTTTTTAAGCGCGAGAAAATATAAAAAGTACAAAATTTTTGCAGAAAAACGATGTAACCCATGTGTAGTTTTCTCCAGTAGAAATAATCTAACAATTTTTGTCTCATTATTAATCAATTCTACATTTTCGAGGGTAAAATTTTAAATTTTTGTCTAGAAAAGAAAACTCTTTTTTTACGCTCGTATTAACAACTTACCAAATCTATTTTTTAATAAATTTACTAAATGGAAATTTTTCTCAGCCGTATCAATTG
Source organism: Panzeria rudis (assembly GCA_956483635.1). Taxonomy (NCBI): domain Eukaryota; kingdom Metazoa; phylum Arthropoda; class Insecta; order Diptera; family Tachinidae; genus Panzeria; species Panzeria rudis. The sequence goes on along the minus strand of OY101449.1, from coordinate 43,882,626 downwards.
TTACCAAAGATAAATTTCTTTTGGCACATTCTTGTAAAGCCTCCATCCAAGTGTACTAGAGAAAATTAAATTTTTTCAGAAAGAATTTCTTTTAAAACAATTTCACTTACATCATATTTACTTTCGATTAAATATTTTGTACCATCCTCAGTAGTGGCCCATTCGGGTTCACTTTTTACAAGTTTAAAGAGGCAAAAAATTGCAAAAATTGACAAAAAGCGATTATTTCCAAGTTGTTTCATTGTTAACATGTTGTAAGCAACTGTGTTATTTTATTGCACAAGTTTTTATTTTGCACACTTGATTGAATGACTTACAGATAAGAAATTGAGATTGCACCGTGATCTACCGATGGGTTTAATTTTTTCTCATAATAGAATAAACTTTTAATCAAAATTTGTTTAAGCAAATTGTCTCATCTGTCTGATTTATGAACTTTTATTTCTCATTACATACAAATACAACGATTTTTGCTAGAGAATACTTGGTAAAATAAAAGTCATATACAAATAAACCGGATCTTTGTTTTAAAAAGCACAATCACTCTACTTGTTTGTATTTATTGAATTTCCTAGTATTTGCTTGCCAGTATTTCATTTAATCGTAGTTCTAATTGTACATATATTGAAATTGGTATTCCCCGTAGAATAATATTTGTTTCCTTTAGTAAAAACAACGCAAATTTTGACAGCATTAAAATTTCACTAAAATCACAACTGTTGCCAATTCAGCTTTTTTGGTATCAATTGTTAATACCCTGCAGACAAAGTAACTAGTATGTAATTAGTTCTATATTAGTTACTTTATACAGTTATATCCCAGTTGGAATACTAATTGTTGTAAACTAGTGCTCTTAATTTTATTTATTATTTTGTAACTCTTAAAAATCTTTGGCTCAACTAGTGTACGAACACACATTCTTCATATTACAAGGCAAGTACTCTACCCACTGAGCCACTTTATACTTCTTTATTTTTACAGCTAAAAATATGTTATGTATAAGTCGCCTAATTGAAATATATGTAAATTTTGTCCTTTTTTGACTAGTATCGTCACTAGTCCCAATACAACTACACTGAAAAGAAAAATCAATCCTTCTGTACTTAAATTAATCCCAAGCGGTGCCAAAAAAGTACGGTAATCCCGGTTTTTCTGAAATCAAGTACAGAAAGATTAATTAAGTCGGAATATCCCAGTGCAAAATACTCAATTTGATTGATTAATTTTATTCAATTACATAAATTTAATATTTTTCCTTACTTGTTTTAATTTAAAATATATTTTTGTTCGTTCCTAGCCTAACCAAGCATCCCGATTTAGGCGGGATTATACCGCTTTAAGAGTTCGATCCCTCCTAAATCTTGTATCCCGCTTTTTTCAAGTTTTAAAATATATAATTCTACTTTATTAATTATTGCCAAAAACTTTAAAAATGTTTAACTGAATAAACAAATATCTTTCTCCTTTTTCAGTCAGTACAACTCACTGAGTTAAACCCCTTCAAAATTGAAAAGGTGTATTTTTAAACGTTGCTCATTACTTGAAAATTTCTAATCCAAAGATATTTAGGGCCATATCATGCCATAACCGCAAATAAAACTCGAGCGCCAAAAAAAAAATTTACAGGAGAAGTATTTTTTAATTAACCTTGGCTTAAATCGAAGTAGAACATTAATATTGGCTACTTAGGATTGAAGTGGACTGTTATATATAATGTTAAAAGTTTTAATAAATTTCCTAAAAGATAACAAGGGTTAAGATACTTTAAGATATTCTTGATGGAATGAAAAATGTGTAATTTAATCAAATTATCTTAAAACTAGTAATTAATATCCTCAGCAAGCTGCTATTTAAATGTTTCATTGTTATCCTTGCAGCTTTTTACACTAGTTTTGCTCTACTTGAAAAAGAGAATTTTAGCTTAAGCGACACCTTGCAGCTGAGTGATTCCACGTAAAACGGCCCTATACAAGGAACAAATATTTTCTCATTTTTAATAAAAATCTCTCAATTGATGTTTTTTAGAGAATGACAATTATAGAAGAAATAAAAACTACACTATCTAACATTTTATAAAGAACAAAATGTATTAATATATTAATATATTCGAGATATCTCAAAAATTTATATGCAAAAAATATAATTTATTTGTCATGGTTAGCTAATCTATATACGGGCATTTCGTTGGGTGCTAATGCCAAATCATCAGTAGATCTCTTGGGCTAATTTCGTTTAATCCTACACTCAAAATAAAATGATAGGTAAATCTAACCAATATAAATAGTTAACCTACTGTTAATGTAAATTTTTGTTGCAATTTTTATGAAAGAACATTTTTTAGGGTTCCGATACACCAAAAGTGTAAAGGAACCCTATTGTTTTCGCTAAGCTGTCCGTCCGTCTGTCCGTCTGTCTGTCACAGGCTGTTTTCTCGCGAACCGTAAGAGCTACGGACCTGAAATTTTCACAGGATATGTAGAGTTTTGGCCGCTACAACAACAAATATATGACAGTTAAAAGTTAAAGGGTGTTCTAAAGCTAACAACGAAAAATTTTGAAATACGAATGTAATGTTTTCTCGGAAACCGTAAGAGCTACGGACCTGACATTTTCACAGAATATGTAAAACTTTGACCGCTATAACAACAAATATATGACAGCTAAAAATTCAAGGGTGTTCTAAAGCGAGCAACGAAAAATGTTGATATACTAATGTAATATGAAGACATTTATATATAGATACTTTAAATTTTCAAAGCTCGTGTTAATTGGTGTAGTCTGTAGAATAGACTACACCAATTAACACCGATATTTAAAACAATAGAAATTAAAGGGTGTTCTATCAGTCAATGTAATTTTACTATGTAATTTAGACAATCTGCTGTATCTTGGGAACCGTAAGAGCTACGGACCTGAAATTTTCACAGAATAAATTTTCACACAATAAAAATTAAAGGGTATTCTATCAGTTAATGTAACCTTGACTATGTAATTTAGACAATATGCTGTATCTTGGAAACCGTAAGAAGTAGAATCATGAAATTTTAAAAAACGCTAAAACTAAAAAAATCCAAAATTAAAAAAATGTCAAAACGAAAAAAACGCTAAAATAAAAAAGCGCTTAAAGAAATAAAGAACCAAAACTAAAAAAAAAACGCTAAGACGCAAAATATCACCAAAACTAAAAAGATCGCCAAAAAACTAAAAAAAAAAACGCAAAAAACCGAAATAAGTCGGCAAAGCGAAAAAAGTATTACAACATAAAAAAATCGCTAAAACTAAAAATTTATCAAAAAACGAAAAAAAATCGCAAAAAATGAAAAAAATCACCTAAACGAAAAAAGCGCAAAACAAAAAAAGCGCCGAAACTAAAAAAGTCGCAAAAAACCAAAAAAAAAACGCCAAAACGAAAAAACGTGTCAAAACAAAAAAAAATCGCTTAAATTAAATATATTACAGAAAAACCGAAAAAAGTCCCCGAAACCAAAAAAGCGTCAAAACTGAAAAAAGCGCCAAAACTAAAATAAATCGCTAAAACTAAAAATATCGTCAAAGAGCGAAAAAACTTTAAAACAAAAAAGCGTCAGAACCAAAAAACCGCCAAAAACTAATAAAATTGGCAAAAAAAACAAAGAAAAAAATTGCAAAAAACCAAAAATCGTCAAAAAACGAAAAAAATCGCCGGAACGAAAAAAAGTGTCATAACCAAAAAATCGCTAAAATTAAAAAAATCACCAAAAACCGAAAAAATCGCCTAAACCTAAAAAATGGCAAAACTGAAAAAAATCGCCACAATTAAAATAAATCGCTAAAACTAACAATATAGTCAAAAAGTGGAAAACGCTAAAAACCAAAAAATCGCCAAAACTAAAAAATCGGCAAAAAACAAAAAAATAATGCAAAAAACGAAAAATCTCCAGAAAAAATCACGAAAATTAAAATAGCGGCAAAAACAAAAAAAAAAAGCAAAAAACAACGAAAAATACTTAACAACCAAAAAAAAAATAAAATTAAACAAAAAAGCAGATTGAAAAAATAGGCTAAATGTGTATTCATACGGAACCCTTCGTGTGCGAGTCAAAGTCGCTCTTTGCTTAATTTTTATTGGTTAAAATAACTTTTTAAAGTGTAAGTCATTTCATGTCTTTGGTTACTTTGTGCTATCGTTATTCAGCAAGATGACTTAGCTGAGATTAGGGATATAACGAATACCGATACCGATATATCGGCGATACTTCAGATTTTCCGATACATCGGTATCGGCGATATTTTACTGTCGATACGACGATACTTTAAAAAAAATTTTCAGTTTTTTTTAAACAAATTATTTATTTTTTTGTTAATTTTACCAAGAACTAAATTCATTTCGTTATTTTTCAAATCTTATTAATATCAATTTTAAAAATAAATAATATTTTACGCTGTTATTTTGCAAAAACAATAATTTATTTATTGTTAATTTTACCATGATATCAAATTCAATTCATTGTTTTTTAAATCTTATTCCCAGCAAAAAAAGACATTATAAAGAAATCATGAAAATGTAGAATTCGCGATCCGGAAATATGCGAATTTGGGTAATTTCTAATTAGTTTCACATTTGCTTGTCATTGCAAGAAGTTCTCTTTTTCGATTACCAATCACTGAATTTGAAGCGATGTTAGGGCAAATTTCTTTTTCGGTGTTCTATAATGATTCCTCAAATAATTCTGGCAAAAAAAGCCGACTTCAGTATAAAGAGTAATATGCTTGATGGCCTTCCATATAAACAATTTTAAAAATCGGTGTGCCCTAATAAATATTTTGGGTGGAGGCGTGGAAGACTTGCCCCACAGATTTTCGTAGAAAAATTATACGACCAAACTCTGGCAAACCATTCCAAACAAAAAATAAACTTTGGAATTCGGCCTATAAATGGAGGAGCTATGCGATAATCAATATTTCTGGGGGAAGGGGAAATCCCGCACAGATTTTGGAGAAAAATTATGGTATCAACCTGAAGGGAGGTTTGCAGCAAATTTCGCAACTGATTTTCGAAAAAAAAACTGTAGTCAAACCCTTTCAAATAAAAAAAAACAATTTTGATAATCGGTTTCCAATGACAAAGTTATGCATGGATAAGCAAGTTTCCCCCTCCCATTTTCGAAAAGAATTAAGGGGCCAAACTACTACCGAACCCTTGCAAACAACACAAGAATTTTGAAAAGCTATTCACAAATGACATAGTTATGGATTGGAAGGGAGGGGGAGCAAACTTGCCTCTCCGATTTTCGACAAAAAAAATTTGGGGCCAATTTTGTCAAACCCTTTCAAACAAAACAAGAATTTTGAAAATCGGTTCACAAATGACAGAGTTATGCATGGGGGGAGCGAATTTCCCCCTTCCGATTTTCAAAAAAAAATTATGGTACCAAACTGCAGGCAAACCCTTTCCAGGAAAAAAATAATTTTTAAAATCGCTTCACAAATGACAGAGTTATGCGTGTACAAACATAAAAAAGTAAAAAAAAAATAACATACGCATGAATTTATAACCTTCTTCTTTTTGGAAGTCGGTTAAAAAAGGATGAAAAATTACCTATTTTCAGAACTTGTTTCTTTTTATGCGAATTTCAACACAAAACTGTGTTTTCATGTAAATTTAAGTTAATAAATATAAACTTTTAGAAGACTTTTAATAATTAAGCTAATAAGTTATTTAGAAGAATATTAGTTGATAAATGTCCTTTAAAAAATCGATTTTTTAAAAAGCATGGCGAGTGTCTTTTAAAATTATAAAGGAATTACAAATTTGTACTAATTATCTGCATACTTTTAATATATATTCTTTGGAAGCAATGAAAATGTGGTTCCTTAAAAATTACTTCCAATTTTATATACTGTGTAAATATCTATTTTAAATATTAATAATCTCTTACACTGTAATTTTGCATAATAAAAGAATTGCCCTTCTTGAGTTTTGTTAATCTAAACTTGAACTCAATTTCAATATTCGTATCGGTATCGGTATCGGCGATATTTATTTTTAAGTATCGGTATCGGATCGGCAAAACGGCGTATCGTTACATCCCTAGCTGAGATCGTAAAGGCGTCCCGTTCATAAGCATGAGAACATAAGTTCAAGACAGAATTATTACATTTTACTGAATTGTAATATATAAATTTGGGAAAAACAACGTTTTAAAAATAAAATTATTTTTGATGGTTGAAATTAGTTATTTAATTTGTAACAATTTTTGTGTTAAAATTACCAATTTCAATGGTAAAAATTACCAATTTAAAATATTAACAGCGAAAATAGTTATTTCACAAAAATTACTGTATTTAAGTAAAAGAAGTCACCACATGTCTATGTATTCTTTGTGCTATCCGTACTTAAAAAGATGACTTAGCTGAGATGGTAAAGGCGTCCGGTTTATAAACATGAGAACCTAAGTTCAAGCCTAAAAAACTTATAAACAAACAAATTTTTTTTAACAAATACACTTAGTGCTTAAGCCTTGACAGGCATCGAACCTGCGACCTTCCGGTTAGTAGTTTTGCACTCTATCAACTATACTACAATTTCATTGGTTGAGTTTTACTGTATTTTATGGGTTAGCTCAATTCTAACCCATGAAATTGGTTAGATTTACCAATATTTTATTTTGAGTGTACCTTCTCATATCTCTGTTAGTTACAATGGTAAACAAAAAAAAAAACACAAGATGCACTTTTGGAATGAGAATCACCCATGTATGTACATACATATATACATAATTTTGCATTCATTGAAAATAAAAAGAAAATTTGTCATGCGAAATAAAACAATTTTAATAATAAAGTAATTGTAAAAATATTTTAATTTGCCTATAGATATAAACAAATATATAGAAAAGTTTGGGAGGTTATTCGAATGTTTAGAAAGGGGTTAAAACCACCTGCAAAATATGCATCAAAGGCCTTTTGCGTTTGTTGCGGCTTAGATACAATTTTTGAAAAAAAATTTTTGTGCTTTTTCATCCTTTACTTTCGCATTTTTTTACGCTTTTTACCGTTTTTAGAACAGCTTAAGCTGCTTTTGTTCTTTTTACAGATACCAACACTGTACATGATTATTGTATATATGACATTTCGAAAGTTAAATCATAAATTTGAATCTGGAGTGTTGTTGCGGTATTGGTATGTGGAAATGCAAGTCATATTTTTGCACATACAGTACTGTAGTGACAAAAAACGTTTGAAAGGGTCGTAATATTATATTTACAGTGTTGTGGTGATACATATTTTTTGCAAAAAGCCCCCATTTCTGCCTGGGAATACAGTCCGAAAAAATTACGTAAAATAATTGCATTATTTCCTATATTTCTTTGCATGTTTCTAAATAAAATAATATATATTTATTTGTTGTAGGTTAGCTAATCTAGCCCACAACAAATAATTAAATTTTTTTGAAACACAAGCTATTGAGAATATCTCGAATAGATTAATATTTTCTAAACAAATCAATTTTAAGCTCTGTCTTACTCAATTCAGGAAATTGCTCAAGGCAGTGAGATCATTTCATAAAAATATTCTACTTGAGCCGACCGTGCTGTTTATACAATCCAGACAGTCAATAAAAAAAAAACTGAGCACTTTCCAGAAAAGATAATAATAATGGCTTAATATAAAAAAGACGTAACTCAAATTTTCGTTATTTTACAGGAGAAGGAAAAAAACAGAGCACAAACTAGAACACTTACATGCAAAAAATAATTTTTAAGTGGCCATAACATCGTTATTTTCAACAGTGGCTTACTTAGTTCTTTAGAGAGGATGTAGTTAGAAGTTGGCTACCAGAAAACGTTAAAAACTCGATTTCGAAAAAAACCGAGATACGCCCTTTTTATATTAAGCCATCGTAATGTACTCATGTCGTTCGTCCGCATTGTGAAAACCGCGCTTAGGGGCTTGACTCATAAAGGCGTAATAAAATCTTTTGTTAAAAATTTATTTGAAAAATACTCAAAAAACTGAGTGTTTCACACACAAATTTTCATTACAAAGTTTATGTTCGTGTTTGTGAATCGGGGGTAAATTAACGAGCTTGAGTCCTAATTAAAAAATGATTTAGTGTATTGTATTATTTGTTTTGACTTTTTAAAAATAGAAAAATACTTTTAGAGATTAAATTTTAAGAAAATTTTGTTAAAAAAGATAAACATGATGTTCCCTAATTCTCTTTTATTTTTATAATATTGATTTTATTTTATATATTTATTTATTTTATCCAATACTTCTTTCAATAAATAAAACAAAACCATATTCTATTTATATAAAAAAACAGATAAGATCTCAATCCAAAACAAATTTTTAATTAAGAAATTTTTTATTTTATTTCAAGATAAAAATGTTCTCCAGTATTAAGTGTATAAGAAAATATTTTTATCTGTACTATTACTTGATCTTCATTTCATTGATCTTATGTATAAGAATAATACTTAAAAAATACTAGTATAAATTTACCATGTATTTCTACTAACTTCCCCAACATTTGTACAATAAAGTTGTTGCCTCACAAATGTAGCCGTACTTCAAATGATACTGACCATCAGCCCAGCGAAAGTCTCTTGATATTGACCAAGTGTGAACACAGGGCTGATTGTTATCCAAGTTATTGGGTTCGCCCTCTTGCCAATGAGCAAATTGAAACGCTTTACCATTTGAAACCCAAACGAATTTACGATTGGAGTCATCAGCCGTAGAAGCTGAACCGCCAATCCATAAATCTAGTCCATTGCCTATGAAACAAAAAGAGTTTTCATTACAACTTTCTTAGTTAATTTGTTTGTGTTTTTTTATTTTTTCAATTTACCATAGCGATTTTTCATGAGTCTTACAAAGTCATTATTTTTCTCTGCCGTATCTAAAGTTACCAAAGACAAGTTGCGCTTGGCGCATTCATGCAAAGCTTCCAGCCATGTATACTAAATATTTAAAAAAGTACCGATACTTAATTGTTTTCTAAATAAATGGAAATTAAGAGTTAATAAGTTTACTGCATATTTGTCTTCGATGAAATACTTTTTGCCCTCATCAGTGGTTGCCCAGTCGGCGACACTTTGAATATGCGAAGACAAAGAGATCACTGCCAGCACTAAACAAAAAATTTGATTTTGCCAATGTTTCATGGTCAAGAACTAAACTTAAACTGATTGAAATGAGCGTAAAAATATTTTTGTTTTATTTGATTATAATCAACAACCGGCAAGCTTAGCCAGAGACGTGGTTAAGAAACTGATTTAACATATGTATGAAAAAAAAATAAATGTATGTATCTCATAAGCATTTAGAACAGGTACATACTGATACTGGTTTTAGGGCTTATGGTAAATACACAGTATGTGTACACATGTTTGTGTTTATTAAATGAAAACCGGTATGATGCGACTTAAAGTACGAGTAGCAAACTGTCTTCATACATACACTTACAAAACAGATTCATCTCGAAAACAACAGTGGTGTTAAATAGAAAAAAGTGGTAATAAATATCGCTCTTCTAAACTACTTAGGAGATTTTCATGAAACAAATTGTAGTTCGTAGCAGAGGATCTACACAGAAAAAAGTAAATACTTCGCAACGGTAATTTTCGAAAATAGCATGAAATTCAATAAAACCTGTATTTGATTCAAATATAATGTTTGTTGAAACTACAATTTTTTAAAAAATCATAAGGGAAAAATTTAAATGTTTTCAACAATTTTTGTAGCAAATATAGAAAAAAACTTTATCACATAAATTTTTAAAAAATGTTTTTATTGAATCAACACATTTCCATAGAAAAGTATACACAAATCTTTATTATCGCAGGATATTGAACAGTTTTCTTCGGTGTATGTAAGAATTTCGATCTCACTTCATTTACATGTTAGTCATGGTGCAAAAAATAAGGTATAGTGCAATCAAGCCATGTGTAATGAACCCAAGCCATGTGCAATAAGGCGATATGGGCTTATTGCACATGGATGGCTTTATTGCACTGCACCCAACATAATTTTAGGGGCTATTCAAATATTACGTTATGCTACTCAATGAAATGAACACAGAACATTTCTTGGACCAATATATCGTTTGACGCATCATTTTCAATTTGAGTTGATTGAAATGATATCAAATGATAAGAACTATCATCAAGTTCAGCTGGTTAGTATATATAGCAGGGTTGCCAGCAGGCCAGTAATTTACACATTTTTCTCTTAGCTATTTTGTCTGTTACCAAAATTACAGCCATAATTTATCTAAATCAAAAATTGAAACATCGACTTTGGCCGCAAAATGTGGCTTTTAAGCTGTAGTGCACGCTCAAAACGAGTTCGCTTTTTCGTTCACATGCTTATCGTTATATTAACGAAAAAGGACGAGTTTTTTTAACTTTTACTCGATTCCTTTATTAAGAAAAAGTATAAGTTCTTAAATATAATTTCTTCTTTAATACAATAAAATGCCGCTTAACGTGATCTTAATTAATACGGAAAGAGATATCGTTGACTTATATTCAAATAGGCCTATCTATAGACAGGATAATAAAAATTCGTTTCGTTCTCTAATTACACTAATCAACACTGAAAAACAAACTGACTTTTCATCATCCTCTATGATTTTGGCGACACTAAACAGAATAAAACTGCATCATTGGAATTTTTGCACCACGACACACTGAAAAGTGATATTCACTTTTTTATTTTTTAAGATAGATACACACTTTTTGACTATTTCTATATATATTTCGAATTAAGACATCGGAATGATCAAATGTTTTCATAGAATCTTAATCTTCACAAAATTTCCTGTCATTTGAGTTTTATTTTGTTTACAAATGGTGGGCAAATTTTAGGTTAGCAAGTAATTTGGCATAATAACACACTTCTTTTAACCGACTTCAAAAAAGGAGAAGGTTATTAATCAATTCATGTGTATTTTTTATGTTTCTACAGGCATAACTCTGTCATTTGTGAACAGATTTTCAAAATTGTTTTTTGGTTTGAAAGAGTTTGCTTTCAGTTTTGTTGCACAATTTTTTTTTCGAAAATCGTAGGGGGAAATTTGATAATGCTTAAATCTGTCAATTGTTAAACGATTTTTAAAATTATTTTTTTAAGGGTTTGCCTGTAGTTTGGTCCCATAATTTTTTTTAACGGATGGGGAAATCTGCTTCCCCATGCATAACTCTGTCATTTGTGAACCGATTTTAAAAAATCTTTTTTTATTTGATAGGGTTTGCCTGCACTTGTGTGCCATAATTTTTTTTTTAATTTTTGAATATAGTTTTTATTTGTATTTTTTTTTAAGATATAAATACCTTAATGTATTGGTAATATTATAAAAAAAATGTATTAAAATTATGTAGCAATATTTTTATAAGTATTGTAACTAGGGATGTAACGATACGACATTTTGCCGATCCGATACCGATACCGATACTTAAAAATAAATATCGCCGATACCGATACCGATTCCGATACCGATACGAATATTTAAATTGAGTTAAAGTTTAGATTAACAAAACTCAAGTGCAATTTTTTTATTATACAAAATTACAGTGTAAGAGATTATTAATATTTAAAATTGACATTAACCCAGTATAAAAAATTGCGAGTATTTTTTAAGAGCTATATTTTCTTTGCTTGCAAAAAATCTTTATTAAAAATATGCAGATAACACAGTGCAACAGTCCAAAAAACACACGGACTTGACAGTATAGATTCGATTGTACTACCACTTAGCTTGGCGAATTTGGTGACCAATTTCGTTTTATGGATCTCCAAAGTTTTGGAAAATCAGCGGGCCCTCAAAACAAAGGTGTCATCAACTTTTGGCCAACAGAAAATTCAAACTCTGTGATACCGCTTAACTATATATGGCAATAATGTAGCTAAGAGTTCGCTAAACAGATTTTATTACCATTTTATGCCAAAAAATAATTTTTTCGTGTACCTTTTTTGAAAAATTAAGGAAAAAAATTTTTTTTCGCTTTTTCCAGAATAACTTACATTACAGGGACTCGTAATTTTGTATTAACAATATTTGGCAAAGTTGTAGCTACGGTAAAGCTGAACAACTTTTGTGAACATGTCAATACAATCTGAATGTATCTGGGCACCCTAAACAGCACAGAAAAACTAATTTCTACCTTAAAAGTTTTCGTTTTTTACGAGTTAGGCTATATTTTTATTGCATTTTTTTGCTTTCTTTGTTATTGTTCCACTTCTTATGTTGCTGATTTTAGTATTTACTATTTTTTATTGTTTGTTGTTGTTTTACCAAATAATGGTAATGAAAAATTTGGAGTTCCTACAAGTTATACTGAAAAAAGTGAATAAAATAATTTTTTTTAATTTTTTTTCAAAAGAAGTACAGGAACATATTATTTTTCTGGGCACTTGAATATACTATTTTCAAAAAAAAAAATTTTTTTGCATAAAAAATAGTGAAAAACTAAAATTTTTAAGGTAAAAAGTGGTCTGTGTGAGCTATTAGAGTGCCTAGATACGTGCAGATTGTATTGATATGTTCACAAAAGTTGTTCAGCTCTACCGTAACTATAAGTTTGCCAAATATTGTTAGTTAAAAATTACAAGTCGCTGTAAGTTATTCTGAAAAAAGTGAAAAAACATTTTTTTCCTTAATTTTGTCAACAAAAAGTTAACGAAAAAAATTTTTTGGCATGAAATGTTAAAAAAAATCTTTTAAACAGACTCTTAGCTACATTATTGCCATATACAGTTAAGCGGTATTATAAAGTTTGAATTAGCTGTTGGCCAAATACTGATGACACCGTTTTTTGAGGCCCCACTGATTTTTAGAAAATTTGGAGGTCCATAAAAAAATTGGTCACCAAATTCGCCAAACTGAGTAAAGAGTTTTACTACCCCATTGTAGGACAATCGAACCTCTACTGTCCAGTTTTTTATGTTTTTCCAAAAGTCTTTATTTATCGTATAGTGTAATTAGTAGAAAAGCAAGAAAAAAATTTTAATTCCTTTATAATTTTAAAAAATTCTCGCCATACTCGCATTAAAAAAATTTTGAAAATGGGTAGTTTTTTATCCTTTTTTCTTGAGGAAAAATCATTATAGAACACCGAAAAAGAAATTTGCCCGAGCATCGCTTCCAATTCGGTGATTGGTAATCGAAAAACAGAATTTCTTGCAATGGCAAGGATATGTAAAACTAATTAGAAATGATCCAAATTTGCAATACTTCCGGATCGCGAATTCTACATTTTCATGACTTCTTTGGAGTGTCTTTTTTTGCTGGAATAAGATTTAAAAAACAACGAATTGAATTTGAATTCATGGTAAAATTAACAAAAAATAAATAATTTTTTTACAAAATAATAGTATAAAATATTATTAATTTTTAAAATTGATATTAATAAGATTTAAAAAATAACGAAATGAGTTTAGTTCATGGTAAAATTAACAAAAAATAAATAATTTGTCAGAAAAAAACTCTGAAAAAAATGTTTAAAAGTATCGTCGTATCGACAGTAAAATATCGCCGATACCGATGTATCGGAAAATCTGAAATATCGCCGATATATCGGTATCGGTATCGGAATTCGTTATATCCAATTTATCTGATGTAAGATTTGCGCAACAAAAATTCAATTAGGCTTAAGACTAAAAACTCATTTGAATAATTCTATGGCAATAAGGAATACGTGCTTAAGTAGAGATAAGCAAATTTTGAGTTAATATAACCATTGTATTATCCATATTCAAAAGTATCCCTGTGCAAATTTTCATGTAGTTCGTGCGATTTTTCAGGAAGTTATAGCGTAATGACTTGCTGCTTATCTCTTTTCAAATCATAATCCCATATACAATAATTGCTTCTTAATTCAGATTATAAAATATTAAATTTCAAATTGAAAATCTTTATTATAGTAGAAAGAACCATCTATTCCTATCTGAAAAGAATCGAAGAAAGAAAAGTCAACGTTAAGTGCAAAAGGAATAAATTTATAAAAATCAACTTGAATGCTTAAAAGTGCTCTCCTATAATACTATTAGATATGACTTAAAAACTTTTTCCTTATTGCCACAGAATTATGAAACTGACTTTTCATTATGTCGACATAATTGGCCACACTAAACAGTATAAAACTGCATCATTAGAGTTTTTGCACTTAATTTTTTTAATATAAATATCGCCAACAAAATTTTAAGTTGTTTTTCATATATCTCATGAACAACCTAATGGACTTAAAACTTTTTGCCAACAATATGTTCGTTAGTATATCCAGATTTCGTTTGCTATGCAAATAGGAAAAATTTCTGTGCGAATGTAAAACTTATTGAGACAAAACTCAAACATAACTGAGAAAAGGATATTTCTAACTTCCTTGAGGTGAAACTCATCTATTCTGACTCAAACTCAAAAGAAAGGAAATCTTATCTCCGATACGAGTACACAGAAATATTTTATTATTTTCGGTCCAACATTAATGAATTTCCACTAAAATTACAATATTTTGTATTTTTTTACAGTTTTTATAAAAACTTTTTTTTATATAACTCAAAATCTGTACGTGCTGGACTTTTTCTAATTTCAGATTCTTCATAAGGAACCTTCATACATTTCTCACCACATAGAGCCATGCCAGTTTAATTATTTTTTTCAAATTTTTGAATTGTGTTATTAAAGTCTTGGACAATTAATATTCTACAATATTGGCAGCTTATATATTATAAGCTCACTGCTACACGTTCAATATATATTGTGATATTTGGATCGCGATCCATTTTAATGGATTAATGGGTAATTATAAATTCAGAAGGATTAACAATACATTAAATGTGGTTGAACCGAAAATTTTCAAGTCTATGACTTATATACCTGGAATATCTGAACGATTAAAAAGATCAAGTATATTTGACACTAATAAATATAGAGTCGCTCATAAATCATATAACACATTGAACAGATTTTTTAGTAAGACAAAAGATAAAGTACCGAAATTGGACATGTCGAACATAGTATATGAGATACCTTGTAATGGGAATGACTTAGAGATTGTGATAAGGTATATGTAGGTACAACAAAGAATAAATTGAGAACTAGGATTGCTGGTCATAGATCTGATCAGAAATACAGACATATTAATTCACAAAAGACAGCATTATCATCACATTGTACACAATTAAATCACTATCCTAACTTTGAAAATGTTTCAGTTTTAAATACAGAACAGAATTATAAACGTAGATTTATATTAGAAATGTTGCACATAATTGATGTACCACCACATAAGAGAATTAATTTTAAGGCGGATGTAGAAAATGTAGCTCAGAATTACAGACATTTGATACACAAAATAACATGAATATACATATGTATTGATTTTTGTTTGTACTGTTAACATTTGATACATTACATAACATGAATTTATTCTGTTATATTTGTGTTAAATGTTAATACTTTATTTACAGTATAGTAGATTAACGTAGATTTATATCGGAACTGTTACACGAAATTAATGTACCACCACAATCAGATAATTAATGTTAAGGCAGATGTAGAAAATTGTAGCTCAATATTATAGGCATTTGATATAAAAAAAAAAATTACTTTATTTATTAATTTTTATTTGTACTATTAACATTTGATACAATAAATAACATGAAAATATTCTGTTATGTTTGTGTTAAATGCTAATACATTATTTACAGTATAGTTTTAGGCTTTAATTATTCGTAATATTTAATGTTTGTGTTGCTTTTAAATTTTGTATTATTTTTTGTTTGTTGTGTATATATTTCAAATTTTTATATGACAAACAATTTTCCAAATATTATTATCAATTTCAACATTAATTATTTCCTGACGATGCTACACAAAGGAGTAGCGAAATATTGAAATAAAAATACAATTGTTACTGTTAATTGATTTTTATATAAAAAAGAGGCCTTTTGCTTGAAAACTAGATACTAAAATTAATAAACGAAGGTCAAAAAAACAGAATAACTATATATAATTTGAAGAGCACGCAAATACCTGGATTTTGAGATGAGTTATACTCGATTTAAGAGGAATCAAGAACTTAGAAGTCTTATAAATAAATTCAAGACGATAAGAGACAAAATTATTAAAGTGAAGTCAACGATAACGTTTCTAATACGTTGCAGGAATGCTGGTATCATTCCAAAGTTTATTTCAAGTTCAACGAAGAATGTTCTAAATATTTTCAAGATGGGGCTGCTTCCGGTTATCGATGGTATTATTTTTAAGTACACATTAGACATACACAACAAAATTTTAAGATTAGTTATAAGACAAAAACATGATTTGCTTAAACATTTTCAAGGTGAGATAGGTTTGATAGAAATGCATTTACGAAGGCATTTTACAGAAAGACAGAAAGGGATATGGAAGAATTTCTAAGATATGAGGACAGATTAGCAGCATCTTTTAATGAAAAGGTAAGAAGAATTCATAGGAAAAAGTTTGATAGTTTAAGAATTTTACAAAAGAAAGAACTAGGAATAAGATTTAACCAAAAATGGTTTAACAATAGAACTGATATTGATATTCCAATAGACGTACAATGGATACTATCACTTGGACATAAATTTGCTTTACCAGTTAGACGAGAAGAATTTCCCATGTTAAAGATGATAACAGACGGAGAAGATTTAATACAGACAATACAGAATAGAGAGGAACAGGAAATAGCTAGAACTAGAATGACAACTGTGATTGATAGTCATGTTAATAGGATGAGATTGACTAATAGAGATAGATATATATTGGATAAGGTTAATGAAGCAGAAAATTTCTTAAGGAGAAATAAGGATATTTATATTTTGAAGGCTGATAAGGGTAACACAACTGTAGCTTTGAATAGACATGACTACAATATTAGAATTAATAATATTGTTGGTGATGATGAGCAATATGAACTACTTAATAGAGATCCAACGAACAGATTTCAAAAGATCAATAATGGATTAGTTGATGAACTTTTTAGGAAAGAAATTCTTACGAATTTAGACAGAAACAGACTAAAGACTAATGTTGCTATTGCTCCTAGATTATATGGATTACCAAAAATTCATAAAATAGACATTCCATTAAGACCAATTTGTTCTTTCGTAAATTCTCCATCATATGGACTATGTAAATATATCACGAATATATTAAAAAGGATTACTGAACATTCTATCTATAATATTAGAGACTCACTTGATTTTAAGAAGAGATTAATTAACAAACGTATACTGCATAATGAAAGATTAGTTTCATTTGATGTAGTATCTTTATTTCCCAGCATTCCAGTTGATTTGGCAATTAGTACAATAGAAGATAAGTGGGATTTGATCAAGGAATTTACAACAATAGACAGGAACTTATTTTTTCGTATCTTAAAATTTTGTATAGAAGATAATAGATATTTCCGGTATGATAAAAATATATATTTACAACGTAAGGGCCTTCCAATGGGATCTCCAGCTTCTCCAATTGTTGCTGATATAGTGATGGAGAAATTACTGGACGTTTGTATAGAGAAACTTGATATAAAACCAGATTTAATGACCAAATATGTGGATGATTTGTTTTGCATTATTTCTGAATGCGGTATAGATAATATGTTAGAAACAATGAATGGATATAATCCTTCTATTAGATTTACAATAGAGAAAGAGTGCAACTCTAGGCTTCCTTATTTGGATACACTAGTAATAAGAAAAGGTAACAATTTGATAACGGATTGGTATCAAAAACCAACAGCTTCAGGGAGAATTATTAATTATTATTCCAAGCATAATAAGAGGACTATTATTAACACAGCAAATAACTTGATAGAGAGAGTACTAACGTTAAGTGACAGAGGGTTTCATAGAAAGAATGAAAGGATAATTAAGAATATACTTCGTGAGAATGATTTTCCTATCCAGCTTATTTATAAATTAATGGGTAATTATAAATTCAGAAGGATTAACAATACATTAAATGTGGTTGAACCGAAAATTTTCAAGTCTATGACTTATATACCTGGAATATCTGAACGATTAAAAAGATCAAGTATATTTGACACTAATAAATATAGAGTCGCTCATAAATCATATAACACATTGAACAGATTTTTTAGTAAGACAAAAGATAAAGTACCGAAATTGGACATGTCGAACATAGTATATGAGATACCTTGTAATGGGAATGACTTAGAGAATTGTGATAAGGTATATGTAGGTACAACAAAGAATAAATTGAGAACTAGGATTGCTGGTCATAGATCTGATCAGAAATACAGACATATTAATTCACAAAAGACAGCATTATCATCACATTGTACACAATTAAATCACTATCCTAACTTTGAAAATGTTTCAGTTTTAAATACAGAACAGAATTATAAACGTAGATTTATATTAGAAATGTTGCACATAATTGATGTACCACCACATAAGAGAATTAATTTTAAGGCGGATGTAGAAAATGTAGCTCAGAATTACAGACATTTGATACACAAAATAACATGAATATACATATGTATTGATTTTTGTTTGTACTGTTAACATTTGATACATTACATAACATGAATTTATTCTGTTACATTTGTGTTAAATGTTAATACTTTATTTACAGTATAGTAGATTAACGTAGATTTATATCGGAACTGTTACACGAAATTAATGTACCACCACAATCAGATAATTAATGTTAAGGCAGATGTAGAAAATTGTAGCTCAATATTATAGGCATTTGATATAAAAAAAAAATTACTTTATTTATTAATTTTTATTTGTACTATTAACATTTGATACAATAAATAACATGAAAATATTCTGTTATGTTTGTGTTAAATGCTAATACATTATTTACAGTATAGTTTTAGGCTTTAATTATTCGTAATATTTAATGTTTGTGTTGCTTTTAAATTTTGTATTATTTTTTGTTTGTTGTGTATATATTTCAAATTTTTATATGACAAACTATTTTCCAAATATTATTATCAATTTCAACATTAATTATTTCCTAACGATGCTACACAAAGGAGTAGCGAAATATTGAAATAAAAATACAATTGTTACTGTTAATTGATTTTTATATAAAAAAGAGGCCTTTTGCTTGAAAACTAGATACTAAAATTATTAAACGAAAGTCAAAAAAACAGAATAACTATATTCAATGATTTAATTTAGCGATTTTTTCAGTTTTGGCGCTTTTTTCGGTTTTGGAATTTTTCTTTGGTTTTTGGTGATTTTTTTTAGTTTTAGCGACTTTTTTTGGTTGGCACTTTTTTCGTTCTGGCGATTTTTTTCGTTTTATGGCGATTTTTGGTTTTTTGAAATTTTTTTTTCTTTTTTTTGCCGATTTTTTTTGTTTTGTTGTTTTTTAGTTTCAGTTTTTTTTTGTTTTAACGGTTTTTCGCTTTTTGACGATATTTTTAGTTTTACCGATCTATTTTAGTTTTGGCGCTTTTTTCAGTTTTGGCCCTTTTTTCGGTTTTAGGGACTTTTTTCAGTTTTTTGTGACTTTTAGCTCGTTTTAGCTTTTTTTGCCGATTTTTGGTTTAATTTTTGCGCTTATTTTTGGTTTTTGCATTTTTTCGTTTTGGTGATTTATTTTTTAATTTTTTGGCGATTTTTTCGTTTTTTGATGATATATTTAGTTTTAGCGATTTTTTTGTGTGGTAGTGTTTTTTTCGTTTTGACCACTTTTTCAGTTTATGGCGTTTTTAAGTTTTTTGATGATCTTTTTACTTTTGGTGATATTTGGCGTTTTAGCGATTTTTTTTAATTTTGGTGATTTTTTCCTTTAAGCGCTTTTTACATTTTAGCGATGTTTTCGTTTTGACATTTTTTAATTTTGTTTTTTTTAGTTTTATCGTTTTTTAAAATTTCAAAATTTTACCTCTTACGGTTTTCAAGATACAGCAAATTGTTTAAATTACATAGTCGAAATTACATTAACTGATAGAACACCCTTTAATTTTCATTATTTTAAATATCGGTGTTAATTGGTGTAGTCTATTCTACAGGCTACACCAATTAACACTAACTCTGAAAATTTAAAGTGTCTATATATAAGTGTCTGCATATTACATAAGTATTTCAACAATTTTCATTGCTCACTTTAGAACACCCTTTAAAGCCACAAAATTTGTCAGAATTTAGTAAAATGTTTTACGTTACTACTTGTTTAATTCTTTGTACTGCATATCACTAATATTTTTATTTTTATATATATATAGTTATTCTGTTTTTTTGACCTTCGTTTATTAATTTTAGTATCTAGTTTTCAAGCAAAAGGCCTCTTTTTTATATAAAAATCAATTAACAGTAACAATTGTATTTTTATTTCAATATTTCGCTACTCCTTTGTGTAGCATCGTCAGGAAATAATTAATGTTGAAATTGATAATAATATTTGGAAAATAGTTTGTCATATAAAAATTTGAAATATATACACAACAAACAAAAAATAATACAAAATTTAAAAGCAACACAAACATTAAATATTACGAATAATTAAAGCCTAAAACTATACTATAAATAATGTATTAGCATTTAACACAAACATAACAGAATATTTTCATGTTATTTATTGTATCAAATGTTAATACATAGTACAAATAAAAATTAATAAATAAAGTATTTTTTTTTTTTTTTTTTTTTGATATAAAAAAAATTACTTTATTTATTAATTTTTATTTGTACTATTAACATTTGATACAATAAATAACATGAAAATATTCTGTTATGTTTGTGTTAAATGCTAATACATTATTTATAGTATAGTTTTAGGCTTTAATTATTCGTAATATTTAATGTTTGTGTTGCTTTTAAATTTTGTATTATTTTTTGTTTGTTGTGTATATATTTCAAATTTTTATATGACAAACTATTTTCCAAATATTATTATCAATTTCAACATTAATTATTTCCTGACGATGCTACACAAAGGAGTAGCGAAATATTGAAATAAAAATACAATTGTTACTGTTAATTGATTTTTATATAAAAAAGAGGCCTTTTGCTTGAAAACTAGATACTAAAATATTTTTATATATTTTTTTTTAATTTTATTTACTTTTGCACTTTTTACCAACATATCGCGATTGATATCACGAAGCATGATACGCGTTCAACACAGTAGTTTTTCAAAAAATTGCCCAAAAAAAGTATTTTTCAAAATTTCTTATTCCAAAAAAAAACCCTTTTTTAAAATGACCGTTTATCAAAAAGGTTATTTTTACTTCATCATTAAGAGCTTTTGAAAAAATTGTCTTTTCAAAGCAGTATCATTTTAAAAATCCAACATTAAAAATTGCATTTCAAAACGTATCGAAAAACTACATTTTAAAAATTACAGTTTCAAAAAGAATTTTTTGTTATGAAATATTATTTCAAAAATCCATCATCCCAAAAGAACTCTCTTATAAATTATGTCTTTTAGAAAAAAAAAGCTCTTCCAGAAATTTTCCGAAAAGTACCTTTCCCTAAAAAAGTACTTATTTCGAAAAGTGCCCTTCCCTAAGAATAACTTCTCCAACTACACTCTAAAACACTTTTGTTGAAAATTACGTTGATAATAGTCGGCAACACTTTACAGATTATTATCGACCTAAAATTACACACGCATTATTTTTCAACAAAATGTTTTTACTAAAAAAAGCGATTGGCTGCGTGCAGGTTTGAACCTCGACCTCCTGACTGATAGTCTGATGTATCTACCATTCAGCCATAGGCGTTTTATTTCCACTTGGACTAAATATGTTTAATTTGAAAGGTTTTTTCTTTAATAAAATAACTACAAAATCGATGTAATTTTAGACAAGGAGAAATTTTCAACACAAATTTAGACAATATATGATCGCAAATTTGAAGTAATGTTTTAGAGTGTACCTTTTTAAAGAAGTATACTCTAAAACACATGCACTTTCAAAATGCATTTTACCAAAAAAAAATAACTTTCCCAAAGAGCTACTTAAAAAAATATGGTTAATTTTCAAAAAATACATTTTCTAAAAAGAACTATTTCCAAAAAAGTGTCTTCTCAATAAAATACTTTTTCAAAAATGAACTAACGACTTAAAACAAGTACATTTTGAGTACTTTATAAACTGTGCCTTTTCTGAAAAGTACCTTGGTCGAAAAGTATATTTTTCCAAAAATTGCCTTGTCCAAAACTTAAATTTTTGAAAAAGTGCCTGTTGAAAAAGTTTTTATTCAAATTTGTACCTTTATACAAAAGTACCTTTTCCAAAAAGCGCATTTTATAAGAGAATTATGGACAATAAGCGAACGTTAGGTTTGTTGTTGGCAGACAAGCAGAAAATATCAACTGAAAGTAACTGCTCGCAGTTGCCAGTTGCTATAAGTAATTTAATTTTTAGTAAGTAGCAACCCAATTGAAGTTCGGTTGTCATTCATAATCGACTCATTAGAAAGTACCTTTTCCAAAATGTACATTTTGGAAATTCTTTTAAAAAGTAGGATTTCGAAAAAGTTCCTTTTCAAACACTCATACAAAATCTCATTAAAAAAAGTACCTTTTCAAAAGAAACATATGCCTTCCTTTTGATAAAACAAATATAAGTTTGTTTTTTCTTCTTTTAAACAAAAAGAACAGTGCCGAAAGCTGATATAAGCTTACTTTTTAATGAAAAATAACTTATATGCCTGAAAAATAACTTATAGACCTTAAAATATTATTGAAAATATCTTCATAGATATGAAACTTATATGAATGAAAGCTTTATTATGAAAAAATCGCTTATAATCTTTTCTATAGAGTTTTATTTACTACAATTGCTTTCGTAATTTTTTCCCCCAAATTCGTCTACTTTAAGAGATATTTTGAGAAAACTACGATCGCTTCAAATTCAAACAAACCCCGTCGGAGGAAAAACACAGTAGTCAAAGATTAAATTTCTTTTCTACATTCAGGGCTCTAATACACATACGAAAAAGTGCCAATAAAATCCAGTCCACTTATGTATGTATGTTTAACATGCCGCTGTCAAAAATAGGAAGTTATTGATTTCATCCCGATTTTCGAAAATTCAGTTTTCATCAGATCTCGACGATTTGAAGTATAGGAATCTATTCTGACTATTTTTGCGTCTTACGATTATGTCCTTGCGGATGTATGTATCTGTGTGTGTATATGTATGTAAGCGCTATATTTTAACCACTCCAATAGTTCTTCTAAAATCAATTTTCAGGATTCATTTGCTTTTTTATCTAAATCGGATAACTGGTTCGAAAGACATCGTTGTCGAAATGTTTGAAAAAACGTTTTTATGCATTTATTTTCCATCGATTTGAGCTTGAAATTAGAGGTAAGTTCCAGGGATGGCCAGCAAGGTCAACCGTATACCATTTTTTTTTTATTAAATTAAGGTATATTTTAAATTTTATTTCTATCTGCAACAGTTTCCGAGATATAAGGTTACCGACTTTACACATGTGTACTCCTTTCGGCGGTAGGAACTAAGTATCCAATGAACTAAGAAAACAGAAATGAACTAATTCCCCAAAGTTTGGGAACGTATTTCATGGTGAATTAACACCCCAATTTTTTAGATGAATTAAGTCCCAATGGAATGAACTAAAACCCCAAATAAAATTGAACTGAATCCCCAATTAAAAAGCAGTTTTAATAATGACCAAACATGCAATCAAGAAATGAAGTAACTTCTGACATTTTCTTTTACTTTTACTTAGGGGTGTGCGATTAATCGATTAGTCAAACTTTTGATTAATCAAAATTGTTATTAATCAATTAATCGATTAATCAAGAATCCTGATTAATCAAAATGCTGATTAATCAAATAATTTTAAATTTGATTATTCAAAATGCGGATTATTTGATTAATCATGATTTTGAATAATTTATATTTTGAACAATTAAATAATTTTTGTTTTTAATTTTTGTATCGTTTTTTTATTTTATGCTTTTGTTTTTTATTTCTTCGTTTTATATTTGTATGTATTAAATTCATTTTTTGATTTATTGAAGTTTTATTATTTTGAATAAAATTATTCAAATGTAAATAATCAAAATTGAAATTATTTGATTAATCAGCATTTTGATTAATCAGAATTCTTGATTAATCCATTAATTGATGAATCAGAATTTTGATTAATCAAAAAATTTGATTAATCGATTAATCGCACATTCCTACTTTTTAAATTTAAAATATATTATGTATATTTATGTATGTATGTAAGTGAAGCCGCCTTTGGAGATTCCTCAGGGAAAAATTCTTAAGCCCTGCCAAAGACCGGCAATGCAAAAAATCTTCAGTAGGCGAAGCCGGTTTAGGAAATACCTGGGATAAAAAATCCTTAAGCCCGGCCGAAGGCCGTCAAAGCCGCAAATCCTCAGTAATCACAAGGATTTTCTATATTAATCTATACTAATTATATAACACAACAATTATTTAAGAAGTATTCAACTAAATATTTTAGAGAAAACATCGTATTGAAGAAATAAATCCCCAAGAAAATTATATAAGTCCCAAATTTTTTCTCAATGAAATAGGACCCAAACATAATTTTTTCTGGTTTTATTTCATTTGCAGTTTTCTCTATAAAACGAAATAATTCCCCAAAAAATTTTAAATTATTTCATAATGCATTAACTCCCAAAATGTATGTACATTTTTTTGGGAGGTTTTTCATTTTTTATTTCGAAGTAATTTCTTTGGCGTTATTTCATACAGACGTCGAATAGTTGCTTCGCTGAGCAAAGGTTGTGTGTCTGGGAATGTCGAATAGTTGCTTCGCTGAGTTAAGGTTTTCTGCATAGTCGTCCTTTAGGTATGTCAAATAATGGCTTGGCTTAATAAAGATTTTCTACTGTACCTATCAATTTAGCCTCTAGATAACTTTTCTGCCAGGTCGAAAGCTGTATAAACAGAAAATATTTACCCAGGGAAGCTAGTATTCGAAATACTGGAAAAAAGTTTAAGCTCGGCCGAAGGCCTGCCAGGGAGACATACATTAACGCCTATGTTCTGGTTGCCGAGTCGCTTTCACAAATGTTCTTGTGAATTCGTATGCTTAAACACATTTTATACCTCTTTGAGTTGAAATTAAGAAAATGCAAATTAATAGCAAGAAAAAACTAGGAAATGGACGATTTAAAATTTTCTTGATATTCCCGTTTTCAATTTTGCGCAAACAAACTCGTATTCTTCCAACTTGAAAACAGTCTAGTGAGAGCAAAAAGAAACGATAAAATCAAAAAAAAAAATGTGAAATCGACCGTTTTCATATTTGTTCTTGTTAATTCGGTTGGTAGAATACATGCTATTAATTTGTATTTTCTTAATTTCAACTGCAGCAGTTGTAGCATGACTTTCAGAATCAGAATTCACAAGAACATTTGTGAAAATGATTTGGAAGCCAAAAAATAGCCGTTAAAACATGTTTTGAAAAATATTACACAGCGAAGCCACTATTCGACATACCCAGACGAGAAAATCGGTAAGACCGGCCGAAGGCCTGATAGGCAGAAAACCTTTATTCAGCGAAGCCATTATTCGATATAACCATAAGAGAAAATTCTTAATAAAATTCTGTTAGAATCCTAGTTGTTAAAATAGTTAATGAAATAGGCCCCCTAATTTAAAAGTGGATAAAGTCCCAAAAATAATGAACTAAGTTGCCAAAAATCGTTGTTCTTTTCCACCACATGAAAGCTTGGAGACCACGTTAATTTTTTTGGGTACCTAATTCATAAAGGACTTAGTATTTACTGCCTCCAGGCGGTAGGAACTAATTCCCTAATGAATTTCATCCCAAAACAGATATGAGCTAGGTCCCAAAAATTTGTGGAGTTAGTTCGCTATGAATTAAGCCCCAAAATGTAAAATGAACCCAGCCCCCAAAAATTCAACTAAAAGCGAACTACGTCCCTAAAAATCGCATTTGTTGCCCTCCATATAAAACTGTGAAGACTTAGCTAATTTCTTATTAATATGATTATTTCGAATGTATTTGCATTGTGAATCCAAATTGATTATTGGGCTAAGGTTCGTAACGTTGTATTCAGAAAGACTTGGGCATGATTAATATTCCAAGGAACAAAGGAAAAATTAACATCAACTAAATTTTTCAACGTACACAGCAGAACAGAGTTGCGCCACTTTCGGAAGCCGCTACACTTCCATCGTCAGTGATCACGTGTATTTCCTTATCACCACTTGTCAAGTGGCTCTGTTGAATGCGATTTTAATTCTTATATATACAACTTTTTCGTGAAAATTGAATACGAGAATTAAATCCCTCTCAAGCTGATATTAAAGTGCACTTTCCCAGCGTTGCCATCGGTTTATTTTTCTAAATTCCCATTTTTCTGATTTTTGTTCTACTCAAGACAAACTTTTTTGGTTTGATTTTATACTTAAGTATATATGAACATGTGAAAAGCTCAAGCCAGTAGCTAATTGTTTATTAATATGATTATTTCGAACGTATTTGCTTTGTGAATCCAAATTGATTATTAGGCTAAGGTTCGTAACGTTATATTCAGAAAGAATATAACGTTTGCGAACTTAATTCATTGAGGTCTTAATTCCTACCGCCCTCTTTTCTTCCCCCTTAATATTCGAAATACCAAAAATACCCATAGCCATAACCGTGGCCATAACCATACTTACTGCCGACAATTAGTGGTGTCATAATCATAAATGCCTTTTTGTCGTCCATTTTACTATAAAATATTCTAAATAACATTAAATTAAAAATGGTAAAGGCCCCCGATGAAAGTGGAGGATAACTTCTAAACTGCTGCACCGATTCTTTCAAATATAGAAGATTTTAGATCAAGTCACCTTTCAAGAAAAACAAAATAAATTAAAATCGATTTAGCCCCTTTGGGAGCTACGGTGCGACAGACAAACAGATTCAAGAGGTTGCATTTAGAAAAGATTTTTTTAAATACAGCTAAGAACACTCCCGATCAAGGCACATTTCAAACACATTTCAAAATAGATCAAAATCGGTCGAGCCGTATAAACAGATACACACTACAAACTTATAACACTCCTTTTTCTGGTCGGGGGCTGAAAGTAAAATCTAAGAAAATTAGAAGAAGTACAAGCGAAAAATGTAAAATAAAAAATGCAGTGTACGTGAAAAATAAAAACACAGCAGAAAAACATACAACAAATTCTTTCATTCAGCAATCTGCTGCTTATGGTTATAGGAGAAAACCAAACTTCAATTGCTGTCTACGGTTACAGTGAAGACTATCCTTCCGACTTTTCAGTAAGATTTACATTAGTAAAATTGCATATTTTTGTTACTTTCTATTTTAGCTTGGAATGAGATATCACGTTAAGAAGTATCCTAAACGTATACCGCGTTTTCAGACAGACAGACAGACAAAAATTCCAAAAGATGGTGTTTTGTGTTCTACATCGATTACTGTTTATGCCATCATAGAAATGTTGAAAAAATATTTCATTTACAGACACGACCCTTTTACTGTTTTATTATATATAGATAATGATTGTAGTTGGCATAAGCATGAATAAAATGCAGGCTTAACCTACAATAAATTAGAATTTTTTGAACATTCAATTAGCAGAATATCTCAAAAAAAAATTATAAATATGGAAAATTATATCTAAAGTTTTTAAGAATTACTAACTACACTCTAAAACATTACTTCAAATTTACGATCATATATTATCTAAATTTGTGTTGAAAATTTCTCCTTGTCTAAAATTACGTCGATTTTGTAGTTATTTTATTAAAGAAAAAACCTTTCAAATTAAGCACAGTTAGTCCAAGTAGAAAAATTTAACATAAAGTATAATATGGCTATGGCTGAATGGTAGATACGTCAGACTATCAGTCAGGAGGTCGCGGTTCAAACCTGCACGCAGCCAATCGCTTTTTTTTTAGTAAAAACATTTTGTTCAAAAATAATGCATATGTAATTTTAGGTCGATAATAATCTGTAAAGTGTTGCCGACTATTATCGACCTAATTTTCAACAAAAGTGTTTTAGAGTGTACATGTTTATCTTTCGAACATTTATATTGAAGACAATAGTAAACAATTAAAACTTTTTTTGCTTTAAATTTAATCTTGGAAAGAAACTTTCTTTCGCATTTAGATAAACAGGCTGTAAAATTGTGAAGAAAGTAAAAAAGTTGACTAATATGGAAAATATTTAACTCCCGAAAATGTTGCTAAATTGCTGATGAAATTTTCATGAGTTTTAAAAAATTCAAAATCAAAACAAAAATTTATAAAATAAATTATATTTGGATTTTTTTTCGAAATACTTATTTAATTTATAAAATATGGAAAAGCGCCCCACGCCGTGTTATTAAAAAGTAAAAGAAAACTTCTATGTAATGTAACATTTTAACAAAAATTATTGTATATTTTGTCACGCACGTTTGTGCTTCAAATAACAAACAGTCAATGACCTTATTGCATCCTAGCTGCATCATGTCAAGAAATGCGTTTTTTCTGGTATTGAAAGTTGTTGAAACAACTTTAGTACTAGTATTATCGAGTCATACTTGTAGAATAAACACTGTGAACTAAAGATGCAATTCCTGTTATAGTCCCTAATGCACTCATACCAACTCACTTTTATTGAAATGTCGTACTACAAGTTTAATTTTACAATGTTTCTTCTGGCTTGTAAGCGACTAAAAGAATGTGTGATTTGCGTTGTAAACAATACCATTTCAACGCATTAACATCAATTTTTTTTCTTTAAATTTATTTATTTTCTTTTATTGTTTAAGTTTTGCTCTTCTGTTCGAACTTTCCTTTTTGTTTTCTTTTTCATCATGTTTTAACAATCAAATGACCTGTAGGGTTTTTTTCGCAATTCATTCACCGCACTCAAGTTAAAGTTCAACTCAGTTTCTAGCAATTGTTTCTGTGTTAAACGATTTTCTTAGATTTCTTTACATTTTATACACTTGAGTTTTTTGAATTGAATCCTTAATGTGGAGGTTGCAAATGAATAACCGAGAAATAAGGTTATAAGGTTACCAGCATTACAAAACAATAAACGCACATTTAAACGCATGCACACACACACAACCGGCAACAAGTGTCACCAAACAGTTGTCCGTCGCTCCTTCACAATAAATGTTTTGCCACTGGTCGGGAGCATTTTGATAAAAAACGTTTATAATGTGTTGTTTACAACCAACTTGTATGTAAATAGTTTTTAAAATAACAACGAGTCGTATTAACTGTTTTATAATGATGTCACACAATCAAATGGCAGGACATTTAAGGATTTTATTACAAAAATTAAGCTCTAAGCCACTTTAATTTTTGCATCGTTTCGTTCAATAAGAAAATTATTTTTCGCAATTAAGAGGGATGTGACTGGGTGTACGGAAGCGGATTGCTTTAAATTGGCAATACTGTTTTCAGTAAAAGATAACTTTTCAGTTCACTCTTATTTTGGAGTTAATTTGTGCCAATGTTCCTGGAAAAAGTTTTTAATGGAAATATTTATTAGAATTGAAATGAAAGCCTTTTTCCAATTTTACAATAGGTTACAGGTAGCAGGCTAGTTCATTCACTATCTCGTTGACCCGAAATCCAAATATTCCACGTAGTCAGTAAATGACAACCTTGTTTTCTATGGGTAGCCTCTGCAGCCAGTCGAAACACTCAACAAGAGTGAATCAAAATGCAACCAGAGGAAATGCCACAATTTTGCCGGAAAATATTAATCACTGCTAGCGATGGACATTGAAAAAAACATCGATGCTCTTTTCAATGCAATGCATCGCATAGAGACATCGGTTTTATGTCGATACTTCTGTGTCGCTTGCGAAAACAGCAACAAATATATGAAATCGATGTTCCCTCCATCGTTGGATATTTAAAGACGACTTTATGAACTTAGTTTTGGAAACTGCATTTCATAGCATTTCCTAATTTCCATCCGATTTTCGTTGCTCTTCTATTTCCGATGTACCAGTTTGTAATGGTCCGTGGCAACAAGGCATAAAAATAGGTGATAATAATTACGTTTAACATAGTACAAAGTAATTGTATTAAATTTGTCACTTTAATGAATCGAATAAAAGACATCGATATTTTTCGATGTTGATGACTAAAAACATCTAATTGTTTCGATGTATCGATACCTTACATCGACTGTTCTTAAGACATCGATTTATATCGTCCACCACTAATTACTGCTTGTCCATACCTCTGTCCAATAACGCTCTCTTTCACGTTCTTTACGATATCTTGTTATCAGATCAACGTGCTCGAGATCGACACGGACGAATCCAAATTGGACTTTGGAGGCCTGAGAGTGCGGGCGAGGTTTATTTACCCGCTACCAGCAGAGGATAAGGTTTAAGCTACATGTTCATACGTGCGTTTATCAAATGATCATTGCACGTGTTTAGCCTCCCCGGGGGGCACGGTTATATATCTTGGTGAGAACACTAACCTTGATGTTGTGCTTTCTGGGGAAAAGGGTTATTGGCTTTTACTAACATTACCTTTGGCCAATTACCCCTAAATCTTATATAATGTTAATATCCAATCTCTGGAATAGCAGATCAACGGGCGGGTATATAAGTATTTTAAGGAAGTACGGTAACCTACGTTAGTCAGTAAGGAGGTGAAAAGGCACCTATTGTCTCACTCAAGACCAAAGTCAATAGAAAGTTAACCTTTAGGGGTTTTCTTTCGAGGCTTTACCAGTAACCATAAACTGGCACCACGGAAACCAGTAGCCCCACAGATGACCTGCTTTCCAGAGGTTTAAAGAGGTGATGCTCGTCATTAAACGACATGATCTTTGATGATGTTGGTGGCGGACTTTATCTTACCTTCAACAGGAAAGATGATTCTGTGGCTGGTTGTTGGTGAGGTCTCCCTCGGGATCTCACGTGGTGGCTGTGGTTGCTACCAAAATCGCTGAGAGAGGTGTTGGTTCAAGGACTAATGTTTTTCCAGTGCTAGTGGCTGGTCGGACTTCGGGCCACCAGTGAATGGTAAGCCTCTTTGTGCTATTGCTAAACCAACAGTGGCTGCATCAGTAGTGCTTTGTAGTCGGGTGCTGGGGAAGTTTGGTATAGCGATGTTTACACGTTTGTGGTAGATTACTAGCTTGCTAGTTATTCCCCGGTTACCTTGTGTGCATCACATACGCTGCTGATGTAGTAGAGATTAGATAGCTCAAACACTCTAACAAGATTTTTATGCATGGTGGGCGGCCATGCATGAGAAGTTTCTACCTGTGTGTGCTTTGCATGGCACACAGGTATGCCTTCGCTTAACCCGGGGATGGCAGGCACTGACGTTGATCATGAACACATCTGTACTTGTTTAGCTTCATCTGTTCTACTAGTTTAAAGCAAGCTTCATTCCACTTTGTTTTATTTTGATCTATACCATCACTATTAACCACCTTTTTGAAAAATCGTTATTTCTGATTTGGTGAGATTGACTTCCATTCCCCATAGCCTACAGTATTCTTCTAGTATATTAATAATTTTTTTAAAGTGTTAATATCTTCTGCTAGCATGACGATATCATCGGCATACATCAAAACTCGAACATTGTCGCCAGCTACAGACACACCACCTCCCAAATGATCACGCAAATCATTAAGATACAGTCAAAACAGCATTGGCAACAACAGACACCCTTGTTTGACACAAGTTCGGGTTTCAAAATACTCTGAAAGTTCCGAGCCGGTACATACCGCAGATACCATATTTTTAAAAATTGTTTCCAGAAAGTTAACGAATTGAGTTGACAGTCCCATCTGATGAAGGTTGTATAATAACAGACCCCTTGGCACCCGAGCAAAAGCAGCTTTATAATCTACGAAAAAAGCATACACATTTCGTTTCTCTGCGAATTTTATGTTGACTATGGATGAGAGGCAATATATATTGTCCACGGTTGAGTATCCCTTGCGTAAGCCAGCTTGGCATTCATTTAAAATTCAATGACGATTATGCATGTATTTTTTTTTGGCTTATAAAATAGACAACGGACAATATTAAAAGCAACGGAAAATCCTTATTAATGTGTACTTGGTTTTTTTATTGAATGTTAGAATCAGTTAAAAATAAGATTGCTTAGAATTTTAAATGTTTATGCTTTTAAAAATTATTGCACGAAATACTTCATGAACAAAATACATTCCGTTACTGTCACAATATTGTGAGTGTTCCCATCATAATTTTTCCGATACAATTCATGAACGATATCCCTCTATAATTACAGGTTTCCTTTATATCGCCTTTTTTGTGAATAGGGAATATTATGCTTTTGTTAAAAATGTCTGAGCATTCTTTTCCATTTAAAATTTCCGTAAAAGATTTCGTGAGCTATTCTAAGAAGTAATCACTAGCATTTATAAAAAAATTCATACGGTTTTCGGTCCTCTCCTGGGGCTTCGTTTGTTTTCACTTCGTGCAACGAGAATGGTTTGCCCAGCTGGTCTTCTGTTTTCAAGTTTGGAGCATAGCTTATCTCTATAGCACTCTATAGCTAATGTCCACTACTCTTTTCCATCTGTTACATCATTTAATATGCTTTCAATTTTTTCAAAATTATTTTTCCTTTCTATTTTTAATAAATTTTGGTATATATTTCGATTTTGAATGTAAATATCCTTACCTGATATACTTTGAGACCTTCGAAACAATTTTAATGCTTCCATTGAATCTATCATATAATGATTTCTGTAGAAGTTCTCAAACTGACGATGAAGAGAATGTAGGGAACCTTAAATGTCTTTGCCCAGTTTTCCCTGAGAAAATAGCGGTTTCAATAAGCAGTTCGCTGATACAAGATTTAGCAAACTTACTGTGATATCAGAAAGATAAACTCGTTTATCCGTTCATCGGGATGGTTTAGCACTGGATGGAACGGGGAGATGTATAACACCTTATCTTTTTCTACAACTCCTTTATATATATACATAACACAATGGGCCAACTAGAACGCCATCTTGTAGAAATCTCTTTACTACATTAATAGTAACCATGTCGTTGTCCAAAGAAGGAGTTGTGTCCACTCTCTCAAGTATTGATCTGATCCACCTCACAGAAGAGTGGTCAAGACCCTTCTAATAAATCTGTCTATTGAGTTGTATTCTGCATTGTCAAATGTGCCTTCCAAAAGGCACATAGCGTAAATTCCCCTTGCCGATGAACATGCATAATGCAGCGAAATGTTGTAGTGTAGGCTTAACAGATTTATCTGCTGCAATGCATACTGATTAACATCCAGAACAAGAATTTCGGAAACAAGCGTTTTGACATGCAGATCAATCAGTCTCTCTATCGTTTTCAGCGGAAAGTATTTTAAGCAATTAGTCTGTATGATTTGAACAGATTTTCGTGATAAATCCAGCCAGTATTAGAAATAAATCCAACGTTAAATTTCATCCCTATTAAGGCAATGTGTCCAAAGACAAAACTGACTTTAAAGAAAACGGTGAGGATACTAAGAATTGTATCAATGGAGCTTTACATAAGTGCCGGAAAGATAGAATCACAGACAGGCTCAAAAATGGCACGGCGAACTCTAAGTAACTGAGGAGCCGGTCATCAATTCTTTTACGCTGTGGACCTTGGGCATCGAGTCATGAAAATCCCCACAGAGTAACGTTTCCAATATCTACACTCTAAAACACTTTTGTTGAAAATTAGGTCGATAATAGTAGGCAACACTTTACTCATTATTATCGACCTAAAATTAGACACGCATTCTTTTTATTGATTTTTGAACAAAATATGTTTACTTAAACAAATGAAAAATTAGCGGCAAAGCGGTTCGCCTGCTTGCAGCATCGAACCGCGACCTCTTGGCTGATAGTCTGGCATAGCTACCTATCAGCCATAGGCATATTATACTTTTTCTGCCATTTTATCCACTTGAACTAAATATGTATGTTTAATTTGTGAAGTTTAATTAGACAAATTATGTTTTTTTATTGCAAATACCTACAAAATCGATGCAATTTTAGACAACGAGAAATTTTCAACACAAATTTAGACAATATATGATTCTAAATTTTAAGTAATGTTTTAGAGTTTATATGTGGTTGTCAAATGCTACGTGTGGTCCGTGTTATTATATGCAGTAGAAGTATGGACAATTAAAGTAGCGGATGAGAAAAGATTAGAAGCTTTTGAAATGTGGATATACAGACGTATATTGAAGATATCATGGACTGACCGCGTTTCAAATACCGAAATATTGAGAAGAATGAACCAGGTCCGACAACTAGTGAAAACTGTGAAGAATAGGAAATCTCGTATTTAGGGCATATAATGAGGAACGATAAATATAAACTTCTTCAAAAAATTCTCAGAGCCAAAATTGAAGGAAGACGTCCGAGAGGCAGAATAGAACTCTCCTGGTTGCAAAATATTCAAGAATGGACAGGATATCGTGATGAACTAAATCTACTAAATGCTGCAACAAATAGACAACTGATTAATTTCTGAATTATAAAATTAAAAAAAAATGATATCTAAAAGTTTTGTTAAAATGTATATTGTTATTCAAAATTGTATTTGTATGATCGCTTACATCTGAAAACCGGATTTGCAAATAAAAGATGTGGTTGTTTATGTATGAATGATTGACTAATTTTCTAGATTTTTTACTCGTCTGATGAAGAAGTTCACTCTCCAAAATATTATCTTACATGCTGCTTTACATCTTGTTAAACCACTGCTTTCATTCAAAAGAAGAAACCAACACCTGTTGTTCGATTGTTTAGGAGATGGCACATGATATCAAATTTAAATAAAGTGGCTCAAAAGAAGTTAGTGAATTACATAACCTTTACTGCAAACAGTTAAAATTCCGCAGAAATGATATCAGTAGCTAGTAGATGAGATTGCAGGGCAGTTAGTTCCCTGGGAACAATCCAATTCGTATGTATACGATACGAGACTTTTGACCAACAGAGCATCCTGGAAAATTGTCAATATCATTTGAAATTAATAGACTAGACATATTGAGGTTTAATACCTCTTCCATAGCGGCGTTAATGAAAGTTGTTTCCAACATCAAAGTTTGTAGAATCAATTTATCTTTAGTTTTATTTTTCAATTTTAGCGACGTATTCCCAGTGTGTTTACATTTTAATTACTCCAATTTTATTACTTTTTCTATTTTGACTAATTTACGCATTTTAGATGATTTTCCCCAGCTATGAAGTTATTTTAAGTTTTATCGATTTTTGGCCAATTTAGGAAAAATTTTCGATTTTGTAATTTCTTGTCGTAAAACGTCGAAAAAACTGGCAAAAGTGACCAGTTCTTAAAAGTCCAGTAGAAAAACGTACGTCACTCACAAAGAGAATTCCAACTCCACGCGGACGTCGTTACAATTGTTCAAATAAAACTTTTATTACGAAAATGTTTTCTTTAAAAAAAATAAAATATAAATTAAAAATCTTTTTTATTTAAAAGTCAACAAACATTAGTGTTTCTCTTATAAATAAGTAACAGTTATGACTCCCATACAGACTCATTTCATCATCATAAAAGACATCATCATGTGTTGCCATCAGTATGGCGCCAAATGCATCATCACAATTATAACACTTGCACATAAACGAGTACGAGTATCACCACTAAAACAATGGAGTGTGTGTTTGAGTCAGTGATGTTAACCATACAGTAATTACCGTTTTGTACTGTTATTTCATTCCCCAAAAGCTAGCAAGGTAATTTCTTTAAAAATACGGTATTTTCAAAAATTTTTTCAGTTTGGAAACTTAATTAACAAAAATTACCATTTCCATACAACACACACAAATTGAGATTTTGCTGCTGCATGAAAATCGTGATTTTTTCAATTGAGTTTCCTCATTTTATTGTGAATTGTAAATCATATCGATTTTACTAAAGAAGGCTTGTTTTGTGGTACACTTTTAAGTATCTTACTGTTCACCAATATGGATGCAACATATCGTCAGTCTATTATTTATTGGTTTGGACCAGGAACCATTAAAAAAAATTAGTCAGGAGTGGGTTATGATACAAATTACAAAAAATCTATTGTGTATATCTTCAGACAACTTTCTGTAAACCTTCTTTGCCATTTTTCTTCTATTCCGAGTTTGTGGCATATGCGCCAAACAAATAATAAGCTGGCGTTATATGGTTTAAAATGTATTTTTCTCTAGATATGCACAATATATTTTTTTCTATTTTTTCGGGTTACAAATCAAGGAGTCGAATTTGGATCATCGAGCGGGATCCTAGTTCAAATATATTCTTTATGAATACTGCTGTTATTTTAATTAAAAACCTTTGCGTACGTTAATAACTTCTCAAAAACGGTATTTTTCGCAGGCCGTACGGTAATGAAAAAATAAAAGTTAACATCACTGGTTTGAGTATTTATTTTACAAAGTGTAACTGAAGAAGTCAACAAAAAAACAAAAGGAATTGCAATACAAAAAGCTACTTTTTGACTCACGCTGTTAAATACATAAGAAATGCATCTTAAGTGCAGACATCCTTTCTAAGCACCTGTGGCTTTTGGCTTTTCACTGTTTTGAAGAAAAATGATTACATAGCAAATAAATATAAATAGTACTCAAAAATGCAACGACGCACAGAGGAGAAAAAGGCCAATACAGCGGCGGAAAAATAAAAGAAATTATGGAATTTGCAAAAATTTAAACGCATCATCAAAGCGGACAAATCAGTTTATTTAAAAATCGAAATTATTTATCACTATGCTACCTGGCGTATTGAATCGTTAATGATGGACGTTTTCGGACAAAGTAACTTTTTTGATAGTGTTATTTCAGCTATTCGTTTACACTGTTTTACTTTACATATTTGCCATTTCAGTTAAGGTTTACAAGCGTAAATACAGACAATTTTTTTTTAATTTTCTAAATGTCTGTCGAGATACAAAAAAAATTTATACCCAAGAGTCCCTGAAAATTTAGTGGAATCTTAATGTAGATATTATAGATTAATATTGTTCCAAAAATTAGCTGCGGAGACTTGCGTATGCGACTTTTATATCAGTTTTTCTAACTATATACCTTTTTGATATTTTCCTACTAGTTTGTACTTCTATATGGTTTTGTTGTAATTTGCTTCCGAAACCACTTGTTATTAAATTAAAATACAAATGAAGTAGTCATTTTTAATTTAAAGATAAATTTTTAATAAATTTGAAACTTGAATGCACTTTGATTTTTTAATGCATTTTGAATCTTTAAACTAGAATGCGGTACACCAAGATAAAAATTCAAAATCAAAGGTACAGTCCGAAACAAAATGCCAGATCATAGACTTTAGATAGGACATTAAAGTAAAAAGCTAAAAACTTAAAAATGAAATAATTTAAAAAAATTTTAAGTTAAATGGTTTTAATGTAATGAAACATAATAATGATACAGATAATGTACTAAAAATTAATAAATATTACCAGGTACAAGCTACCACACAACTCTCCTCACCAACAAGGGACATTGATCAGATTAAATTAAAACCGTGAGGAGCATCGAATATCCGTTATCTATAGTCAACAACGCCCCCCCCCCCCCCCCCGATTTAATTTTAGTCTGATCAATGCCCTTTGTTGATGAGGAGAGTGGTGTGGTAGCCAGTACCTGGTACTACTTAATTATTTATTAATTTTTAGTGCATTATCTGCATCACTATTATGTTTCATTACAATAAAACCATTTAACTTGAAAAAAAAATTTGCTATTTTTTATTGAGATATCATAAATTGTTCACACTATTTCCATGACATGGGGCATATTATGTAACCGCCATGATCTTACTTTGTGGGCCTTGTGTTTGGGATCATTATCCGTTATTAAGAGCCGGCTTATACACACTTTTCGGCAAGTTTTCTTTTAAAATATCTAAATAAACATTTGGATTTATAATTGTGTTAATACAATGCAAATATCCTGGTTCTGCTGCAGAAAATGAGCCGCAGACCATCGCTGAATCACCTCCATGATTTTTTGTCGATTTCAGGTTATTCGAACGGTATTCCTCATCTTATCCCCTCCATACTATGGGTTTACCATCCAACCCAAATACGTTAAATTTGGTTTCGCTGGTAAATGTTTCTCTGACAAGAAAAATCCTTATTTTCGTATTCTTACGCAAATTATAATCGTACGGTGGGATTACGCTTAAGGCCATGATTCACTATCAGACTCAGTCGTTAGAGCTGTTAAAAAACTCATATATGCTCAAAAAGTATGATAGTATGGTGTGAAAGTGTCATATTGTTCGACAAATCTGTCCGATTTGAAAATTTGTTTGAAAAAATTTCATAAACTATAGCGGAGTTCAGTGTTTGATGCAAATGGTCTTGCGAAAGTGCAAATGCAAAATATCGTAGCTTTTTTATAAAATTTTGTTGTTGGATTCCAGACAAAAGCTACGATATTTTGCATTTGCACTTTCGCAAAGCCATTTGCATCAAATACTGAACCCCGCTTATGTTTTCTATGCAATCAGGGCTCCATTATTTGGGGTAGTTGCTAAAAAAACAGCAATATCTGCTTTATTAATTAGACAGACGCATAATATTGTTGTTGTATGTATATTCTTGTAAAAAATTACTTGAAGAAAAATGTAAAATAACAAAAAAAATTTTTTTAATAAAAGATTGCAGAGCAGTACGCAAATTAAGACGGATAAAATTCTGTCAGATATTTTTTTGAAAGAATCGTACGACTGTGTAGGACAGATAATCATGGCTTTTACAAGTAATCGGTTTTTGTCTAGCTCTTGTACCATTTAAACCAACTCTGTGAAGTAAGTTTCTTGTTATTGATGAGTTTCCTTTCTTACTAAAGCCACTTAAAGCCATTGATGCAAGTTTTGGAGCACTTAAGAAGGATTTAGCTTTTAGTTTTCTTACAAGAAAACGTTCTTCTGCCTGTTTTGGTTTGTTTTACACGTTCTAGTGTGTCAAGTTCTCGTTTAAAAATCAAGCTGATTTTAATCAAATGTCAAGCTAGCGTATTATTTTAATCTGGCAATCAATCCTAGGCCCAAATAACTAAAAAACAACTTCAATTCTTGGGAACGAAAAAGTTTACCGAAATTTGCTAATTTATGGCCTTTTCTTGTTATATTAATAGTTATGGAATTTTTCGATATGTTGCTGTTTATTTGGTTAAATATACGATTTAGATAAAAGTCGGTAAGGCAAAAGCTATTGAAAACTTTACAGACAACAACTTTTTAGAAGACAAATTTTCATGATGTTGTCATATTTCCGACTTGTGCGTCATCATGCCGTAAAGTGTATTTTACTCAAATTTCAACCGTAAATCGGCACGGAAAGGCGTGGTCCCAACGGCGTGAAATTTTTGGAGTCATTTTTGCATCAAGCCTCAACTTTTTGGTGAGACCAAAAATATTTCCACTTTAAAAAATAACGAACACCCCACTTTATATGTATTTGAAATATAAAATACAAATATTTTTTACTTATTTACTAAATGGTACGAATACAATTACAAATTATATCATCACTGAATTTTAAACGAGAATAGTAACAAAGACCTTCAATCGTTGTAGTGAAACGAACCAAGTCTATGGTGGGAATCGAACCCACAGCATCAACACTGATAGGCTAGCACACTACCCACTAGCCTACCGAGGCACTCAGAAAATACAAATACATATCGTGCTATAACCGCCAAAAAAGCTTAAGCGCTATAAAGTAAATTTTACAGGAGAAGTAATTTTTAGTTATCCTTGGTTTAAATCGAAGTAGAGCCTTTATATTGGCTATATAGATTGTAGTGGACTGTTATATGTAATGTTAATAGTTTTAATAAATTTCCAATAAGACAACGGATGTTTGTAGGGGTTAAGATATTTTAAGATATTATTGATGCCATGAAAAATCAATTAATTTAATCAAATTATTTTAAAACTAGTAAAACTAGTAATCCTTATCAAGATGCTCTTTAACCGTTTCATTGATATCCTTGCAGCTTTTGACACTACTTTTGCTTTACTTGCAAAAGAGAATTTTAGCTTAAGCGACACTTTGCATTTACAAAAAATTTAAGCCAATTAAACATTTAAAGGGAAAATGCACTTAAGCTAAAATTTCTTTTGCTGTATTTACGTAACGGTACATGACAGGACTTTGAAACTTTGACAGATATTCCGATTTATCGTAAATAATCAATTTTCGTCCAAAACCGAATTTCAAAAAGCATGTCCCTTGAGCTTTTTTGGCGGTTATGGCTCGATATGTTCAAAATAAATGTTCTATTATTATTTTAATTTCAATGTATTTTAATAAAACTTTCATAATTTACTGAATAGTAAAACATTAATTTGGGAAATAGCACGTTATAATATTAAAATCAATTTAATTAAAGAATTCCGAAAAAAGTAATTATTTTAATTTTTATTTGAAATATTTGTTCAATTCAATACAATATACTTTTGTGATCTCTAATAAATTTTAGGGTTTGTTTTAAATTTTGCAATTTTTCAACGTCTTTACAGCTTTAGCAATTTCTTCTAACTCTGCAGTTGCACGTTCAAGAAATTGCTTTCAAGTTGATCACACGTATTGCTTGTTAAAACTACTTTAAATTGACGCTATGACGTAGGCTGTAAGCAACTTGATAGTCAATTTTGTTTTCAAGATGCCGTCGTCAAGGAATCAACAACGAAACAGTAAAACCCGGTTATAACGAATTCTCGGTTGTAACGATCTAAGTCTAAAGTGCCGACGTTTCGCTTGCCATTTTCATACAAAAATAATTCGTAATAGCGAATTCGTAGTTAACGAGTCCTCGTTTGTATCGAACTACGCTTATTACGAACTTGTCATAGAGCGGTTTTTTTTGCTGTTTGCACAAAGTTTGTTATAGCCGACTCTTTCTGTAATTTACTTACAATAATAGAGATCAGCTGTTTAAATTGAACGAAAAATTGAAACAAATCTTGAAAGCAAAATTGAAATCAAGTTGGTAGTCAATTTCCAATTATATGAGTGTGTTAGTAAAAAAGTGTGAATGTATTGAAACTTGAAACAAAAATTGAAACAAAACTTGAACGTGTAACCTCCAAGTAAGCAATACTTGTTTTTGCTATCATGCCGTTGTTAGTATTTCTTACAGTTTTAGCAACTTTTGATCAAAATGATGACTTTGTTTTAATTTTTTCAATTTTCGCATATTTTCGGGACACAAGTAATTTTCCAAGGCTTTTGGCTATATTACAACTCTAGGGATTAAGTTATGAGTTTTAGTCGAACTGTATGGGCTTATATCCAAAGAAATTTAATTATTTTGGCTTGAGTTCGGTTGTAATTTAATTTTTCTATTAAATTATAGTTTTATTTAGAGATAGATGTGAAGCATGTAGAAAAAAATATGTGACTACAAGGAGAGTTGAGCTGACACGTTTCAATAGCTCCCGCTAATCTCATCAAAATTCTTTTCCGCTTAGACCACTCGACCAAAGTCGGTGGTTTGCAGTTGAGAGTTGAATATCATCTATCTTTAATCAATTCATAATGTTACTCTTAGAGCTGTATTTCATTTCATAGTTATTTATACTCACTTTTTTCTTTATGTCTTGTGTTAAGCTTCTTGTTATTTCTCTATTCTAGTATAAACTATCAGTGATAATTACAAGTACTATTGTGTGAATGTTTGTTTGTTCAGTTTATTTGAACATGCACATCCATTTTGCTAGGTTCCTTTAGAGTTTCACAATTAAGTTATGAGTTTTAGTCGAACTGTATGGGTTTATATCCAAAGAAATTTAATTATTTTGGCTTGAGTTCGACTTTGGTCGAGTGGTTTAAGCGAAAAAGAATTCTGATGGGATTAGCGGGAGCTATCGAAACATGTCAGTTCAACCCTCCGTGCAGTCAATTTTTTCTTTGTCTACATGCTTCACATTTAACTCTAAATAAAAATATAATTTAATTGAAAATTTAAATTAAGACTGAACTCAAGCTAAAATAATTATATTTTATGGATTTTAAATCATTTTGCATTCCTTGCAGTTATAGCGAGTTTTATTCAGTTTAAGGGTTTGTTTCCAATTTTGCAAATTTTGCAATGAACTTTAACGAGCGGAGCGAAAACATATTTAAGTAAAGAATTTTCATGTTCGCTGGGAAATGTCAGGAGCTGTGAGAAAAAGTACAGGGCGAAAATAACAAACTTCAAAATATTGCCAATGAGCTGTTAAAAGATTACAAAGGCTAGTTATAGTAAAATGAATTATATTAAACTACTCGTCGTATAATGGCTAATTGACTATGATCGAATAAAAAATGGTTAAGTTATAGTGGATCAAAGCTAAGATTTTATGAAATTTTTAACTTTTTCCACCAATTATTGTCATTTTGGAAGCTATTTTGTAACACAATTAATAACAAAATCCATAGTTTAAAAATTAATTTAATAGTCCATTCGATTATAAAAAGCCATAATGTACTGAAATCGGATGAAAACTAAAAATCACAAAACAAAAAGTACCGAGCGAAAATAACAAATTTCAAAATATTGCCAATGAGCTGTCAAAATATTACAACTGAGCAAGGCATATTCATTACAGGTACCACCATTACTAAAACAAATACAACACCAAAAAACACATGTATTTTGTTGGTAGAAATACCCCAGAAATATGTCAAATCCATTATCTGTGAGTCGCACACATTCATAAGCTCTCTCAAATTTACTAACACATGCCCGTTGTTGATAGAAAACACCCAGCCTTGTGTCAAAATCTATTGTCTGTGTGACGCACACATTCTCAAATTTACTAAAACAGCTGTTCTTGTAGTGGTACCTGTTCAATCTACCTTGGTCTCAACCCACACCAACATAAGACAAATCTGTTTTTTGCCTAATACGACAACAGTACATTAGTTCTTATGAGCCAACCCACACCAAACAAAACAACCGCAATACTGTCTCTTTAACTTACAGCGCAAAAACATTGATTGCAGAAAATACATGCGGTTTGATACAACATACCCACACATTGTAAGACAAAACAGACTGAAACGAGCATCGTTGCACACAATTGCGTGCTTTCTTATGATGTAACCCACAATAATTAAGCCAAGTCAAAAAAAACGTATATATACAAAAAACATAGTCGCATTGCTGACTGATTACGGGTTGTCTTTTAAGACAAACTTGATAAGACGTACATACATATTTTTTTGGTGTGGGTTAGCATCAAACAAAAGTGTATTTGGCTTCAACGACAAAAACTTTTTGTTATTTGTTGGTGTGGGCTCTGCCTTAAACATCAACTTCCGATTCATGCAAATTTTTCAATAGTGAGTATTTAAATTGTCATTTATGAGAATTTTGTAGAAATTCGTCATTTCCCTGCCCTCATTATTCCCCTGCCCAAAATAACGAGCCATAACCGCAAAAAAGACGTGAGTAATATGATAATCGATTGGCACTTACGTCTTTTTTTGACGGTTATGGCTCGATATTTTCTTGGTTGGTTGGTACCAACCGATTTTTTCTCGGTTGGTTGGTACCAACCGATATTTTCTTAATTTTACTTATTTTTAAACAATTTCACAATTCGGTTAAACAATCATAAAATTTTAAATTAGTTTGAAATGTATTTTATTTTAAATTTTTCATACAATATTTTCTTAAAATAGATTTCAAATACATTGCATTTTTTTATGAACATGGGGTCAAGAAATTAATGTGTACCCACGATAATTGCGAAGCTATTCCTTGAAGGATTAAAGTTACTTAATTGAAAGACTAAAATCAGCAATGCCAAAAATTATGTCGAAATCAGCCCGTGATGTCAGAATCAACCATATATGTAAATATTGGTATTTTTATTAGAAATATATATCGATGCCGATAAATTTTTTTAAAATATATCGATATCGATATATTTTTTTCACTTGCCCAAATATGTAAATAACTTTATATGTAAATAAATGTATACGTAAATAGCTTTATATGTAAAAAGCTTTACATTATTACATTCTACGGATAACTTACTGCCATAAAATTAACTTTCAGCACGCGAATCGGCAGGCACCTATAGTTTTAAACAAAAGTTTTTCAAATAATTCACATCTCAAC
Organism: Panzeria rudis; assembly: GCA_956483635.1. Classification (NCBI taxonomy): domain Eukaryota; kingdom Metazoa; phylum Arthropoda; class Insecta; order Diptera; family Tachinidae; genus Panzeria; species Panzeria rudis. The sequence goes on along the minus strand of OY101449.1, from coordinate 43,838,534 downwards.
GAAACCTCAATATGAATTATTATTGTTTAACTGGGTAACGTCAGGCAGGGCTGTCAGATAAGGCGATTTTTCGCCAAAAGTGGCTATTTTTCAACTTGTTTGGCGTCTAAATTTTTTATTAAAGTGTTTTGAATTCGGATGAGAAAAATTTACAAGAAATAATTTTTGGCGATTTTATTTCTACTTTTAGCTAAATTTTTATACGATTATTTTTTAAGAATTTATATTAAAAAAGTATTATATAAATTATTACCTAATATTTATTCCCTTATTTTTATTACCTTATTATTACCTAATATTATTATGACGATGTTGACTGCTTATCGATACATACAACACACATTTCTAATAATTGAGTCAGTCAGCTGGTTCATTTTGTTTACTATTTTCGGTAAAAGTGTTTTTGAATAAATAAAACCTTTAAGCATCAATTAAAATTAAAAAATAAAAATGATTTTTCTTCTCGACTCGAATTCCAGTGACGAAGAAAATAAAAAAAAATTGATAGTGGAAAGAAGACTGCTTAGACAGAAATCTTGTATTTTTAACTTGCCCGATGAGAAGTAAGTAACAAATATGAAGCAATAATTTGCCAAGTAATGGATTTTTTATCCTCTTTAAGATTTGAAAGTTATTTTCGGTTAAATAAACCATCTTCTTTTAAACATTTACTGGATATAATAGAGGCTCATTTCAAAAAAGGTACGAGGTCAACGTGTGTTCCAAATCCCATTAAATTGGCAGCGACATTGCATTTTTTGCCTCAAGGGTCGTACCAGCTGAGTGTTGGAAATAATTTCAACTTGGGCTGTCACAGCCAGTCGTATCCAAGATTTTGTCCGAGACTCTGGTTTTCATGGAGAGGGAAGTTTGTCCAGAATGGATAAAGTTTGATATGACGGATGCTGAAAAAAATGAAGCTAAGTTACATTTCTTCCAAAAAACAGAATTTCCAGGTGTAATTGGGTGTGTGGATGGAACCCACATCAAAAGTTTAGCCCCAAAAAAAGAAGAGCAAGATCTATATTTTAGCCACAAAGGATAGTTTAGCTTAAATGCCATGATAGTAAGTTTGTAATTTTTTTTATTTTCTTTATATTTATGTATAACTATTTTATATTGACAGGGTGCATCGGTAGGCTAGGGGGTACTGTGCTAGCCTATCAGTGTGGAGGTTGTGGGTTCAATTCCCACCATAGACTCTGGTCTGTTTCACTATAACGAGTGAAGGAAGGTCTTTGTAACTATTCTCTTTTAAATTAAGTTATGATATAATTTGTAATTGTATTTGTAACATTTAGTAAATAAATAAATAAATATTTTATATTAACCACAAAATGCGGATTCGATTTTTGGACGCATGATATCCAGGCTCTACCCATGATTCGTTAATTTGGAACGTGAGTTATGCAAAACGTATTTTGAAAACACGCTATCACGCAAATGATCCCAATTCGTGGCTTTTAGGTAACATTTTAATGGTAATTTAGATATTATATGTATATTAATTTAACTTTTTTAATCAGGTGATGCTGGCTGACGCCATACCGCTCGGCTTGTGAAGGAAGTGCAGAAGATGTTTACAATTCCAAACATTCTAAGGCACGAAATGTAATAGAAAGAACCATAGGTGTCTTAAAAAACAAATTTCGTTGCCTTCTCGGCGCACGTCAAGTTCACTACAGACAAGCAAAAGCTATTAAAATTGTAAATGTTTGTGCTTCATTTCACAACATTTGTGTTGAATATGGATTGGATATGACAAATGAAGAAACGGAAAATTACTCAAACGACATTGGAGGGAATGATGATGGTCATGAAAGTACATAGAGTATTGAGTAGAGTTTTTTCTTTTCCCGGACTTTTTCATTTTCCGGGAAAGCGGGAATGATTTTTCAATTTCCCGGGAATTCCCGCCCAATACAAAACAATACAATATATCATTTAACTGAATTTATTTGAACAAAAAATATATAAGTTAATGAGATCTATTAAATAAATTTATTAATGCATTAAAAGTAAGTTAAAAAATATAGTTTCAGTTCTTTACAGAGTAATTCCAACAAATATGTATGAAGGTGTGCCGTGTCGCATGCTTTTTAATTTTAATAAGAAAATTAAATTTTTTTTTTATTGTATAACTTCTGACTAGTAGCCATCTAAAGTAAAAATTTTACCAATTTGAGACTTTTTTATAATTGCTCTAGCTTTATAAACAGAAAAAATTTATGCGAAATATGATTTATGCTTTATTTTATAGGGCAATAATGAGCAATTAGCAATATTGAACTGAAATAATGAATTTAATGAAGCAAAATTTAACTGAAATAATGAATTGGTCCAAAAATTTAATTAGTTTTATTGAGAAATGATTTTTCAAAGCATGTTATAATTGAAAAAGACAAAGACAAATTCTTGACTTTGTATAAGGGTCGAACTTAACACCATCATATTTTCGGGATCAACCACGATCCCATCATCAGAGTTCTTCTTATACTCTAAGCCCTCAAACTCAAGCAGATAAATATCCAGCTTTAGACCAATTTGCATAAAGCTCTTTATGGAGGAGATTTTTTCTAAACTTAGATAAGCTTTTTTTTGTGTATTAAAAATTTCACCATATTTGTCTTAGCCAAACACTATTTGTGCTTTTTCTTTTTCTCATACCTAGTTTACAAGCCTTTTGTTTTCGAAGTCTATGGTTCATACGTGTTTATTTTTCCTGATATATTGGAAATAATCAAACATATGTTAATGCTTCGTGCTGTAGTGTTAAGAATTGAAATTATGTATTTAGTTGAACTGTATGGGGTTTGATCCAACGAATTTCAATTCTGTGTATATTTTTTTTTTCATATTTTTCTAAGAGCAGCACTAAAAAAGGTGTGCTTACAAAGTAAAGTTGACATAACAATATTACAAAAAAATCCCGGGAATTCCCGCACAACTTTTCCGTGATTTTTTCCCCGGAAAATGTGCGGGATCCCGGAAATTTTTTCCCGGGAAATCCCGAATAAAAAACACTAGTACTGAGGAATCTCAAAGAAGAGAAGATATAGAAAACAGCATCCAATAGTTTTAAATCAGTTTCACTTTTATTAAAATATTTAAGCTTAAAAATTTTTAAAATTTTGGGGTACAAAAATAAAACCTTTCAGTTTTTTAATTAAAAGTAATAAATTACACAGACCAACAAAATGAAATTTTGTATGTAAAGTGTAAGGTTTCGTAGTCAATTTGTATACACTTGGTGCTGAACATCAATGCCCATAAATTATTCTTTTTTAATTGACTCTGTATTTCGAGATTTTTCGTTTTATAGAGAAAAGAGGATACTGCATCGCATAATTTACATTTACTCGAGAACTAGTTCTTCGATTAAATAAAAAAAAACACAGAAGGATCGGAAACAAAATAACCTTTAAATTACTGCCTCATTAATTTTTCCACAGTCGTATAGTTTCGGAGATATTCAGAAAGTTTTATCAAAAAAATACATTATGCAAATTAATAAAAATAAAGTTTTTCAAAAAAATGTCAAAAAAATTTTTTTCAAGACATTAATTTTATTCTTGATTGTGATAACAAATAAAGTGAGCTAAAATTTATTAAAATCATTACATAAGTTCTGAATTTATTCACAATTTATGTGGTAGCACATATTTTACAGATTTATTTTTAAGCTATTTTTTTATTTTAAACTTATTTACAAAATTTAAAAAAAGCTGTTAATAAAATAATTTTGTACGGGATTTCTTATTATATTTTAGTTAGCTGCTGCCACTGAATTGTGAATAAATTCAGAACTTATAAAATGATTTTAATAAAGTTAAGCTCATTTTATTTGTAACATATGAAGTTATCACAATTAAGAATAAAATTTAAAATTGTCTTCAGTTTAAAATATTAATGAGTCTTTAAAATAAATTTATTTTTTTGAAAAAAAAAATTTTTTTATAAAACTTTCTGAATATCTCCGAAACTATAAGAATATTAAAAAATTAATAAGGCAGTCATTTGAAAGTTATTTTGTTTTCGATCCTTCTATGCTTTTTTTAATTTAATCGAAGGACTAGTTCGCGAGTAAATGCAAATTATGTGATGCAGCATCCTCTTTTTTTATAACGGAAAATCTCGAGATATAGAGTCAATTCAAAAAACGTTATATATAGGCATTGGAGATCAGTATCACATGTACGCAAATTGACTAGGAAATCACGGGCCTTAGAACTCGTGTTGACCTGTGTTATATACATATGTATGTAATACTTATGTATATAAGGCACAAACGTTTATAACAAACAATTCTGATTAACAAAAAATAAAAAAAATTCATTTCATAAATAAAATTCTTATTAACACGAAATAAAAATTCTAATTAACAAAAAATAAAAAAAATCCAATTAACAAAAAATTCATTTCATAAAAAAAATAAAAAATACATTTTATCAACTTGAGTTCAACTTTTGCTTCTGCAATTTTCTGAAATTTTCTTTTGAAGTTGCATTCATGCATACAATGAAATTCTTGCTGTGCAGCTTTTGTTTTTTTTACATAGAATTTGTTGTTGCTTAATATTACGAAGAGGAAAACAAAAGAGAGTTGCATGTACATGAAGCAGTGTACCCCTTCCCGATCTTCTCACCTCTCTCTCCCATAAGCTCAAATGTTGCGCAGTAAAAGTTGACTCGTGTATTACGGATTTGCTTACTTGATCTGTGTGTGTGTATTGCGAAAAGTAAAAAACAGAAACGAAAAATGTCCAGAGCATGGTAGAATTATACTACAGGTAGTAGCGAAGCTACAACAACCCAACAATAGCAAAAACAACACGGCTTTTTATTGTTGTTTATGTTCGAGGTTGTCAAAAAGCCCAAAGTAAAATTTGAAAAAAAATTTATATGTTCACATGTGTGTGTTTACTTCGCCATGTTTTTTTCAGTAGTGTGGGTGTGTGTTGGTATAACATAAACAACTTTTGACAGAGTCGAACTCAAAAAAAAAGTTCGTTAACGCTTCACCCCTACCTGTATTATTCTACCATGGTCCAGAGCCAATGTTTTGTATTTAATATGAGAACTTTTCAATGAGAGTAAATTTTTATTGTCCTGTAGAACACAGAGTGAATACCAAAACAATTAAATTTTCTTTGTTTATATTAATTAGTGTTTGACCGAACGCCCTTTTTTCAGACCGAACCCGAGCTTCAGAACCGAAGCCGAACGGGAAACCGAACTTTTTATTGAAGAGAAGAATTTATACATACTTAACTTTTTTTAATTATAACTCATTTATTTAATAAATACAAAATGAACAAATTCGTAGTACTTTGCTTTTTTCGATAATATTTTATAGGACTGCATTTTTGTGTATGTTTGATGATTATAAATATGTATATAAAAAAATTATACAAAGTTCGGTGTTCGGTGAAAATTTTACCGAACGCCGAACATCAACCGAATACAGCTTTTTGCCGAACTTCGATACCGAACCCGAACGTTCGGTCGGACACTAATATTAATGTATTCAGTTTAAATATTTTATGAATCGCCCTGCAAATTTTAAAATTTTTCTCGATGCGAAAACTTCTCACAAGAACACACTGCATATAGTCGATTACTAGACAGTCTACCCTTTCTTCCCCTCGCCTTAAAATTGTCCGACAAGAAATTTCTTAAATATAAAAGGGCACAAAGAACGGGCACAGTGAACGTTTAAACGCAGTTGAGTTTAAATGTAGTTTGAACTCAACATCAGTAAATCACTGCACCATATATTGTACATAGTTTAAACATAATAACGTTGCAGCACTCCAGCAAATGTAAAAATAAAAAATAGTTTGCTTTACAGCGGGCTATAGATCAAAATCGTGTGGTCTGTATTGGTAGCTTAAACGTGCAATTTTATGGGTTTAAAATTGGTTTACATATATGTTTACTGATTTATAGGTTTGTTGGTTTAAACACAATTTAAACCAAAGCCGAGAGATTAACTAATATATTACCCCTAATGGCTAATAAATCAGTGAACTTTTAAACGGAAGTGTTGTTAAACTAAATTAAAATTTAAATTTAGTTTAAACTTAACAGCAGCAAATCACTTCTCCATGCATTATCCCTAGTTTAAACAATAATAATGTGGCAGTACAACGATAAATGTCAAAAATAGCTGGTTTTGTGGTGGGATATCGATCAAAACATATGGTTTTTATTTGTAGTTCAAAGTTTGAACTTTAAACGCCGAATTTTATGGGTTTAATATATAGTTTATATGTTTACTGATTTCTAGATTTTCTGGCTTAAAGAGAGAAAGAGATTAACTTGCACTGATTTATTAGCCCTAAGTACTTATATATAATTAAGAAATAACTGATAGAAAAATGTTTCTTCAAATATTTGAACAGACGAAATGTGCACGAGCTTTCAGGGAAGGTATTGAAAAAAGTCAACATTTTTAGTTTTAAATTTGGTATTTTTTAGAAAGAAATGTAACAGCAAACTAATTCTTACTATTGTCTAAAAATTATAATTAACTTTAAAAATATTTTAATTCCGACTGGTCATTTAACGAAACAACTTTTATATGTTTTAGAAAACAACCCGCCAATAAAAGAAACAATAAAATGAATCATGAATTAATGTGTAAATTAAATATGCACGATAGTCAAGTGATCGAATTAATGGGCACTCATGATTTCACTCAACTGCAACAACAACAGTCCCAACAACAACAAATGCTCAATTACGCCATGACAGAAACACAAAATGTACCAACCGCCCAACATGGACTAGAAAACAACAGTAATCAGGATAACAACAGATCATCGAGACCCATACGAAGAACTAGTCGTAGGACTCCCCAGGTAAGTTGAAAATATTAAATGAAAACAGAAGTTTCCAAAAAATTTGTAATACTTCGTTAATACGAGGACAGTTTGAGGTATCCATGAATTTTTGTGTCTCCAGCGTAGTAACTTTAAATGCAACGCTGGTACCATTGACTGTATTGTCTTACTAAACTACTGTCGAATTTTGGGGTCTATTAGTTTATTTTTGACAGCTTCTGAAACAGGAAACTTCGTTAATTTTAACGACAATGGAAAGAAGTGAATTTCGTGTGCTGGTTAAACATTATGTTTTATGTAAAAAAACATCACCGAAACCTAAGAAATGTTTGATATATCCTATGGGGAATCTGAACCATTAATTTTAATGGTTAAATAGTAGTTTACTAAGTTCCGTTTTGCTCGTACCAGCACAAATGACACCAAACGTTCAGATCGCCATAAATATGTCGTCACGCCAGAAATAGTCTATAAAATCCATGGATTGATATTGGGCACTGTTGGCATGAAAGTGCATGAGGTGGCTGAGGCTGTAAGCATCTCAACCGAGCATTGCATGAATTGGATATGCAATAGCTATTCCGGCAATGACTGCCGCGATTTCTGTTCCATCAAGACAATGCACGGGTGCACACCTGTGTAATCAATATATCAGAAATGTATGAATTGGTCTACGAACTGCTGTCCTACCTAGTATACGCTCCATATTTATCCCCTTGCAAGAAATGGCTTGGTGGTAAGAGATTTGTGTCAAACGAAGACTTGGGTCATCTTTGCAGGAAACGCTTATTTTGAGGCACTGCTTTCAGAGGCTGGCAAAAATAAACTAATAGACGCAGCTTGCTTGTACGACATAACAGTCAATGGTACCAGTGATGCATTTAAAATACAATAGTACCAATTTCGGTATAATCGAAAGTGGAGTGGTACGCTGATACACTCAACATATTTCTGGTACAATGTTCTAATTTGCAATTAAAAAATGTTGGTAAACTCCTTTTATTTTATATGTTAAATATTGTTCGTTTAAACAATATCTTCTATGAACATACAATTAATATTAAAATCTCAATGAACGAGAATTGCTTGTAATGAAAAATATTGGAAGTTGTGAATCCAAATTGATTCGTAACGTTATATTCAGAAAGAATTGGGTATGATTAATATTCCAAGGTTAGGTTAGGTTATCAGGCTGCCGGTGAAAAATATAAATAAAGGGTTCCAGCCCACTTGGGTCCAATAATAATGGTCCTTTGTGATACCTGTAAATAAAAGGAAAGAGAAGAGAGAACAGGACAGTGTAGCATATAGAGTGAAAGGAGAGAAGTTAATAAAGATATTAAAAGTTAGTTAGAAGAGAAGAGAGAGAGGTAAGGCGTACGGAGTTCCGTGCAGAAGGGTCGTTCGTGAATTAAAACTCCATTTGGGTAGTCAGCGAGTGAACCACCCGCTGCTCCTGGTGAAGGAACTTATGTTCTTGAGCTCTATTTCTGAGAGCTTGGAGAGGCTACCGAATATTCTTTTGCCCAGGAGGCGAAGGAGGTGATCCTCGAAAGCTGGGCAAAGACATAAAAGGTGAACTATATTCTCTTCTTCTTCTACGTCATTACAGCTTGCGCAGTAGTCATTGTAAGGGGGACCCATACGTCTAGCGTGGGTTCCAAAGGTGCAGTGCCCCGTGACCGTGGTTGCGCAGGTATGGTTTGTAAAATTTAAAAGTTTAGTTCTGTTCAAGGCGAGGCCAGATTGTTCTCGCAGTAGAGCAAGTGGGTTCATTGTACCATCTGGTTTGAGCCAACTGCAAGAAGGCAGCATCGATTCGTCTCCAGCAGGATGAGAGTGGGATCCCGCAGAGATTGTCAATATCGACATCCCGAAGAAATGTTCCCCTCTTAGCCAGATCATCCGCAATGATGTTGCCTGAAACGGACTCGTGCCCGCGTACCCATTTGAGGGTGATGCCTAAATTGCTCGCCATCGTGTTAAGAGTGCTGTGCGGCATTCCAGTACTAGGCTGGATGTGGTGTACACACCAGTGAGGTCTTTAATCGCCGGTTGACTGTCGGTTATGATCTGCACATCAATATTTGATATCCGATAAAACCTTCTGCTTGTACGATGCTACATTCGTCCGGGAGTCTGAAAGACATTTTGATCCCGAACTCCGCGATGTAGACACCTCCGCCAACTCTCGTTCCCCATTTGAAGCCATCGGTGTAAATGTGTATGGTGCTGGTTAAAAGTCCCCCGGCAAGGAGTATCGGAATTCTCTTTCCTGAAGGACGGCTTTGGAGTGCAGTAGTCTATGAGACCCGGAATGGTATCAGTAGTCTCTAGAATGCTAGCATGACCCCACGGTACATGGTTCCATGCGCCAATCGCGTTAAGCCTGATTGCTGTACGTAGTGCTAGCTTTCTGGCCAGCAGATCCACTGGTAGGCAGCACACCGCAATTTGGATTCACAAAGCAAATACGTTCGAAATAATCATATTAATAAACAATAAACAAAGCTACTGGCTTGAGCTTTTCACATGTTTACATGTTCATGTATACTTAAGTATAAAATCAAACCAAAAAAGTTTGTCTTGAGTAGAACAAAAAGCAGAAAAATGGGAATGAAGAAAACTAAACCGATGGCAACGCTGAGAAAGTGCACTTTAATATCAGCTTGAGAGTGATTTAATTCTCGTATTCAATTTTCACGAAAAAGTTATATATGTATATAAGAATTAAAATCACATTCAACAGAGCCACCTGACAAGTGGTGATAAGCAAATACACGTGAGCACTGACGATGGAACTGTAGCGGCTTCCGAAAGTGACGCTACTCTGTTCTGCTGTGTACGTTGAAAAATTAAGTTGATGTTGATTTTTCCCTTGTTCCTTGGAATCTTAACCATGCCCAATTCTTTCTGAATATAACGTTACGAACCTTAGCCTAAGTTATTATTAAAAATTAATATAAATGCTATTCTACTTCTGCAATCTTCTCTGCTACACTGGGTATGACAAGAGCTCTGATGATAAGATAGTGATTGATCTCGAAAACATCAGTTCGATGCCTATACAGAGAAGAATTTATCTTTTCAGTTGTTACATGCTTTCTCAATAAAAATAATTTAATTGAAAAATTAAATTAAATGAAAGCATAACCCTACGTCTATACCTGATATATTTTTATCATGGCCAAAGTCAAAATTTATATTGAAAAAAAAAATTTGTTTTATGTTAGCTGTTTTACCTATATTGAATTCGACATTTATCATGATGAAAATATATCAGGTATAGACGTAGGGTAACGAAAACTTGGCATTAGTTAACATAATTGTCGTAATTGAACTGGAGTTTAACGAGTTTTGATATACAGGGTGTCCCGTAAATAGTTGTCCAAACGAATTGTGTCGATAAACGAGATCATACGCTATCATAATAACCCAACATAGGTCTGTAAAAGTGTTACGGTTTTAGAGATATGCGCAATTTTACGAGTGCCCCTTGCTCAGATTTCTTTAAACCGTTGCCAGGGGAATTGTCGTAAATAAAATTTCTTTTTGTATTCCTGCACCTGATTAGATGTCCAATTAGTCGTATGCTTCAATTGTACAAAAACGTTCTCAATTTTTCGAGGAAACAACCAAAACTCAAAACTCGTAAATTGCGAATATCTCGAAAACCGTAACACTTTTAAAGACCTATGTTGGGTTATTCTGATAGAGTATGATCTCGTTTATCGACACAATTCGTTTGGACCACTATTTACGGGACACCCTGTATAATTTTAACTTAAAAACCACTGTAGATTGTAGAAAAGACTGATTGCTATAAATATATATATATATATATATATATATATATATATATATATATATATATATATATATATATATATATATATATATATATATATATATATATATATATATATTATATATATATATATATATATATATATATATATATAATATATATATATATATATATATATATATATATATATATATAGGGAAATAGCCCCATATTAAAAAATGTCACCGAAAATAGGTAAAATAGCCCCTTAATTTGCATTGCTGTTTTAAGTTCAAAATTTTTGGCTCATTGTCTTACATAATGTCTTTTAATGATATACATAAGTATGTACATATTCATTTAAATATTTGACAACAAAAAAGGCGTTGTATGTTACCAAATGCATTGTTTATAATAAAATATTTTTGGCATATCATCAATTGGATATGAAACACGAGTGTTTGCTGGATAACTCTTAATGAAAAAACTTATAAAAAAAATATTAAAAAATTTATAAGCATCCGCCGTGTGTGCTTTCGTCGCTGTCTCATCGCCGACTAACTTCAGAGCATAAGAATCTGTGCTCTCATATTATTGTTTATTTTCTTTTGTTCTTATATTTCGTATGAAAAATGTATAAAATTTTATTAAAACACGGCAACATTGTTGAGAGAATTAGTGGTTAAAACTGAGAGCATGAGAAAAAACGTTTTTAAAAATTAAATAGATTCTATCCCATGCAAGGCGAATTCAGTACCATGTAGCCTTCTCATCACAGATGATCATCAGCTGATTACACCCCATCAGTCAAACTCTATATAAGAAAAGAGAAAAACTTTAACCCGAACTGTCAAAGCACAAATAAAAATAGTCCTACACCTACTTTGTATGTGTGTTGTTTTATTGATAAGGCCACCTGATATTAATTCGCTTTGATCCCATGACTGCTTTTTACTGCGTATGATTAATGAAAATTTGTATGCCTGAAGTTGAAGACTTATTCTGTTTCATCATATAATTTCCACAATTGTGGTATGGCGTGCGTTTCAATGGGAATAAAAAAAGACCGTAGATATGCAAGCCTCCATTGAGAAATGTAAATGGAAACTGGGCAATAACTGAAACCGAAAAACGCACTCTTTTTGTCAATCACTTGAAAAGTAGTCATTCCAAACACAACTAATATAGTGGAACTCCCTCCAAGTGTCACCGAAGCAGCCGTTTCCCTTATATTTAATATTCGTTAGATTGAAAATGCTACCGCAGGCTTAAAAGCAAAGAAAGCCCCAGGTGTCGATAACCTCAGCAACAAGATCCTCTTAGAACTACCCCTTTCCAACGAAAAGAATAATTATTTTCATTTTTAATGCTATTTTGCGATTAGAATACTATCCTGCGGACTGGAAGGTTTCGATCATTTCCATAATACCGGAAAGGACCATGCGAAAGTTGAATCATATCGGCCTATAAGCCTTTTATCAAACATGTCAGAACTATTTGATGAAGAACTACTTATTAATAAGCTGACTTCTATACTTAATGAAAGGGTGTGTATGCCAGATCATCAATTTCGTTTCAGGAGATAACACAGCAATATCAAACAAACTCATAGGCTTGTCAATGTGGTTGGAAGAACTTCCGTAGAAAAGAAATACTTTTCTGCCCTCTTCATTGACGTTTCTCAGGCTTTTGTCAGAGTATGCCATGAAGGATTAACTCATAAATTGAAACAAAACTTATCAGCGAACAGTCACCAGCTGCTGGAAAGATATTTAACTGGACCAAAATTCATCATTAAAGAAGGTGATTTTCTGAGCTCACACAGCTTTTCTAAGTGTCCACGAAACCCCCAGGAAGTATCCCTAAAATTACAAGAGTACATATCGCATTTGGAAAAATTAATAGTACAATGGAGAATAAATGGTTAATGAACAAAAATGTGTACATATCACATTCACATTATGCAGGGAAACATGCCCACACAGAGATAACACATTCGTGGAGACAACCGAATTTGTTGCCAATCGAATTTCGGCAGTTGAAAAAAAAGTTTTTTTACAATAATAAATAATTGCTAATGCGAACCGTTTAATCGGTTAGGTGTATCAATGATAATAAAATTAACCACTAGTTAGTTGCAACAACCGATAAAAAGTAAAGTAAATTTAGAAAGACAATTTTGTTGTTGCAAATAACAATAATTGGTACTAAAATCCAATTCATAATATTTTTATATATTCGGTTGTGCTCATCAAAAAGCATACGATTGGTTAATCTAATCAATTAAAGAATTATCAGAATCATATATTTATTACATTTATGCTGTTTTGAATTCATAGAAAATTGATAGCGTAAGTTGAAATATAGTCCATTCAACTAATATCAGCCTAACAATTTTCCAACCAATCTTTCTTCTGGGTACACCTGTCCAAATTGATAGCCAGAATATACCGCAGCCATCCGAGGTTAAATACCTCGGTATTCATCTTGATCGTCGCCTAACATGGGATCGCTACATAGAAACAAAGATTATCCAAATGAAATTTAAAGCAGTTCAATTTAATTGGCTTATTGGGAGAAATTTTACAGTAAGCCTAGATTGTAAACTTTTACTATACAACACGATTTTAAAGCCAATATTGTGCTATTTAATAGAGGGCTGCACGAATATATTCGAAAGTACTCATAAGTATGTTTGTGTGTGTATGAATGTATGTTTTTTGTATATATGTGTGTATATATGTATGTTTATGTGTATATTTGGTCGTGGCTATATATGTACACACATATACATGCATGTATACATAAGTATATACATAAGAACATATATCTATGCACACACGAAATTCTTACGAGTACATTCTACGAATACATTTGAGTACACTTTGCCGCCCTCTACTATTTAATACAGCTATGGGGTGGGTAGTGCTTCGGCGTCAAATATAGAGAAAATCAACGGCGATGAAATAAAATACTTCGCATTCACAAAGATCTAGATGTCCTGACGCTTAAGAAAGTTTTTCAAAACATGTGACAACATATCAAAAAGTCAGAGTTTCACCCAAGCCCCCTAGTCCCCAACATTCGGCTGAGAAAGAGGTGCTCTCTTCCTCTCAACCGAACACCAGAGACGTAAACAACAACCTATGAAGCAAACTCAGAAACAAATATTTTTGTCTAGAGTTGGGTAGGCTTACAATTTTAAATTTTAGAGTTAAGATTTGATTACTTACATTTAGCTCAACTTTATTGAAGTGTTCGCGTTTTAACGATTACAAATGGTATATACATTCGCTAAACCACGAACACTTGAGTACTCCATCAAGTACTGATATAGAGCATTCTCAAAACTAACCCAATGTAGATGCTCCTCCATGGAGTATTTACATAGGAATAGTTTTGGGGTAGTCCGATGTAATGCAAAGCTGGCCTACATGGTCCAGTCCTAGAACATCGCAATGTTAAATGGAGCTCGTTAAAACACGAACACGTGAGTGGGCCATCTAGTAGAGACATAGAGTAGTTTTGAGACTACTCCAATGTAATGCAAAGCTGGCTTATGTATATGGTTCAGCCCTAGTATATCGTAATGTTAAATCGACCATGTTTTCTCCATACATTTGGGTTACCTTTGAACTAGTTCTAGTATACTTTACATGTGTGTATGGACCCAAAAAGGGGGGGGGGGGGGGGGGGGAGTGAGAAACCCTTTATTATTATTGTCGATAAACTTAACTTAAGAATTTGTAGTTCAAACACTGAATAAGTTATACATATGTACATATATAAATAAAAGTTGATGTACCAAAAACTAATAAAAGAATGAAGTGGTTTTATGCATTTCTTCATTGAAAGGAAAACTAGCATTGTTTATCTACTTGCAAGCAGAATTTCTGTATTAAAGATTTTTTTTAAATTAAATTGTATAAATTATTACATTTTTTCCTTTTAATATTCTTTTCTTTTGTGGGACTAATGATTTTGATGGTGCAAATTCACAGCTAAGCAATAATTATGATGTGGAAATGACCGATTCAAGTTCGCAGAGCGATGACACAAGTGGTGGTGGTGGCAGCAGTAATGGTGGCAGTGGTGCCCGTCCATCAAGTCGTGGCCGTAACTCATCGGGTACCAGCCAAAATCGCCGACGTAAAGGTGCTCTTAATGCGAAAGAACGAAATCTAAGACGTTTAGAGTCCAATGAAAGGGAGCGTATGCGAATGCATAGTTTGAATGATGCATTTCAGGTAAGTGATTTACATATGTACATAGATTTTCATAGCGAAAATCTCAAAGAGTTTGCGTTTTCAACTCTACTGAAAAATAGAAAATTGCAAATGATATTTCCAAAATAATAGAGAGTGGTTTCCACAATTCAGACGGTCGACTTGAGTAGTAATTTTTTATAGAATCCTTCCGAATCACTCAGTTGATTTTGACAAAACTCAAGTTTTCAAGTTTTGAAAGTTCTAAAATTTAAAACTTTCTAATCTACAGTATTTATCGCTTATATGCACGTCGGTTAATTGCATTTAACGTTTATATGCACCCCAACATGAGAGATTTTCTATTTGTATTTAAAAAATTTTAATTATTTTTCGTATTTGCATTTCTCGCTTTTATGCACCGTAAAGAAATATAAATCTTTATTATGTACATTTTTAAAAAATTTGTGGAGCAATTCTTCAACCGGAAACCAAAAGTTCAATCTCAATTTACTTTAATTTTACATGTCTGTGCAAAACCAGCTGCTTCATTCAATCAAGAAAGCTAATATCAGGCTGCTGTGGCAAAACTTGTGAAAATATTAATCAATTATGTTGAAAATAAAATTCGGGGTTTTATTTACTCATTGTAATTTAGTTTTATACAAGCACCGCTGAAGCACATAAGCGATTCTTTTATAAGCACTGCCGATGCATATAAGGGAGTTTTTATAAATGCATTTCTCGCTTATAAGCACAAAAAGTCGTGCAAAATTTGGAATGCATATAAGCGATAAATACTGTAATAGAAATACACTAATACCATATTTACACTATGCAACTTTGTTGCATGCAATTTTCATTTTCAGTGAGAGTGTTGAAATAGAAATGTACACATTTTGTATTTCTTCTCTGTCTTTCTCACTGAAAAAGGAGAGTTGCATGCAACAAAGTTGCATAGTGTAAATATGGTATAATAGTAAAACAAATTTTAAAGCAACTTTTTATTGAAGTGCTCTAACTCTGTATGAGCGCGGTACTGCCAACTTTTCTAATCACAATGTTGAATTGTTACTGGAAGGCAATATATCGCACCCTAAATACAAAAAGGGTCACAACCCAAAATACTAAAATTTTCAGGAGAGACAAAAAACTGTTTATGTGCAGAAGCAACAACACACTTAACATAAAAATAGACATAACTGTATTTTGCCAGTTAAAGATGCCCACACACGAAGGAACATTAGTAGACATATGGGAATGTTCCAGTCAATGTTCCATTGCGTGTAGCAATGTTTCAAGTTAAAAATCGTGTCTCCTCCTAGTGAAGTGAAAGAAATTTGTGCAGTAGTTAGAAATGTGTACTCTGAATTAATTTATGGAAAAAAGTCGGTTTTGGAAAATTTTGAGTTGTGACCCTTTTGTATTTAGGGTGCGCGCTATGTGCAAAGTTTCATTGGATTCGGTTGTGTATAAGTAGCTGAAAAATATTACTTATTTTAAGTTTGCGTGGTACTGCACACTTTTTTCACCATAATTTGTTTTTTGTGACGCTATCTCAATGTGTTTACAAAGTTTCACAAGAATCGGCAAATACAAATAACAGAAGGAGAATATTTGTTTTGTATGGGCGTGGCTCTGCCCACTTTTCTAATCATAATGTTGTATTGTCACGGAAACCAAATGTGTATGGAAAGTTTCATAAGAATCGGTACAGTGGAACTAGTATAAAAACATGTGGGAAGATTTGCCATTAACAAACAAACTAACATTGCAAGTTAAATAAAAGGCTTTGAAAAGCTGAAACGTGCGTTTTAAGAACGCCAGTGTGGCCTGGCTCTAATGCTGCCCACACACCACGAAGAAACATTAGTAGACATATGGGGATGTTCCAGTCAATGTTCCATTGCGTGTAGCAATGTTTCAAGTTAAAAATCGTGTCTCCTTTTTGGTTCCTAATATGTCAAAAAAATTTTTATATTTTATGTTTCCAAATGCCATGATCTACAGTAAAATTAATTATAGTCCACTGCCTCATTTGCACGCTATTTATGGACTATAACGCAAAGTGGACTATATCTTGAGTTTTATATAAGCCAATTTATGGCTTATATGCGAATCTCTATATAATTATTTCTTTTAACAGTAGAAAAATAATACTAACGCTTATAAATTACTTCCTTATCTACTTAATTCATAAATATTGCAATTAAGATTGCTAAAATAAAAATAATTTCTACTTCAATGTAAGTAATATTTTTATAAAATTATCATTAAAAAATCTATTATGTTTGACCTTTGCATTTTGGATTATATCTGCCATAACTTGCATATATTTAAGATATTAAGAAATTTGCATATATTTAAGAAAATGGACTATAGAGCTAATGGACTATATAAAAAATATTTTGCGGGTATTTCACTTGCAGATGACAGAAAAATGAACATTTTGGAATTATACTGTATCTTATGTATCGATGTTTACTGTTTTTGATGTCTTATTTTATTGAGTCGTGCTGTGAGCATGGTAGAATAATATACAAGGTAGCCCTGCACAGAAAAAAATAAGTTTCGTTTTTGATAACAAAAATCCCGGTATTCAATAATTTTTTTTCAAATTTCCTGTGATAAAGAATTCCCCTATATTTATAACAAAATTATTTCAAAATAAAAATATATATATATATAAATTTAAAAAATGTTGACATGGCTGGAATACGAACCCGGGCTTTCCGGACGTAAAGCATACACTCTATAGCTGAGCCATATCCCATTAATTTTTTAATGGGATACAACTTGTTTTAAGTACTTATGTATAAAAAGAAAAGAAATAACCGGCATGGAAAAGAAATACTTACAACGAAATATTTTATTATGTTAAAGATAAATGTTATTGAAATTCATATTTTTTTTAATAACATGGTTTTATTGAATATAATTCTTGTCTATTTTTTTCTGTGTGGAACGCCAGCTGATTAGTTTTTTATTTGCCTTTTTCATGGTACGAACTATCAAATCTTGTGTATATGTGAAATAACTACGTTGCACAAACAATACCACACGTATGTTTGCTGCTTAGGTTCTACAAACACACACATACCCTCTCTATTAATGTTTGACATTTCGTACCCCAAATGTACATTTGTATTAGTTATGCGGCTACCTGTTATATTATTCTACCATGGCTGTGAGGTGCTTTTATACTTGCGTATATTTGATTAGTAGCATAGTTACCAGATGAAATAGGGATGAATTCGTCAAATTTCGAGCGAAAAAACGTCAAAATAAATATTTAAAATCGTCAAAAGTAAAAAATACTTTTTCGAGATTAATATTACAGAGCTAATGCACTAATCTCCTCATATATTCACAAGATTTTATCCGTTTCTATACTAATTTAAAAATGCAATACCAAAAACGTGCGGCATTTAAATCCTTTATGTGCATATATATGTATGTATCGCTCTTTTAATCTAACATAGTCATATTCCAAAACAACAAAATTTTCCAATTACTTTAGTTAAAGTGTTCCTTAATACCCGCTTAATGCCTAAAAACAAACAAATCTTAATGTAAACCAAAGTTATAAACGTTAAAAAGCTAATAACAGCCACATATTTGCTAAAATTTTTAAAACTTTAAATACAATTCGCAAAGCTCTTTTTTTTAGGTATGAGGTACCAATATATTTGAAAAACTTAGAATTTCTTTGTAAAAATTTGAGCATTGCTTTCTAGTGTTTAAAATGTTTAATATATGAAAATAAATTAAAACCGAAAACGTTGCTCAAAGTTTCACAAACTTTTGCTTTAAAAAATACATGCTTAAGGTACTTTTAGACACTATGTGTATTACAGTGTGCTTGTAAAATTTCCCACTGCAAAATGCATACATGATGTGTAAAGGCAAAGAAAATTTGCTTCTGTAAATGTCAGCCTGCATTTACAGTGTAAAATTTTTTTTGTGGCACCATGAATATAGTGTTTGTGATTCGGCATATGTATATTAAAATCTATTTATTTATACATATTCTTAAAAAAAAAATAGAATATGTAATTAATTTAAACAAAAATTGAATACAAGAACACAAAACTCTCGCGAAAAATAAAAGAAAAATTATCACAAGAAAAGCTGTTGTAAACTATTACAGGTTATGTCAGATGTAACTAAAAACATAAGTGCGAAAGCAAAAATTATAAACCGCATGTAAATTGACAATTTTGACAGACATGCGCAATTATAGATGGATCGTTAAGCTGAAAAAGCCACTGTAAAATACATAGTGTGTATCTATTAGGGTATTCATATTAATCGACTTTTCAATTGTTCGATTAATCAATTAATCGAAATTGAGGTTTTTAAATTACTCGAGCAATCGAGTAAAACTTTTATTTCGTTCGAGTTATTCGAGTAAGCTTTACTGCTAAAAATTATTCGAGTTAATCGGAAAATGTTTGAATTTAATCGGTTTTTTGTACATTTTTGTGGGCAGAAATAAAACAAAACAAGTTTTTTCGCGTTTTTATATATTTTAATAATAAAAACACAACGTTTCTACATAAATTAGATCAAAAATTCATCCTTTAAAATGGTTTTTTCACTATTCAAATGTCGCGCTTTGAGAAAATTTTGCGCCAGGAAATATTCAATACCATTCCGACCTGTCCTGTATTCAATGCAGAATAAAAATAGTCGGAATTGGCATAACATTATTATTGTTATAAATATAAATACGGTTACACTTTGGAAATATTTGCCAAAAAAAACGTAACCACTAATTTTGCTCAGAGTTAGTTTGTCTTAACTTGTTTTTTATATCGCGAAATAATTTATGCTGCAAAAGGCTATTTTTATATTATTTTTAATAAATGCGAACCCATATTAAAAAAAAATATTGTAATTAAAAGAAATACAATTTTAACTTGTCTGTGGGCTACGTTTTTTTCGGCAAATATTTGCCAAGTGTGACCGTACCTTAAGGCTTTTATAATTCCGAACATTACATTCGATATTTTACGAAACATCTAGTTAACTAGTTGCTCTCGAAATATCTTCTTTATTTCAAATAATTTTTGTTTGTTGTTTATATATCCGAATTTTTTTAAAAGACATTTGAAGTTGGTTTCTTTCTCCCTATTATTGTTACTACATTATTTACTTAATTTTTTGATCATGCGGACGCATTATTAATATGAAAAAACGTTCGTATTGAATGGCAAATTTTAGATCAAACAAAAAATTTTTCCACTTTTTATTAAGAAATCTACAAAAACTCATTAAAAAAAAGAAAATTTATATAAAATTTTTTTGTCGAGTTATTCGATTAATCGACCTAAATTACTCGAATAAATTTTTACTCGAAGTTTAAATTTTTTGTTTGATCGAACATTATTTGACTTTAGTTATTCGAGTAATCGAGCAAACATTATTCGAGTGAATACCCTAGTATCTATATAATTAATAGACAAACACGTTTTTTAGATCCCTTTTACGCCTGTAATACTAAACCAATTTTAGAAAGATTTATATGTTTTTAAAGAGTTTATTACATAGAACCGGACAATCTTAATTTTATTTAAATCGGTTCAGTACTTTAGGAGTAATACGACTATTAAATTCTTACTAACACCAATAAACAAATACGTACCCAGTTGGCTAGATTGCCTTGCACGACATTGTCATCTACGATTCTTGCACGAACTGTCCTCTGTCCATTGGTTTTCTACTCGACATGCTAAAGGAAATCGTCGTTCATGACAATCTGACCGACAAATTCCTGCAAGTTGTACTCAATCCAACATTGTTGAGGACAATATCAGCGACAATGTCTTACATTTTGTCCCCATTAATATTGTTGACGACAATATGCGCGAAAATGTCTTACATTTTGTCTTCAAACAAGCAAATGAATATGTAATTTTTTCCACTCATATCAAAATAATTGCAAACGACATTAAAAAAAATTTTTTTTATTAAAATTAAAACTTTATGATTTAGTTTAATTTTGTAAAAATGTATGCCTATAAATAATGTTTGAATATTACAAAACCCCTTCTTCTAAAAAATGTATTTTTGTCGCTTACGATCATTTTGCGAAAAGTGGTCGAATACGATTATTAAGCGCCTTTTACATTTTAATGTTTTTTATGTTGCTATCAACAACATATTTGTTATGCCAAAACACCTGATATCAGATGATTTGTCAGATGAAAATAGAACACGTTCTAATTGAAAATTTGTCACATGACTTTGCTTCTGTAAATGTCATATGACAATGTTTCATATGTTTGGCAAGTTATATGTAAGAATCATGCCGTATAAAACCAGTTTAAGGTGAATTTTTTAAGAGCATAAAATCAATGTTAAGATCCGCTTGAGATAACACGAGTGAAATTATTGTACTTACAACTCTTTTATATACATACAATAGCCCCATCCGGTGTGCTTCGCTACCCCATTATTGTGCAGATATAGGAAAATCAATAATTACCTTGTATGTGGGGTAACCGTCTCTCCAATCAGATAGCCTCAAGATTTTACTGGAATTTGCACTTTATTCTTCCACGTCAAATTTTGATCACTTCGCTATTGAATTAGCGCTGACATAGAAATATTAATAACTACTTAGTATTGGGGCACCGCTCTCCCCCCTCTGATACCACCATTTTTTAGAAATTGAAATTTCTTCAAGGAGTAGCCCACATCAAATTTTGAGAGTTTCACGATTGTAGATGTGCTTATGTGGGAATATTAATAATTACTTTTTATGAGCGGTACCCGTTTCCGGGCTTCCATCAGAGAAAGCCAATCAATACAAAAAAATGTGAGTGCTCTAGCACATATCGACCATTTTTTATCCTTGTGCATACTTATACGCACTCATTCTGATACTTGCGTATACACCTGCGCTATTTATTTCATACTTGTACACAGAAAAAATTATTCCTAAAAAATTTTCAATTAATACACTTGATCAGAAATTAAAACTAGTTTCAATTAATTTCGTAATTGAATGTGATCAAAAACAAAATTTTCTAGCAAAGTTTAAAAATGTAAAGTAATTGAAAATTTGATTTTCAGTGATTGACTATACAATTTTCGTCGTTGGTTGAACTTCAACAACACAATTAATTGAATCTGCAGTTATCGTAATTGAAATCGTATTTTAGTTTTTCCTGTGTATGTATCGATATACATCTTGTTTATACCCTGGTATACCTACGCATGCCTATCGATACACAGAAAAACCTAAAATACGATTTCAATTACGAAAACTGCAGATGCAATTAATTGTGTTGTTAAAGTTCAACCAACGACGAAAATTGTATATTCAATCACTGAAAATCAAATTTTCAATTACTCTACATTTTTAAAATTTGCTAGAAAATTTTGTTTTCACATTCAATTACGAAATTAATTGAAAATAGTTTTAATTTCTGATCAACTGTATTAATTGAAACTTTTTTAGGAATAATTTTTTCTGTGTATACCAATGCCTTGCAACAGCTCTGTTTTTTTCAACTTTTTTTGTACAAGTGTTGCCAGAAAAATTTGTTTGTAGTTGTTGTAGTACTAACCTTTTTTTCAAACTATAAAACTATAAAAAAAAACGCAACTGACGTTTGGGAAATTAGCCTACTTTTTAATCAATATTAAGCTTACCTATTATGCCGATGCTATCAAGTTATTTAAATTTTTCGCGAAAATTCGCGCAAAATTGCAAACAAGCCGTAAAATTTATTAAACATCGCTAAAATTGTAAGAAATGCCAAGATCTCAGAAAAAATCGCCAAAAATCACGAAACTTCGCAAAAACTTCCTAACATTAAAAATATAGAAATCTGTGATAGTGATTAAAAATCGGTAAAACTAGGAAAATCGAAGGACTGACCAAAAAATCACTTTTACCGCGAAAATGTGCGAAAAATTGCAAAACTGCAAATAAGACTTAAAATTGTTTAAAAATAGCAAAAATTGTACGGATTGCAAAAAATTCAGAACAATTCGCGACCCGAATTCGCAATATTCGCGATAAAAGTGATTTTTTGTCAGTTTTTGGTTTTTTACAGTTTTACCGATTTTTAATCAATATCAGAGCTTTTTGTATTCCTTACAATTTTAGCTGTTTTAAAGCAATTTGAAGTCTTATTTGCAATTTTGCAGTTTTTCGCGAATTTTCGCTGTTTTCGCAAAAAAAAGTGATTTTTTAGCTGGTTTTTAGATTTATTATAGTTTCACCGATTTTGAATCACTCTCAGACTTTTCTAAGTTTTTAATGCTAACAAGTTTTTGTGAAATATATTTAATTTTTTTTTCTTTACTAAAAAAATATTATTGTTTTGCGTATAGTCATCTTTTTTTGTAAAAGGTAATATTTTTGTTTAGTTTTCAGTATTTTTTATGTATTATTTTTTGGAACGTATTCACAAAATATTCGTGAAATATTCGCTTGAATTTGGCGAATACGAATATCATGAAAGAGGCGAGTTATTCGGAGATTCGAATACGAATACGAATGTTCGGAACATCACTAGTATACACATCATAGCATTTGCAAAAAGCTGTACTATATTGATACACAGAAATATATCAATATACTATACCATTTTGCAAATGATCCATTTGCACAAGATTGTGATTAGGACTTAGATGGTTTTTGATTGAAATTAAAACGTTTTCTATTTTACTGATTTCAGTCGCTGCGCGAAGTGATACCCCATGTAGAAATGGAACGTCGACTATCGAAAATTGAAACACTTACCTTGGCTAAAAACTATATTATAAATTTGACTCAAATAATATTAGCGAAACGCAACGAAGAATCCGCCCTCGACTTTAATGGCGTTCTTATGAATGGCACCGGTGACACCACGAATACGAACAATATTGTGGGCGATGGTGATACCAATACAGTACTGAATCTTAATGGTGGTGGAGTGGTGGGAAATGGAAACGTTTTAGTTGGTTTGCCAACATGTTATGATAATGTTCTAACCACTAACGGTGCTAATGCCTACAATTGTAGCCTATTGGCTGAACATCAAAATCCACAAGCACAATCTTTGACAACAGCAACAACTACCATACAAATACAACAAAATCAGCCACTTAATCATATGCATCATCAGTCGCATCATGTCACGATATCGAATCTTAGTCAAATATTAATGCCACAACAGCAAACAACACCACAGCAACAGACAGCAATTCTAATGAATGGTTATGCCGACTCAACTGGCGATAACAACCATTACGATGAACCATTTCGAGAATTTTTATAAATTTTCGAAATGGCTAATAGGCTCCGAGAAGAGTAGAATTTATAATCTAATAATATTTAGTTTAAGGAATTAAGCAAAATACGAGAAGTTAAACCAAATGAACGAGGAAAGTATATCAACGAATATGGGTTTTCAAAATTTAAGTTGTTTTTTGTTTTTAAAAAGAAAAAGAAAAGTTAATAATACCGAACAAAATTAACCACAAAGTAATAAATAAAATATTAAAATTTATATTATTATCGAAATAATAAATAAAAACTATTATTTACACATTTACTGCCTTATTTATAAAAAATATATTATGTTTATAAAAGGTTTATTTGAAAACTATTGTATAAAAAGGCCTTAATAGTCATAAAATATTTTTTATAAATAAAGCTGTTAATATCTATTAAGAAGTACATAATAATAACTTAAAACATATATTTAGATTTTAGTCCAAGTAGTGAAATTATGTGTAAAATTTATGCAATTCTATTTTAAGTTTGATTTATTGAATTTAATGTTTTTGCGTTAAAAATTAAAAGCAAACGAAAAATTAATAAAATTAGAATCGCAAAGACAACCAAAATTTGCAATTATGAAAATCAAATTAAGTTGAGAAGGAGAAAAAATGTTAAATACTTGTAATTGATCTTAAATAATTATTTGTTATGAAATTAAATAATATTAATAAAGTCAAATTATGAAAAGGAGATATTTCAAATAAACAAATTTAATATTTTAAAATAAATATTTTGCAACCT
The DNA here is from genome assembly GCA_956483635.1 of Panzeria rudis. Taxonomy (NCBI): domain Eukaryota; kingdom Metazoa; phylum Arthropoda; class Insecta; order Diptera; family Tachinidae; genus Panzeria; species Panzeria rudis. The sequence continues at coordinate 43,813,671 of OY101449.1, read as the reverse complement.
AGTTTTGCTTCCGGGATCTCAAAATAATAATTATTTTTTTTAATAACAAATTCAAAGCAAAACAAATACTTAAGACAGCTACCCAGTATAAAATTGTTAGGTTTTTCGAAGCATGTGACGAACGAAAGTGCTTATGTAACTTGAGGTCTACACGCAACATAATATGTAAGATGAGATTTTCAAATTCAATCGCAGAGAGAATTATTAGTACGTTTATACGCACGACTTATTTGCAAATAAAAACGTAGTGCTGCCAAGTATGTATTTTTATTGTAACTTATTAACTCACGAAAACAACTGCTGATTAACGCACTATAAGAAGTTTGAGATGCCATCTTTACACATGTTTGTTAATAAAAAATAATAAATAAATAAATATATTAATAAATAGATAAATATTCAGTGATGTAATAAATGGCAATAAAAAAGTATTTGGCAGCATTTTACGTACTTATTTGCAAATAAGCCCTGCGTATAAACGTAGTATATGTTACGTGTAGACTTCGAATTAGTGTTATCACGATATTATACGAATTTTTATGAGAGCGTTGTTATAAGAATTCTTATGAGATGAACTTTTAAAAAAATACATGTACGAAAAATAAAATAGTGTGCATGTGTGAGCGTTAATCAAAATAAATGAAAAGCGATGTTTTTGATAAAATTTCTGTGTTAAATAAATGAATAAATGTATTTAATTGATTTATAAATTTAAATTAAAAATAAAATAACTAATTATGCACAAGTTATCTCAAAGTTAATGTCTCGTGAAGACGCTGTGTAAGCCCTTTCTTGATTTTCGGGCTTGCCCCTATCGCTTACAGGGAAGTGCGAGGTATTGCAAAGACTTTCGAATCACTAACAAAATATTTATTTGTCAAGTTATAGTGCTTCCAAGTGGAAATTCTCCATATAAAAATCATGCCTCTTGTAAGCACCTTTGTAGGCAGAAATATTGTTTATCTCCCTTACTTAGTGTCCACACCTGATGAATTTTCATCATAACACCAATATAACGCCGGCAGAGAAATTATCAATTTTTCATCCACATCAATACATAGGGGTAGACGTTAATGAATTTATATCATGATGAATCATATTTTCTTCTTCGTCGTACAGCTAAGATCGAACATTTAGACCTTTGTGTGGACAACAATATTTATCAAAATATATTGAAAATTTTTCTTGTAAGATTTATTTAATGAATATCATAAAATTTATGGTTTTTCATTAAAAAAAATTTATTTCCTATAATTTTCACTAATTCTATAAAGAAAATTAACGATAAAGTAAAAACAACAAATGAAATGACGTTTCATATCATAATATGTTCATCTGAGCTTGAGTTCTGATGATTATATCATAACGCTGATATAACATAATAAATTGAGTCTATACGTGATGAATTTTCATCATGATCTTACACCTGATGAATTTATATCATGACATTCATCATGATATAAATTCATCAGTTGTGGACACTACGTTACAAACCTGCTTATATGCAAGCTCCATTTTTGACTGGGTATTAGGGAATTCATTTGATTGGGCTTCTGCTTTAATCGGTTAATCGCTAGACTAACTAATGGAGTTAATTTCGTTATTAATCGGTGAACCGATTAATAAAGTTTTTCATAAATTAATATGTTGTTTCCACAATACAAGCAAGCATTGTTTGCCTAAAATTTATATGAAAAGCACTCAGTTTTTTTAACAATTTCCATACAAATTGCTTCCTGAAGTGGCTGTTTGCATTGTGGAAACAGCCCATAAATAATTTCAATATATATAAATTATTTATTATTTTGAGTTTATTAGTGAAAAAAATACCCAATAACATAACAAACATAACAATTCTTGAACTAAAGCAAGCAAAAAAATAAAAGATTTGATAAATATGTATGTATTAGTTAAAAAATCAACAAGTTTCTGACATCATTTTAGCAATAGTTTAAGAAGATCTTCTAAAATAATCTTCTATAAAAATAATTTGGTTTTAATATTTAGGATTTAAGCGATTCTTTTCTTTAGTTTTGATAAAACTTGACTTGGAAAAAAAACTTTCTCTTATCGTAGATGTTGGAGAAATCGAAACCAATCCATGGTACAGAGTATCTAATTTCTTAGTCCTTTTCCTGGATTTCTCTAAACATATAAAATTTTCCATTAAGCCATTAGAGCCAAATTCTTAACACATCTAATTGTTTCGGTTAATTCTGTTAACAGATTGTTTGTATAGAAAGGGTGTTCCAAAATTAGCGCAAGATTTGAATTTGTCACCATTTGTGCAGTAAAGTGTTGGCAGCCCTAAAAAACAATTCGACAGCTGACAGTTTAGAGTTAATAAAAATGTAGCGTTAAACGATAGAACAACGTGCCTTCATTATTGAACAATATTTCAAAAATAATGAAAGTTTGGCGGCCACAGTTCGAAAATTTCAAAATATGGTCAGAATAGTGTTTTAACTTCGTCAACTGTGAAGATTAACTGTAAAAAATGCAGGGAGACCACGTCCAAAGACTTTAAAGTTTTACATAAGCTAAGATCACTGAACCCACTTCTTTGTTTGTATGAAAAATTAATTTGTAAACACATACCTTTTTTATATGAGACGAAACAAATAATTAAACTCACAAAACAATATGTTATAATACTACAAAAAATTAAAAATTTTGTTGCATCGGTTAATCAGTAATAATTTGTAATAAAGATTCATCATTATTAACACAGACATCAAAGACTTAACAATGGTGTCAGGTAAAAAAAGTAATTAATATTAATTCTGGCAAAAAAACCGACTTCAGTACAAAGAGCAATATTATACTTCATGGCCTTTCATATAAACAATTCTGAAAATCGGTATGCAAATGGAGGAATTGTCCTCTAATAAATATTTTGGGTGTAGGCGGGGAAGACTTGTCCCACCGATTTTCGTAGAAAAATTATGCACCCAAACTCTAAACAAACCATTTCAAACAAAAAAAGAATTCTAAAAATGGGACCATAAATGAAGGAGCTATGCGATAATCAATATTTCGGGGGAAGGGGGAATCCTACATAGATTTTGAAGAAAAATTATGGTACCAACCTGCGAGGGGGGTTTGCAGCAAATTTCCCAACTGATTTTGAAAATCGGTTCACAAATGACATAGTTATGCATGGGGGGCGAGAGAGTTTCCCCGTCCTATTTTCGAAAAGAGTTATGGGGCCAAACTACTAGCGAATCTTTGCACAAACAACACAAGAATTTTGAAATTCGGTTCACAAATGACAGTTATAGATTGATGGGGGGAGCAAATGGGCCGCTCCCATTTTTCAAAAGAATTATGAGCCAAACTGCTAGCAAACCCTTACAAATACAAAGGAATTTTGAAAATCGGTTAACAAATGACAGAGTTATGGATTTTGAAGGGGGGAGGGTCAACTTCCCTCTCCAAATACGGAAAAACATTATGGAACTAACTTTGGAAAACCCTTTTAGACAAAACAAGAATTTTGAAAATCGGTTCACAAATGACAAAGCTATGCATTGGGGAAGCAAATTTCCCCTCTCCGATTTTCGAAACAAAAATTATGAGATCAAACTGCAGACAAACCTATTCCAACAAAAAACGAATTTTGAAAATCGGTTCACAAATGACAGCTATGCGTGTACAAACATAAAAAAAGTAAAAAAAAACATACACACGAATTGATACTAGAGTTTTTCTTTTCCCGGACTTTTTAATTTCCCGGGAAAGCGGGATTAATTTTTCAATTTCCCGGGAATTCCCGGGAATCGCCGCCCAATACAAAACGATACAAAATAGCATTTCACTTAATTTATTTGAACAAAAACAAATACCAATTCACGAGATCTATTAAATATGTTTATGAATGCATTAAACGTAAGTAAAAAAAATTATAAAATTGAGGTCTTTAGCTGTGCCGCATGCTTTTTAATTTAAATTAAAAAATTTTATTTTTTATTGTATAACTTCTGATTAGTAGACCACCCGAAGTAAAAAATTTACTAATTTCATACATTTTTATAATTTCTCTAGCTTCTTAAGTAGAAAAGATATTGCAATGATTTATGCTTTATTTCATAAGACACTAATGAGCATTTCATACTGCTAAGCAAAACTGAATTGAAATAATTAGGTGGCGGAAAAGTGACCACCTGCAAATTGCATTTTTTTCGTTTGTATCGATTTTTAATTGAACCCTATGTGAACCTGTTGTTTTTTTTATAATATAAATTTATAATTTTTGAAAAATTAAAAATTTTGAGCTTCAAAAAACTCATGTGTGGCTTAAAATAACAATCTGATATTTTCAGAAAATATAGACCACTTTCGTTCACTATGTCCACTTAGTGAAAAATCTGTTATTTTCATTTCTTCACGAAATATGATTTTTTGAGAGCTGCTCTTAGAAAAATATGAAAATTAAAATGGAGACAGATAAATGTGCTCAAAAATACATTTTTTTTATTAAAAAAGCAACACTAAAAATGTGTGCGTACAAAGAAAAGTTACCATAATAATATTTAAAAAATCCCGGGAATTCCCGAACAATTTTCCAGGGATTTATTTCCCGAGAAATGTGCGGGATCCCGGGAATTTTTTCCCGGGAAATCCCGAATGAAAAGCACTAATTGATACCCTTCTCCTTTTTTAAGTCGGTTAAAAAGTAAAAAAAATTGTGTCAATATATAAAAAGTAAAAATGGAAAACTTATATATAGAATAAAAAAATGTCCAGTGAAGTAAAACAAATGGTTACCATTGCCAAATTAACATAAGGGCATCCAACATTTCTGCTGAATGGAAGAATTGGCGGGCGCAGTTCACTATTTTCCTTACTGCATCTACTTTAAATAGCGAGTCTGATGGAAGAAAAGTAGCTCTACTAAGTAACTCTAAGAGCCAGTGGCCGGCAGACTGCATGTATTTTACCAAAGCTCAAATTTTTTTCAATGAAACCTTAATACATACTATACAAGAGGTGGAGAATAATTAAGATGGGTGGCAGTCCATATGGCGTCACACAGGTAGCACAGGATAAAAATGTTGACCAACTTCAAAACCATTTTACCAAGCCTGATATTTAAATATGTTAATATTCATTATTATTATTATTCGAAAATAATAATGGCAGACAATTGTGGCGGTCGCGATGTCATGCCAGACACTTTTGAAAATTCCCAAAAGAGCTTAATTTCAAAATAATAATATACCGGCAGACAGCGAAAGCTTTCCTAGAGCCCTAGCATACATATATATATATATATATATATATATATATATATATATATATATATATATATATATATATATATATATATATATATATATATATATATATATATATATATATATATATATATATATATATATATATATATATATATATATATATATATATATATATATATATATATATATATATATATTTATATATATATATATATATATATATATATATATATATATATATATATATATATATATATATATATATATATTTATATATATATATATATATATATATATATATATATATATATATATATATATATATATATATATATATATATATATATATTTATATATATATATATACATATATATATATATATATATATATATATATATATATATATATATATATATATATATATATATATATATATATATATATATATATATATATATATATATATATATATATATATATATATATATATATATATATATATATATATATATATATATATATATATATATATATATATATATATATATATATATATATATATATATATATATATATATATATATATATATATATATATATATATATATATATATATATATATATATATATATATATATATATTTATTTATTTATTTTGTGAGGTTTAAAAAAAATTCATGTGGCAAAAAATGGGGCAGGTGGGGTGGGGGCAAATGGGTGCTCATCGAGGTCAAAGTTGAAGCAAAAAGTGATAAAATCCACTAAATGCCCCATAGCTGCCGCGGAGTCAGCCGTAGAAAGATGAAATGTGAGACCAACCCCCATCCAACCCCCATTAATTTTTTGTCTCCAACATTTTTCTTAACATGCCTACCCTCTATCTCCACTCCTTATGGGGGATCCAATGCAAAAGTAATATTTTTCATAAAATTGGCTTGAACCTTTGAAACTTCCCAATGGGTGCCCACAGAGGTGTCAAATGTATGACTGACCACCAATGGTTTTTTAATTCCAAACTTTTTTAAGAACATTGTTACTTTCTATATTCAACTATTATGGTGGTTCCCATACAAAATATTTTCTCCAATATTCGCCAACGATTTGCAGCAGAAATATTAAGGGCAATATACACAGTCAACATGCTTGACAAGCGTGTTAATAGTATGTGTGAAATTTCGTTAGTATTAGTGACACCGACGACGATTGATGGAAAATCTACTTGGTTTTGATTTTTCGTCAAGCACACGTACACGAATCTGACATCAAGCTGATTGATTGTGTATTATGCCCTTTAGTCCTCTACTCTTTTTTTGTGCCAATGAAATTCTTTTCACACTTTCGAAATCGAAAAAATTTACTGGAGAGGCACCATCTTGATCACTAGTGCAACCAATAGTTCGAATACCAATTCAACTTCTGAAGGAGATCATAGACTCTAGGAAGAAAGAAGAAGCGGAGAAAATTTGACGTGAAACGAGAACTTGCAAAACTTCCAAAATCATGTGGAGCTCTTATGATTCTAAATGTGAAAAAAATTCAAAACGTCCAATGTTATTTCTTTGGCAGTTAGAAAACCCAAATATTTTTTGTAGAAGACATTTTTCAATCTGCCTTGTGAAAATGTTTATGAAATAATTCTTTTTTTCACTATTATTGTTGTTTGTTTAAGCCTCAAAAAGCCAATTTTTTAAGTCTAGTGCTTTACTAATAAAAAGCAACAAGTTGGTGTTTTTCTTTTTGAAGCACTAGAGCTAAGTGCTGTGTTTTTCTTCCGACGGGGTTTTTTTGACGTGGGATGACGGAAAATCGTTCCAAACACTAGAGCTAAATTTTTGGCGTTCTGGGACTTAAGTTAGCAATAATAATAGTGAAAAAAGCACCAAGGTGGGTGGCATCGCTGATTAACAGCAACCATGCTACTAAATATCATTTCATTAACGAAATAGTCCTGTGCTAAGAAGTGTAATTTTATAAATTAATTAAGATCAATTTTACAAAATACAAAAATAATTCGTATAGACTCTCTCAAATATAGAGCTCCCACTGCGATTTCCCACAACCTAAAGCAATTACCGACATCAATAAGTGCAAAGACGTAACATGCACAACAGCATGTATGTATGTATTTACCCAGTTGGCCAGACTAACTTGCAGATATTGTCATCTACATATAATTCTTGTAATAAATGTCCTCTGTCGATTAAGCTATGTACAGACGATTGTCAGATCTTACAATATTGTAAGTAAAATGTGCTAAGAATTTTTTAAAATCGTGTGAACTGAAAATTTTTGTCCGACAACGTTTGCAGAAAAAGCATTGTCAGTCGGTTTTTATACTACCTGCTGACAAAAAATTGTCAGACATCTCACAATCGTGTGAAAACATCGCGTTGCCATTGTCAGATTATTGTCAGACATTTTTTAATTGTCAGATGTGTGAAGTTTTTGCTTCTGACAATGGCGTCATTGTCAGAGTTCTTTATATTGGCAGCACTGCACACATCTTTTTTTTAGCGAAAAAGGAAAATGAGAGAAACTATGCAGCTTAAATAGTTAAAATTGCTTCTTTATGTTTAATACTAATTTATGTTTAATACTAATTTATATAATTGTTAATTTAATTTATATCGCTCTTAGTTTCTGTTAAATGATCTGAGTCTGGCCGCGCCAAAGAACAGATATGATAATTTTTGCATCTGGCAATCGTGTGAACTACCAATTGTTTTACTGACAATATTGTCACATAAATTTATTGTCCGACAATTGTCTGCCAATAAATTGTAAGCTTTTCTAACAACTACAACTACTAATTTTTTATTGTCAGTACATCGTCAGCACATTGGCAGATCTGACAATATTGTAAGATCTGACAACCGTCTGTAGGGGGCGTTAGGTTTCTAATCGACAATTCAAGTGAATCGTTGTTTACGACAATCTGAGCGACAAATTCTTGCATGTTGTCCTCTATTAAACACTTTTGACGACAATATGAGCGACAATGTCTGACTTTTTTTCCTCAATCCAACTTTGTTGAGGACAATATGAGCGACGATGTCTCTTGGTTTGTCTTCAGCAACATTGTGGAGGACAAGATTAGCGACAATGTCTTAACTGTAGTTCTCAATCCAACTTTGTTTGTCTTTAATCAAGCAAATGAATATGTTGGCTCTTTTTGTCGATGTTTTATGTGGTGCAGCAGCAGGGTGGTAATCGCGAAAACTTATAAACATGCAGCCTGGTTGGTGACAAGGAAAACAACATTGTAGCCTACATAGTCATTGACGACATAATAGGAGGCATTGTCGCTTTTTTAATCATTGACGACAAGACATGCGACATTTTCACTTATATAATCATTGACGACAATCTGAGCGGCATTGTCGCTGATTGAATCGTACACGATTTTTGCGACACTTGTTCGAAAACTTCATTGATGATTTGTTCCGCGTGCCCGACATTTATCGTCGACGATTTGAAATTGTGGTGCACCCGTCATTAATGATGTCTTAAAGACGTGGCCAACTGGGTATGTATGTATGTATATATGTGTTGTATGAGTACCCTACAGATAATATTGGACTACTTGGTGCATTTTAGGTGAAATGGAGTAGTTACGACATGGTCCTATATAATGCAGTCATGGACCATGTCATTTGTAAACAATAGCTTCTAGTTAAACGACAAATGTTTGCGTTTTAACGAGTGCAATCGTTAGAAGACGAGCACTTGAGTGAGCCATCGAATAGTGACATGGAGTAGTATTAAGACTAGTCTGATGTAATGCAGACATGGACCATGTCATTTGCAAACAAGAATTTGTATTTAAGCGAGAAGTGCTCGGGTTTTAACAATTTCAACACGAACCCTTGAGTGCTCCATCAAGTAGTCACATGAAGTAGTTTTGAGCCTACTCTGATGTAGTGCAAAGTTGGGTTATATGGTCCAGCCCTAGGACATCGTAATGTTAAATTGACCATATTTTCTCCCAACATTTGGGCTACTTTTGGACTAGTCCTAATCCTCTATGGAGTATGTATACTTTACATGCGTTTATGGACTAGTCGCGTTATCTGCGGGGTATTTATCCCAGGACGAAAGACGACTGACTGACAGACTATTCCCATTTACTTTAAATTGGGTTTTATTAACAATATCAACACAACAACAGTGTGTCAATAACAACAATTCTCTGAGTGATTCTTTTTTCAACTTATTATTAGCAGCAGACTTGTCTTTTCATGCACCGCATGCTTTCATCGTAAGAGGTGGAGAAAAGGATATAATTAAAATCTCCTCTTGAGGAATCTTTATAGACGCCCTTCTCCATCCATTTCAGTTTTGTTTATTATGTTTTTGTTTTGTAAGCTTTTAATTAGTGTTCAATTTAATAAGTCTAACATAAATAGGGATATTAAGGATTCTTTTATGTAAACATGTGTAAATTGTACAATACATACATATGTACATATATGTTTTGAGTATACCCAGCGGGAAATAGAAGGAGTACGGATGCCTTCTAGATGGCCTTTGTACTCCATCTTTCGAATAAACAAGGTCTGCTCGCTCCATTCCGTACTCATATCTTTTTTACACACGTTGTCATTGCGAGGTAGGTCTTCCGTTTGCCAGTTCTAGAAGGCCTGCCAAAAGGCCTTCTAAAAAGGTAATTTGGAAGGGTTTCTAGGAAGATCTGTTAAAAAGCAAATTTTTTAATCTCGGTATTTTTATAGCGGATTCTTTAATTTTAATTAATGTTATTTTTTATATCGAATTATTTCCTTTCATCTAAAGTAATTTTTTATACGAATGTATTTATTAAGAAGGTTTTGGATGTGAATTGTTTCGCCGCCGGTGTAAGTATGTACAAGTTAATCAGCTTCAGCTTTATATACAAATTACTTGCGTAAAAAGAATATGAGAATGTTATTTATAAAAAAACATTTTTAATGAATAAAACCAGCGTTGTCAACTCGATGCTTTTCGCACTGTTTTAGTGCTTTTTCAACTTTTCAATGCGAAAATATTTAGAGATGCTGCTCGGTGCTTTTTTAATTCATTTTTAGTGCTTTTGTTTGTGACGGTGGCACTAAATCCAAATAAATTTGTTTATCAAAAAATTTTTTTGTTAATGTAACAATTTCCTGAACATACTTTTTTGCAGTCTTTCTCTTTATCTTACCAGATAACGCGCTCTAAAACTAATTAATTTTAAATATGACGAAATTTTCTCAAAAATAGCCAAGATGCCAAATAGAGCGGGTCAATTTGTATGGAGGGAAAAACCGCAAAAATCGTATAGCAAAAACGCAATCTACGGACGATTCTGAAAAATTTTCTCCAAGAAACTATGGGTCGGAAATGAGTTCCTAGCCCGAGCAAATCAATATTTAGCTTTATATATAGTTGAAAACAAATAAATACAAACAAATCGGTCTATTTTCCTCTTCTGAGTCGTATAAAATTTTGTACGGATGATGCCTCTGGTGTATCTAGTATTAGCGCGAAATCATGGCTCAATATACTTTCTGGTTCGCGATATATAGCGGCTTGAAAATTTAAAAATTCAACAAAAATATTTAAGTCGACATTTCAAAATTATTTCTACTACTTACCCTAAATATTCTACTGTGGTTTTATATTAAAGGGCACAAAATGGACTTTAAAATGACATTTGCTTGTTACGATTTTATTTTTCAATCTTCAGAGGTCAATTTTTACTCATCTTCTGTCTACATAATTTGAGGTCTGAAGACTGCAAAATAATAGCATAACATATGAAAAGTCCACTTTGTTTTCTTTAATATGACCCTCAATGGAATATCTAGGGTAAGTGAGTAAGGGTAAGTAAGTTTTTGGATTGGTACATTTGGATTTTGGATTAGTACATTTTGGATTCATACTAATACTAGGTATATAAAAATCGGATGTGACAAGACGTTAAATTTTTGTGAAAAAAGCACAGTAAAATTTTACCTCTGAAGATTGAGAAATAAAATCATAACATATGACATTTTAAAGGGGATTTTGTGCCCTTTAATATGACACAACAATGGAACATCTAGGGTAAGTAGGTTTAAATATATACATAATTTTGTAAAATCAGTTTAGTATATTTTTGTTGAATTTTCTATTCTCTAATCGCTATATTTCGCGAACCAGAAATTAGATGGTGCTAAAATTTTTCCAGTAATACTAGTAATGCCAGTAACATGATTCGTACCGAATTTTATAAGAATCGGAAGTCCAAGGGGAGTTTTTTTTTTTGTTGGTATTATTTGTTTTAGCCCATAAAATACATTTATGTCGATTTGCGCGGGCTAGGAATTCATTTTCGATCTATGGTTCTTTCGCGAAAATTTCTTTGAATTGTCCGTAGATTATGTTTCTGCTATACGATATTTTGCAAAATAAATCGACCCACTCTAATGCACTTGATGGCCGTAAGAGGAGTAATTCTTGCGCCATGTGATGCGCATGTAAGAGTAGAACATATATATATATATATATATATATATATATATATATATATATATATATGTATGTAGAGTTTCTTTATAATCTGACAGCGTAAAAATCCAGATCTCGTCGGAAATTTATGAAATTACTCAATATAAGAACTTATTTAAATAAAACAAACAATAAATTTCAGTATTTTTTTTTTCAAATACTACTTGTCATTTTAATTGTTTCAGTGCTTTTTGAAATTGAAAAGTTGACAACAAAAAACAAAACAAAACATGATACTCCTTCTCTTCTCGCTTCTCATAGAAGCGAATATGGAATGTGTATCTTATCTTTTATACCGAAGAGCCGAGGCCTTCTTTAAGGCAATCTTTAGCAGTTAGATAAGAAAGGTAATTGAATTAAAAAACTGTCTAAGCAGGCCTTTAATAAGGGCTGACTTAGGAAGGCCTTCTGAGTTTTCCCGCTGGGTATATGTACATAAATATGTATGGCTGTGTTTGCTAATATTTAGTTACACATTTACATCAAAATAAATGATCGCGGGTGGTTAATTTAATGTACATATTTTACAAATGAAGTAATACATACACAGAAAAAAGTTTGAACATAAATAGTATGAAAAAAGTTCATAACATATTGTTCATATATTTTTCTGATTTATAAATAAAAAACAGGAATTATTTCATTTGCATTATGAATTTAGTTTTAAATTGAGAGGATTAGTGCAATAACTCAGTAAGCCACATGCAATCAAAAATTGGTTTTATGTGGTCATTCTCGTGCTAGGTAAAATAGCTTTGTATCGTAGAGAAATTATTAAATAAATTCTAGTATTTTGCAAATAATTATGCCTGCACATTTAAAGAAGAAAATTTCAAAAACCATACAATTTTAAATTTTGTTTAAACTTAAAAGAGTGATTTCACGTAAAACGGCACTATGCAAGGAAAAAATTATTTTCTCATTTGTAATAAAAATCTCTCAATTGATGTTTATTAGAGAATGACAATTATAGAAAAAATAAACCGATGGCAACGCTGAGAAAGTGCACTTTAATATCAACTTGAGAGTGATTTAATTCTCGTATTCAATTTTCACGAAAAAGTTGTATATATAAGAATTAAAATCACATTCAACAGAGCCACCTGACAAGTGGTGATAGCAAATACACGTGAGCACTGACGATGGAAGTGTAGCGGCTTCCGAAAGTGGCGCTACTCTGTTCTATTGTGTACGTTGAAAAATTAAGTTGATGTTAATTTTTCCCTTGTTCCTTGGAATATTAATCATACCCAATTCTTTCTGAATATAACGTTACGAACCTTAGCCTAATAATCAATTTAGATTTACATTACCTAATATTTTTAAGCAATTTTAAATTATCATCCACGAAATATTTTGCTCTCCCTCTTTGTATGTTTAATATTTATTTCAGATTTTCTTTTCTTCCCTTTCTCATTATTAATAAAAACCCATGGTAGAATAATACAGGTAGTGGTGAAGCGTTAACGAACTTTTTTTTTTTTTGGTTCGACTCTGTCAAAAGTTGTTTATGTTATACCAACACACACCCACACCAGAGACTTGCGCCGAGGGGTTTTGATCGGCGGCGGCTGGCTGGGAAAAAATAGTCGGCGGTGGCTCAAATTCGGCTGAAAATCGGCTGGAAATGCACATGGACATGTAATAAAAGTGAAAATTTTCATTTTGTTGTTAAATTAGTTTTTCTTTTTCATACCAATTCTTCACCAAACAAAATGCATAGAAATTAAGCATTGCTTTGCCTCTCAAAAATTTTTAAAATGTTATGAAAAATAAAGCAAAGGCTTGATTGTCAAACTTTGTTAAGGCTTGTCCAGATTCAACCTAAAAAGCTATTTGTCAAGCTAAAAATTAATTTCTCTGTTCGCAATTTTATGCATGAACATCAATTATAAAACATTTTATATTCTTGATTTATAACAAAAAATGTGTATAAAATGGTCACACCCGGCTAAATGGAATTACTCAAAAGTCGATTTATTCTATATTTTGTTTTTGTTGCTTACCGAGTTATTGCACCAAGCGTCCATAGTACGAAAAAACGCAGCGGAGCGCCGCTCTTTTTACTCTTTTTTGCGCCGCGCCAATATTTTCGCGCTGCGCATAAAAGTAAAAACGCAAAAAGGAGCATTTTCCTTTGCGCTATTTTTTTCGATGCGCCAAAAGAGCATGAAATGGGCATGTCGCATTTACAGTAGTAAAAAATTTTAATAAAGCAATGGACGTTATTTCCATGGATGTTATTACATGCCATCGTAGTTCTTTTAAATCACCGTATGGCACTTCCGGTTTAGGGGCTGGACCATAAATTGGGTCGGTAGTGCAGTTTATATTTCCGGTTCCGGTATGGACCGGAAGCTCACACATCCGGTTTAGGGGATATACCGGAAATTGGGTCGGTAGTGCAGTTCATATTTTCGGTCTGTACCGGAAGTTGGGTCGGTAGTGTGGTTCATATTTCCGATTCAGGTCCGGAAGTTTGGCCCGTCTAGGGGCATCATATTTGTATGGAATCAAGAATAAAAATGTAAAGAAGAACGATATAGTGCTACAAATCCAAATGTCTTAAAATTATGTCACTACGAAAGTGTATGTATTTTGCAGCACTGAATAAATTCAAACTAATGCCGGCCATACACTACACAAGTTCACTGCACAAGTCTGGCACTGTACAGTGCGTTTGTGTAGTGTATGGCGGTGGTTGTGCTATTTACGCAGTGAACTGAGTAAAAATCAAAACTATTTTGATATTTGCTCAAGTTTCTAAAGCTGTACAGTGAACTTGTGTAGTGTATGTTGCAAACGCTCAGTTGTGTCGCGATTTTTGAAGAGTTAAAAACAAAAAATAGCGCAGAAAATATGTTTTGGACAAAGTTTGTAGAATTATACGGAGAATCGTTTGCTTTATGGCATGTTGAAAGCACCGATTACAGCAAGAAAATCATAAAAGTCGAAGTCTACGAAAAATTAGTTTAAAAAAGTGAATTTTTTGTCTTTGTTTTCTTTTTATTTGTATAGCAAGTAATAAAATAGCGCTGTATTAGCACATGTTGTCTTCTTCGCTGTAGCTTTAAAATAAAAAACTGCACATTTTACTTATATAGTGTGTATCACAAGTTTCGTTTACGCAGTGCCAGACTTGAGCACTGTACTTGTGTAGTGTATGGCTGGCATAACCACTGTTGGCATAAAAAAGAGCATCCGCAATGCTCAGCGCAAAGCGCTAGACAAAAAAATAAATGCGCATTGCGCAAAGAGCGGCGCTAAGAAATCATATGCGCTTGCGCTGCGCTAACCAGTTGCTCCTTTTTTCGCTCCGCTTATTGCGCTTGTGCGCATTTTTAATACGGTTGTAAGAAATGCGTAATGAGCTAAAGGAGTGCGCAAATTCGAACTCGGCAATCGACTCAATTAATAAATTTATGAAATCTAAGTTGCCTTGAAACCAATTTTGACCTTTTTTGTAAACAAACTCTAAAATGATTTTTTTTATTTATATAAAGTGAAAAATATACATGAAATATATTTTTTAAATGTTTATGGTGGCGTAAACAATTTTCGATGTAGATCACAAAACACCAACCTTTGAAATTTATGTATGTCTGTCCGAACACGCTTCACGCAAAAACCACTGAACGGGTTTTCATGAAATTCGGTATGGAGGTACTTTAGAGTCCTGGTTCAAACTAAGGGCAATTTTTACCGCAAGACAATACCTCATTTCCAAGTCAAAATAGGAAAAAAAGACGAAATTGTACCCAATTTTACTAATATAAATGTTGCTGAAATTTAGAAAGATGTTTATGTTTATTATGATATTTTACAGACACCTTATAGTCATAAAGGGAATTTTAAGCGCGTGAAGCGGGCGGGCACATCTAGTTTACAATAATAATTTTTTTAGTAGAGAGGAAAGAGTTGTGCCTAGTACAACAGGCTAAATATGTAAGTTCAATACTGAATTTTGAAAATTATATATGAAGTAATTTATGTGAAAGTTCCTAATTGGAATGCAAAAAAGTTTTGAAAAACTATCATGTTCGTTTCATATCATTTATGAAAAAATTTCTGGATATAAGTGATTTTTTTCTGTGTAAGTGTTTAATAAAAAAAGCAAAACTTTTCAAATAAATTGTGAGTAATATGCGTATTGCTACGATTCTGCACTTAAAACATACATACACTCAAAATAAAATTATAGGTAAATCTAACCAATATAAATAGTTATCCTACTGTTAATGTAAATTGTTGTTGAAATTTTTACGAAATAACAATTTTCATTGGTTAAAATAACTTGGTTCATTGGTTCATTGGTTAAAATAACTATGCTTACTTTGTGCTATTGTTATTCAACAAGATGACTTAGCTGAGATGGTAAAGGCGTCCGGTTCATAAGCACGAGAACCTAAGTTCAAGACCGAAATATTACATTTTACTGAATTGTAAAATATAAATTTGGGAAAAACGACGTTTTAAAAATAAAATAATTTTTGTTGGTTAAAATTTGTTATTTAATTTTTAAAAATTTTTTTGGTTAAAATTACCAACTTTAATGGCTAAAACTGCCAGTTTAAATTAATAACAGCGAAAATAGCTATTTCACAAAAATTACTGTATTTAAGTCAAGAAAGTCACCACATGTCTATGTATACTTCGTGCTATCCTTACTTAGCAAAGTGACTTAGCTGAGATGGTAAAGGCGTCCGATTTAAAAACATGAGAACCTAAGTTCAAGCCCATAAAAATTGCAAACAAACAAAAAAAAAATGTTTTAAACAAACACACTTACTGCTTAAGACTTGGCAGGCATCAAACCTGCGACCTTCCGGTTAGTAGTTTTACACACTATCAACTAAACTACAATTCCATTGGTTGACTTTTACTGTATTTTATGGGTTGGATCAATTCTAACCTATGAAATTGGTTAAATTTACCAATATTTTATTTTGAGTGTACATATCGAATAAGTAAGTACATAATGGGTAAGTAATAAGCTTGTAAAATTTTATGCAGTTTTCTGGTAGTTTTAATAAATAAGTGTTACAGGATTTCTTTTGACTATGAGTTTGTTGTATTTATTTTACTTAAAAAACGTTATTTACAAATTTCGGAAATTCGCTGGTTTTTTTTTAATATTGAAGTTCGGAATCTGTTAATGCCAAAAAATCTGGGAATTTTCGGTACAGGTATTTCTAGTCTTAATATAATCGGTTTCAGATATATACTGCAGTATTCTAAAAAAATTAATTTGGATTTGAAGTGTGCTTTAGTAAAAATTTTTATGGAAATTTTCTTTTAACATACTCTTCAAACCCAAATTATTTTTTTAGAATACTGCAGTGCCAAAATACCATGAGGGACACTTGACCAAATCAAGTTTTTTTAGTGTGGCCAGAAGCGATGTTGATTACTCCAATGTAGAGAGCAAATTCGATATACCAACTACCTCTAAATGTCTCCTCATAAACGCTATCTCTACCAACACATCTATTTTAAAGGCAACTAATACACAGAAAAAAGTAAATTTCATTTTCTGTAAAGGAATTCAATGAAATAGTAAATAGTCGAGGAAGAGATCGGTCCTATTACTTAGCAAAAGAAATAGTAAATATTGTGCCTAGGAACGGACTTACAAGCAAATTTGTAAATATCGACAAAAATATCTCAACAATTTCATTGAAAAAATTGTGTTTTTTCAGTGAACAAATTGTTTAAATCTATAAAACAATTTGTCCAAAAATATTTACAAATTCTAAACAAAACAATTTACTAAATCAAACAAAAAGATTTACTGAATTTTCTGAAAAATATCAAACAATATTTTAATATGAATCTATAAAAGAATTATTCTAAAAATACTAACAAGTATTAACAAAATATATACTGGATTTGTTGTAATATATCACACATAATTTTTGTCTGGGTCATCTTCATCCATTAAGTATTTATGAAATTTCACTTTGTTAAAGCGAATGCCACACAGGTCAATATTCAGCTTCAATATATGTGTTTGTGTGCGTTTGCTTACAAAAAAATATGTATACGGAGGAGAAATATTGAAGAATATCAAAATGCTTTTGATTTTCATAACAAACACACACAAGCACATATATTGAAGCTAAAATATTGATCCGACTAGCACCCGCATAAATGTGTTCAAGTCTGACTGTTCATCTAAAGACTTCAAAAAAAAGAATGAGAATTAACGCAACGACATTAACGAATTGATTCACTCAAAAATATTTTTGCTATCCTTGTTGATGTTGTTATTTGTGTGTATCAGAGAATGACATAAGTATCGTTTTAAGTACTCTTTGAGTATTTGCTGTCAAACAACCATAAATGCGTACAATTAAAAATAAAAATCATCCTCATACGCAAAAATACTCTTCAAGTTGAAGCCGAATACGTATAAATACAAACAACCACCGATTATGTGCATACAGATTATTTAAATTACGCAGCACAAACGACTATAAGTAAAATTATACTCTGTATCAGCTACAATCATACACACAAGTAAAAAAATACTCTCAAGTATTTATCCGAATACACATAAGTATTTACAGGAGTATTTTATTTGCTGTTCAACAGATTGCATGACAGGGATGGCAAGTGCGATTTAGTAATGCTTGACTGATAAAAACATTTGTAACTACATATATTTACTCGAAATATTTATTCACTTTACAAATTACAACATATTAGTTCTCTAGTAAATATAATTACACAAATTAATATTGGTGGAGTTCACGCAACATTCGGTAACTCTTTACTCTTTAAAGCCTAGTATGCAGTTCTCACTGAAATTCAGGTTTGGAGTTTTGCATTTATTTCTACACGGAAAAATAGTCGTGTAGAATTATATACAGAGTTTTGTTTGCATACATACAAATTTATATATTTTTTAATTTACAACACACAAAAACACTAAAAATTAGTTACAATGTACGAAAAATTAGAAATGTCAAAAATTCCGTAACCAAACAATTGTCTGAACATTAATTTTTGTTTCAGTTGACGGAAAAAATCTACACTTATTGTTATAACATGCCTGTAATAGACAATAAGTGCCAAAATTCCGTGTACTTTTCATTTGGAACTGCGTACTAGTAAACGGAAATTTCTTTAAGGAATTTACCAACCTGAATTTCAGTTTGTTTTTTTTACACATTCTTCTTATGGCAGCCTGAATTTCAAGCAGAGCTGCATACTACGCTTAAATTGGTAAAATATTCGATATATTTTATTGCTGTAAAATTTATTTGAAAAATTTTTTGACAGCAAAATATATAGGAAATTTTACCAATTTAACGAGTAAACAGTTACCGATTGTTGCGTGAACTCCATTATTGAATTTTTAAATTAAATATTCTAACAAAAGTAGTTTTAAGGATTCTTATTAAGTCACAATGAAACTGATCTATTTGGCACCAAAGCTTGAAATACATTGATCACAACATTCATAAATGTGAGCTAATATTTTTTCTTTTAATTTCAAACACACTAATTGCGGGAAAATCCATCGCGTCATATTCATTAATCCTTTTGTCCAGCATGTTTTATTTCGTTTTTGTAAATGCAATTTATTTTTTCCCATTTTTTATGCAAGCAGGTCAAAACAAAGTCACAAACAGCTGCATAGAAATTATAAAGTGATGGTCTTATTATTTATCAATAATTTTGTTTGCTAACTTCACAACAACAAAAGCATTGAATGCAGGAATGCTGAAAAGGCTGCTTTTCAGTAAAGTATGCACAAAAAATTCTAGCAGTGTTAATGTTGCATGGGTAATTTTTTTAGCTTCGCTATCACCAGGATGTATGCATTTGTTGTTTAATTTTTATAGTAACTATTTTTTTAGAAGTCAGGTCATTGGGAATGTTTGCTTTGAAATGCAAACCAAATCGCATAAGAAGTGCAGAATGCAAACTGTGTTCCTTTATGTATTTTTTGGAAATTTGTCTTTGGCAAGACCAATTTTATTGTGGTTTGATTTTTGTGTATGCCTATTTTTGTACAAATCAAGTCATTGAGCATTTTTTACAAGAATAAACAGGTAAAAACTTAATTGTTTTATTGCCGATTTGTGTATGTATGAATTTAACATTATTACTCTTAGAAGTACGTATTTTTTACTTGAATTTCTTTTGTTGTAATTTTTGTAAAAATAGTCTAAGAATGAATTACCAATAATTTTTTTGGGAATTTTAGCTTCCAAATTTTAAGAAGTAAAATAAAAACCCACGCGCCACAAAAAGAAGAAGCGCTTTAGTTAATGGAAAACAAATATATAATTCTAATATTTCCGTATTGACTAAAAATAAGGTATAAATTTGTAATTTAAATATAAAAGTTATTTTAATTGAAAATGAAGAAATAGTTTCATACCTGATTAATGTTTTCAAACAGCCAAATCATGTGTTACATTTTATTTTATCCGAATAAATTACATACTCTAAGTATAAAAATACTCTTAATTATCATTATGACAGATACTTAATACTTCCAATACTCATGTGCGTTTCTATTTATATCTGTTGAGTATTTAAGTTTTTCGCATAAATGAAGTACAGATGAGTTTGTGTGTTGGAATCGGATATAATTATACTTGTTTGAAAGCAAATATATGCGCGTACGGATTATTTGTGCAACAATTATGAATATACGCACTTAATAAAATTAAGAGTAAATTCTTAAGTATATATTTTTTTGAGTACTTATTGTCAGACTCTGTGTGTGTATGTCGTCGTCGCACAGTGCTTCGAAAGTGGGCAAAAATAGACGAGTTAGCTTAGAGCTATGAAATTTGGCACACAGTTTTATATTGGCTTCGATAAGAAAAATATCAAGTTTGCAGACTGTCAGAGCTATTTTGGAGAATATACGAGCATTTTAAAATTTACGTTTTTCGGTGGTGCTTTTTCATAAACTGAGCGAACTTGGAGGTGAAAAAAAAGGAAAACAAATTTGTTATACTTTTTTCCATTTATTTATACTTGAGACCTATTTAAGTAATAGCGAAAGAGAAATGTCTACGAAATTAAGTAACAACCGAACAAGAGCATATTTAAATTAAGGTTTTTCTGTGGTGCTTTTTCAGAGCCAGAGCGAACCTTGAAGCCAAAAAAATTGCAAAATGTATATTTTAATACTTTTTGTTTTTTTATTTTATTTATTCGTTAGACCTATTTAAGTATCCGAGAAAAGTGTCTTTTTAAATTAACGCTTTTCTGTGGTGCTTCTTTCTTGCCAAAGCGGACTTTGCAGCGGAAAAATACCAAAATTTATGTTTTAATATTTTTTGTTTCACTGATGTTAATATTGAAAATATTTTCTTTTGGGGTGACAGCTCTACCATACTAAGTTGGATACGTAAGCCACCTTCACAGTGGACTGTATATGTAGCCAACAGAGTTGCTGAAATACAGCGATATAGCAACCCACTTCAATGGAAATATATACCTTCGGCACTTAATCCTGCTGATTGTGCATCCAGGGGTATTCTCCCTCGTCAATTGTTAATACATAATATATGGTGGAAGGGACCAGAATTTCTATATCAGTCTCAATCTTCATGGCCCAAGCCTTTAACAAACTTAGAAACTTCTGAAGAAAGATCTAAAAAATCTTTTTCTAATCATATGCTGTACTATGCTGTGAATACAATTGCTGTGAATACAATATCAGAGTCTATACGAGATGAGCACTCTGCACTAATAGAAAGAGATAATAAATATCCAGATTTTTTACTGAAATTTTCTAAACTAAATACGCTTTTGAGGACAGTATCAGTTTGCTACAGATTTATCTCCAATGCTAGGAAAAATAGTAATTTTAAACAAACTGGTCCACTAACACCAAAAATTATAAACCAAGCCCTTCAAAATTTAATAAAATTGTCTCAAGAGATTGACTTTTACGAGGAGAAAAGAGTCGGATAAGCAAGGGTGAGGCCAAACAAACTTCAATTCAAAAGCTTATGCCTTTTCTAGATAATGATTATATTATTAGAGTCGGTGGCCGTCTTCAAAATTCAAAACTGCCTTTCAACGTCAAACACCCCATTCTCCTGTCTAGCAGAAATCCTCTAGACTCATAATTCAAGAGTCGCATGAAAAAACGTTACATGGTGGAATCACTTTGACCATGTCCTATGTAAACAGAAAATACTGGATTATTTCAGGTAATCAATTAGCTAAAAAAGTTGTAAGTAAATGTATGCCTTGCTTTACGTATTCAGCCAAAGCTGCCGACCAGGTAATGGGAAACTTACCGTCTTTCCGCTTGAATGTTACTAGACCGTTTAAACACAGCGATGTCGACTACGCTGGTCCTATATCGATTAAAAATTCTACATTAAGATCTGCTGTTATTTCAAAAGGATACATTTGCGTATTTATATGTATGGTTACTAAAGCCATACATTAAGAGGCTGTATCAGATTTAACCACAAACTCATTTTTAGCCGCTTTTAGGCGTTTTATTTCTCGCAGGGGTGCATGTACAAACATCTACTCAGACTGTGGAACCAATTTTGTGGGCGCATCAAAGGAACTTCAGGTTCTGCTTAACCGAAATAAAAAATCGCTTCCTGAAGATTTAGTTCAATCATTAACAGCAATTGGTACAGAGTGGCACTTCATTCCTCCTGGCTCCCCTAATTTTGGTGGTCTTTGAGAGGCAGGAGTAAAATCCGTAAAATATCACTTAAAACGTGTAATGCACGAACAAATTCTAAGTTTTGAAGAACTGGCAACACTTCTGTGTCAAATTGAAAGTGTATTAAATTCTCGACCGCTTTGCCCATTGTCCTCAGACCCAACGAACTGCTTGCAAGAAGAAAACATGCTGGATATTAATACAAATCATTTGAATCGATGGAAGTCTATTGAAAAGCTTAAGCAACATTTTTGGAAGAGATGGTACATGGAGTATTTAAATCGCTTACAAGCTCGCCCAAAATGGCTTAAAGCAAAGTCTGATGCTAAAATTGGAGATCTCGTGTTAGTCGCTGATGACAGATGTGGCCCTGGTCAATGGATTCTAGGTCGTATTCAACACATACACCCTGGTCTCGATGGTCGGGTGCGGTTAGTATCCATACTTACAAAGAATAAAATTATAAAAAGACCAATATCTAAAATATGTTTCTTACCCACAGATTCCACAGAGGAAAATAATACGAAAATTTGCAATACAAATAGCCAAGATGTAAGGAAGGAGCCTGAACAGAGTGCTGTGAGTCGGAGCATAGCGCAGTCATATGACTAAACCAAATCACTCCCAACTATAGGCCTTTCTTATCATCAATTATTCAACAAGCAAAAACTTTCGTTTTTCGGAGGGAGCATGTTGCAGAAACTATGAACTATTTTCTCAACCTTTTGCCTGCCGTACAACTTCAATTTACTTAATGTATAATTTTTTAATATTAATGTTCCTTTAATTATCATCCATAGTGTGCATACATAATTATCATATAACCATTAACATCATTAACATAAATTTAAGCTTTATTTAAATATAATTAACAAAGATGAGATATTGAGATAATTGACAATCGAAAGCAACAGTTCAAGCGACAGCGTAGCTTCTAGCTTTTATCTTGAAAAGCCAAAGCAATTAGTTGCGCCGCTACCAAAAAAAAAAGATTAAGTTTACAATCATTAGCCCTAGCCTTTGATCGTACTGGAGTCACTGACAGAGCCGCTGCCATTATAGCTTCTTCTGTGTTAAAAAAAATGTTTACATTACATTACATCAAACGATCCAAGTGGTGACATTTATCGTTAAAAGTTGCTCCGTGAAAGAACAAAAGTTAGAGCAGCTTTACAGGATGCAAATCGCAAGAAAATCCTACGCGGTATATATTTTGATGGCAAAAAGGATACAACTTTGATTTGAAAACCATTATGTGATTTTATCAGAACCAGGAAGCGACTTTCGTGCCCTCACTTGAAATCCAAAGCGGTGAATCTCAGAAAAATTTGTTGTTAGTTGCGATGGAACAGTAGTAAACACAGGTTTTAAAGCTGGTATTAGTCGTTTGATCGAAGAAAAACTTAATAAAACATCGCAGTGGTTTATCTGCCAGTTGCATTCCACTGAATTATCACTGCGACATCTGTTGTTACATTTGGACGGAAAAACTACACGGTCTAAGTGCTTTTCAGGTCTCATTGGATCTCAATTACAAAAATGTGAAACAATGCCAATAGTCGAATTCACAGTCATTCCTACAATATTACCTGAAATTACAAGGAGTGATTTGAGTAGCGATCAAAAGTACTATATTTACGATATTATGATCGCTATTAGCACAGGCGCTTTTCTTCAGATTCAGCTAATACTGAACCTGGATCTCTCAACCATTCTAGATGGCTTACAACAGCAAATCGAATTCTAAGATTATGTGCTACTAAACCGGACCCCGAGGAAAAAATTTTGATATTAGCCACGTACGTGATGAGAGTTTATGGTCCGATGTGGTTTACAATAAAATATAATCCCTCGTGTATAAACGGAGCTAAGCACTTGTGGCCCGCGTTGCCAATTTATCATATTTAATGCTAGATCTAGCATTTTTTACCTCATCCAGCATGAACAAATGCTTTTATTTTAGCATTTTTCGAAAAATTATTTGGCTTTTTTTAGCAGATTTTTGATTTTTATGTTTTACTTTAATTTGTAGCTTATTATCGGATGTGCAAATATCTAAATGTGATGTTCCACAGGAAGAGGGACCTTATCTTCCCAAAATCTAAATAAATTTTAGGTATTTTCTAAAAGTACACACTATTGTTAACAAAAATGCATGTAAATAACCAAAAAATTCTAAAACATTGCTTAATTATAGCATTTGAAGTTCTAGTATGGAAATCTCAAGCTTTGGAATATTGAGGTTTTTATAATTCCCATTTAACAATCTAGTTTAAATCGATTGTAGAATGCTCAGTATATGTCTTAGCAGTTTAACCTCAAATTTATAGCAGGTATGTTTCCACCAAATTTAAATTACGCAGATTTAGGTAAATTACTTCGAAGTGTTTCCACCAAGCTTGTGAGCGATTTGGTGTTCGAATTTTCGTAGTCAAATGATGCACTTACTTTATAAGGTGTGCGCAGGAGCTGTAATTGAACTTTTTCCATATATAGTTTGACATTTAAAATTAATCAAATATTCTTTAATGTCATTATTTTGAAATTGTCAATCACAATTGATGGATGACCCACGGATGGAGTTTGTAATTTTAAAAGCAACGCAGGGTTGCATAGATAAATCCAGTTAGAAAAAGAGTATTTTCGACATAATTTAAAATAAATCACCTACTTTGAGGTACTTTGAGGTCGTATGCAAAATGTGTGGTAAATCATGCATAAATGAACATGATTTGTTCAAATCACCATGATTTGTCGAAATCATGCCGGTGGAAACATACTATTACCTAAACGTCTGTTTTTAGTCTACCTGTAAAATTTGGTCTGGGAAGATAAGGGCCCTTTTCTGTAGAACACCACATATAATAATGTTTCATTTTCGATACAAAAACGCGAGATAACAACATTGTATATATTTCCAAAAAATGCAACAGTGTCGTCTTGTATTAACTTTGGTAGAAATGGTACCACTTATACAAATAATAAGGAAAATGAATTTGAAGATGACTGGATATTTTGATATACATATCTAGAATTTCATTATTTCTTGTATTTTGCATGAAAATTGTAAACATGAAAACCCTGGACTTTGTACAAACTTTCACAGAACCTTAAGAAATCTTTTAAAGAAAAAATGCGCTATTTTTTATTAACTAAGAACCACGACACACTGGCGTTTTAAAACGTCCGTTTCTGCTTTTTTGAACTAATTAGGGCTTGGCCCTAAGCACCAGTTTTTTAAAATGAATTTTAAAATTTTTTTGATTTTGATTTTAAAAATCAACATTTGCAGTGCTTTTGATCTACTTTTTTATGTTAAAAATGAAATAAATCAAAAAAGTTTATGCTGAGTAGAACAAAAATCAGAAAAATTGGAATGAATAAAAATAAACCAATGGCAATGCTGAGAAAGTGCAATTTAATATCAGCTTGAGAGTGATTTAATTCTCGTATTAAATTTTGACGAAAAAGTTGAATATATAAGAATTAAAATCACATTCAACAGAGTCAACTGACAAGTGGTGATAAGCATAATACACGTGAGCACTAACGATGGAAGTGTAGCGGCTTCTGAAAGTGACGCTACTCTGTTCTGCTTGGTACGTTGAAAAATTAAGTTGTTGTTAATTTTTCCCTTGTTCCTTTGAATATTAATCATGCCCAATTCTTTCTGAATATAACGTTACGAACCCCAGCCTAATAATCAATTTGGATTCACAAAGCAAATACGTTCGAAATAATCATGTTAGTTTTTTATTTGATTAAAAAACTATGTTTTGTGGAAGCAAACCAAAATTTGAATAAAAAGTCTCGTCGAGTTAATTCAGGAAATTAATCTTATTTTTATTTTATCAAAACGTTATAATATGCATAAAAGGTTTAAGTGGAAAATTATCTTGACAGGTTGATTAAGGTTATTGGCATGATAGAATAATATACAAGGTAGCCCTGGAACGCCAGCTGTTTACTTTTCTATTTACTTTTTTCATGGTACGAACTGTCAAATGTTGTGTATATGTGAAATAACTACGTTGCACACAAGATACCACACGTATGTTTGCTGCTTCCGATATACAAACACACACATACCCTCTCTAGTAATGTTTGACATTGTCTATCCCAAAATGTACGTTTGTATTAGTATGCGGCTACCTGTTACATATATTATTCTACCAAGGTTATTGGAGTTAAGAAATGATCAAGGTGAATTAATTTTATCAGGTGGTGTTGATTCTAAAACAACTACAACATTACAATAACATTTGACATCTCAGCCCCTATGTCAACGTATACAAATTTTGACATACGAGCATCTAATTTGCGGAAAAAAAGTAGAACAGCTATGCTTATAATATAACCTGTATAAATCCACCTTGAAAATGAATTAGCAAATTTTACAGTTATTCATTTGATAGTATAACAATAAGAAAATTTAGAGTTGCATGTATTTGGCTTGCGATCAGTGTTGCAATTTATTAACAAATCATATTAAGAAATACATTTTCTTTTATTTTAAATGCAATTATAAAATACAGGGATGATAAATGAAGAAATTCATTTCGTACCAATGAGCTTCTAAAATAGTACTTTTTCGGCTCAAATAGTACTAAAATCTTTTTGAATTGTTGTAACCAAGTAAGCCACACGATTTTGATTGATTTTATGTACTCATTGTGTCAAAGATCAAATATGGATTTGTTTTCTAAAAATATTTTTGATAAATTCTTTTTCAAATAGGTGCCAAAAATCAAATAATCTAAGTTTTAATTTAACTCAATGAAACTTCACTTCTGCCATATAGCAAGGAGCCTACTTACTAATTTCTTTATTCTTATAACTTGAAGTTTGCTAAAAAAAATATATTTAAAATTCGTTCACAATGGATAAACAAGCCATAGCACAAGATATTTTTTCTAATAAAATTTGAAATCCGACATTTCTGTGGTTTCTTGAAGAAATGCGTAAGTCGACTTACGTAGATTTTAAGATAATAATGCGAAATAGCTATATTTTAAACGTTCTTTCCATGAGCGTAAAAATTTTGAAGATATCAGGGACTAGTCTCGATATTTTTCATGCAGAATAACCTGACTCCTATATTGATTCCATAAATTTTCGGCAATAACGGCTTAAGTATTCCTATGTGATCGATTATTAAATCACACAAGAAGAGATACGATGTTATTATCTAAACACATTTTGAAATCTTTTTAAATATTTTTTTCTATTTTACTTAGTAAATAATAGATCACTGCGTTACATACTATGAGTCTGGTGGCCTGACAACTGGATTTCTAACGTTGAGTTGTACAGGAGATGCAATGCACAACCTGTACTATATGAAATTCGGCAAAGGAAGTGGAAATGGATTGGCCATGTCCTACGAAAACCAGGTGTTGACATCTGCAGGGAAGCGTTTGACTGGCCCTCAAGAAAGTAGAAGGCGTGGTAGACCGTCAGGTAGCTGGAGACGTTGTTTTGAAGATAAGATTAGTTTACATCCAGGAAATGTATCATGGAATAGGGTAAAAACCCTTAGCTCAAATCGAAATGATTGGAATAATTTTGTATTGACACTATAATAATAATAATACTTAGTAAATGTTATTTATGTCGACATATACGGTTTTATGCATCCTTGCTAGGATCTCGTTCTTACGTTATTTTTGTGTGGAATTTGTACACAAAGTTATTTTGGCAAATATATGCCGAGAGTTCAAAAAAAATCAAAGATACCGTGGACACAATTTCAGAAATATATTGTTTTTTCTCTACTGGAATAATCAGTTTTAAGACATACCGTCTTTATTTAAGAAAACCAATGATTTGTTTATAGAATATGAAGTTTGACATTAAGCTACTCCATCAGCATAGCTGTTGATATTTGGCTTGAACAGTAACAAGCAAATATTATAAGCTGTTCTCTCAAGACCACCTGTTATGTATTCTCCTTAAATAACTACACAAATCCATTCACGATATAACCACCGTAGAGTAGAGATAATTATTGAATAATCAATGGATACCACCCAACAACTTTGGAAAATTTGCAAATAGTACCAAATGAGTCACGGGGGTACCATCGTACTTTTTTGTTTTCAATAGTACCAAAAAAAGTACAATTGTACCAACTTTATCATCCCTGATAAAATATAATAAAATACTAACTAGGTATGCACGGTGTAATCTTATACCATGCTAATTACACTCTTCTGACAAATTAAAATGCTTTTTCTTTTTAATTTTGATGAACAAATTTTTTTTGCATTTTTTTCAGCATATTTTTATCATATTTTTATATTTTTTTAATGTCAAAAAATTAAAGATTTTCCCTGCCACGGTCAAGCGGTAGAGCGCTGTTCATATATTTTCAGTTCTAGGGCTGAAAATTTTGATGATTTTCAGCGCTTCAAAAGCGCTTTTGTGAGCAAAAATGTAGTACTCCAATCCGGGAACTCGCCATACAAAAATCACTACTTTTATTCCATAATAGTAGAAACCTGCTTTATTGGAAGCAAGTTTTTTTACTGGGTAAGGGTTGAGAAGCAAGTGCAAAAATGAGTAATTAAGCGTATTTTTTTTGTTAATATGCATTTCATACTTAATTTTTGGCTTTGTAATACATACAGTTTTTTGAGATTATCATACAGGTCTGCATTTTTTCGAGTGATCAAAATCAATATTAAGTGTTGATTCCTGCATCAAACTAGTTTTTTTACATTAATTGTATAACATGCTTTTTCCCAAATTAATATTTTACCTTTTAAGTAAAATCTTTAAAAAATTTATTATTTGACATATTGTCATAATTTTATATTAAATGAAATTTATTTGCTGGAGTTTAAGCAATTGTCTATATGCAGCATTTCGTTGGTGCTTTACCAACTCATCAGTAGACTTCAAACACAATTTTGAACAGTTACAAACCATTTATCTTATGTACAAATTCTTAAAAACCATTTGAGAATTTACAAATATATAAATGATTTTCAAATAATAAGCATAGTAGGCTTTGAAACTTATACAAAACCCAGCAAATAATTTTTTATTCGATATGAATCTATTTTATTTTTTTAAGTAAAATATTAAAGTTTTATTAAAATACATTGAAATTGATTATGGAGGGGTATTAGCTAGTTCCTATGCGCATTTCGTTGGGGCTAATGCAAATCGTCAGGGAACCTTTACCCAACAATCTCATAGAAAAACTAAAGATATTATATTAAACTTCTAATCATACGAATAAGAAGCTTACAATAAATATCAAAGTTAAAACATGAGCTCCATAATCAATCATCTTTTTATTTTCTTTACTTGCGTACTACACCGGTTGGTTTTTTCCAACTCTAAATTGTAGTTGTAAAGGCAATTGAAAATATATATAAGCAACAGTAGCTACAAATTGTATTCGCAATGAGCTGTGATGTCAACATGCATTTTTTGCGCGCGCTCTTGCATATTTATGTATAATTAAAGTTTTTTTTGGGAATTATGAAATTACATTCATTTTGTAACGTGCATATTGCCAAATTAATATTTTACTTTTTAAGTAAGATATTAAAGTTTTATTGAAATACATTGAAATTGATTATGGAGAGGGGTATTAGCTAGCCTATGCGTTTTTTTAGTTTTGACAATTGTATTCCTTTGCTTCTCAGCCTTTCAATTATAAAGTAATTTCTCCAACTGAAAAGTTGTAGAAATCAGTAGCGTGTTGTCAACGTATGACCTGAGATATCTTAATTAGAGTTGTGTCGTTCCGGAACGACCTAGTTCCATGGAAGGATTCCCTAATTGGAACGGTGTGGAACGATTCCCCAAAATGAACGGTGCGGATTTTTTAAAGGTTCTTTTTTATCGTTTCTCGTTCCGTAATTGCAAACCGTATTGAGGATTAATTAATTTATTTTGTTATATTTGTTTCGTTCACTTATTTCTGTGCATTTTTTTTTGTATAGAGAATGAGATATTTATTTATGTTTATGATAGATTTTATTATTTTCAAAAATTTATTGCTTGTTGAGCTATTATTTTTTTTACCGAAACGATGAACGAAAGGAACGACCTAGTTCCTTTAGTCTTTCAGATCAGTCGGAACGATTCCACGAACGATTTTGCACAGCTCTAATCTTAATGAATTTGACGCTCATAATAAACTGACGTTATGCTGCGTGCCTGGCAATGATAAAAAGACTGGACTGACTGTCTAACCAACAGGGGAGCCCAAAGTAGATTAATAGGACCGGAACCCTTCTTTGGCATCTCATGGTGGTTGCTCGCCATTTATTGTTAATGAGCAAAAATGGCCTCAGACCATTAGCCGGACACAGTGGTCTCAGACGACAACAATTTGTTATTCCTAACTCTGAGACTCCATGAAACTCAAGAAGATATGCAAGAACCTCCGCAATTTTTTATAATTTTTTTTATTCTATTTTTTATAGAAGTAAAACAATCAGGCAATTAATGCCTACCAGTTAATTAATTAATTAATTAATGTTAATTTGGAAAAGGGATAGTGTAGAGAGAATATGTGGTGAAGTGGGAGAGATAGAAAGCTTAATTCATTTACAACTCTGCTATTGCGAGTTTTTTTTGTAGTACAGCCCCTCTGGTGTCAAGTAGAGGCATTAATTTGTTTAAGCTGTGTAGCCATTTATTAGTGCTTTTACTTCGCCGACGGTTCTGTTACAATACCGGCGAAGGAGGGTGCTGTGAAGGGCATTAGGATGTGTTAGTAGTAATCGCTGTCGGGGCGGCCAAAGTGATCAGTGCTATGCCTTCATATCTTCAACAGTCAACACAATAACACACCATTGCAAATCAGATGCGTGAAACTAGTCTTGAACTCAAGACATATAAGAATTAAAATCACATTCAACAGAACCACCTGACAAGTGGTTTTAAGCAAAATAGACGTGAGCACTGATGATGGAAGTGTAGCGGCTTCCGAAAGTGGCGCTACTCTGTTCTGCTATGTACGTTGAAAAATTAAGGTGATGTTAATTTTTCCCTAGTTCCTTGGGGTTTTAATCATGCCCAATTCCTTCTGAATTAAACGTTACGAGCCTTAGCCAAAAAATCAATTTGAATTCATAAGCGAATACGTTCGAAATAATCATATTAATATCAAGACCTCAGGGTTTGCAGTCAAATGCGCTAACCTTTCAGCCAACAGCACTCCAGCTGTAATTAATTGCTCAGAGAATTAAGTTTCTTGCAGGAATACTGATGGCTCTCAGTGAAGTATATAGCCTCTTACCAAACGGAATAATTGGCTTTAGCGTAGCCTCAGTCTGCTTCAGTTCACATCTGTGCCGCACAGAAAACCATAATATATAATAAAAAAATTTTTTTTTCTGTTTTCCAGAATCGCAAACCAGTAACGATTAAAACTTTGTGGAAAAGAAGGAAAGCATTTAATATATTTTATTTCTCTGAACTTTTATTATTATTTTTTAGAAAAGAGAGAAAGTGAATTATATATAACAATTCTCAAAGTATTAAAAGTTTTTGGTTTATTATACAATGGAGTAAAATATTGACAATTTGCTTTTAATTAGAAGTGAAAAATGCATAATATGCATGTTACATATTATGTAAACATTAGGTTCATATATGACTAAATCAAAATAATACTATTATTTAGGCGTAATAAAATACGCAGACGACTTAATAATTTTATTTTTATTGACTGATTAAGTCAATAACAATAAAATTATTATTTATAAAAATATTTTTGGGGACAAAATTGGGGATTTTTACTTTTGAAATGGCGATTGTTGGGGACAACATTCTTAAAATTGGGGACATGAGGCAACACTTTTCTGGGAACACTGGTAGCAAGGGTGAATTAAATTCGGCCATGGTAGAATAATATACAAGGTAGCCGCATAACTAATACAAATGTACATTTGAGGTCCGAAATGTCAAACATTAATAGAGAGTGTATGTGTGTGTTTGTATAACAGAAGCACCAAACATACGTGTTGTATTGTGTGTGCAACGTAGTTATTTCACATATACACAACATTTGATAGTTCGTACCACGAAAAAAAAAATAATCAGCTGGCGTTCCAGGGCTACCTTGCATATTATTCTGCCATGAAATTCGGCCTGGCCAAGTCGCTGGATGTTAAACTCCTGCAAAGCGTTGTTTAGTTTTGATTACGTTTCTGATGCATATTTTGTACGGAAAGTTGTCAACTTTGTCGAGTGGAAATAAAAGGCTTTTATTTTAAATTTTTTACAATAAAATTTTATTGGACTTAAATTTGAATAAACTTAAATATAAAGACATAAACCCTAACAATTATTTCTGAACTTAATACTTCAGCCCGTTAGTTAATCTCACGCTTCAACTAAATATCATATTAATGTTTGTTAAATAATTTTGGAGAAAATTGTTTTCATTTAATTCCGTAAAAATATCAAAATATCGATTATTTACTTCATTAAAGTTCATGTACATAATATAAGACATCTGACAACATGACAGATAAATATTTTTGTCTCGGGTGCTATTAAGACTATGTGCAAAGTTTCTTAAATAAGTTTTTAAAAATAGATTTAGACTAGAACAAAAATTTTTATTTTCTAAACATTTTTTAAAAAGTGATTTTCCAGTTTTCGATTTTAAACCCAAAATAATTGATGGCATGAAGGAATTCATAACAAAATCATTTGAGGTTTCCATTTTATTACATATAATATCACCTACAATAGTACACTTATCGAAATAAATACTACTACTAGATGTTTCACAAAAAACATGTCCTAATATTTCAAACCCCACAGTCTTAATTATAGTTTCTATCGAGTTTTCAATATGTGAACAGGGAAGAGCAAAAACTCGTTCAATTATCGCGTACATCTTTTTTCTATTAACATTGATATTGCTCATTCTATGCGAAAATGCATCCAGATGAATATTATAATTTAAATATTTGTTTACATGGCTTAATATATTATCGAAAATTATTCCGCTTTTTATACTATTTGATGAATTTAATACAATATTTTTTATCATAATTTCAAAATTGCCAGAATTAATTTGCTCATTAAAAATAATTTTAAATGAATTTTCAAGAAACCACTGATCATCATTTGAAAGCTGCAAAAATTCATCTCCATTTGTTGATATACTTTCGCAAAATGTAACGAAAATTTTTATTAGATTTTCTATGTCAGTCCAATCATATTCTAATGCATAATGTTTAGATAAGTAATGTACGATTAAGCTACTTATTTTGAGAGCCCCATTCTCCGTTGAAAGTCTATCGACAAGTAAATGAAAAATGTCTGATTCCATAACGCCTAAAAATATATAAGAAACACAGATTGTTATTTAATAAGTAAGAAAATGTTGGAGCCAACAATAATTATGTGACTCTTTCGAGTATCACAGTTTACAGCCTCATGCTGAACAAA
The DNA here is from genome assembly GCA_956483635.1 of Panzeria rudis. NCBI lineage: Eukaryota > Metazoa > Arthropoda > Insecta > Diptera > Tachinidae > Panzeria > Panzeria rudis. The sequence continues at coordinate 43,779,830 of OY101449.1, read as the reverse complement.
AAGTTAGCATGAAGTTAGTGTAAAGATTATTGATAAGCAGGGCTCGGACTTTCATGCAAATGCTTGTTTTTTGTGGTGATAGATAAAGAGGTATTGACTAATTATCTGTGCGAATCCTAAAATTTTAAGTAGTTTGGCATCGATTTGTAGTTGCATATTATTGCATATTTTGGTACTAAGTGCATATTTTGACAATATTTTAGGAGTAACAAAAAGTTTTTAATGAATATTTCTCAATTTTTGAAAAACAAATATTAATAGATGGGCTATGGATGGCAACTAAGCCTCAGTTAGGTTACCGGTTGCTGAAAATGATACTACCTACTGATGGCAACTAAGCTGCCAATTTCAGTTGCTACTTAGTGCCTTTCCGGCAACCATTAATTTTCAGTTGCCGACTGGCAACGCAACTAAAGTTCGGTTGCATTAAATAATAGACCAAATTATGTTTGTTTTATGATTTTTTGTTCTAATAATAATAACAAATTAAAAAAATATTTTCACATTATTTTAGTTTTGGTAGTTTGTTCGTAGGTAAATGCGTATTTTTGCGCATATTTTTAATTTTTAGGTGCATTTGTTAAGCGGTCAAAATCAATTTTTAGTTGCATGAAAGTCCGAGCCCTGTTGATAATACACTTACTAAACTCTGCCTAACAAGTTGCTAAAATCATTTGCTATCTTGTAAAAAAAACTAGTTGTACATAGCAGAGCTGTAAAAAATTGCAATCAATTGTGATTGAAATCAACGCGATTTCAACCAAATTGATTTCAAATGATTTCAGAATTCAAAATGAAATCTTGTAAAATTGCAATCATTTTGAAATCATTTTTTTTTTCAATCATTAGTGAATGCAATCAATTTAATTGCAATAAATTTGATTTTTTGAGCTTAAATGCATTAAAAATGATTCTAGATTCATATTTTCATTAATTAATGCAAAATTAATTGTATATAAAAACTAAAAATTCGTGTTTAAAAAATATAAATTTTGTTAAATACTTTTTGTACAACTAAGTATGGTTTTGGTGCTGTGGGGAATATTTTATTTTAAACCAATACTAATACAAAATGTTCTAGCTTGAAATGGACTATATTTTCAACTTGAAACACACTTTTACTCAATCCTTGATGTAAACTATATTTCAAGGTTTGAATTAAACTTGAATTCAAGGCTTGAAATACACTATAATGCAAGGCTTGAATTAAACTTTTTTGCAAATGTAACGTTTTACTTGTATTCAGGTTCCCATTTTACTCGAGAATGCCATTGAAATAAAGTGCATTTAAACCCTTGAACTGGATACCAATTGTTTTACGCTTTATTTCAAGAAAAATCGCATATTGGGGATATTTCCAAAATGTTTATTTTTTACCTCAAATATTTTTGTTAGTGTAGCACATATTGATTTATGTTACATCTGAAAATATAGCGTGAAGTCTTAGCTTAAATTTATTATTTCTTTCATGTGATGGAGAACATCACCAAATTGATTCCTATTCATAACAAATGCATATTAAAAAATACAAATAAGACAGAAATCGAAAAGCTTAAAATAGTTGAACATGATAAAGAAAAACAGTTAGTGAAGTTCCGAACCTTTACAAAGGTTCATTAATAGGTGCGATTCGCCACGAGGTGGGGACACGTTGTTGATTGGGTTTACTAAAGAATTAGGATTTTCGCTGGTCGGTGGTTGTTGCTGCCGTCGCTGGCAGTGTAGTTAAAAGAGCTCTGATGAGAAGACTGTGGTGGTGTCGAAACATCTGATGTCAGTTCAACCTTTCGTACAGCCAAAGTTTTCTTTGAATGTTCAATATTTACATGCTTTAGAATTTATTTCTTAAATAAAAAATAATTTAATCGAAACATTAAATTAAAAACGAACTTAAGCCAAACTAATTAAATAACTTTGGATAAAAAAACCATACAGGTCGACTAAAATGCATAACTCAATATAAAAAAATATTTTAGTGATGAGCATACAATCAAAACAAATCGAAAAAGCTCGATATTCAAATACTCTTTTCATTCGAATAAAAGAAATTATGCGAATTCTTCTTCGTCCATCATATTTTTATTACTTTTACTTCATAGAAAGAAATGTTAATATGCTTTACTACCATGTCAGAAGCTCATATTTTTTTTATTTACATCCCGACCACACGAGCAATAAGTTTGGAAATTATTGCCGTGGCAACGGTAAACTGACTGAGTTATGGTGCATCACAGTTAATATTTTATGAAATTTGCCAAGTTTTTTACCAATTGTTGTCATTTCGGAAGCCGTTTTGTACCACAAATTATAACAAAAGTCATAGTTTCCATAATTGATCGAAATCGAATAAAACCCAAAAATGCTATACTAAAGAAAAAACTAAAGCACTAGCATTTGAATTTACTATCAAATCCTTTATTTTAACATTTCTCATGCTTTTATTTATTTTTATTTTTATCTAGTATAGAACAAGTACATATTAAGATTCTTCGAAAAAAAATTTTTACAAATGCTAATGCATTAAAAAGTTATCCGCCTGTGGTGCCGCTTATATAAATATCCATTATGTCTGGGTTTACATGAATAAATTGTTGTCGTCTGGCAACCGGCTGTATATGAGGCAGACGAGCACCCCTTTGCACATTTATAGCCAAAAGATTTTTAGGTTGAAGTGTTTTATGCTGTTTCTCTCTTCTTTGGCGTTTAGCAGCTGCTTGGGCGCTTGTAGTCGGTTGGTCATCATCGTCTGTTGTAGTAGATGGCGCTTCTAAACGTTTTCCAGCATTTGCAGTGTTAGTGTTTGTTTCATTGTGATTTTTTGCCACAGACGATTCGTCTGAAGAAAAAGAACTTACTAGTGAAGCATTACGAGCCCTGAGGGCTAACGCCCGTTTCATTTTGTACTCATAGGCAATTTTTATATCTTGTTTACATTTTGCACAAACTTTTTCTGATGGCAAGAAGTCGGGAAAGAATTTATTGATGAACCGTATATGACGAGGATTTGTTATGAACTCCCCCGAACCACGTAACAAATGCTGACCAAGTGGACAATACATTTTTCTGTCGAAATTGTTTTAAATCCGTTAAAAATTTGGAAGTCATAAATTTATGTATTTTGAATTGTTTGAAAACTTTTTTATTACATATTATTTTGTAAGTGTTTCCACACTATTAGGTCTGTGCCAAATGGTTAACGAAATCGCCCAATCTTATCCAAAGTTACGCAAACTTGTCTGAAACAGTGTTGTCAGATTACTTTTTAGGCTCCCCGCCAAATGACTTGTCAAAGTATTCCAAATATCGCCAATATAATAGAAAGATTAAATTTGAGTTGCAAATATGTATTGCAATATTGAAAATTCAGTGAGTAGTGTTCATCGTAGAGTATAAAAATTATATTGTTTACGTAAAATAAGGACAAGTTTTTACATGAATTAACTAGTTATACTGACTTATTATAACATATATAAATACTGACCTATAAAAAATACTCAAAAATAGCTTATACGAAAAGAAGTTCAATCTAAATAGGATATATTAAACTGGAACATCGAGGTCAAAATTGCTATTTAAATCTTGTGATAACATAGAAATAACGGTTACGTAAATCTGTATTAAGTACCCATTTCAGTTATTGAATCAAAACTTTAGTACGCATTATTTTCAGTACTATTATTGTTGTATATTTCCCTCTAGGATACATTTACTTCGAACTAACTGCCAGTTTTTAGAAAATAAAACTATAATTTCGTGTCGGAAAGTAGCGTTACTTGTCGAAACAGCTGTCAGAAAGTCGATTTCATCAAGAAAATATTGTATTACGAGATTAATGCCCATAATTTCAACAAACTGGTACCTAAAGCGTAAATTGCCCATTAAATATCTTCACCGAGGCGGTAAATTAACATTTGCTTACAATACTTACCTACAAGTTAAAATTATCAAATATGTTTATACTGTAGTTTACTATGCAGAGAGAGAGAGAGAGAGAGAGAGAGAGAGATAACTACTTGTTAAAATTACGGCCATTAGTAGCGTTTATCCCAACTTGTTTTTAGCGTAGAAAAAACTCGGTGCATAAAAACTAGCTATATTTTTAACATTATTCTAGTTTATTGAAGTCATAAAAATATAGCCAAAAATATCGCCAAGGAATTCAAATATCGCCAATCGCTATTTCAAAAATTTCATCTCCTGGATAAATTTTTTAACACCACGTTTGGCGACAAGTCGCCATATCTGACAACACTGAACCGAAAAGCGTTCCAGATAATAAAAATTGGGCAAGTGAGAGAGCTCATGAATAATATTTAGAGTCCGACCAAGTATTCGGATTAGGTCAATATTGTGGTTTCGGCCGATATTCGGTTTAGGCCAAATTTTTGGCCGAATACCGAAATCGACACATTTTATTCTATATAAAAAAAGAAGTTATTAAAAATAGTATTTCCCTAATATTAAATTTGCCACCACCATGAATCTATTTTGTCCGCGTCCTATATCATTAGGTCCGTTTGTTTACTTTTCCAGTAAAATCCAGTGATGAGTAAATTCTCGGTTTTTTGAAAAGTTTACTCTCAAGAATTGCTCTTGCACAAAAAAGTACGCGAATGGAAAAATTTGAAAAACTTGCAGGTCAATCAAAGCGCCTGATTACAATACAGGGTGTCCCATAAATCAACGTCAGGTCGAAAGCGGGTGATAGGGCAAGTAGTGACTGCTCCGAAAAGTTAGAAGAAATATCTGTCACTTATTTTAAAAGGTATTGGCATTGAAAAAAATCACCCTGTATTGATCTTTCTATTGCTGTGACTACAAATCTTCACTTTTCTTATTTTATTTTCTCCTCTATATTATTATTAGATATCCTTCTATAAATTACAATTAAAAATTCATACTGTAGTGGCCTGATTTTCAAAGAAAATCTTACGTTTCGCCCAACGATATACTTGAAATTAATACTACTCCAAACTTTAACCGACCGTGTTGAAAAAAATCTACTCGCTACTTTTGGCAAGTGACATCAAAAGTTGGCGCGTTTAGCCCGAATTCCAAAATGGTATAATACTTGGTCGATTTGTTTTTCAAACTTTGAAAAAAAAAACATTTTTCCAACAAATCGATCTATTATTCTTAAGTGAAAAAAATCTTTTTATTCGTTATTCGAACGTTTTTTCAATTTAAACAAGAGAACGTTCGAGTTGTATCCTATGGCATAGATTATACCAAGGTGAATTAATTTTATCAGGTGGTGTTGATTCTAAAACAACTACAACATTACAATAACATTCGACATCTCAGCCCCTATGACAACGCATACAAATTTTGACATGCGAGCATCTAATTTGCGGAAAAAAAGTAGAACAGCTGTGCTTATAATATCACCTGTATAAATCCACCTTGGATTATACGTAGTCAACTGGGCTCCTGTCAAAAAAAATTGACAACTCTCTTCACACCTATGGGTATTTTGTTATCCAACACACTGAGAGAGACAACTCAACACTCCTCAGAGAGCGTAATTTTTTCACTTGAAAATGCACTAAAATTTATTTTGTTTGCACACACAAACACTAGTTTATATTATTAAATTTTTTTTATTTGCCATATAACAAATTTTATGTTTCTTCTTGCTGTAATTTTAGAATATTTGTTTAATTTTGTTGACCTTTGTGTGTTGAAATTTATCAAAGTTTTCAACCATTTTTTCCATTCAACAGTATTGCATTTTTTATACTATTTGGGACAATTTTTTTTAGTGCCAAATAGAAAAAATGCAAAAAAATGTTAGCGAATCAAAATTTGTTGAGCTCAATTGCATTAAAAATGATTCTAGATTCATATTTTCATTAATTAATGCAAAATTAATTGTATATAACAACTAAAAATTCGTGTTTAAAATATATCAATTTTGTTAAATACTTTTTATACAACTAAGTATGTTTTTATAGCTGTGGGGAATATTTTATTCTAAACAAATACTAATACAAAATGTGTTAGTACATTCCTAGACTTAGGTTTTTGACAGCAGACTTAGGTTTTTGAAGTTTTAGTTGACTATCTACGTATAATCTATGCTCTATGGTAATGACCAAAAAAAATTTTTTACTTAAAAATAAGAGATAGATTTGTTGGAAAAATGTTTTTTTTTACAGTTTGAAAAACAAATCGACCGTTTTGGAATTCGGGCTAAGCCGCCAACTTTTGATGTCACTTGTACTTGGTTTAAGAAACGGATTTAATTACGGATTACTCGATTTTCCTTTTGAGTGTACCATTAATAATAAATTTTATTTGCACGAAACAACAATTTTTTACAAAAAATCTTTCACAAATTTTTAAAAACTGATTATGCTGACTTTAGACGAACTGTATTTTACATCTGACTTGTCAAATTTCCCACTGCAAAAGTAATAAATGCCGTGTGAAACATATGAAATAGTGTCAGATGACATTTACAGAAGCAAAGTCATACGAAATATTTTCAATTAGAGCGTGTTTTATTTTCATCTGACAAGGCATATGACATCAGCTGTATTGAATTAACAAAAGTGTGGTTTGGCTGAAAATAACATTAAAAAGTATAGAGCGCTTTATATATTTAAGAAAATTGTGCAAAAACTCAGCTGTTGTGAACACTCAGAGGTTATGTCAGATGTAATTGCACATATACGTGTGAAAGCAAAAATTATAAACCGTCTGTAAATTGACAATTTTGACAAACATGCAAAGTTAGATATGTCTCACACACCTGACAAGCCATATGTAAAAAACATGTCGTCTAAGGTCAGCATAATACCACGTTCAGACTTACAGTGTTAATCATCTCAATCGTGATTAAGTGCTAATCACCATAAAATCGAGAGGATTTACCATACGCATAATCACTTCAAATTGATATGATTACAATTTAATCATTTCGTTAAACACGTATGGTGTAGCAACGACAAAAAAAATATTGACAACAAAGCGTCATTTGTGAATAATATAATTAAAAATATTTTAACAAAATGGGAACGAAAATATTCCTTTCCATTTTTAATAATTTTAAAAATTATATTTATTTTATTTTTAATTATAATAATTTGCTGTGAAAATGTCAATTTAATCATCTGAAGTGTACTGTGAGCATTTTGCTTAAACGTGATTATAAACCGAAGTCTGAACATGGTATAAGTTAACTTCACATTACATTAATATTTTAGTGTGTCAAGTTCTGTTTTGAAAATCAAGCTAATTTTAATCGAATGTCAAGCTAAAGTTCTATTTTAATCTGGCAACCCTAGTGAGGATACTACGCAATGGAATGGATCGAAGGTGAAAATGAAAGGAATATGAGTACGTATCCACAATCTGCTGGACGTCTGCAAGGTATTGTTGACATTCAGTCATTGGCGTAGCCAGGAAATTTTTCTGGTTAGATTAGTATTTCTTGAGATATCAGACTTTAACTTATAAGTATTATAAAGCTGTTACGGTTCATCGAATCAAAAATATAAAAAATAAATTTAAAGTCTAATATCTCAAGAAGTATGTTTGCCTCATATCCCAAATTTAAAGAATGATGTCCCCAAAAGTCACCATTTCAAAAGTAAAAGTCCCAAATTTACTCCGCCAAAAAAATATTTGTATAATAAACACTATCATTCAATAAAAATATTTTTTTTATTCCTATGCGAATATTATTGCGTCTAAATAATAGTACATATTATATTGATTTAGCCATGTATGAGGTATGTATGTACATAGATGTTTACATATGCATTTTTCACTACTAATTATAAACAAATTGTCAGTATTTTAATCTACTGTATAGTAAAACTACCAACTTTTAATACTTTGAGAAATTTTATTTTTAATTCACTTTCGCTCTAGGATAAGGAAACTTTCAAAAGTAATAATAAAATTTCAGAAAAATAAAATAAATACTTTCCTTTGTTTTGTATCTTGGAATAACTTGGTAATGGGTTTTCATTAGCAAACAACATAAATACCTTTAAACTACATACCGTCTGAATTACTTCACAGTAGTTGATTCAATTACTTATGCTGACTTTAGACGACATGTTTTTTACATATGGCTTGTTAGGTGTGTGAGACATATGTAACTTCGCATGTTTGTCAAAATTGTCAATTTACAGACGGTTTATAATATTTGCTTTCACACGTACATGTGCAATTATATCTGACATAACCTCTGAGTGTTCACAACAGTTGAGTTTTTGCACAATTTTCGTAAATATATAAAGCGCTCTTTCCTTTTTAATGTTTTTTCAGCCAAACCACACTTTTGATAATTTAATACAGCTGATGTCAGATGCCTTGTCAGATGAAAATAGAACACGCTCTAATTGAAAATTTTTCACCTGACTTTGCTTCTGTAAATGTCATCTGACAATGTTTCATATGTTTCACACGGCATGTATCACTTTTGCAGTGGGAAATTTGACAAGTCAGATGTAAAATACATGTCGTCTAATGTCAACATTACTAGTAAATAAACAAGACATTTATTCTCTTATTGGCAGAGTAGTAGTGTAGCTGCTTATCATATACACGATAAGCAGTTCCCCTGGGGAAGCAAAATGAATTTTGTTTAATTGTGTTCATGTTTGTGAAAACAAGTTTTAAGCCCGTAACAAAATGATTGTGCAATAGCCTAGTGTGCAAAACACTTGGAATAAAATAACACAATAACTGACAACGGCATGAGTTCAATGCTTAGCAGAGACATTCGATTTTTATTGTGTTTTGTGTATTCAATGCCTTCTTCTTTTCAGTTGAAGAAATTACATTATAATTGAGGGGCTCAGAAGCTAATAGGCTTTTTACATCTACCCACATCTTTCATCAATTCGCCAAGATGTTATCATCTTCCCATAAGAATTGTACAGCGCTAAATATGTACATCTTTCTTCATCTTTCAAAGATGTTCCTATCTCATTTTGTTTCATATTACATTTTTCGATAATTTTAGTGTCATCACTAGCAATATGACATTAGAATGGAACAAAATTAAGAACATGTGTGTGAGCCAGTGATGGAAAAGTTGATATGATCGGAATTTTTTGTACTATTTGATATTAAAATGTGGTGGCATGCAATAACGTCCATGAAAATAATGACCATGGACGTTGTTTCGTCGTTGCATACAAAAAATCATTACTCAGCGAAGCCACTATTCGATATATTCAGACGAGAAAATCCTTAAGACCGGCCGAAGGCGGACTAGGAAAAAACATTTTAGTCTGCGAAACCAGTACACCGGATATTATATTCTATCCGAAATGGAAATAGTGCCCATGTACATTTTTTTCTTTTTTATGTGAAAAAATGTCCACGGACATTATTTCCATGAACGTTATTGCATGTCACCTAAAAAATACCATGTTATTCCACTGACTCACTTGACTACTCTCCAAATAATATCGCTGCTGTATATAATCTCATTAGGTTGTTCCATATTTTCTAATTTTTTAATACAATTGAACATTACTGAATGCCTCAAATTCAATATAGCCCGCTCAAAAAAGGTAAAAAATTGCTTAAGCTACGATCCTACTATCGGCGCAGTGTACCGATTTACGTCGGCGACCGCAATAAATCCATCTGTAAAAACCCCGAATGATCTTTTATATCAACTAAGACTGAGGCAACACTTGTGTTTTCAAAACGCACTTTGAGATTTATAAGCCTTATAAGCTGGTTTTGAGGACTACATTTGCCTCTCTCATTCTTATCTACAATAACTGATATAATACTTCAGAAACGTGCGTTTTTTAAATGCCCGTGTGAACTCAGCCTTACAAAGAAATAAGGCCGTAATTGCTCTGCACAGGTAATAAGGTAATTTTAAATTATTGCGCAATTATTTGAGAAATAAGTCCGTTTGGCTTTATACCTATAGACTTTATTGCGCTGGCGAACATCGGTGCGTTGCTACTATAGCGCGATCTTCGCTTAAGTCTTTGAACTTGAGATAAGAAACTGAAATTTTTTATATACTGGCATGTGATGGAAATTGATCGATTTAAAATCACGTGACTTTACAAATATAATAGCCAAATAGGTGTTCTGTATATCACACGATACAGTGAAAACGAATTTAAGTTCGAATAAAATAGTCTGAGCCTCGAAATATTTTTATTTATTTTTTTTAAACAGTCTTGGAACATAAAAACAACGCACACAGAAATATAAGCCGCGAAGCGATTAAGATTGTCGGCGGAAAACACCCAGGGTCTATGGCGGGAATCGAGCCCACGACCTCTGGACTGACAGGCTAGCATCGCTACCAATCAGCCACAGATTGGCGTGATTTGAAATCGATCGATTTCCATAACATATCAGATAGTTTTAGCTTGGCCTTGTATAATAAATCTCCAGAGTCTCACGTAATCTCGTGTACGGATTACAAAATATCAAAAGTCAATGGACGCAAAAATCGGAGTTTTTTTATAAAAGCTATAGAGAATACAATTTTCTAAAAATTTTTATAGTTATATTTTGTAGGATCGACCGCTTTTGAGATAAATGGCAGAGTCGAAAGGGCTACACTGCATTTGCATACACATAGGACCATCTCCAACCCTCCGGATAAAAATTAAAATACATATATATATATATATATATATATATATATATATATATATATATATATATATATATATATATATATATATATATATATATATATATATATATATATATATATATATATATATATATATATATATATATATATATATATATATATATATATATATATATATATATATATATATATATATATATATATATATATATATATATAAAGGGTGTTTTTTATTGAGGTATATAACTTTAAGTTGGCATCACTTTTTTATTTGGCGGCCATTTTGTCAGCTGTCAAGTGATTAATATTTAGTTTGGTTTGCCATTTCATCATGAACAGGTTGAGAAAAGAACAACGCTTGCAAATCGTGCAAATTTATTTCGAAAAAAATGGTTCAGTTCGCGAAGTTTACCGCAAGCAAAATCGCAAAATTTTGTTCAGTGATGAGGCTCATTTTTGGTTGAATGGCTACGTCAACAAGCAAAATTGCCGCATTTGGAGTGAAGAGAATCCACATGAGACCCTTGAGACGCCATTACATCCACAAAAACTGACTGTTTGGTGTGCTCTATGGGCTGGTGGAGTCATTGGGCCATACTTCTTCCGAAATAATGCTGGAGAGTCAGTTACCGTTAATGGTGACCGGTATAGAGCCATGATAACCGACTATTTTGTTCCCGAATTGGGTGGCATGAATGTGGATGAGTTATGGTTCCAACAAGACGGCGCTACATGCCACACAGCGCACGTCACAATCGATTTATTGAAGGAAACATTCGATGAGCGCATAATTTCGCGGAATGGACCTGTCAATTGGCCACCAAGATCGTGTGATTTGACACCATTGGATTATTTTCTTTGGGGATATGTGAAGTCGCTCGTCTACGCCAACAAACCAGAAACGTTAGGGGACTTGGAAGCCAACATTCGTGGCGTTATTGCCAACATACGGCCCCATATGCTCGAAAAAGTGGTTGAAAATTGGACCTGTAGAATTGGCTTTATTCGAGCCAGCCTCGGCGGCCACATGCCCGAAATCATATTTAAACATTAATGGCATAAAATTATCCTTCCAATAAAGCCAAATTGATGGACATTAAAACGATTTTCTTGTGTTTTATTTCAATTCGAAGTTCTATACCTCTAAAAAAAACACCCTATATATATATATATATATATATATATATAACGAGTGATTTTTTTGCTATTATCTTTTTGGCAACACTAGTTTTGACAGCTCACGCACGTTTTGTATCTTGTGTCACTGTCAAACATCTTCAGTTTGGTCTATAATTTAATCATGAATCGTCTTACAAACACCACAACGCCAAATTTTTGGTGAATGGGCTCTTGAAAAGTTAGATGAAGATCCACTTTTTTATCGAAGAATTGTGTTCAGCGACGAGGCTCATTTCTGGTTGAATGGATACGTGAACAAGCAAAACTGCCGTATTTGGAGTGAAGAGCAGCCAGAAGCATTGCAAGAGCTACCAATGCATCCACAAAAAACAACCGTTTGGTGTGGATTATGGGCTGGCGGCATCATTGGGCCGTATTTCTTCAAAGATGATGCGAATCACAACGTTACTGTGAATGGTGAGCGCTACCGTGCGATGATAACAAACTTTTTTCTGCCCAAAATGGAAGAGCTTGACTTGCATGACATGTGGTTTCAACAAGACGGTGCCACATGCCACACAGCACGCGAAACAATGGACCAATTGAGAGGCGAGTTCGGTGAACAGTTTATTTCACGCTTGGGACCAGTCAATTGGCCGCCCAGATCGTGCGATTTAACGCCTCTAGACTATTTTTTGTGGGGCTATGTTAAGGCTAATGTCTATAGCGACAAGCCCGCTTCGATTGACGCACTGGAAGCCAACATTGCCAACATTATTCGTGAGATACCGGCCGAAATGTTGGAAAGAGTATGCCAAAATTGGACTAAGCGGATGGACCATTTGAGGCGCAGCCGCGGCCAACATTTGCATGAAATAATCTTCAAACATTAAATTATATCGACCCAACTATCGATCCAAATAAATATTTCATGCATTTTTCTGAATTTTATGTGTTTTTTTTGTTTACTTTCCGATAGTTCTTATAAAATCACCCATTATATATATATATATATATATATATATATATATATATATATATATATATATATATATATATATATATATATATATATATATATATATATATATATATATATATATATATATATATATATATATATATATATATATATATATATATATATATATATATATATATATATATATATATATATATATATATATATATATATATATATATATATATATATATATATATATATATATATATATATATATATATATATATATATATATATATATATATATATATATATATATATATATATATATATATATATATATATATATATATATATATATATATATATATATATATATATATATATATATATATATATATATATATATATATATATATATATATATATATATATATATATATATATATATATATATATATATATATATATATATATATATATATATATATATATATATATATATATATATATATATATATATATATATATATATATATATATATATATATATATATATATGTACATATATATGAGTTCATAATTCCTAGTAATACTAACATATATGTAATTTCTTATCTTACGCTTTGTTACGGTGTTCAAAACTTTTTTAAATTAATCATAGCTATCCTAATATGAAACCTGTGTCGACATTATGTATGACCACATACATAATTTGAGCCGAATCAAATGTAGGATATATTTGCTCTTTTCAACAAAAATTCAAAAAAACAAAAATTTTGTTACTTTTGGATCGAAAAAGTAGTCTAAAAATATTTGATACTGAAATGAAAATATAATTTTCCATGCCTGGTGTGAGCCATTTTTATATGTATCCATGCCTGGTGTGAGCCATTTTTATATGTATGTAAATTTATAGACACATAATTAAAAATTAGTGGTACATGAAATAAATATTTATTTAACACGAGATTTTATTGACTAAAAACATTGCATTAATTACCGTTTTTGTTATGTTAAATCGCAAACAATTAATTTGTTGTTTTTCTTAATAAACTTAAAGTATTAATTTATTAAGCACAATATGACTTTTTATCAAACACGTGAAAATAAATATAATGACAGATGGAAGATGAAAGATGTTGCCATGATCCAATTATTAGGTCAATGCAACTCTCCTGATGATTTTTTGCAGGGTTGTGTTTTGATTGTCGTAAACAATCGCCAAACTCTCAAAAGTTGTTTATATTTTTGGACGCCATTGCTGTTATATACAGAGAGCGAGGCTGATCGGCTTATAGCCGCGGCTCAGCCGCAGTCGATTATTTTTCTTGCTGCTTAGCCGCCGCCGACTTTAGCGGCTAATTTCGTATATGAATTTTATTTTAATTGCTTAATTAATATAAAACAAAATTTTTAATAAATCAAACCAATTTTGTACCGAATGAAAAAAGTTGAAGAACGAGGAGATCCGACAAAATATAAGAAAGTTTTAAGCCATTAATAGCCTGTTTTTAGAAAATGAATTAGTTTGTTCACTCGTTAAAAAAACGAACAAAAGTAGTTTTACGTTTTTGTAACATACAATATTTAAGTGAGTGAGAATATATGAGAGAGAACGAAAGAGCTTTTAATTTTTTCATATATATTTAGTTATTAAAAAATGAAATCAGTCGTAATAAACGAATGAAAGTGTTTAAAATAGTCGATAAGCAATATCCACTCGTTTGTCTTGCAAATTGCATGAGTAAAATTATATAGACAGCAAAAAGTTCGCGCAAAATTAAAATTTGCATAAACAAAGTAAAATATATAACGTCCATGGGCATTAGTTTCTTTCCAAAGTGGAAATAATGTCCACCAAAATTGAGAAACAACGCCAATGAACTTTGTTTCCACTTTAAAATGGAAACAGTATCCATTATTTTCCCCTCTGGTCATACAAAATAGAGGTTTTGCTAAGATTTTTTTCTTGACGACTTTCTCCTCGGGTATGTCGATTAGTGTTTTTTTGAGTAATGGTTTTCTGCCATACCAGCCTTCGGACAACTTTTGGCTAGTCTCCTCTTGAGTAAAAATTTGCTGACTAGCTTGCCTTTAGCAATTAGGCTAAGAAGAAACTTGTTCAGTGCAGAAAATAATTATTAAACGAAGTCGCCATTCGATATACCCAGAGGCGAAAATCTAGAAGCACGTCCAGCAAGGCAGAAACTTTTTACTTAGCGAAGTTACTTTTTGATATAAACCCTACAGATAATATTGGACTACGTGGTCCAATCTAGTTGATATCGAGTAGTTACAACATGGTCCTATGTAATGCAATTATGGACCATATCATTTGCAAACAATAGCTTCTAGTTAACCGACATGTGTTTGCGTTTTGACGAGTGTAATCGTTAAAACACGAACACTTGATTGCTCCATCTAATAGTGACATAGAGTAGTTTTAAGACTAGTTCGATGTAATGCAGACATGGACCATATCATTTGCAAACAAGAGTTTGTAGTTACGCGACAAGTGTCGTGTTTTATTAATTTCAACACGAACACTTGGGTGCTCCATCAAGTGTTGACATGAAGTAGCTTTGAGATTACTCCGATGTAGTGCAGAGTTAGGTTATATGGTCCATCCGTAGGACATCGTAATGTTAAATCGATCATGTTTTCTTTATACATTTAGTTATATTTGGAGTAGTCCTAGTCTTATATGGAGTATACTTTACATGCGTGTTTGGACAAGTTGCGTTATCTGCTGGGGACATAAACATACATACATATGTATATACATACATATTACATACAGAGATAACTAAAGGAGAAACCCCTTAATTCCGGGCGAAGGCAAGCCATGCAATCAATCTTTAGTCTACAAAACTACCTTTGATGATTCATCGTAACAGTATGTATGCATATGCATGTATGTATGTACAATTGTAAATATGTATGTCCATATGTATACATGTTTCTGTATTTTTTTATTTTAAAAAATTTCAAATATTTTAAAATAATTTTTGTTTTTCAATTAATTATTTGTTTTTATGAGCAAACGGCAGTTTATTTGTAAGGTTAACACCAAATACGATATGCTTACATGAGAAAAAAAGCTAAATATATGAAAACAAATGTATTGGCAATAATATTCTCTCACGAAATAAAAAAAGCTTTTTTACTTCAAAAACGAAAACAAAATGTGAGAAGACTTTTGTTTTACAAAACCGGGCTATAAGTGTAAAAAGCTGATTTTAATTTCCATACATAATTATTTTCATACAATCTGATTTAAATTAATTTTGTATTAAAAGTAAATAAAAAATAATATAGCTGTTTTAGCTTAAGGGCTAATAAACTTCTTAGTTTTTATTAGAATTTAGCGATTGCATCCATCATTTGTCGTCACAAAATTATCTTTGAAATACAGCCCGAAAAAATATGCTTAGTATATTTTTTCATCAATGGAGCAGTTTAAATGAGTTTTTGGGAAAAGGTCTAAAAATATATTTTTTTAAATTTTAAGGCCTGTAACTATACTTTTTTTATACGATCGGCGCAATCAATGTATTGAATGAAAGAATAGAGAGATATCTTACAACAGTGTGCAATTTATTTTATTCAGATGAGCCGTTCTCGGAATTTTCACCAATAAACGAAAAAACTAAAAAAAAAAAACTTGTTTTTCGGGAATATCGGGAAAGCGCGCATTAAGAAAAATAAATGAATATAATTTTCGTGTTCAGCGACCTCAATGTTTTTTTTTTGCAAGATATGACAAAGACTTAGAAATTCGAAAAGTTGCTTCATATTTCATCTTAAGTTTGTCTGAAATCTGACCTTGTATGTATAAAATAGTGGATATTTTGAGTGTAATGAGTTATTACAGCCATAAAGAATATATAATGTGGCATCATATGATGTTTCACAAATTGATCGATTTGATATTTAAAATCTTGATGCTGCGGTAGAGGGCTAGAAGTAGTTCCCAATATATTTTTCATTATTTTTCCCATGTATATTGCTATTCGCAATTGAAATTCGCAAAAAAAAATCGCACGCTCCACTCTAATGTACGGCTGTCAGATTAGCCGATTTCGCCTAATTGTTGTCGAGAAAAATATAGCTAGTAATTCTTCTAAAATATAGTCGGCTTCGGCCGACTAACAGCCACCGCCGCCGACTGTTATGTATCGGCTTCGCTCTCTGGTTATATATTTGTTTACATTTTACCAGAACGAAAAAATACACACAAAACACATTTTTCTTGCTGTTGTAGACAGCTGTTTTTGACATCTTTACGATTGTTATACACAAACAAAATGCCTGTTGTTTTTTGTATTGTTGTATTGTTGTACTGGTGCATAGACCTGTATTATTAGATCATGGATGTTGCAAATGAAAACATGTTTTTTTTCATTTTTATCATTTTCCACGCATTCCTCTAAGATGTGGGTAGATGTAAAAAGTCTATAACATAAAGAAATTTCAATGTAAAAAGTTTTTTTTTTTATAAAAAAGAAACGTGTTTTATTTTTCTTTTCATGTAGAAAATTATAGTGTACTTAAAAAAGAAAATAAAAGAAGATATTTGAGTGATTCCACGTAAAACGGCACTATGCAAGAAACATTTTTTTTTTCATTTTTAATAAAATCTCTCAATTGATGTTTTTTAGAGAATGACAATTATAGAAAAGACAAAAAAATACACTATTTAATATTTTTTAATCAATTTGAGGCACTTTTAAATGATTATTGAATTTAAAAAAATATTCGGCTAAAGTATTTTGCTGTCTATAATAGAATTGATAGCAAATAGTTTAATATCTTATTATGTTCTTATGAGTTTCTCTTTATGTTATTTATATTAATTAAATCAATAAAAAGTTTTATTACTTCGAATTTTTTAAATTTTCGTACTAGGTCACACCCGTCTTATTTTAAAAATAGTTTTTATACAAGAAATATAATTTTTTGTCAAACAGTAAATGCATAATACAATTAAAAACACTTTGAACAGGTATCTATACCAAAACTATTGTGTACCTTATAGTCAAAATTGCAAAGAATTTATACTGAAAGTCATAATTCTTTAAAACTAAGATTTGTAAGGTCACACCCGTCGCAGCTTTCTGACGATCATCCTAAGCAGAAATCGTGTTCTATCAGTGTCTACCCGTTATTTAACGACTTTAAGCTTAATGTTCTTGCGAGCCGCAACGTTTTTATAAGTAAAAAATTTTATATTCTTGATTTATAACAAAAAATGTGTGTAAAATGGTCACACCCGGCTAAATGGAATTACTCATTTACTTTTAATTTTTTTTTTATAAGAAAAAAATTTGATTTTGTGCCTAAGAATATTTTATTTTCCAATGAAAACTTTTTATTTTAAGTTTTCGGTTCTTAATATCTGATGCCTGAATGAAATATAAAAAAGGCTAGAAAAAAGCCACGAAGCTAAAACTCAAATTTCGACGCTAAAAGACAAAATAAAAAGTTAAGTCTAGCCTCGTAAGGGCTAAACAGGCAACGCTGTTTCGCTGTTGCATTGGGATTATTGAAGCTTCTTTAACCCAATGTCTTTTAAAAGATACTTGGCCGTTCTTAAATCGTGTTAAGAATTTTTCTACAGCTGCGAAGTTTTTCTTTATTAAAACAATGATAAGAAAACCATATATTATACCATATTCCACTTATGAATTCACATATTGGGGTAAGCTGGTTTCGGTATTTCGGGATAAGGACATAGAGCCGTTGCTTGGAATATCCCACATATTTTTCTTTTCTTTTTAAAAGCAGATTTAAGGCTCATTTAGCCGACCGTAACATTGATGTAGTTGCATGTGCTGATCGTTTCTGTCACATTGAAAAGCTATGAGACAGAAACGATCAGCACATGCAATTACATCAACGTTACGGTCGGCTAAATGAGCCTTTAGCCGACCGTAACGTTGATGTAGTTGCATCTGCTGATCGTATCTGTCACATTGAAAAGCTATGAGACAGAAACGATCAGCACATGCAACTACAGCAACGTTCCCACGACAATTGGATCTACGCTCCGGATCGACCCGACTCTCACTCGGCCAGAGATTGTCAACCCAGTGACAGCTATCAAACGGAAGTTTTTTCCTCAGGTGAGCAAGTTATGCGAGTAACTTTGCTCAATATCCTATTAATTATTGCTGGCATCGAATAAAATCCAGGCCCCCCGTCTGGAACTGTTCTGTGTGTCACGAACGCTTAATGCGGAATACCACCTCAGTCAGGTGTAATAACTGCAATAGCTGGTGCCACCTGAGAAGGTGCTCAGGTCTCACCAGCCACCGCGACTGGTCCCCCAGCTTTATGGCAAGTTGTTGCATTTCCCATGCCTGTAAATCCCAGCACCTCCCTTCCCAACCCAGTCCCACAAACTCCTACTCACACAACACCTCCACAACACAGAGTGCGGCCCTCCCCAAGCGTATGCGCAGTATGTAGGGACAATATAAGTGGGAGAATAACAGAATAACTGCAATTCGGTGCAATGGTTGTAACAATTGGTGCCACATGAGGAGTTGCACCAACTTGCGATATCGCAGAGACTGGAACAGTAATTTCATAGCTACTCAACAACTGCTCAAACAACCCTAGTGCAAGTAGCTCTCAGGTCTCTCCCACGCAATCACCAACTTCGCGTAGCGTGTCGCAAGCATCAGTACAATCTCCAATGCAACAACCCATCCCGTCGCCGGGAACCCCAACACCTAACACCTTACCCCGACGACCGCCCTGACACCTCATACAGCGGCGAGTGCATAACCCAGACCCCCTATCTTCATTCCGGATCCTGCAACTAAATTGCAATGGTCTTAGGAACAAGGTAGTGGAGATTACGAATTACATGCACACAAATAACATACCCATAGCCGCAATACAGGAAACAGAGCTGCACAGCAGGAGCACCCTCTCGTCCTGCGGGAATTTCAACATCGTTCGGAAGGACAGAAATAGAGGTGGAGGACTAGCATTCATAATTGAACGCAACGTCAGGTACGTGTTAACCGTCCCACCAACCTGACCCGTATTTGGAAGTAATGAGCATCCCAATAGACACTGGAGATATTGAATTGGAGATCGTCAATGTGTACATCCCGCCCGTCAACAGCATAGGGGCTAATTATCACCCAAGCATTTCCCACCTCCTGCAAGGTGATAACAGTAATACTTGTCGACTTCGATGCTCATCACGAGAGCTGGTTATCACAGCTACCCAACGACCCTCGCGGCATTCTCATTCCCGACCAGATAGACGAATCTGACTTCGCTGCCATTAATGAACACTTCTCTACTATAGTTACAGCTAGATGCTCAAGCTCCCCAGACATCTCTATTGTCTGCTCGTCGCTACTTGCCTACACAACCTGGCAAACCCATACAGCATTTAACTCAGACCACATTCCCATCTTGGTCAACGTAGAGAAGCCTAGCGACTTTGTGTAGCCTGATAAACGCACGTTTGTGAACTATAACAAAGCCGACTGGAATAGTTTCACAAGCTTTTTTGACGATTCCCTCCGTCACCTACCACTCCCTACTTGTGGGAAACAACTCTGAGACTCTCAGTTCTCAGGGCGGCTAAGCGTATCTTCCCGGCAGGAAGAATTCCAAACATCCGACCACATTTTCCATCCAGTGCAGCGCGCCTGGCACAAGAACTTGATCTCCTACGCGCCTGCAACCCGGCTGATGAACGTGTAGAACATCTCACGGCACAAATAACTTCTCTTGTTAATGAATACCGCCGTGAAAAATGGTTAGCCCATTTCAACCATTGTTCTATAGACTCAAAAAAGCTATGGCCAACAATAAAGTCTATCTGGTTCGAACAATCAGAAAAATCTCGCTGCTATTGGCTTCAATAACACGCAGCATACAGATGCCAAAAAATAGCTACCATGTTCTGCCGACAGTTTGTCGAACATCCCACCTCGCAGAACGTGTCCAAAAGGTCTATAGTACGGAGAGCCAAGACGACTCTGAGTCATACTCCTTCACACCTACTGAAGTTGAGAACATAATCTCCAAAGCGAAACCCTCTGAGGCCCTCGGACCAGATGGCATCTCCATGCTAATGTTAAAAACTTGACACAGTAGCTCTGGTTTTCCTCACGAGAATACTAGAACTCTGGATCCGCCAACTGGTGATTCCAGATATCTGGAAAGTTGCAAGGATCACCCCGATTCCAAAACCAGACAAACCCGCTAATCAGGGAGATTCCTACCGCCCTATCTCCCTCTTGTCACCCGTAGCAAAGGAGGAGCATTTCCCGCTCGCCACACACCAACACGGTTTCAGGGAAGCCCATAGCACCACGACGGCACTAAATCTGATAGCTACCCAGATCGCCAATGGCCTTAATCAGCACAGACCGTGCCAATGCACAATTGTGATTGGTCTGGACTTTTCCAAGGCATTTGACACGGTCGATCACTCGATACTGATTAATGACATCATGGACTCCAGTCTTCCCAACGACACAAAACGCTGGATTGCCAACTACCTCAATGGAAGGCAAGCGTTTGTGCAGTTCAGAGGCCAAAAATCAAGTTACCGCAAGATAAAAAAAGCGTAACTTGAAGATATCACCCTCAAAGTCGTCAGTGTCCCTTTTCACTTCTTGGACTAAGGAAGTAAGGTTGGAATTAGACATCTCTGTCCTGGGCAGGCGCATACCTACCGTGCGTAACCCTAAGATCCTGGGCGTAGTATTCGACAGCCTCCTTCACTTCGCGTCGCACGCCACATATATCAACCAAAAAGTGAAATCCCGGAACAAGGTCCTTAAAGCTCTCGCTGGCACCTCCTGGGGCATGAACAAAGAGGTACTTATAACGACTTATAAAGCCATCGGTCGCTCTCTCTTAAATTACGCTGTCCCAATATGGACCTCATTCCTCAGCGACACCCAATGGCGAGTATTGCAAACAACTCAGAACAATGCACTCCGAATCGCTACAGAATGTGTAAAAATTACCAATATTGACCACCTACATGAGGAGACATTAATGCTACCTGTTAGGCAGCATAATGTACTGCTCACAAAGCAGTTCCTGGTGGCATGTCACCTGCCAACCCACCCTAATCATCAAATGTTGATGCAGAACCCTCTCCCGAGACACATCCGAAAGGACTTCAGGCACTACCGTGATGACATTCGAAACGCCATTCCACCCGACGTTAACAGGATGTCCATCGCGAACGCCTTGAAGGATTTGCATCAACAAACGGTCACCGAAACTGTGAATAGCTATAGATGCAATAAAGTCCTCAATACCCACCCGCCCGCGATTTCGGACAGTGAGCGGCAACTTACTAGACAATCTCGCTCAACCCTGGCACAACTAAGAGCCGGCTAGAGCAGTATACTGAACTGCTACCAAGAACGTATAGTCCCCGACACATTAAATCGATGCCCGGATTGTCTCTAAAGCCCGCACGACACTGAACACTTGTTCAATTGCCCCAAAAGGTCCACATCCCTTAACCCCATAGACCTATGGCTAAGACCAACTGAGGTGGCAAGGTTTCTCCAGCTCCCACTCCCTCCTAATGACACCCATAACACAAATAATTAATCTCTATTTAATTACAGGAAAGAACTCCCGACAACAACAGCAGAGCTGTTACAACAACAACAGCATCAACGTTACGGTCGGCTAAATCTGCCTTAAGTTTTAATATATTGAAATAGAGGATAAATAAAAAAAGTCCAAATTTTCCTAAATTTTTACTACTTTTAAGCGACTTATGAATTCGTGTGTATTTTTTTATGATTTTAGACGCATAACTCTGTCATTTGTGAATCGATTTTCAAAATTATTTCTATGTTCGAAAGGGTTTGCCTGCAGTTTGGTCCCATAATTTTTTTCGAAAATCGGATGGGGAAATTTGCTCCCCCATGCATAACTGTGTCATTTGTGAACCGAGATTCTAAATTCTTTTTTATATTGAAAGAGTTTGCCTGCAGTTTGGTCCCATCATTTTTTTCGGAAATCGGAGGAGGAAATTTTCTTCCGCCATGCATAACTCTGTCATTTGTCAAGCGATTTTCAAAATTCTTTTTTTATTTGAAATGGTTTACCTGTAGTTTGGCCAATAATCTTTTTTTTTTTTTAATGGGAGAGGGAGATTTCCTTCCCCCAATGCACAACTCTGCCATTTGTCAAGCGATTTTCAAAATTATTTTTTTGTTTCAATGGTTTTGCTTGCAGTTGGTTCAAGAACTTTTTTCCGAAATCGGTGGGGACATTTGCTCCACCAAACCCCCCAACGAATAACTGGCATTTCTAATTCGATTTTAATTGTTTTGTTTGTTTGCCCGCAGTTTTGTTCCATAATTTTTTTCGAAAATAGATAGAGAATTTTGCTACAATAAGATCTTTGCATTGAAGTCGATTTTTTTGGCAGAATTATTTATATATTTTTTATAATTTTAAATAAAGATTCAAGCCAGATTGATATACATATTTATAAAAAATTCTTGCAAAAAAAACCCGACTACAAAATAGACTGCCCACTAATTGTGTAAGCGAAGTTTCATACGAATCGATAAGTAGAACATATGAAAAAGACTATTTACTTTGCATGGGCGTAGCACAGCCCACTTTTTATCATGATATAGTGTTTAAACAGAAGCTTAATGTGTGTGTAAAGTTCCATAAGAATCGGTTGAGTAGAAGTAGTTGAAAACGAATGTGTATTTACTTTGTATGGGCGTGACCCCGCCTACTTTTCAATGGGACCAATGTGAAAGTACATCCTTTTCAGAGCTGCGAAAGATTGCAATCAATTTGATTGCAATCACATGATTTCATGTTAATGATTGCTAGTTTTTGATTGCAATCAAAATCGTAAATTTGATTTCATGATTTCAATTTGAAATCACGAAATCATTTCAATAAAAATGATTGCAATCAATTTTTTGAAATTAATTTCTATATTAATGACTACAATCAAATTTTATTGCAATCAAATCCAGTGATTGCAATCAAAATGAAATCAGAATCAAAATCATCGTTCTCTTCAAATGATACTCATTTTGCTAGAAATAAAGCTTACTCTGATAATTAAAAAACTGCATGATATGGCTAACTAACCTACGTTTTGGTACGTTTTTTATACAATTTTGTTGGACTTAGTAGTGATTTCAGGGAAATCGATTGAAATCAAATGATTTCAACAAAATTTGATTGCAATCAATGATTTAAAAAAAAAATTATTTCAAAATGATTGCAATCTTATATACCCTTCACAAAGTAATATAAAAGGTATATCTTTGGTCACAAGGTATAACAGTTAAGTCGAGTTAGGACAAAGTGTATTTATCATTATAATTTTGTTTATTTCTCTTAACTTAGCTGTTGTTTCATTATAAATTAAATTACAAATTAATATAGTATAAAATTGCTAGCATTAGCTTAATCTAATTTCCCTGATTTTACACAGCGATTTTAAAATTCTCACTAGCCAAAATCGAGTTTAGTCGTTATTCCTTGTGGGCACAGATACATGTACTTGCAATTATATACGAAATAGCTATGCAATAATTTCCAAATAACTTTCTTAATTACTGTTTTCGTAAAATATGCAAACTTTTGTATATATGTAACTATTACGAAATATAGTATTTTGTAATACATACATAATTTATTCAATTGAGAGTTTTTTTTTAATATCTAATGTTTAATTTACGCATCAGATACATACCTATTTTTAGTTTACATATATACAGTTCATTCCGCATTAATTTAGCAAATATAAATTTAGAATCATTTGAGCTCAAAAAATATAGATTTCCTAAAAAAAATTTTTTGCAATTTTTCTATTTGATACTAACAAATTGTATCCCAAATAAATATTTTATTAATTTTATTTATTTACTATTAATTTATTTGCTATAATCTATTTTTTCTGTTATTGATTTTAATATCTTATGATAAATAAGTATATTTATTAATTGACACAAAAAGAAACATTTAAAAAAATAAAAAATTTCAGGCGCCGTGATTTGAACCCGACTCCCGAGAGAAAAACAACAATTGGTAAACCGCCTAGCGCTCTCAGCCAAACAGCTACATAGTTATATGAGTTTGATTTAATATAAATACTTAACAGCTGGCTTGCTGGGTGAGTCATACAATATCTCAACTAATATTATATGAATCGTCGTACAAAAGATCAGATGATAGGGATGGTTGCCAGATTTGATGATTTAACGTCATTTTGGCGATTTTCGGTGTCAAAAATTGGACTTTAACGACTAAACGATTTTTACCTTAAATTAGACGATTTTTACGCATTATAAGTTACAATATTTTAGAACTTTTAAAACAATTTTGATTTTGATTAAGAACTTTGCAGCTTTTGCTACAATATGTAATAAAAGTAAGGAGTAAAAGGGAGAGTTATACCAATAACTAATCATTTTAATGTTAATATTTTTAGTATTATATGTTTTTCAAAACCTCTTCTCTCCATAATTTATCAACTGCTGCACGCATACATATGGATGTATATCAAATATAAAAAATTTTAAACACAAAAAAACGCTCAAGTATAGCTTTGCATCCTATGCGAATTTAAAGTAGAAAATTCCAAAAACCATAAAATGTTATAATATTTTTATTAGACTTTAAAGTTGATTTATTCAATATTTTGTGGCTTACCGAGTTGCTGCACTGTACTTATACTATTTTTCTAAAAGCAAAATTCACTAAACATGTGATTATTAAGTTAAAACAACAATTGATCATTTTATTGATAAGAATTTCGTTTAGTTTGTGTAAAAACTGAGAATTTATTTGTTATGTTCTTTATTATTAATTATCATTCTGTTTATTAAGTAGATTTCTATACAAAATTAGTTTTTAACCTCGAAATAAGTGTTTTTACTTTTGACGAATTTTTGACGATTCAATATAATTATTTTGACGTTTTTGACGATTTTTCGCTCGAAATTTTACGAATTTATCCCTATTTCATCTGGCAACTATGCCTGTGCCTCGCTACTGTTATTTGTGAGAATTTCTTACATCGAGAAAAAATTAATAATTATACCCATTATCTTAGTTGCATTTTGCTTTTAGAAAAATAATATACATACAGTGCAGTAAGTCGGTAAGCCACAAAAAATATTGAATAAATGAACTTTTAAGTTTAATGGTTTTTGGAATTTTCTACTTATATACGCATCATCATTATTTGAATTATATTATTAGAACTTTAAAAAAAAAATTCGCTAGGATGCAAAGCTGTACTTGAGTGTAGTTTTTTTACATTTGTTATATTTGATATACATACATCCAAGGGTGAAACGAGTGGAGCGGTCGCACAAGGCGCCAAGGTGCATATTTTTGTTATAAAAATTTATAAAATATGAAAGGTGAGCGTAGTTTTAGTAAATTGAAGCTAATAAAAACCTACTTAATGCTACGAACACAACTAGGACGAACGACGAATTTCGCCCAACGCGACGAATTCGTCGATGAAAATTCGCTGTTTAAATTCGTCGTATGAAGCAAAATAGCGACGAAAACATAACAGCTGTTGTAGTTGATAAAGTTCTTTACTGTGTGTGCAAAGTGTGATTATATTAAAATAATACATACTTGAAAAATTATACATTAACAAAAACACAACTAAAAGCTATTTTTATAGTAAATTATTATCTATATTTATTTCAAATACTATAAAATAAAAATAAAACAATAATTAAAGTAAAAATTAACTTTATTTACTAAAATACTTCAATACTAAAACCAAACATGGTCACTTGGCACTGATTTGTTCGTCGTTCGCCGGCGTAAAAAATAGAAAAAAATCTATTCAGAGTTCGCCGCGTATGACGAATTTCGTCCGACGCCGTTATTGTGTGTATATTTATATACACAAATATGTTTTATTTTTGACGACGAATATTCGCGGCCTAAAATTCGTCATTCGTGCCAGTTGTGTTCCTAGCATAAGATTGACCCTAGCCCAGGAAAAAATAGTAGACCTGGTAATTTTATCAATTGAAAATGATAATGCTCAATCCACAAATGAAGATAATTTAATTGTAAAATTTGCCAAGATATATTAAAATAGGAAGTTATTAAAACTAAAAAGCGTTTTCATAGTTTTAGCTGGCTGCCAACATTGACGATAGATATGTAAAAGAAAAGATATAATAAGTCACACGAAATTATTCATCAAGCCAGATAAATACAATAATAAAATTTTAAATCAGCTTCAAAAACATGTTTTAAAAAAATATATCATATTTTTTTTCTGTTGACCAAAGGCCGCCGATATCAAATCTCGCACCACCCTGCCAAATTGCTAGGGCCGGCGCTGCATTCATATGTTGCAGTTGATAAATTATGGAGAGAAGAGGTTTTAAAAAACATATAAACTAAAAATATTAACATTAAAATGATTAGTTATTGGCATAATTATCCCTTTTACTCCTTACTTTTATTACATATTGTAGCAAAAGCTGCAAAGTTCTTAATTAAAATCAAAATTGTTTTAAAAGTTCTAAAATATTGTATTAACTAACTTATAATTCTTAAAAATCTTCAAATGTAAGGTCAAAATCGTTTAGTTGTTAAAATCCCATTTTTGACACTGAAAATCGTCAAAATGGCGATAAATCATCTAGTCTGGCAACTATCCCTATCATCTGATCTTTTGTACGACGATTCATATAAAATTATTTGAGATATTGTATGACTCACCCTGAAAGCCAGCTGTTAAGTATTTATATTAAATTATTATGTAGCTGTTTGGATGAGAGCGCTAGGCGGTTTCCCAACTGTTGTTTTTCTCTCGGGAACCGGGTTCAAATCACGGCGCCTGAAACTTTTATTTTTTTAAATGTTTCTTTTAATGTTAATTAATATACTTATTTATCATAAGATATTAAAATCAATAACAGAAAAAATAGATTATAGCACATAAATTAATAGTAAATAAATAAAATCAATAAAATATTTATTTGGGATAAAATTTTTTAGTATCAAATAGAAAAATTGCAAAAATTTTTTTAGAAAATCTATATTTTTTGACCTCAAATGATTCTAAATTTATTAGTATGATTATTTCGAACATATTTGCTTTGTGAATCCAAATTGATTATTAGGCTAAGGTTCGTAACGTTATATTCAGAAAATAATCATACTAATAAACAATTAGCTACTGGCTTGAGCTTTTCACATGTTTACATGTTCATATATACTTAAGTATAAAAGCAAACCAAAAAAGTTTGTTTTGAGTAGAACAAAAATCAGAAAAATGGGAATGAAGAAAATAAACCGATGGCAACGCTGGGAAAGTTACTTTAATATCAACTTGAGAGTGATTTAATTCTCATATTCAATTTTCACGAAAAAGTTGTATATATAAGAATTAAAATCACTTTCAACAGTCACTTGCCAAGTGGTGATAAGCAAATACACGTGAGCACTGACGATGGAAGTGTAGCGGCTTCTAAAGTGGCGCTACTCTGTTCTGCTGTGTACGTTGAAAAATTAAGGTGATGTTAATTTTTCCCTTGTTCCTTGGAATATTAATCAGCCCAATTCTTTCTGAATATAACGTTACGAACCTTAGGCTAATAATCAATTTGGATTCACAAAGCAAATACGTTCGAAATAATCACACTAATAAACAATTAGCTACCTGGCTTGAGCTTTTCACATGTTCATATATACTTAAGTATAAAATCAAACCAAAAAATTTGTCTTGAGTAGAACAAATATCAGAAAAATGGTAATGAAGAAAAATAAACCGATGGCGACGCTGGGAAAGTGCACTTTAATAGCAGCTTAAGAGTGATTTAATTCTCGTATTCAATTTTCACGAAAAAGTTGTATATATAAGAATTAAAATCAAGTGGTGATAAGCAAATACACGTGAGCATTGACGATGGAAGTGTAGCGGCTTCCGAAAGTGGCGCTATACTCTGTTCTGCTGTGTTCGTTGAAAAATTAAGTTGATCTTAATTTTTCCCTTGTTCCTTGGAATATTAATCATGCCCAATTCTTTCTGAATATAACGTTACGAACCTTAGCCTAATAATCAATTTGGATTTTAAATTTATATTTGCATAAATTAATGCGAAATAAATGTGTAAAATAAAAATTCTTGTTTAAGAATACCAATTTTGTAGTATACTTTTTGTACAACTAATACACGTAATCTCAACAAAAGGTATCTGATGCGTAAATTACACATTAGATATATAAAAAAAACTCTCAATTGAATAAATTATGTATGTATTACAAAATGCTTTATTTCGTAATAGCTACATATATACAAAAGTTTGCATATTTTACGAAAACAGTAATTAAGAAAGTTATTTGGAAATTATTGCATAGCTATTTCATGTATAATTGCAAGTGCATGTATCTGTGCCCAAAAGGAATAACAACTAAACTCGATTTTTGCAAGTGGTCAAAAGAGAATTTTAAAGTCGCTGTGTAAAATCAGGGAAATCAGATTAAGCTAATGCTAGCAATTTTATACTATATTAATTTGTAATTCAATTTATAATGAAACAACAGTTAAGTTAAGAGAAATAAACAAAATTAAAATTATAATGATGCATACACTTTATCCTAACTCGACTTAATTGTTATACCTTGTGACCACAGATATACCTTTTATATTACTTTGTGAAGGGTATATAAGATTCGGCACAGCCGAATATAGCACTCTTACTTGTTATTAACTCGCTTTGATGTATATACTCGTATGTCTGTTCGAGTGGAAATTTGTTATTACTTTTAATGTAACTTCCTGATTACTTCAAATGTTTCAGAAGCATAGGGTTTCAGTGGCAATACAATTTTATGAGTAGAAAAGTGGACAGAGACACGCCTATAAAAGGTAAATAAATAATATCAATGAACTAGGTATTTTAATTTCTATATTTGGGATTTTTAATTTTCGTAATACGTCTTAAGCAAAAGCTTAATTTGATAAAATTTACTGGAATAAAGGATTTAAATGTGAATTTGCAAATTTTGTTTATAAAAACATCAACAAAGTACAAATAAAAACCTGAAATAAGATTATTTCTAAACAAAAATCCTTTTTTATGTGCACTTTGTATAACTGCACACTTAACATATTTTTGGCAGTTTTAAGTAATTTTTCATATAAAAAATCAAAGTTAGCTGCACACGCTATATAATTGTGTTTACCTGCACATTAAGGCAGATAAGTATATTTAGTTTAACAGCATTTTTGAGTTATCTGCACAAAAAATTGTGAACAGTTGTTTGTGAAGCTAAATCAAAATTACTGTACTAATACATTCTTATACTCAGGTTTTCTGACAACAGACATATATATCCCCTAAGGCAATAGTTTAGCAATATCCCTAAATTGTCATCTAGATTAAAATAATCAAAGTAATATTTTTATTTTCTTTCTTTTTAAGAAAATATAGACAAAAAAAATATTTAAAATAATAAATTTTATATAAAAAAAATATACATATTATAACATTAAATCAAAAATGTTAAAAACTCCCGAAGTAAATGGATGATAATAAATTCCAAATGGCTGGACCGAAAAATAGATTGGAAGATTTTAGATGAAGTCTCCTTGCAAAAAAAAAAAATAATAATAATCGACCTAGCCTTTTGGGAGCTACGGTACCACTAACGCAGACTCAAGATCATTTAAGCTGGATTCACCCATTGTTTCCGAACAAAATTTTTGTCCGGACAAAATTTTTTTTACATGTAGTTTGACGTCTCTCTTTGTGAGAGAGAGAAAAGAAGAGAAATAATTTTGTTCGGAACACTCTCAGCTTGAATTGGTTTAATTTTAATTTTTGTCCGGACAAAGTGGAACTGAGTTGCCACATCAAAGAATGTTTTTATAGCGATTCTTTCATTTTTTGTTTTATTTCTATAAATAATATCAAGTAATATCAGTATTTAGTTTAATAGTTAATAACATAAACACTAGTATTTTATCCAATTGCTACACAATTTTGTCGGAGATGTTTATTTGTTATTTACATATGTATAACATATGGTAGCTTTGATTTTCCAGACAAATTGTTCGAAATGGGTGAATCGTGTTGCAAAACACTCTCAGTAAAAGAAATTTTGTCCGGACAAAAATTTTGTTCGGAAACAATGGGTGAATCCACCTTTAGGCTCTACTAGGGAACAGCCAGACACCAAATACAAAATACAAACTACAAACTTATAACACCCCTCCTTTTTGGTGCTAAAAAAGGGGTAATCTCCAGGAACATTAATTTTAAAAATGCAAAATCTTCTTTTGATCTTCCTAATGCTATTTTGGCGATATCTTCTTATTTTCTTATAAGTGGTTATCTGGCGATATTGCTAGTTTATCATCTAGAAGTATCGCTTTCGTAATGCGAAGGAGTATTGCCATCGAGACACGTTTCTTCCCGAAGGAAGTATCTTCCGCAATACGAAATCGATTATTGCCGCAATAATATTTTTCATCCAGGCAATACGTTTGGATGGGATGTTTCCTCTTTTTGTGGTCTCTGTCAGAAGAAAAAATGTGCGTCCGGGAAAGTCCTAATTTTTACCGACTTACGGCCCTTTTCACAATGTACGATTAAGAGTTAACGTGGACTTTAACGACAAGTTTTGTATGAAGAAGTTGCTGTTAAAGCCTACGTTAACTTTTAATAGTACATTGCGAAAAGCGCCATTAAATGCAATTTTCAAGCAATATAAAAGCGAAAAAATATATAAATGTAAAACAGATACTTTACGCGAACTTAATCTGTTTTACATTTATATATTTTTTCGCTTTTATATTGCTTGAAAATTGCATTTATTAAAAACCAAGCTAAAAAGGAAAATAGCAGTTCGTATTAGATGTCCAGCTTATGTTGTAAATAATACTGTCCATGAAGGTTGTGATATATGACGTATATACGTATTTAAAATGTCGATGGTGTTCCGTAAAAAGGGCCAAAGTAATATAGATCTAAGCCAGAGTTCATATTTTATTTAATATGATTATTTCGAGCTTATTTATACGATATATTCAGAAATAATCAGGCGTGATTAATATTTCAAGGTACAAAGGAAAAATTAACATCAACTGAATTTTTCTACGCACACAGCAGAACATAGCAGCGCTACTTTCGGAAGCCGCTACACTTCCATCATCAGTGCTCATGAGTATTTTGCTTATCACTACTTTTCAGGTGGCTCTATGCTGGTCAGACGGGCTTGATTTGGTTTGCTAGCCAGTCTTTTTTAGGGCTTGCCAAGACTTAAGCTAAAAAGCTATTTGTCAAGCTAAAAATTAATTTCTATTCTGTGCAGAATTTTATGCTATTAGCTATTTTAGCGCTAGAATGGATTTAATGATAATTGATAATTTAATGAAAATCTTTCACCAAGGGCCTTTGCAAATCAGAGACCTTTATTTTTTGCTTTTGGAACTACTTATTAATGGAAATTCCTCGGGTCTATAGACGAATGATCAATTTTATACAGATTAAGCGTTTCATTCCACAGTGCGAGCTCGATATTCGCAACATTCGATAATCGCAGCACCCCGATTATCGCAACAGGCAATATTTTTATATTACAGTCATGTTTATGTATATTTTGGTTTTCTTATGTATATTTCTAAAGAGTAAATATGATATAATTAAAAAACAAGACGAAAAGGAAACCGAAAACTTCATATGCTACCATAGGCTCACAACTCAAAAATTTTTTTTTCGAATTTACTAACAATCTGCTATGTAAAATTTTGCGAGATTGGCCCTATTATCGCAACACCATCGATGTGTATTTAAGATTTTATTGGTAGTAAAATTATTGGAAAAAAATATTTCGTGTTATTTTTAAGTCCTACTTTTTTAAGCAAATGTCCGGGGTTTTTTCCTCTGCTGTCCTCTTTTTATAAGTTAAGCGATGACAACCCTACGTACAGAAAATCTAAGAACACATAATGTATTAGCACAAAACACAAGAACATAAGTACACTGTTTCACAAATGAGCTCGTTGGTGGACGAGTAAGTGGTCAGACTGGCGTGCAAAGGTGATGTGTTCGATACTAGTTCTTTTTACATTTTTAAAATATATATGATATGCATAGTATATATACTTTAATTTTGTCCATATCTCAGTCATTTATGGACCGATTTCGATGATTCTTTACAATAAGCTTCCAAGAGCTGAATGTTACCGATAAATTGAGTGTAGAGTACTGCCAAACGTATAGGGTCATAGAAATTCACAAACACATGAAAATCGAAACAAAGTAGCTTTTTGGATATATCTGTTATATATGAACAGATTTTCCTGAATTTCACATGCAAAAAGCTTCTGGAAAAGCCAGTCACGCGACTTCAACATTTAGGTCCATAAGTCTTCTAGAACCTCTGAATTATACCTTTCAACATCGGTCAAAAAAAACGCGACAGACGGATAGACGGTCACCGCTAAATCGACTTGGATTTTTATAAGGATCACGAATATATATACTTTATGGGGTCGCAAATGATTACTGTAGAAATTACAAACGGAATGACAAACCTATATATACCTGTTCTGTACATAGTAATTATACAATGTTACAATGAATATAATAACATGTAAATATACTATGTCCATTACAATGTATTTATAAACACCCTGTTAACAACCTTAGTTTTAAGTTCTTTTGTAATATAATGATGATTCTTTGAATAAAGCTCAATTATAAAACATGGTGTCAGGTGTGTTAACTAAAAAAAAGACAAAAGTTAAAAAATAATCATAGTCAAAGTTAATAAAATAACGTGGGATGACGGAAAATCGTTCCAAATTTAATAAAATAACTATATATACATATATATTTATTTGGCAAAATTAAAAAAAAAATTATAACAAAGTGATGACCGAACCAAAAACAGAAACAATGGGTTCTGTAATTAAATTAAATCTACAAGCGTCGAATATGGCTGCCGAATGGAAAAATTGGCTAGCCCAGTTCAGAATTTATCTCACAGCATCAAAGCTAGACGGGGAGCCTGACAACAGAAAAGTTGAATTGCTACTCCATCACATGGGACCGAAGTGCTTCCACATATTTAATTCATTTAATGTAACGGCAAGTGAGGTAAAATTCGAAGATCTTATTAAATTATTTTATGAATATTTCATACCAAAGAAGAACATCGCAATGGAACGCCATGCGTTTTTTTTCACGCAAACAAAATGGCGGTGAAAACATTGATGATTTCATTACTGCATTGAAAAATCTCAGCCTCACATGTGAATTTGGAACACTTAGAGAAGATCTGGTAAAAGATGTCTTCATATGTGGGTTGTCGCCAAGCCTGCAGCACATAAAGGAAAAATTATTGAGCGAAGGTGAGATAAAATTAGAGAGAGCCATAAATATAGCAAAAAGTATAGACCTAGCACGTGAGGGAGCTGTCCAATTAGATGGTCTTGGTGTTAATTTTTTAAAGAAAAAATTTCCTGAAAAGAAAACTTTTAAACAAAAATGTACAAAATGTGACCAAGTACATGCACATAAATGTCCGGCAGCAAATGCCATTTGCCATAATTGCAATAAAAAAGGGCATTATGCAAAGGTATGTTTTTTGAAAAAACAACAACAAGGAAATGCCGCTATGAATAAATCGTATGATCGTCAAAGACAACAGCAACGAAAATACAGCAATGGCAAATATGTTAAAAAATTTGTCACACACATATGAAGATGAGCCAACGGATTTATTTGTTGGTACCTTGTCATATAGTCAACGACAACAACAACGGAATGGTTCCGTTATAATTGAATCTTCTGATCATCAAAGGCAACACCAACAAAAGCAAAGTAATGAAAATTACCAAAACCAACAACGAAAAATTTTTCAGCAGAAAAGACAACAGAAGAAAAACAGCAACAATGAACAGATATGTTTAGCTATTAATCAACACCAAAGCCAATCTCCTAACATTGATGATTGCAAAGCAAAGTTAAACGGCTCGAGATTTTTTAGCACATTATACGCGAATTGCGGATTTTGGATGATTCCACTTAGTAAAAAGTCTTCAAAGTTATGCACCTTCAATACCCCTTACGGAAGATTCAGCTTTTTACGGTTGCCTTTTGGCATCAATGCCGCTCCGGAAATTTTTCATTTTGAAATGATAAAATTGTTTGGAGATATAAAGGGTTTGCTTATATAATGATGACTTCCTAATTTATGCAAAGACAGTTGAAGAACACAACGTAATTTTAAAAAGTGTGCTTGATAGAGCCAGACACGTTGGTATCAAGTTTAATAAAGCAAAGTCAAAATTTTTATTAACCGAAATTAAATTCATAGGTCATATCTTTAATCAACAAGGAGTCAAACCTGATAAAGATAAAATAAATTCAGTTTTAGAGATGCCAATTCCGAATAACGTATCAGACCTTCAACGTTTTTTAGGTATGGTAAATTACCTTGGGGATTTTATTAAAAACTTGTCTTTAAAAAACAAGAATCTACGTCAACTTTTACGAAAGGATATGAAACTTGAAATAACAAAGACACCAGTGTTGACATATTTTGATCCCTACAAACAGTTAACATTAACAGTTGATGCATCTAAATATGCAGTCGGTGCAGCAATACTACACGAGAAGAATCCTATTGCATATGCCTCAGCCTGTTTAACCAGTGCACAGTCAAACTATGCACAAATCGAAAAAGAGCTTTTCGCTGTCTTGTTCGGTTGTGTAAGGTTCCACCAATATATTTACGGAAATCAAGTTAATGTCGAGACAGACCACAAACCCTTAGTTACACTGTTTGATACGCCCTTATATAAAATACCACCAAGACTTCAACGTTTCATGTTACGACTTCAATGTTACAACCTAAAAGTAGTTTATAAACTTGGAAAATATTTATTTATAGCTGACCCGCTATCTAGATGTCCTTTAAATGAGCAGACTTTGGTGGAATTTGATAAAGATGTGTCACTACATTGTAATTTTTTAAAGACTCATAACGAAATTCCCTTTTCTAATGTCAGTGAGATAAAACAACAAATGGAAGTAGATCAGAATTGTAAGAAAATTAAATGGGTGGCCAAAAAGTCAAAGATTTGTTGACAAAGAAATTTGTCCTTATTTTAAAGTTAAGGATGAGTTAACGATGTTAGACAACATAATTTTAAAAGGAACTCAGGTTTTGATTCCTAGCAAGCAACGCCGCAAAGTTCTTGAATTTCTACATGAAGGTCATATGGGAATCCAACGATGTCAAAGTTTAGCAAGAAAAATGGTCTACTGGCCTAATATGTATAACGATATTGCAAATATTGTAAAAAATTGTGAAACATGTTTAAGATTTCGAAATTCTAACGCAAAAATTGAAATGTTACCACATGAGATCTATAGCATACCATGGTTTAAAGTTGGTAGTGATATTTTTTAATTTAACAAAAGGAATTACTTAATAGTGGTAGATTACTACACGAAATATTTTGAAATAGAATTGCTAGCAAATGGGTATTCAAGTACAAATGTTATAATGAAACTAAAATCAATTTATGCTAGGCATGGAATACCACAAATTTTCATTTCCGACAATGGTCCTCCATATAATTCAAAAGAATTCAAAAAGTTCTGCGAGGAATGGGGCATTGACCACAGGACAAGTAGTCCATATTTACCAAGGTCGAACGGGCTTGCAGAAAGATCCATTCAGACCGTAATGAAAATGTTTTACAAATGCCAGGAAAGTGGATCAGATCCCTACATGGCACTTTTATTATATAGGACGACACCGAAAGATAATATGCCAAGTCCTGCTCAACTTTTAATGTCTAGGTCTTTGCGAACAAAATTACCATCAGTTTCGAAAAATTTTCAACCTAAAGTGGTCGACACAGCAAAATATGAGTCAATTACAAACAGGAACCATGAAAACTGCTGAGCATTATAATAAAAATACTGTTCATAGAAAAACGATTAAAACGGGAGATAGTGTTATGAACAAAAAGAACAACAACTCTTCCTGGTTCCATGGGGAAGTTGTTGACGACTGCCAGGAACCGAGATCTTTCTTTATTAAGGATAATGAAGGTGTAACTTATAGAAGAAACGAGCAACATATATCTTTAAAGCCAGAGCCATTATCGGGGTTTCAAACAAGCAATAGCTCTTTGTTAAGGAATGACTGTGAAAATGTTAATAATCAGATTGTGAATGACGAAGAGATCCTGGATAGGAAAGAAAATACCATTACAGTTAATAATCAGATTGTTAATGAGGAAGATGTCCTAGATAGGAAAGAAAAGACAATTACAGTTAATAATGATAATAGCGAGGATAATTATACGACAAGAACTGGTAGAAAAATAGTTAAGCCGGCAAGATTTAAATAAAATGTCATGTAAAAATATTTCTCTTATGGTAAACCTAAATATTTAAATTATAATTCAAAATACTTTACACAAGCCAAATGCGAATTATGAATTAATGTAAAAAGATAAAACTTCAAACATTATGTAGATTTAAAAAAAAAAATTATTTTATTTTTCTATAACTCAACAAAACTGTTCGAATTAAACGTTACTTTACATCTTTATAAAAAAGGAGGATGTTCTGTATGTACATAGTAATTATACAATGTTACAATGAATATAATAACATGTAAATATACTATGTCCATTACAATGTATTTATAAACACCCTGTTAACAACCTTAGTTTTAAGTTCTTTTGTAATATAATGATGATTCTTTGAATAAAGCTCAATGATAAAACAATACCCTTACCATTTTTGGTGAAGGGTATAAAAACACAACGATACTTTCTCCTTTTTTTTGAAGCCGGTTAAAAAAACTATTTGCGTTTTTTGGGATAAATAAAAAAAAATAAACTGATTTCCAAACTTTACCATGTTAAGTAATTTTCAATGACCTATTCGAATATGCAAGGGCCATTTTGATATTTGCAAAAAAAATTTTAAAAAGTTATCCCCTAATGTACATATAAGGTAAATAAGTTCCAAAGTAATCATAGAACTTTTATTAAAATCATACAATTTCCCTTTCTTCTACATCTAAATCCCGAGTATATGGACTATTCCAATCTCGTTCAAAAACGGTTAACAAATTTGCGCGTATTGTGGAAGTTGCATTGCATTTATTTGCTGATTCTATGGTATCAGGCAATACTAAACCAACGCCAGCGGTATCCGTGAAATAATCACCCGACCAATTTGATGTACCAATATAGGCCGTATTATCGGTTACCATATATTTGTTGTGATTTACCCGACCATACGGAATTTTAATTTCATGTTCATCTGCAGGAACAATAAAGCGCTTTATTTTTATATCTACTTCGGGCATTGAACCTGAAACAGCTTGTAAAGACTTCAAAAAGTAATCCTCCGAGGGATTTGAATAGCGCCACCAGGAAATAAGCATTTTTATCTTTACTCTCCTATTGATGGCTGCCTCTTTAAGAGCATCATCAATATATGGCCAATATTTTTTATTATCTGTATATATAATCAAAGGATAATAGTCCATAACTGCAATATTAATGAAATGTTTGGCATTGTTTATTATTGCTACTATAGCAGCAATATCATCTACTCTTCCCTTGGCTGTTAAGGGCGGCGGTGAACTTGAAAGTAAAGCAAATTGTTGATAGCTTTTGTTTACATTTAAAATCATGGGGTTATCAAAATTATAAGTAGTGGAGTATATTGAGGGCCATTCTTCTGGTATAACGGAATCGTTGGTGCCAAGTAGCCAGTATTCCTCAAATATTTTGCCAAGATCTCTGGCCAAAGTTGGACAATCCATGGCCAAGATGCCCAACTCTTTGACTTGAGTTAACGACCTCCAATCCATATTTGCACTGCCTAAATAAATGTGTTTATTATCTGAAATCCAAAATTTTGTGTGTAAAACACCACCTCCCAGTAAACGTGTAAAGTCCAACGAGCGTATTTCGGCAGCACCTTTTCGCTGCAAAATTTCTGTATCATGATCGGGATCCTTGTCCGTTGGCAAATTTTGGGCAATGCGTATTTTTACTTTGCCTTCCAAACCAAGATCTAGTAAACTTTGGAAAATGTCTTCACCTTGGGCGGCTGTTGGATCATCCACAACATCTACACCTCTCAGAGTCCAATAAAATGAACCAATATCTAATGAATGTTGCGAATTATTCAAAAGTAGCTTCCATGCATGGTAGGATGACATATATAATGGGCTCTTTTCCGAAAAATTAAGATGTTCCGGTATACTTTCCACCAGTTGCATTTGGCATTGATCGATGGTGCCACTGTTAAATGTATCTATTCTTGAAATATTTTCAAATTTTAACAGTTTCATCAAATTGTTAAACACCAGATACATTGGAAAGATTACCAGCGAAGCCATTAATACATATAACAAGTAAACACATTTGAATTTGGGCAATTTATACCAATAAACTATTTTGTCACCATTTACTACTTTCTGATATTTTTCGTGTAAAGCAACATTAACAGTATTTGTTTGAATATTTTCGTTACCATGTTTATGAAACATACTTTTGTTATTTCGCACAAAGTTTTATTTTGTTCGAACTCCGAATGATAAGCCAACTACTTAAATTTAGCTGAATGAATTATTTATTTAACTTACGTTCAAAGAGATGAATTCAGAGACCTGCGCCGACACGGCTTAGCCGGCTCATGCCGCGCCGCCGACTGTTTCAGGCAGCCATCGTCGCCAATAATTTATCAGCTAAGAATCGGCTTAAAATTAGTTGTCGGTTAAGAGCAGAGGGCGAAGCCGATGTAAAATGGTGATCGGCGGCGGGTAAGAACAAATATAGTGGGCGGCGGCTATTAGCCGGCTAAGAGCCGAACATTTTTCACCGGCGGCGGCTACCCAAATTTATCGGCTAACGGTCGGCTAACAGAGTATTTCTTGCTTACTTACATACAAGGCATATTTACAACAGGTATACTCGGCCCAATTATAAATAAACTTGCCTTTCTAGACGATTTACTGCCTTATTTATAAAAATAATTTTCATAAGAAATTTTTTTCATATGTTTCAAAACCGAATTAAATATTTTTAAATGCGCATGTTAGTAAATACCCACTTTTTATTATAAAAAATCGGCTTAGACGCTAGCCGATATTAGCCGCAGTAATCGGCGGCGGCTAAGTGATTGTGAAAATCACCGGCGGCGGCTAATAGCCGGCTATTAGCCGACCGGCTTCGTGCTCTGGTTAAGAGTAGTCGCCGATTTTATTTTGACTTTTTTAACTGTAGTATGCAGTTCAAGGCGAATTCAGTTATTAATTCGCTTTGATGCAGCTCTGCCTGAATTTCAGGCTGCCATACGAAGTATGTTTGCACAAAACCTTCTGAAATTCAGGTTCTAAAAATTTTCAGGCAACTTTTAGTTTGGTAGTACGCAGCTGAAAAGAAAAATCAACACATTTTGCATAACTTAGCACATGTCAAAGCGAATTAATATCAAGTGGCCTTATCATTAAAACGACACACATACAAAGTAGGTGTAGGACTATTTTTATTTGGACGTTGACAGTTCGGGATAAAGTTTTTCTCTTTTTTTATATAGAGTTTGACTGATGGGGCGTAATCAGCTGATGAACATCTGTGTTGATGAGGCTACCTGGTACTAAATTCGCCTTGGAACATGGTAGAATAATATACAAAGTAGCCCTGGAACGTCAGCTGATTATTTTTTTTTTCGTGGTACGAACTATCAAATGTTGTGTATATGTGAAATAACTGCGTTGCACACACAATGCAACACGTATGTTTGGTGCTTCCGTTATACAAACACACACATACACTCTCTAATGTTTGACATTTCGGACCTCAAATGTACATTTGTATTAGTTATGCAGCTACCTAGTATATTATTCTACCATGACTTAGCATTTACACATGAAAGTAATTGCAAGAAAGTCGCAATACACTCACACTTTTTCACTAAACACTCAAAGTTATTTAACTTTGCACTCAGTTTTCAATATTTTTTTTAAGAAAGCATTTATGACACTTTCTGAAAATTAAATGACAAAGAGGTAAACAGTGCTGCCCACTACAAAGATTTATATAAATTTGCAGGATTGTGAGAAAATAAAATTAGTAAATTTACCTTATTTTGTACATATATGAAAAGAGTTGAAATATTGTTCGTTATATACACACAAAGAAGACAATTGATGTGCTTCATATATGTTCAGACAATTGTTTGGTCACGGAACTTTTAGCATTTCTAATTTTTCGTACATTGTAATTAATTTGTAGTGTTTTTGTGTGTTGTAAATTAAAAAATATACACATTTGTGTGTATGCAAACAAAATTCTGTATAGAATTCTACACGACTATTTTTCCGTGTAGAAATAAATGCAAAACTCCAAACATGAATTTCAGTGAGAGCTGCATACTACGCTTTAAGTGTGGTACGGAGCATGGTAGAATAATATAACAGGTTGCCCCATAACTAGTACATTTTGGGATAGAAAATGTCAAACATTAATATAGAGGGTATGTGTGTGTTCGTATAACAGAAGCAGGGGATCAATTCCTGTTTTGTGAAACGGTGAAAAAAAAAGTTTTTCAACTTTTCATAGTAGTTTTGATTCTCGTTTAATGAAACTGTGAAAAGTAATGTCAATAGTTTTTCATATGATAAACATTGAAACGAAACAAAAGTTTTTCAAAATTACACATCACTGCGATTCTTGTTTTGTGTAGCAGTGAAAATAACTGTCAAAAACTTTTCATATGAAAATTTATTTTACACAGAAAATTTCTAAGTGAAAAATAAAAATTTTGCGAATAGTAAGAGCAAAGTTACAAAGCAATAAATATTTAGCTTTTTATTATATGATAATTTATTATCTAAGGGACGACTTTGACCTTCCAAACCATAATTAATGATATAAATAAACAATGCTCAATGAAATTTTATTTTAAATATGTAATTATATATTAATGTAAATTAAAAAAAACCTACAGCACAGGAGATGCTGGAGAAAACAACTGACAGCTTCAAATCGAATAAACCGATTTTCAAAAAAAACTATATCTAAATTGGCCAGCCTTTTGGGAGTTATAGTGGCAGAGACAGACAGATACGAGACAACAAAACAACAAAAGAACACATTAAAACAGATGCACCGATTTTCATCAAACTTATCTAAGAAAAACATCGATCAAATCATCTTTTGAATATAAAAAACTAAATTAAAGCTGTGCCAGCCATTTGGAAGCTATATATCCACATACGTACACAATTCACACTTCAAAAGCTTTGTCATGGGTTGAAAACAAATAACTCACTATGTATTCTTCTAAATTTTTATTGTTTTATTGCAAATAACGCAAAACTATTAGTAAAATTTTAATATTTACACATACACATGCAATACTGTTCTTGCATTTCTTTGTAAATATTTCATTTTGCTTTTGTCACTTGATAACATAGTACCAAAGTTTTCACAGGTACATATTGAATGAAACATATTTTCATAATTCAAACGAGAATCAGAAAATGTGTAATTGTGAAAAGATATAGTGAAAAGTAATGTTGAAAACTAATATGAAAAGTTTTTTTTATACACAACATTTGACAGTTCGTACCATGAATACGATATGATAACGATAATATATGATAACGATTTCACATTTATCATAGCGTCTTGACTGGGCGTCTACATTAACCATGAACTTGGTATGAACATCATGTCGAACATCGCATATGGCTAATCGGTGGGAAAAATTTGCACCTTGCATAACTCTGTAATATGTCAACCGATTTTCAAAATCCTTTTTTTGTCTGAAAGCCTTCGCTTTTACTTTGGTCCCATAAATTTTTCTTCAAAATCAGGGGGCAAATTCGCTTTGAGATTTTTATTAGATTTTGTAAGACGAAAATCAAATCAAAATCAGTCTGACTGTCAAAAAATCTTAAAAAAAATTTTCTCATTACATTTTGTTTCTATACTATCACATTCCAAATAAAACGTAACATAAATAATTTGCAATAAAGCAAATTTTTTCGTTCTTCCTTTTCTTTCTTTATGCCGGCAAACAAATACACAACTGTTTTTGTTATTCCTATGTTTGTTTGTGCAAAAGCCAACCCTGGTAAAATGAAAAATGTGATTATTTAGAAAATTTCCTAAAAATGACGAATACCATAATACTGTCAAGTTTCTTTACGTATTATTTGACAAATCATAACAATTTGTTTTCACACTGTTGGACTTTTACTTAAGATTTGAGTTTTTGACAAGTATTAATAGTAAATCTAATAGTCTGAAGGCCGCTTAAATAATTTTCAGCTATTATACTTTTATGCTAGTAACGCTTTCAGCAAAGACTATAAATATATAAAGATGTTGCACTTAGTACAATTGAAATTTACAAAATATATTTATAGTCTTTGCTTTCAGCACATTTATAACGTAATTTCTTCTACTGAAAAGATATAAAAACCAGTTACGTGTTGTCAACTTATGACCATCGATATGAAAGTTTTTTGATGGTCTAATGGGCTATTGGACTAATTTTATGCACAACTGGACCCAGTATCAAAGGGTTTAAAATGATGTATGTACTACTTTTTATATTTTGTTAGAGAAAATACAGGTACTACAGGATATTCGATCAGGACATCCGAATTTATACCGACAGTAAGGCACTACATGCTCTATCTGGTGTTTACACAACATCGGAATTTTTTAAAGAATGCCGGGCATCTCTGAATGAGACGGCGAGACATGCAAACCTAGGGCTCTTCTGGGTACCGGGCCACGCGGGGGTGCCCGGTAACATTATCGCGGACGGTCTAGCCAAGCCTGGTGCCCGCCTACATGAAAATGACACCGACTGGTTAGTAGGTATCCCACTAAAAAGCTGTAAAATACAAATTCAGCACCAACTATTTAGAGAAGCGCAAAGCAGATGGACAAATGAAATCACTTGTGAGGTTTCCAGATCCATCTGGCCCCAGTATAACTTCGCAACAGCTGCGTATACTCGTAGCGGTCATAACAGGGCACTGTCTCATTGGTGTCCATGTCAGAAGACTAAATCTTCCTTTTAACGATTTCTGTAGAAGTTGTCAGAACGAGGAGGAGGAAGAAACTGTCAAACACCTCCTCTGTCGATGTCCAGAACTATATAGAAATAGGGCGTCATACTTGGGAAATCCGTCATTACCCGAATTAGCAGACCTGGGGGAATGCAACATT
Organism: Panzeria rudis; assembly: GCA_956483635.1. NCBI lineage: Eukaryota > Metazoa > Arthropoda > Insecta > Diptera > Tachinidae > Panzeria > Panzeria rudis. The sequence goes on along the minus strand of OY101449.1, from coordinate 43,735,868 downwards.
AGGGGAATAAATTCATTCATACGATACTCGGGTTGGTTTAACACCGACCCAACCTCTGGGATAGGAGGGGCACCTCTCTGAATTTCCCTACTATCCATCCCAGGCATCACACAGGGACCAAAGGACCCAAGTGGGCCGGTTTTTAGAAACCGGCAGCCTGTTCAACCTACCCTAGAGAAAATTCGCCTTGATTTCATCATGTTCAAGGTGAATTAATTTTATCAGGTGGTGTTGATTCTAAAACCACTACAACATTACAATAACATTTGACATCTCAGCCCCTATGTCAACGTATACAAATTTTGACATCCGAGCAACTAATTTGCGGAAAAAAAGTAGATCAGCTCTGCTTATGATATTACCTGTATAAATCCACCTTGATCATGTTTTATACCAGACCCAGCGTTGCCAGAATGATGATTTATCATATTTTTGATGATTTTTAAACCAAAATATGATTTGATGATATTATTCCCCAAATAATGATTTTTTTCTCGCAAATTATGATTTTTTATACTTTATATATATATATATATATATATATATATATATATATATATATATATATATATATATATATATATATATATATATATATATATATATATATATATATATATATATATATATATATATATATATATATATATATATATATATATATATATATATATATATATATATATATATATATCGTCAGAGAAAATGCATAAAGCCCCATCTTACATTTTAAAAGTTTTATAGGAGAAGGACAAAGCTTGTTTAAATAAAAAAAATATATATTGACAATTAGTGCACAATTTTACAATATATTTAAAAAAGAACAAGAAATTTATATATTTATTGCGAAACTTTGCACTAATTATCCATATATTTTTCATTAAAAATATTTTAAGGGTATGACTAATATTTCAAATAGCTACGTCGGTATATTTCACCCTAACTCGATAACGGATTATTGTATTTGAATAAATAAGCGAGTCATGCATATTAATTTTTTATATTTAAAACTGTTTCGGAGTTCTTCAGAAAATACCGACGAAATGTTTTTTTGCAAAACTAATTGTGTTTTCAACAACTCATAAAAGGGATTAAAAGTAAAAAACTTTAAATTGTTATCATTAGTCTGACAGGTAGGATAACTAGAAATAAAATAAGACTTGAATCATGAAAATCGATGGCAAATGTTGATTTTATACGCAATGAAGTGAAGGAGGTCAATTGATAAAAATCAGAATTTCCATACAATAGAAAAAATTAAATTTGTGTGTGTGTGTGTATTAGTTCCCTCAACTAATTATGAATAAAATCGATATTTGCTTTCGATTTTAATGCTTTATATCTTATTATATTCCTAATGTACCTACATACCTTCCCTCTTCATTTTTCATGACTGTGAAAACAAAATAAAATTTAATTTTGCATGAAAAATGCATTTTTCGCCGCTAATTTCTGAATAACTCCGAAAAAAATTATATATGAATGACTTAAAGGTAATTTTATTCTGCATTTTTAGTGCATTATTTATTGAAATTGGATAAACCATTCTCGAGTTAGGGTAAAGGTGGATTTAGACTATCTGTGTTTTACATCTGACTTGTCAGTTTTGAGACCCACATGTTACTTTGCGTGTCTGTCAAAATTGTCATTTACAGACGATTTTTAATTTTTGCTTTCACACGTACATGTATAATCGCATCTGACATAACCTCTAAGTGACGCCAACACATACTTGTTAACTCAAAACAGCTGATGTCAGACGAAAATAGAACGCGCTCTAATTGAAAATTTTGTCGCCTGACTTTATTTCTGTAAATTTCAGGTGGCAATGTTTCAAAAGGTTCACACGACATGTATAGCTTTTGCAGTGGGAAATTTGACAAGTCAGATGTAAAACACAGATAGTATAAAACCACCTTAAACTATACTGATGTACCAAGTGAAAATCTTAGTCGTTAGGATTTGTGCATTAAAGTTTATATATTCTACATATTTTTATTCAAAAGCTGAAAAATGCTTACCAGTGCATATAGTTGTGCTTTCCGATTTTTTTTGTCGCGGTGAAAGTTATTTTGTCGCAATTTTCTATGTTCTTACAGTCATGGCGATATTTTATATACTTCGCTGACTGCTCCCGATTTTCACACTTTTTGACGAATATATTACAAGTATCTTCTTAATAATGGTTACCAAAAAAATAGTAACTTTCCTATCTAGAAGATGACATGAAGGAAATCGTATAATCTTAAAGAGCGCGTTTTTATTTTAGTTTGCTGTAAAAATCCTATTTTTCAGCTTTGGAATGAAAGTTTGTGATGATTTTTTATATCAAAATATGATTTTTATTTCGCCAAATGCATGGCGAATTCAGATATTAATTCGCTTTGGCCAAATGATGGTTTTCTTCAAAAAGCTTCTGGCAACGCTGACCAGACCTGTGACCAGCAGAGACCTGCGCCTTAACGGCTTAAGCCGGCTGAGTCGAGCCGCCGAAAATTTTTTGCAGCCGCCCCGCCGAGAGTTGTTTGAGTTAAGCCGGCTTAAAATCAGCCACCGGCCAGAACTTTATTTCACCCTACAGTTTGCGGCTTTTATTATTTATTATAATTTATAAGATGGCACCACAAAAAAATTTCGTTTCTTTAACATAAGTGTGGCAGCCTTCCCTATCAGCCGGCTGCAGCCGAATATGAGCCGCCGCCGAGGACTTTCTTCCGAGCCACCGCCGCCGACTAAATCCCTCGGCGCAGGTCTCTGCTTACTATGCCAACCAGACCAAGGCGAATTCAGTGCCGCTTTGAACCAGACAACGAACATCAACGGAGGTTGTTAGACGCGTGAAAAATAAAAATAAGAAAATTAAAACTTCAAAAATTGATTTTGATATCTTGAGATTTATTAACACAAATTTTCGCAGTGTGTAACGGGTATCGGCAGTGTTTGAAAAAAGCAAAAGGTAAAACAAAGCAACAAATTTGTGGAAATGTATCTATGTATACCTGTTTGTAAAATGGGAGTTTGGGTTTATTTTGTACATATGTATATCTAATATTCGAGTGCACTCTGTAGTTTCGTATTGTGTTATCAGTTATCTTCTGTTGTGTGCTGCAATTTCTTGTTTTGCTAAAATTAAGAATAATAAAAGAAAATGATATACAGTAACAGCTTGATAATCCGGACCATGGTATTATAAAAGGAACACCAGCTGCCTATTTTTATTATTTGCTTTATTTTTATTGTACGAACTGTCAATGGGTATTTCCACAGGAAAGTCTACTTTCCGTCACGTTCTACCACAAACAATTAAAGGCCCCGTTAGCCGAGCGTTGCTGTACCCGTACTGTACCGTACCGTACTGTTAGCACGTTAGTGCACTTATAGAACATATAAAAACGTACGCGTGCTTTACATTTCCTTTTGTTGTTTTAATGTGAAAACCCAACAGCTGTTCACAAAACAGTGATGGGAATTAAAAATGTTCCAATGGTGACTGATGTGAACAAAAAGTACCAAAAAGATGTAAGTGGTATTAAAACTGTATTTGATGTACATATATATTTACACAAAAGTACATTTGTATTATGTATTTATAATAAATTTGTATATGTGTATACATACATATATACATATATATATATATATATATATATATATATATATATATATATATATATATATATATATATATATATATATATATATATATATATATATATATATATATATATATATATATATATATATATATATATATATATATATATATATATATATATATATATATATATATATATATATATATATATATATATATATATATATATATATATATATATATATATATATATATATATATATATATATATATATATATATATATATATATATATATATATATATATATATATATATATATATATATATATATATATATATATATATATATATATATATATATATATATATATATATATATATATATATATATATATATATATATATATATATATATATATATATATATATATATATATATATATATATATATATATATATATATATATATATATAAATATATATATATATATATATATATATATATATATATATATATATATATATATATATAATATATATATATAAATATATATATATATATATATATATATATATACAAATATATATATATATATATATATATATATATATATATATATATATATATATATAAATATATATATATATATATATATATAAATATATATATATATATATATATATATATATATATATATATATATATATATATATATATATATATATATATATATATATATATATATATATATATATATATATATATATATATATATATATATATATATATATATATATATATATATATATATATATATATATATATATATATATATATATATATATATATATATATATATATATATATATATATATATATATATATATATATATATATATATATATATATATATATATATATATATATATATATATAAATATATATATATATATATATATATATAACAACACGTATATAACAAATTATGTTATATTTTATTTGTGCACGCACAATACATATTCATGTATCCCACATGTATATTTAAAAATCACAAGTTTTCTTCTTATTAAGTATTTTATATCCTGAATATTATTTTAAAATTATGACAGGCCCTTTTGCATTTTATATGTCAATATGTATTTTTTTATTATATACATTCATATAACACATATATTTATGTAAATACTTATATATGCAAAAACATATGTATTATTTTAAGTTGATTTCCAACATGGATATTATTATTACCAAAAGTACCAAAAAACAGAGCGAAAATATCCCTATTCCATTTAGCATACAAACAGGCCATCACTGTTGTACAAATGTCACTTAACAACGTAAGGAAATTCTATTTTATACAGATTGGTACGTTCCAACTACGGTACATTTAAATTCGGTAAGCTTTTGCATTGCTATTCCCATATCATAGACGAACAGCTGACACATTACGGTACAGCTGCGCTCCGCTAATTCTGCCTTTAAGGCCGGGGCACATAGAATCCGTCGTACGTTATACGTCGCCTTTTTCAACTGACATTAACGTAACGAAATTTACATTACTTATTTGCAAAATATGTATATATGTAGGCATTAACAAAATAAACAACAGTACTTTTGCAGCCAACTTCACTTCTTTACGCGCTGTCAAAATTGGATTTTCCAATTGCAAAGCGTTGACGCCGCGTTATTTCGGTTGGTTTCATACATTTTGTATGGGCATGAGAAATTTTGACAGCCAGAAAACGCTTTGCGTCGTAATTTAGGGTGGTCTGTAAGCTCATAAGAAAACATGTATTTCAACTTAGTTGTCAGTTGAAAAAGGCGACGTATAACGACGGATTCTATGTGTCCCGGCCTTTACGTTGATTTTTTCAAAGCAACGTAAACCCACTTGAAATATAATTGTGCAATTTTTCGTATTGTACAATAATATCGCCAATGTGTATGTCATATTCGAAGATGGCACAATATATTGGCAAAAATCAAAATGCATTTGATTTTTATTGAACAATAGGAAAATTGTGTAATATGGTGGCAGCATTGTTCAGTGTTATATTTACTTTTTTACTGTCGGGAGAATCGGGCAATATTTTCTTTGAAAATATTGTGACATTTATTGCATAGTATAGGTCAGAACGACAATAATATGTACAATAACATATGCAATAATATTGTATAATTGATGGGCCGCTTAAGTTTTTTTATACTTCTTCGCATGTTTGTGTAGTCCGTAAGTAGCTCTACAGTTAGTAAAATTTTAGGAAAAATTGAACCACATGGTTCTGAAAAACAAGCTTACTTTCTTGGTGTTGAACGTGACAGAAAGTGGACTTTCCTGTGGAAATGCCCATATGTGAAATAACTACCATGCAGTGTAGCCAGATGAAGGGATTTGTCCCCAAATTGCGGATTTCAACTTATATTTGCGACAGATTTTTGTCAGGAGGGATTTGGGGATTTTTCATTATAAGCACTTTTAATAAACATTAATTTTTTTCTGCTTATTCGAGCCCTAACACCGCGTCTTCATGAGACATTAACTTTGGTATAACATGAGAGAGAACGTCGGCAGAACAAGAAAACTAAAGTGTCGAAATTTCTCTTCATATCATACAACAGGACAACGTATTTTTAATTTTGTTATGAAATTTCATTTAATACGAATGCTAATCGAGTTAACATGCACTATTTTTCCACAATTAGTTATTTTATTTTTTATTTTTCTTAAAAATTTTAATTAAAAAATCAATTAAAGAAATTTACAAACACAAAATCACAAAAATTTCATTAAAAAAACATTGATTTTTACATATTTCACTTAACACATACACACATATATATTTATTTTAATATTTTTGACATTTCATATCATAAGATTGTTGTGATAATATATGTATATTATAACAATTATTATAACACCCCGTCTTCACGAGACATAAGTTTGGAAATTTGTGTGTTAGCAATTGTTAAAATTCTGTCCTAACACAAGAAATTAACGTGTAGACAGAATGTGTTTGTGCCCTAACACATGTTTGGAAATCAATGTTAAAACACAAGGCCGAGGAAATATGTTAGAACACAAGCTGTCAAATTTAATATGTAAGTATGTGTCTTTTTTTAAATTTGTTTGATTTTATTGAAAAAAGAATAAATAAAGTTAATAAATAAATGTTTTAGATGTTTTTTTTATTTTTTGCATATTATTTATGTTCATATTCATAAAATTTTTACACACAGAAAAATAATAAAGTGAAATCTATAAAAAAATTACAAAATGCCGTGCAAATTTACTATATGAATATATAAAATTTGTGTCCAAACATCAGTACGTTTACTCCACCCTTAACACAAGTTTGAACACATGATTTTTTTGTGACGTCATTCTGCCGACGTTATTTCTTATGTTAAGAAATATCAAATGTCTCGTGAAGACGGGGTGTAACATCTAATTCGAAGTCTACACATAACATAATTCTCTCTGCTATTGAATTTGACGCTTGCTAACAGAAAAATATTTGACGCTATGTAACCACCCACTATTAATTCATACACCAAAAATTTTTTGACAAATCAATTTTTAGAATTACAAATTTTAGAAAATTATATTGACTGCGCCTCAAATGATAAATTTTTTTGGAGTGTTGTTCTATTATCTTTGAATGTACAACGATATTTTTGTAGATACTAGGATAAATGTTTTGAAAACACAAAATAAAACTAAAGTTCATTATTTGTTAAAAAAATATTTGACCAATATTAATTCGTACAGTGGATATCTTTGTTATTTTAAAACTGTGTTACGCCTCCCTTGTTTCTTATAACAGCATCTAATAATTTTGACATCGTTGTTATTAACTTTTTGCACTGCTCAGGGGTTATTGAGTCCAATATTTAATGAATTTCGGTTTCCAATCCGATAACAATGCATTGTAGGTCATTTCGAAGCTTCTTTTTCATTAGTGCCCATAGATTTTCTATAGGGTTGAGCTCTGAGCTAGACGATGGCCGGTCTAGTACATCTATTCCACTTTCCTACAGCCATTTTTTGTTTGTTTTTGCTGTGTGGGAAGATGTACCATCGTGTTGAAATATATCATCACAGTCGGCTAGTTTTGGTACTGATGGAATGAGATTTTCTTGTAAAATATTAATACATATATTTTTCCGTATTTACTATTCCATCAATGAAGTGAAGCTGACCAACACCCTTTGAGGACATACGTCCCCACAACATAAGGCTAGCTGGAAACTTAACAGTACGCTTTAAGAAGTTTTGGTGATATGCCTCTGTGCTTTTATGAATAACTCTTTTTTTTTCTTGAATCACCGACACACACGTCAAAATTAGGTTCGTCGCTAAAAATAATTGTGTCCGATTGTCTTTGTACCCAAGAACGTTTTTCTTTTATTCATAATAAACGTTTTTTTATTTGAAGTGCTGTAAGTAGCGGCTTTTCATTGGCCCTAAAAAATAAATATTGTGTAATGCGTTTTTGCGACACAGAATGAATGTTAAACGTACTTTATAAAAACCATAACCTATATTTTTCATATGCTGACACTTCCATTCACGTTTTACCGGTTTTCCAATTGTTTCAGACCACTTTTAAGCCATGTCTCTACAGTCCTCCAGCGATTTTGTTTAATTATAGCCACTAAACTCTTTGTCGTGAAACGTAATTTTGGAGACCCGTCCTCTGTTTTCAACGTTATCACTATAATTTTATTTTTATTCATATTTTTTAACGATTTCTTGCAATGTTGACCTGGGAATTTCAAGATCAGTGGCTGTCCGACTTGAATTTTTTAATAGTTAGTATTCGAATTTCTTCGCAAACTGGACTACCACGCGACGTTGTGTAACAACTAGTCAAAATTAAATTAAAACGATATAAAAAATGATGGTATTTTGTTCTCTGACATTTCTATGCTTTTATTTTAAAGCAACATTTTAATTTTTTGTGTATGATCTATTTTTTCATGTAACCTTAAGACCAATTTATATACTGTACGAATTAATAGTGGTCAAATAATTGTTCATAGAAATAATGAACTTTAGTCCAAGTTTGTGTTTTCAAAACATTTATCCCAATATGTACTAAAACCTTTTTATTCATTTAAAGAGAATAAAACAACTTTTCAGAAAATGTAACTTTTGTGACGCATTCAATATTTTTTTAATAAAATATGTTGTTTTGAATGTTGATTTGACATAAAATGCTTGGTGTATGAATTAAAAGTGGTTAGGGTTCGTAGTAGATATTTCGATTATCTTAAAATTGTGTTTTGTTGATGAATTTGATGTGTTGGAATGCATCATGATATAAATTGTACGCGTGTGCTGACACTAGGCTGAAAACGATGTTGACATAGGATGTTCAGAGGAATGAGAACCTGTTACCACTTTTAGACCAAAAGGAATTTGAAGAAATGTGCTTACAACATGTTTTTTTTATTTCTTTTATTTTTTTTTATTTTATATGTTTTTATTTATTGTATCTTCAATAAAATTGAACTAACAATAAGTAATCAAATCTTAACTCTAAAATTTTAATTTTTAAGTCCAGCCAGTGCCAGACAAAAATATTTGTTTCAGCGGTTGGTTGTTTGGTTGTGTACGTCTCTCGTGTTCGGCTGAGAGCAAGAGTGTCCCTCCTTCTCAGCCGAGTGTGGCCTCTAAAGTTAATGATGTTTCGGGCTAGGGGATTTGGGTGCACCTCAAGTCTTTTTATGTAGCTTGTCACGTGTTTAGAAAACACTGTCTTAACCGGCGGCACATCTAAGTCTTTATGAATTCGCTTGTTTCTGACATACCATGGGGCTGCTGTAATCGTACGGAGTATTTTATTTTGTTGCCTTTGAATTTTTTCTACATTGGATGCCGAGGCAGTGCCCCATAACTGGATTCCGTAGGACCATATTGGTTTTAGAATGGAGTTGTATAGAAGAAGTTTACAATCTAGGCTAAGAGTAGAGTTCCTTCCAATGAGCCAATTCATTTGAGCTGCTTTTAATTTCATTTGGGTCACCTTTGCATTTATGTGTGACTTCCATGTTAGACGACGATCAAGATGAACACCGAGATATTTTACTTCAGTGTGTTGAGGTATAGTTTGGTTATTTATTTTTATAGGTGGGCAGGTTTCTTTGCAAAATGTAAACGTAATGTGTAGGCATTTTTGTTCGTTAATTTTTATCCGCCATTGTTTTAGTCATTGTTCCAACTGGGGTATATAATCTAGCAAATTGCGGGTGGCTTCTTGATGGCTTTTGTGAACACTTAGAAAAGCTGTATCATCAGCGAATGTTGATATGTGTATGTTACTGCTTACCGGCAAGTCAGAGGCATATATCAGATATAATACAGGACCGAGGATGCTGCCTTGAGGAACTCCGGCTTCAATGGGTTGCGGAGGGCTTAGAAAATTACCTTCTTCAACAACAAATTTTCGCTCAGTTAAGTAGCTTTCTAAAATTTGTAGGATGTTTTCGGGTAGGTTTTGCTTTAGTTTTTGTATTAAACCTTCGTGCCATACTTTATCAAATGCCTGAGAAACATCGATGAAGAGCGCAGAACAATATTTCTTTTCTTCGAAGGTTTTTCTAACCACATTCACGAGTCTATGTGTTTGTTCAATCGTACTATGTTGTCTCCTAAAACCGACTTGGTGGTCTGGAATGCATCCAGTACGATTCAGTATGGGTGTTAGCTTACTCATAAGTAGCTTTTCAAATAGTTTTGACATGTTAGACAACAGGCTTATAGGCCTATAGGACTCCACCTTCGTATGATCTTTGCCTGGCTTAGGTATCATGGTAATCAGCGAAACCTTCCATTCTGCGGGATAGCATTTGAGGCGCAAAATACTGTTAAAAATAAATAGAATTATCCGTTTTGCAGTATAGGGTAGCTCTAAGAGCATTTTATTGCTTATTTTATCAGCGCCTGGAGCTTTTTTCGAGTTTAAGCCCGCAATATAGTGTTCAATCTCACGAATGTTGAACCTCAAAGTAACATCTGGTATAGCGAGGACTGGTGGCAGCTCAACTATAGTATCTGACGTATTTGGAGTAAATACTTTCTGCAAGTGGTTTACAAACAGAGAACCTTTTTCAGCGTCAGTTCTTGCCCAGTTTCTATTCGAAGCTTGCAATGGAGGCTTATATATCACTGGTCTTTTGAGGCCTCGGGCTGCTCTCCATAGCGAATAGTCTGTTTGAGGTGTTGCGTCGAGCCCATTCAGAAAGTTTTGAAGAGAAGCGGTTTTTTGATATTCTAGTAGAGTTTTCAGCTGTTTAGAACATTCCTTCAGCCTAGATTTTAGCTGAGGGGATCTGTAGCGTTGCCATTCTCTACGAACTCTTCTTTTTTCGGATAAAAGCCGTTCTACATCTGCTGAAAAAATTTTATTATATCTCACCTGAAGATTTGTAGTAGTATCATTTAGAGCAGCTTGCTTAAGGTTTGCCTCAAACATTCTAATATAGTCATCTATGTCAGCAGGCGTTTTTAATGGAATATTTTCTGGGCAATGAGCACTCAAATATTTTTTTTGTATTTCAACCAATTTATACGTGTGGTTGTCATCGTTAAATCACAAGTGGGTGAATATGTTGTATTTGAATATATAGTGACAATAGTTGGTGAGTGATCTGGAGACAAATCTAAAGATGCTTCAACTTGGATCATTTCGCTGGGACACCCTTTACCACTCCAAAATCAATAACATTAGGTATTTTTCGGCGATCTGTTGGCCAGTAAGTTGGCTGCCCTCTTGATATAACATTTAACCGCATTTTTGAAATTGTGTCAAACAAAACGCGACCTTTTGGCGTGATGAGGCGAGATCCCCAGAACGTGTGCTTAGCGTTGTAATCACCGGCGTCCAAAAAGCGTGGGCATAGTGAATTAAAAAATCCACTATATTGATTTTCTGTAATAGAGTACCTGGGAGGAGAGTAAATTGATGAAATCACCAGGTTTTGATGAAAAGCTTCAATGCAGATGTTAGTTGCTTGAAGATAGTCTTCACAATGATCACTCACTAAGTAGTGTTTTAATCGCGATTTTATTAGTATACCCGAGCCACCACAAGCTCTACCTTGGGGGTCCTTTGTGTCGTAGAGAGTATATCCGTTGATTTTAAAAAAAAACTTCTAGCACACAGAAAAAAATAGACAAGAATTATATCCAATAAGACCATGTTATTGAAAAAAATATGAATTTTAATAACATTTGTCATTAACTTAATACAATATTTCGTTGTTTTTATTTCTACCCCATGCCGGTTATATCTCTTCTTTTCATACAAAAGTACTTAAAACAAGTTTTATCTCATAAAAATATAACTGGGACATAGCTAGGCTGTAGAGAGCAAGCTTTACGACCGGGAAGCCCGAGTTCGTATCCCAGGCATGTCAACATTATTTTTAATTTATATTTTTTTCTTTTGAAATAATTTTGCTATCAATATAGCGGAATTCTTTATCACAGGAAATTTGAAAAAAAAAATTATTGAATACCGGGATTTTTGTTATCAAAAACGAAACTTATTTTTTTCTGTGCAGTCAAGTGCGTCTCAGAGATAAGCATAACATGTAGTATTTATTTAGATCCACTAGAGCTTTAATACATACAGTTTTTTGAGATTATCATACAGGTCTATGTTGGTTCCTGCATCTAACTCATTTTTTAGTTTTGACCCCAGCCCCTCAATTAAATGAAATTTCTTCAACTGTAAAGTTATAAAAATCAGTTACGTGTTGTTAACGTATGGCCTGCGATATCTTAATGAGCTTCACGGTCATAACACTGTGAGACAAATGGTAGGGGTCAGTGATCGGGAAGGGTTCAAACTACCGGGGAAAGTTATATCAGAAAAAAAGAAGTTATACATGTCCCGGCGTTTCGCTGGGTCACGTCTAGGAATCGAGATATATCGATTTGAAGTTAGTAACTATCATATAGGGGAAATTGTAACCTTTGGTGGCCTTTTTTTGACATAACTCGAGAACCACTAGTCCGATTTTGCTGAAACAAATTAATTACAAAGGAATTACAATTCCTTTAATCAGTTCATACAACGTTTCGCTACATAAGCAACAGTTTCTCAGTTATAAATAAATGTATGAAGAAAAAAACTATTTTTTGCCTAAAAAATTGAATTTTTTTATTTTTAATTCATAAAAAATCCAAAACGGTAAAAAAGTGTCTAGTCCTATTACTTTCACGTAAAGTCACATAACCTATGAACAAAATGAGCCATAAATCATGAAAATCGATGAACGCGTTTGGCTTTTATGTACAAGTAAGTGAAGGTATGAATTTCAAAAATTTGCTCGAGATATGCTCAAAATTCCTTGGAAAAAAAATTTATGACTTTTTTATGATTGTCAGAATAAAAAAAAAGTAATAAACTAAAGGTTATTTGATTTTTATGATAGCGGTAACAAACTAGAAAAAGGTCATAAATGTGCGTGGACAATTAAAAGGAAAAAAGGAAAGTGCACTTTTTTAATTATTTGGGTTTTTTCAGTTGGCTACCGCCATGATTTTTTTACACAAATTGCACCCACATTTATGAGTGGTCATGTTTTAGAACGTTTAGAAAAATTTAAAACGCACACGAATCAGGTACTTACGATATATAGCGCGAATTCATAAGTACCTCTAAAACGAAAAAGTAATAAAAGTATAAAACCGAAATGAGTGGAAATTGTCCAGAAAATATCAATTTATTTTGTTACGTTTGTGGCAAAAGAGCTTTTTCAACAAATGCTGCATTACTCACTGAGCAAGTGGAGACGCGCTTTTAAACTTTATTTTGATTGCGAAATAATTCGCGGCGTTTCGTGGGTCCCAGACAAAATTTGTAAAACGTGCTACAATGGTCTTAACATGTGGATCCAAGGAAACGCAGTTCACTTCGTTTTGGTGTACCAATGATTTGGACTGATCCAGGAGAGCACAATTCCGATAACTGTTACGCTTGCGCAAACAAAATATGTGGAGTAAATCGTAAAGGCCTTAAACGAAGAGTTTACATATCTGTTAAAAGTGCACAAATACCTCTACCGCATTCGGATGAAATACCAATTCCACCGCTTCCAAGTCCTGACAGAGAAACAATGGGAGTTTCCTCCGAGAGTAAGTCACAAAAATGAAGTTAACTGATTGATTAAAAACAATTGATTTTTTTCCAGATGAAGACAGATCCTCATCCGATACAGACTCTGAACAAGTGGGCGAACCACCACGCAAGAAAGTAAAGGGCGCAAACAAACGAAAATAAGTTTTGCGTTCATCGATTTTTATAACCTATGTATTTATGTAATAACCTAATAATTACCTGTAATAATTTTTAATTTCACGTGTTAATAATTATAATAAATAATATATAATAAATATTATCCAAATTCATTGAAACATGAAATCAATATTCTTGTCAAAATGAGATACCTTCACTTAATTGTGAATAAAAGCGAAACGCGTCCATCGATTTTCATGATCTATGTCTCATTTTGTTTAAAGGTCATGTGACTTTACGTGAAAGTAATAGGACTTGACACTTTTTTTTACTGTTTTGGATTTTTTATGAATTAAAAATAAAAAAAATCAATTTTTTAGGCAAAAATAGTTTTTTCTTCATACATTTATTTACAACTGCGAAACTGTTCCTTATGTAGCGAAACGTTGTATGAACAGATTAAAGGAATTGTAATTCGTAATTTTTTAAAATTTGTTTCAGCTAAATCGGACTAGTGGTTCTCGAGTTATGTCAAAAAAAGACCACCAAAGGCGTCAATTTCCCCTATATGATAGTTACTAACTTCAAATCGAGATATCTCGATTCCTAGACGTGATTCAGCGAAACGCCGGGACACGTATAACTTCTTTTTTACCGGTATAACATTTCCCGTTGGTTTTATCCCATCCCGATTTTGACTGTCGCATAGTGTAATAAGTTGACGTTATGCTGCGTGCCTGACCATGAAGGCCGTGCTTGAAAGAGCGGGCTGACTGTCTAACCAGCAGAGGAGCCCAAAGTAGATTAATAGAACCGGCATTTCACGTGGATAGTCAAAGATATGAATAGTTGCTGGGCTCAGGCGGTGTTTGCTCGCCATTTACTGTTAATGAACTGAGACTACTAGCCGGACACAGTGGTCTCAGACGACAACAAGTTATTATTGGTAACTCTGAGACACTATAAAACTCAAGAGACGCCGGAATCTCCGCCATTGTCCGGCTGTAATGGCTCACACAGTGAAATTTTTTGGGTGAATCCTGATGGGTCCAAGTGAATTATATAACCTCTTATCCAGCAGAATAATTGGCAGTGCACATCTGGCGATCAATTCTAGTTCTGTGATAATGGGAAATGAAAAAAAACTTTCCATATTGATTTTCATCATTACTTTTCACTCTATCTTTTCACAATTACAGATTTTCTGATTCTGTTTTGAATTATGAAAAAAAGTTTCATTCCATATATACCTGTGAAAACTTTGGTACTATGTTATCAAGTGTCAAAAGCAGAATGAAATATTTTCAAAGAAATGCAATAACAATATTTGTGTGTACATTAAGGTGGACCTTGAAATGATATTTTTGCGATATTTTGGTAGATGAGGGCTCTATTCCGTGCCTTTTTGAAAAAAAATGACAATGCCGAAAAAAAAAATTAAAAAAAAAATTAGGGGTTGCGCACGAGCCGAGAAAAAGGTCCACTTTGCCAAAATTAGGGGGGAAATTGCCATAGGTCATCAGGGGTCACCCGTAGGGGGGAAGAATGTATGGCCGACCCCCATTAACTTTTTACCGCCAACATTTTCCCCCAAGACACCCACCCCCTAGCTCCTCCCCTTAGGGGGGTCACCATACAAAAATGGAGGTTGCTCAGTATTTTCGAAAAACACCATAGGTCATCAGGGGTCACCCCTAGGGGGGCAAAATATATGACCGACCCCCATTAACTTTTCATCCCCAACATCTTTTCCGAACAAACTTACCCTCTATCTCTACTCCTTGAGGGACTCCCCATACAAAAATACTGAAAATCTATGTATTTACAGTTGCACAATATCGAGATTTTTTTGATTTTTTTACAGAAATTCCACCAATATTCCACCAAAGTTAAGATGACAACACAACTTAGATCGCGCGACGATATTTTTTTGATTGGTTATCCAAGCATGAATATTACGGGGAACAAATTACCGTCGAAGAAGCAAGTGCTAAGAATGCATTTCTTCAACATTCGCAAACGAAACATGTCGAAGAAAAATAGTGCGGTTATAGTCGCGGACGCAGTGATGATTTTTTGGCGCCAAGCAGCTATTCCGACGAAAGCCAGAGGAGATGTTACAAGAAAAATAGCTGCGCTGCACGATGAGTGGGATGCTTTAAGAAAGTCATCTCACAGAAAGACTGAGTCCACTAGAGAAAAAGAGAATAAGTTTTCTGATAGCTTGGATAATCTTTTCGACATCGCACACGCCAACGCCCTTGAGAAAATGACAAATACCGAAGACATTGAGTTTCTGCTAAAGCAAAGAGAAGATGGCCGGCCAGGAACTATGGGAGGTGTGGACGCTACTGATACTCGAACGAGGAAAAGAAAAGCTGAGCGCGAAGAACAAGAAGAGCTGCGACGCAAACGTGCAACGGAATCTAGTAAAAATATTGACTAAATATAAATAAAATATAATCTGTAAAATTTTTTTTTAATTTTTAATTTGCTTATATGACTACTTATTTTTTAGCTTCGAGTAAGCCAAATAATAACTAGTTAATTGCTGTGACGATGTAAATACATTTGTAAGGGGTACTCCTTATTGTTTGGACTTCTCAAACAAAAATAAGTAGTTATCGAGTCAAATTGTAAGTAGTTACGACTTAAATCCTCATATACTTTTTTGCCTACCAGTAAGCAAAGTTTTTGCTGGGTACATATCTATGTATCATAACTCCCAAGGCAGATTAATTACAGGTACCATCACGACGACAACAAATACAACACCAAAAAAAAGATGATATACATATTTTGTTGGTAGAAACACACAAGAAATATGTCAAAACTATTCTCTTTCAGACATCTTTCAAGACCAATATATGACAATGTTATAGCGTCGATGACCTGTTTTCGAGCAAATGGCCGCTAAGTGAAAACATCCTCAGAAATGCCTCCATTACATCTTTTAGTTTATTTCTTTTTTACACTTGTTATACAATAACAATTTGATGAATTTGTCGCTCAGAGAGTATTTAATACAAGAAGTTTTAATGAACATTGTAACAGAACTTTTTATCAGCTGTTGGCTAAATAGGTAGAGCGTTTGACTACAAACCCTGAGGTCTTGAGTCCAAGACTAGTTCCAGGCAAGCCAACAACATCATGCATTGTTCTCATGTGCATTGGTGTGTTGTGTTGGTTGTTGGACTGTTGAAGTGATGAAGATACAACTTTAAATTGTAAAAAGTAACACAAAAAATTAAATTTTGATAAAACATTTTTTTTATTTGTTTCAGTATACTCTGACAAATCATCATGAATAGACTCACGCTTGAACAACGCTACGAAATTATACAAATTTACTTTGAAAATCAGTCGTCGATTCGCGCAACTTATAGACGACTTCGTCATTTTTATAGCGTACATAATCGTCCATCTGAACAAGCCATTCGTCGAACTGTGGATAGATTTCGTACCACATACTCTCTAGAGGATGCAATAACACCAACACGTCGAAGGAATGTGCGTAGTGAAGAGAATATCGCCGCTGTAAACGAAAGTGTGGAAGAAGATCCAAATTTATCGATTCGTCGTCGGTCGCAGCAATTGGGGCTCTGTCCGTCCACTACGTGGAAAATTTTGCGCAAAGATCTCGGCCTACACCCGTATAAGATCCAGCTGGTGCAGGAATTGAAGCCACGAGACCATTATATGCGTCGTTCTTTCGCCGATTGGGCTCTAGAGCAGTTGGCAACTGACCCGTTGTTTTATCGCAAAATTGTGTTCAGCGATGAGGCTCATTTTTGGCTTAACGGGTTTGTTAATAAGCAAAATTGCCGCATATGCAGTGATACCAATCCACAAGAGACCCTTCAGACTCCATTACATCCAGAAAAATGCACCGTTTGGTGCGGTTTTCACGCTGGTGGCATCATCGGACCTTATTTCTTCAAAAATGAGGCCGGAGCTCGCGTTACGGTCAATGGAGATCGTTACCGCACCATGATCAATGATGTTTTGTTTGAAAATATGGATGACATTGATCCGGAGGAGATGTGGTTTCAACAGGATGGCGCTACGTGCCATACGGCGAACGCAACCATCGACTTATTGAAATCAAAATTTGGCGATAACTTGATTTCGAGAAATGGACCTGTCAATTGGCCTCCAAGGTCGTGCGATTTGACACCTCTCGATTATTTCCTGTGGGGCTACGTGAAGTCACTGGTTTATGCTGATAAACCAGCAACAATTGACGCCTTGGAGGCCAGCATTGTTCGTGTTATTCGTGACATACGGCCAGCAGTGCTCGAAAAAGTGGCCCAAAATTGGACGTCCAGAATGCGCTTCGTCAAGAACAGCCGCGGTGCCCATATGCCCGAAATCATTTTCAAATGTTAATGTCACGTATTGATCTTTCGAATAAAAAAAAATTTTGATTACAATTTAATTTTTTGTGTTATTTTTTACAATTTCAAGTTCTATCGGGCTTAAAAAAACACCCTTTATATACATACATATATATATATATATATATATATATATATATATATATATATATATATATATATATATATATATATATATATATATATATATATATATATATATATATATATATATATATATATATATATATATATATATATATATATATATATATATATATATATATATATATATATATATATATATATATATATATATATATATATATATATATATATATATATATATATATATATATATATATATATATATATATATATATATATATATATATATATATATATATATATATATATATATATATATATATATATATATATATATATATATATATATATATATATATATATATATATATATATATATAATATATATATATATATATATATATATATATATATATATATATATATATATATATATATATATATATATATATATATATATATATATATATATATATATATATATATATATATATATATATATATATATATATATATATATATATATATATATATATATATATATATATATATATATATATATATATATATATATATATATATATATATATATATATATATATATATATATATATATATATATATATATATATATATATATATATATATATATATATAATATATATATATATATATATTATATATATATATATATATATATATATATATATATATATATATATATATATATATATATATATATATATATATATATATATATATATATATATATATATATATATATATATATATATATATATATATATATATATATATATATATATATATATATATATATATATATATATATATATATATATATATATATATATATATATATATATATATATATATATATATATATATATATATATATATATATATATATATATATATATATATATATATATATATATATATATATATATATATATATATATATATATATATATATATATATATATATATATAT